>OZ018321.1:150160255-150840255 GCA_963969495.1 Ceratothoa steindachneri | reverse complement strand
GTTCAACTTCTTAAGCATATTGAAGATTAATAACCTCGGTCAATCAGATTACCACGCACTCGAAATATTAGAATAATTCCCTCAACGAATAGTTATATATAGTATATCGTTGAGAGTCTATTCTACGACACGGTCCATACGGAGTTGTTCTCACATCCTCCACACCATTCTCTCTCAACATTTGCTCAAACACTTCTACAAATTCAGGCCCATTATCACTCAGACATCTTCTAGGCTTCAATACACACATAAGAAAAAACAACTGCTCAACCACACGCGCAACAGTCACACTCCTTTTATCTCTCACTGGCGCTGCATACACAAACTTACTTTTATGATCAACCATCACAACCATAACAACATTCCCAGCACTCGTACGCGGCAAAGACACACAATTAATCACTACCAATTCAAACGGTTCTTTCGCATCAACTTTCAACATCGGTAGTTTCACTTGCACACCTTACACCTTTCGCTTCTGACACCTTTCACACGTAGTTGCAACAACATTCACAACAGTTCTCAGAAACGTATGGGAGACACGCTCCTTCATACACTCCCCCAGCTTAAACTTGCCCATATGCCCATAATTATCATGCACAACCTTCACCCGACCAATCATACCAACCAAGGACATCACAGGTACATACATATCATCACCACCCTTCACATGCCTCAAAAAAATATACAACATCCATACAAACAACAAAATCCTTAGCATACCTTTTAAAATCACTTAAACACTCTGGCCATTCATTCAAATCAACACGCGTTATTACACACCTCTTCAACTCACTAACAAAAGGACACATC
Source organism: Ceratothoa steindachneri (assembly GCA_963969495.1). NCBI lineage: Eukaryota > Metazoa > Arthropoda > Malacostraca > Isopoda > Cymothoidae > Ceratothoa > Ceratothoa steindachneri. Next base: position 150,839,442 of record OZ018321.1, on the reverse strand, counting down.
TCTTGCATCTCTAGAATATCATCATCACTTAAAATCTCATTCACAATCATACCACAAAATTTGACAACATTTTTCGCACATTCATTCAACCTCATCACCTCACATTCACCTTTCATAATACAATCCTTATCAGCCTCTAAAGACAAATCATTCAATCTATCTCATAAAGTCTACACCAAGCAGAAAACAACACGGCATTTGCTCATCTTTCAGAATTACAAAGTCATGCTTCACATTCACACCATTACCCAAACTCACTTTCAGACTAACCTGTTCCCATGCCACTATCATGCCATTCCCTAATCCACTTATCCGTAACTTCACAGGTTTATGCTCGCTACATCTAAACTCTTCATACTTACTCAGAATACTCTCATTCACTTAAGACACTTGCGCTCTAGTATCAATCAAACCACAGAAAAACCTTTCACCAACTTTCACTCTCGCTTCCAGCATATCAGGTCCACCATGTTCGTAATATACAGAAGGAACAATCACACCAACATCAGCACTGACATCCACACTATCATCAACTCCCACATCATCACTCACCACACACTCATCTTCATCCAGACAATCATTCTTCTCTCTCATATATGAACACTTTTCAATCACTTAATTGTAGTGCACACCGCTCAAACATTGCAGATGTACCACATTAGGATTCAAACCATCCATTTTCTCATCCTTGTACACAATCGGCCTCTCACCACCAAAGTGCACATAAACAATCACTCCATACAAACGACTCACTACAATCAACACTTCCTGAAATGGCGGGACCCCTTGCATGCAAATCGCTCTCAATTCTTTCATAAAGTTGCGCACCCTTGCCATACCAATGCTTTCAGGCTTCCTACATACTTCATTCATTACCTCCTTCCTTAAGTCATCCACACTATCGGGCACTCTCACGTCTACTCCATCACTCTTCAAATCTTGCAAACCATTCCATACACTCTCAAACAAGCAATCACCACCACCCTTACTCTCCTTTCCATTCATAATTCCTTCGGCAAATACTCAGGATTACTCACTCCACACACATCTTAATCATTCGTACCAGGATACCTTGACATCAAATCAACCCCTTATTTCGTTCACCAGGCACGTACTCAATCACATAGTCAAAGTCACTCAAATCTTCCGAAGTCTTTGCAATCCTACTATCAGCCCACTTCCTACGCTGCAGATACACAAGAGGTTGGTGATCTGTTTTGATCACAAACCTCACACCATACAAAAACGGGTGCAACACTTTCAAACAATACCCTATTGTAGGTAACTCTCGCTCCACAGTCGAATACTTTCGCTCTGCCGCATTCATATCCTTGGATACATACCCAATTATTCGCCTGACATTCTCTCCATTTAAACGCTGCTCTTGCATCAGAAAAACTCCCATACAATACCCACTCGCATCTGTATACATTTCAAGCATTTTAGCATTCACACTATAATCTGGTTAAGCCAATTCAACATCTTCATCCACTGCCTCTTTCAGTCTCTCATACGCCTCATTCATCTTATCATTCCAACTGACAACCGTACTACCTTTCTTGCCCATCCACTCAGTCAGAGGCTTACTCACACCAGAAGAATCACGTTTAAACTTTCGCTGGAACTCAGTCAAACCCCAAAACGACTTTAATTGCTTCAAAGTCATCGGTTTCGGAAACATTCGCACCTTCTCAACATACTTCGGCGACTTTCGTAACCCATTCTTACTCACCATATGACCAAGCAATTCCACTTCTTTCGCAAACGATTCAGACTTCGCCACTTTCACCTTCACACCAACACTCTCCAACGTTTTCAACACATCATTCACCAATCTCATATGCTCCTCAAAACTCTCAGTCATATTCGAAATATCATCTATAAACGCAATCACATTCATACTTGCAAACTTACTCAACACAACATTCATTTCCCGCTGGAAGGCTCCGGGAGCATTAGCCAACCCAAAGCTGAGGTTCGGCAACTAGTAATGTCTCTTTGTGGAAGAGAAGGCAGTTCCCGGCCGGCTCTCCTCAGCAATAGGCATCTGGTAATAACCCGTACCAGATCCAGCTTCGTAAACCACTTCATTCCATGCATACTATACACACACTCAGATACCACACACATCGGAAACCTTTCTTTCACAGTCCTTTCATTCCCCTAATCCACACACAGACGCAATCTTCCACCTGGCTTACGTACAGGCCCAATTGGACTATTCCATGCACTCTTGCTCTCTTCAATCACCCCCAATTGCTCTAATTCCAAACACTGCTCCTCAATCTCATCAGCAACCGGACGTGGGAAATGCCTCGGCCACTGATAGATTGGGGAGTCCTCCTTCCGGACAATTTTGAATTCCGGGAGCTGTGTAACCCCAAAATCCAGATCACCCTTACTGAGGGCTCCCTTTTGTTCAAATATCATTCGATACACATCCTGCCTTTCTTACTCAGTCAAACATCCATCCAATTTCCCCATGTCCTTCACCTCATTATACATCCATTCACATGTCTTTTCATTCGCAACATTCACCCTGATATCCGTGCTATCATCCACACCTACCTCAGTGACAGTGGAAAGGTGTCCTAGTACATCTCCAACTTGGATACCCCTCACCTGTCCCTTCACCCTGGGGTCCACCTGCAAACATACAAAAATATCAATCATTCTCATCAAGCCATCAAACACACAAGCAACACGCCTTACCTTATAATATGCATCCTTTCCATCCAATATCACAGTGTTCTCACCCACATTCAAACTAACATCCTTACTCCAACTCACTCTAACAGAAACCCTTTCACCCTTCACACGCCTTACATTCTCCATAGCAGTCACCTCAATACCAGTAAACACACCCCTCAAAACACTACCATTTTTCCCTACATATAACTTATACACCCCATTTTTACCAATCTTTCTCTCAATCTGATCACTTGCTTGATGCACAACCATACGATTCATTTTCATAAAATCATAGCCCAAAATCACACCATACTCACTACTCACCTTATCAATCACCGATAATTCACATTCATTCATCAACATACCATGCATTCAAACAGGTGACCTTATCATTCCAATCACAGGCACTCTCCTATTAACAATACCTACCAAACTACCCTTGCACTCAGACAGGAGGGCTTTCCCGCTAACCTTGTCATACACATCCTTATAAACCAAGCTCGCCTTGCATCCAGAATCTATTAAAGCCAAACACTCAATTCCATTCAATTCCACCTTCACACTCAGACACTCATACTTCCTACCAGACAGCACTTTCACACTAGACAGACTTACCAACACATTACTCACACTCATGCACCCAGAGGATACTTCAGCAGGTACCCTCTTACAATTTAGTTTCCCGCTTCAGACTTCTCATTCACACCTTGCGCTCTCAGTCTAATCCAACACTTTTCACTTGAATGTCCTTCCATCGCACAATAGCTACATACATTCCTCTGGTCACGCACTTCCTCGCATAATGACCAGCCTTTCCACAATTACCACAAGCATACTTCATACTCCCCCAGCAGTTGCTTCACCATTTAACCTCGGACAATCTTTCTTCAAATGGCCTCTTTCTTTACACTCGAAGCACTCTTTCACACTTTCCTGGCAATCCTTTATCATATGCCCTTTCTTACCACAACCAAAACATGCACCAGACGTCCACCTACATTCTGCCAACATATGACCTTTCCTTCCACACCGATGACATTCCACAATCTTTCTCCCACCATTCGATCTCTCGTTTGCTGGGACATACCTCGGTTTCTCTCTCATATATCCGTTCCCACGCTTGAAATTCATCTGTCCCCTTCCATTCGACCACCCTCCATTTACCCATCCATTCTTCCGGCCCAGGACGTTAGATATCACTCCAGCTAGCGTAGCCTTCAGGGCATCCCTGTAGCTAACCAACTGCTGGGGTGGATGGAAGCTCCTGGGCTTCTTACCTCCAACATTCACACTGTACCATCCACCCTCTTCTAGATCGCCTTCATCATCAAATCGTCCATCTTCTAGCAGTTCCAACACATCCTCCCACATCAACCGTTCACCTGTCAGTCTCATTCTCTTCTTTCTCGTTCCACTCAGCCATTCACTCACCTTTTGCGGGATGGTGTCCCAAAACTTCCTCATCAGTGGTTTACATTCATTTACATCATCACCCTACCTCGTTCTTGTTATACTCTCAAGCCTATGTGCATACATGTTCACCCTTTCGCTCTTCTTTATTCGAGCCTTCTCAAATTCATTCACCCTTTTATACTTCACACTCTCTTTCATTCTTTTCACCTGCTTGAATAAATCTCTACTTCACCACATCGTACCTTGGTTCCCCCACACTTGTAATCACGCGGAGAAACTCCAATACTTTTTCCTCCAAACATTCCCCCAAAACATTCATCTAGTATCCCTTATTCTCCGGGTACTTGAGCTTACAATATTGTTCAAATTCCGCGACGAATTCTTCCACACTGTTTCCACCATGTAACCTAAATCTATCTATCTTTGGCACTTCCCTTATCAAAATACCCTTTTTCACATTAACTTCACTCTCACTTGAGCTGCCTTTCTTCTCACTCATATCAATCATACCACCACTCAATCCTTCATCCGAGTACAATAAGTCCACACTCTTGCTTCTTACCTTCCTATCCTTCCCCTTTGAACCAGTCTTCCTTCTTCTCTTGCGTTCAACTCTCTTCCATTCTCCGTCCTTCCTATCACTCATAATCACCCTATACTCTCTAGACTGGCACAAACTCCCATTGATCCCATTAGTCTTATCCCCTTCAGTCGGAGCAGGGGTCAAGATCAAGGGTCCTGGGGCCGGTCCTAACCCTTTCATCATGTCATACAAGTCCCTTATCCGTTGGACGACCTGCTTCTGTCTCTCACCCATTTCTTTTCTCATCTTGTCTGTCTTCTCATCCATACTCATCACATCACTCTTCAATCCATCAATCACGTTCCTCAACATCATACATTCCTCCTATTTCTGCCTAAATTTCAGCCTCAGTCTCACGATCTCATCATGGATGCCCTGTTCCACAGAAGCCATACTCCCAGGTTAGTAACAGCGATAGACAAAGGTGAAAAACAACGAAACTACCTGCCACGCTAATTGGGTATGGACTGCAATCCAATCCCGTCACGCTCCCAGTTTCTAGATCTCGAGTCTCTATTGGAGCACCAAATGTAGCGGGCCGAAAAATTTAGGTTGACCCCAATCGATCCAACCCGCTTCCTACACTAATCCGAACGTGAGAAATCGAAGGAGAATGAAAACGGATTGTATGTACAGTCCTTTACTAACAAAAAAATAAAATATTTACCAAAATATGGGTAAATATGCACCCAATGAGCCAATATATATATATATATATATATATATATATATATATATATATATATATATATATATATATATACTAAAACAATCCTATCTTGGAACCCAATCAATCAAAAAATATATATTAATACTAAGAATCAGCAAATACAAAAAGGGACAACCAAAACAAGAGACAACAAAAAGAGGAGTTTTCTTACGTGGTACCACGGTTTACGATTTGCCGGCCTTCCTGGGAAAAAATCTTGTCGCAGTCACTCTTGTGACAAAATTGGGTGTGCGGGTCTTATGGTGCCTGTCGCCTCGGAGCTCAATTTTCTTCAAGATCCAGTCAACTACTATTAGAAGACTTCTTAAATTTTCTTTAAATTTCTCCAAAATGTTTTCATTCCAGTTGCTCTTGCAAAATGCAGGCAATGTTTTTGTTTGTTTTGTTCTTTTTTTTTACTCTGTTACTTAAATGCTGTCTTATAAAATCTTTAACATTTAGTATCTAATTAAAAAAAACATGAGATGTTAAATAACCTTATTCATACAACATGAAATCAAATACATGTACAAAAGAAAATATAATAAAAAACCCATTTCCACTCACACACACATTCTTACAGAAGGAGGGCGAGTGTATTGGGAAAAGGGTGGGAGAATGGCCCCTTATACACACACTCACATTCGCTTCACCACATCGTGATATCTGGAACATCAAGGATACAAAGGAAATGCTTGTTACAGACAAATGCAAGCACATACTGTTTCTTAATGTACTTTTTCGTTGGAACACAACATCTTGTTTACATGGGATTGGAATGGGGACTTTTCTCAAAGAGTTTAAAGCAAATAACACATTCCGTGAGCAAGCCAAGGTCTTTGATAGATATCTAGCTTCCATATGTGATGTGGCAGAAGCAGGAGAAAAAGCACTGGTAATTATCTACAACGGAAATTCAACTTCCACCCTGGACACCCTCCGGTATCAGCGATCCTGGAACATGGTATCTTCGAGTTACTCTCATGTGTAACCATATCAAAAGCAGCAAAGTCCCAAAGCCTGCGCATGTATCTGCAAGTCCAAGAATGGAAGGGATGTGCAGATGAAGTTCTTCCCACAGACTGGGGATGGCAAAAGTGTAGCGAGGGTTTTGTGCCAATTGATAAATCATTAGCTCCAGCTCATGAAAAGATGTTACGCGACATTAGATGTAACAGCCAATCATACCATGAGATGCATATGCAAGAAGCACAACATTGAGTGCACTCCAGCTTGTGCAAACTACAGTGGATCTGGCTGCAAAAAAACATATGACAATGATGAAGATCATGACGACATTGCTGAGGTCGAACTTTAAAATGCTTTATTTTTCTCAAACTGTTCACTAAAATACATTCCTAATTTGAATCTATTTTCTAATGTGATTTTTTATTTTAATTCGAAAACCTTCATCAGGTAGGTGTGATTTCACAAGATGAAATGTGAATTTTGTCTTCGTTCAATGAATTACATAATTATTATATTATATTGTCATAGACTTGATTCAATAAAACCAATATGAATGAGTATCGTTTGTTTATTCTTTCACCAGAGGATAGTAATTTTATCCTTGTATATGCAAATATATAATATGTATTGCTGGGATATATATGTTCTTATATGAGCAAAGTTTCTCAAATGCAAATATGTTTTCCCTTCGAAAAATAAGGTTGGGACAGGTATGTAGCTAAGGGGTATTTTCTCTTTTTCTGAAAGAAATCTTTTTGTCTTTTCTTTACTGATTTTTGAGGGAGCCTCCATCAACCTACAATAAAGGTGTCAATGAGTTTTGTAAAAAATAAAAAACACTATTTCATTCTAAGATTCCAAGTGGGTTAAAAGCTATTTGTACGTCCAGCAACTCAACTACTTCCATAAATTTATTGTCTTCTGATACACATTTATATTTGGATTGAAATGAGGTTTTCCCGTTTTGTGGAGAATCATTTGACACTACCAGTGCCAAACTTTAATTTTTATAAATGCAGCCTTAGATTCGCCATTTAATAAGTTTTGTTTAATTTAATGTTAATACTTAGATAAAAGTACATACTTATTTCTTTGAATATGGCATTTTATATTATTTTAAACGATCCACAGTCTAGAATCTAGAAGTTATTCGTATTACATGGCTTCTTGTGAACAATAGTGATATCCACTCAACATAAAAATGCCCATGAACACTTTCAACAGTTTTTGTTAGAGATGAATGTGTATTCAATATTTTGTGTAAAATATATGATGCTCTAAGCAATAAAATCCTTGGACAATAGATATTGAAAGATTTGTTAAATGCCTTTTAAGTACAGTTAATTTCCCATCTCATTTTTCTGATGATGTCCCAATTCCGTGAATATTTATTGTGGTTCAATGAATTTTTTCCTTTTTTTGGTTTCCATTATTAACTACGGATGCATCTGGCTCTTATATTCTATGAGGAGATACTTCTTAAATTTCTAAGACATCATCAACTGCAATTTTCTTAGTTTCATTTTCATTCAAATCAGCAATTTATAGACGATTTATAACTTCTCCAACATTATCTTCCACCTCTTCGTCATAGCTTATTTCTTCAGGTACATTCATCATCTCTTTCATTATCGCTGCTTTCTTTATTCCTGACATTCCGCATACAATTGAAAAAAGAATTATAAATGAAAGAACAGAAATTATTTATTTATTTTATAAGGAACGGGATAAAAATGAACATTTAGTTGCCTACCGCTCACACAAGACACAAGAAGCGTCACTCACACAATTTAAATACCACTAACTCCTAATGTCCCATTTTCTGGACAAGATTTAGGATAACTTTATACTCACATCGCTATTGGTGGCGTTTCACCAATAAATGTACTCAAAAGAAAGGATATTAATGAAAAATAAGTTTTTATTGTTGTAAAACATCAAAGACAACAAATGATTCATAGTGAACGAAATTTGAAGCAAAAATCAATATAAAGCAATTTTCTATACCCCCTCATATGTTTTTGGCTTGTTAATAACAAAAAATATCATACAGATACTTCTATGTACTAATCTAACTATCCACCTTGCTATCTAAACTTGATTTTTGTACAGCACATTAAGAGAAAATTAGAAAGGCGAAACTTCTTCGAGAATATAACTACAAAGGTACAAGTTGAGTGATGTCCGAATTTGGAATGCAAATCCAATTTGTCTCCAACAAATTGATAGCAAATCGTCCAATCTCAAATAACTGAAAATTGCTCGAAATAAATTTAAATCTATTTTTGATAACTATATTTCCCAAAAGAGGTCGCATGAGGTGGCAGTAAACGAGGAAAATCTTCTCTTATTTAGAGTGAAAGTTTGCAAATAGAGATCCGTAAACTACTGTTCAATTATGTATATAGCATCTAATTGTTAAGATTCTTGTAAAAGTATTTATTAAGTGAGCTGAATGTCTTAATGTCACCTACAGGAGGCAATAGGAGTTTGCGAGTATTATATATATATATATATATATATATATATATATATATATATATATATATATATATATATATATATATATATATATATATATATATATATATATATATGTATATATATATATATATATATATATATATATATATATATATATATATATATATATATATATATATATATATATATATACATATATATGATGTTTTGATCTAATGAAATTTTAGATTCTGGAAGAATTTGAGCAAAATGCAACGGCCAAAATTAAGGATATTACAAGTGAAGAATCCGGCGATGAAGCTTCGATTAATATGAACTATCTGACTTTAGGAAAGTGGAAAAAATACGTCCAGTGAGTTCGTTTCCTCAAGCATTGGTAAGAATCGGTTTGTTTTCAGTCATTAGGAATCTTCACACATGCGATCATATGAAAATAGCAGAACATCATATGTTTGGAAAACATATCAATTATTGCTCATTTTCAATTAGTTACTGACGGTCATATTGCCATCGTCGAATCTATGGCACCATCCTATGAAAACCATTGTGCTAAATAGCATATTCCTGGCAATCCTATTTAGTTTAAACTTCATAGCATAAGTAATTCCTCTACCTAGGCAAGACCTAATGTGCTTAATGATGTAGTATTTTTGTTTCTAGCAAAAGAACAACCAAGCAAACATACTCTCCATAATCCGTAATTTAGTTATTTCTTTACAACTCTAAAACTCTTGTGTGAGTTGATGCACAGAAATAATGGTGGAACGGGTACAATAAAAGAAAAGATAATGGAAACTATCTTTTAGTCGAAAAACGAGCTAAAGAAAATGCGTCGAAGAAATATGTCAGCAAAGTATATGAAATCTCTTGCCCTTGTAAAGTGGCATGAAAATAAAGTACTAGCAACTGCAGCGAATTTCATTTAGTAACAATAATGCAAGAGGTCAAGAAAATAGCTTTCTAAGATAAAAGATTGGCAAAAACTAAATTACAATGTCTAAATGTTATTCTCTTGTATAAGAAGTTTATGAGTGGAGTTGACAGATTTTATGAGAAAATGGACTCGATGTTTCGCTATGGGAGAAAATAGTAGTAGTTTCCTCTTTTTGCTATTAGTAACGATGGAGACTGTCAATATGGCAATTATAACGTAAGTGTCATCAGGCCCTTATGACAGCATACTGCGATTTTTCCAAAACATTTTCGTCCAAAGTGACACCCAGAGCTAATAACAGTTCAGTTAGTAACACTAGAGAAAACATCCAGATGGGTTCAATGATATGAAAGAAGATTCCATTTTCAGTTTGTTATTTTTCCACTTAACTACGAGTATGAATCTAAATCAGAATAGGGTTTCTTAGTTTTCTAAAATAAATTAAAAATATTTATTCACTACTTTTTTTCAGAAAATAATTCCCATAGTAACATATAGGTAACACTTCTGTATGAAATTATATTAACAAAAAGTAGTTTATACATTATTCACCTTTGTAGAATAAGGCAGTAGATTTGTACAAATTTTCAATAACAAATACTTTCTACGGAATTTAACGGATTAATTCTAAATACATAGATGGTGAACACAAAAAATTGGTTTATTCCCTCATATTACTCACTAGAGGGGTGTTTGTACTCTGTTTCTCTAGTATTACATTGAATCGGAGAAGAAAGCTGGCGCGAAATTTAGTTAAAAACAGTGGAGTCCATTCAAGAATCAAAGAAATAACAAAATAAATAGAAAAGAAATAATGTTGTGATTTGTTCTCATCTCAAAGACGTTGCTCATGCAGATCCTAAACCCTTCGATTTAAAACCGATAAAGATGTTAATTCACAAAGCTAATTACTTCAATAACAGAGGAGAAATATAATTGAACTCCACTGCAAGAATTATTAAACACCTATTCAAGAACAGTTGCCTCTCGGTCCAAATACAATGGCTGCGCAGTCGGTTGATAGAAGGAATGATAACTTAAATGCAGTGTTGAAAATCTCAACGTATTCCTACTCAATACATACTTCTTACGAGTAGAATAGAGGCTGGAAGCGCGAGCTGCCAAGACTATAAACTAATGTGTGTGTGTTGGCGGGGAAGAGGGGGGCTTGTTGCTCCTATATAATATCCTAGAGAGGTAAATAACCACCTACTATCCTACTAGGGTTGAGGTAGGCAGTTTTTCATTATTTTCACACTTATATTTTTCCCTTTACTCCCCTTTTCATTTTTGTTCCTCAATCTTGTCGTTATATTCCACCGTTCGCTTCATTTCTTTGTATCCCGATATTCTGCGTTTTTTTTTATTTTTGTCATTATATTTGTCTTTAATCCGTTTCTTCATTATTTAAGGAATTATTTTTTTGCTCCTTTTCTTCGTTTCTCCGTTTAGATGCTTTATTTTCATCAATAAATTTCTACTTTTTGATAGTTTCTCTTTTCATCGGTTGTACTTTGCTATTCTAACTGTGATATTTCTCTCTGTGCTTCCTTTCTTCCTATCTCGGTTGTTATTATTTATTTTAGTCATTATATTTCTTTTTTTTCAGCTTGATTAGTTTCTCGATTGTTATTCCTAATTTTCGTTGTTATATTTCTTGTTTGTATTTTCTTTTCCCTTTGTTACTTATTTACTTTATATTTATCCTTTTGATTCGTTTATTCATTTCTTTGAAAGGTTTCATATTTTTTTCGTTATATTTTTACTTTAGCTTCGTTTTTTCGTGTAGTTTCTTTTTCTTGTCGTTATATTTATCCTTTTGCTCCCTTTTCTTATTTCTCCGTTTGTTATTTATACTAGTAGTTATAATTTTCCTTTTGCCTCATCCTTCATATCTAGGTTGTTACTTATTCTCGACCTTCTATTAATTCTCCTTTTGTTCTTTTTCTTCATTTTTCTTTAGCTGTTCCATATTTTTGTCATGTATTTTTTTAATATGCTTCTTTTCTCTTTAGTTGTTACTTATCTTATTCATATATTTTCTTAATATGCTTCGATTTTCCGTTGTTATTCTTTGGTCAGCAGACCTTGTTTATTATAAGCGTCAATTTGCCGACTGTCTCCAAGAGTACATGTGGCCACAATAAATTTCAGTCCAACATACTAACAAAAAGAATAACAATACCCAGGCTTAAACAAAACCAAAGCAAATAAAACCGCAGAAAGAGCAAAAATAATAAGGAATCACGTCTCGGCATCCAGGAGAGACCCGCATTCTCCCGGCGTAGGCGCTTGTGAGCAACATCAAAGGGGGTTAAATAAAATATAGAAGGTCAGCCTCTTCCAAAAGTCAAATATTCCATAAGACTGGGTGCACAAACCCGTCTCAAGTACAAAGGGGAACAAGCGGTAGCGACCCCGCTCGTCCCCGTTCTAGGAGAGGTAACGTGCGCTGAGAACGCCAAGACTGGGACATTCGACAAAAATGTGCCTAACAGTCTGGGGGACAACGCAGTCCTCGCAGTAAGGTGCAAGAAAGCGTTCTATTAAAAGGCGGTCCGTCCCGTGACTGTGTCCAATTCGAAGATGTCAGAAAGCGATATGAGGCCGTTGTGGCATTTCGTGGTAAGTACACAGGAACAATCGAGTCTCGAAGGCACGCGACTTTAAGTTCCCCCTCGGCCGTCTCTCATTATCTTGCTTGGAAACTAGGAGGGATGGCATTATTCTTGTCAAGTGGTCAGTGTAAGGAAGAACGGAACGCTGGTCTATTCGTGTAGTCTGTGTGAACTCTTTAAACCTCATTGTCTGGCTCATTGTTTGTAATCCTAACATGTCTAGTAACCCAGGAGAAGATAGTCTTGAAATCCGCCCGGCCAACGACTACCATGGCGTCAAGGGTACCACGCCCAAACCAGTGGGTACGGAGATTCCCATGCCCCGAAAGCACCCACGGCACCTTGTGAGTCACTAAAGATCACAATCCTGTCACCGAACCTGGCACGACGCATTATCTTCAAGACCTAGTGGTGTATTACAACCAGCTCTGCCGTAAAGACAGACGCAGCGGCGGATAGAGACCCACTGGCACCATACAGGGGGGATACAGCGTGGAAACCAACTCCATCATCGGACTTGTAGTCATCTACGTACAATGGAACGGCTCCATTGTGACAAGAAGTCTGCTCCTAAAAGTTCAAACGCAATACTCCCGGCGCAATGAAAGCTTTGAAACCAGAAGCGTGGCCACAAATAGGCTCAGAGGTGGTAGATACCCTCCAGCGTAGCGTCTTGTGAAGAACAAAAGGCGCCAACTACTCCAGAGTAACACGGCTTCTCAAAGGAGAGTTCGGCGTTTCTCGGGGGCATAGGTACCGTTGAAATAGGCTGAGGATGGAGTGAGAGCTATTTTCACCTAAGGAAAACACCGGGGACGCGCATACAAGCACATAATACACTGTACACGGAGCAGAGCAAATAGAGTCCAGATGAAATCAACAAATTGGCTCTCAATGGTGGACATGCGGAAGTACCGGTGGCAAACCGGAGACCAGTGTAGTGGATCGAATTTCTCTATGCATTACACGCTCGGCGAAGGATGCGTAAAACTCGCATCCTTAGTCAAACTTCGAAGGAAAAATAATCGGTGTAAATGTCACGGAATATGGGCCTCCTAGGTAAGACGTTGGTCGATAACAAGGCCAAGGAAACGGTGCAAATCAACCACCTTTAGGCGAGCCCCGTTTATGAACATTCCTGGTAGAGAGAGAGAGAGAGTCGTGGATGGAGGCAGAAGTGCGACACCTTATTCCTGGCCAAGAAAAACTGAATCCTGTTTCGCGTACCAAGAACATCTTCCGGTAGAACCGAGGTGATACAGTTTATGCTTAGGGAAAAGAGTATGACACAGAAGACACAGGCCTGATTCCTTTGGATAAAGTCAATTAGCGACTCATAATCATTTGATACTTGGACGGAATCCAGCTAGAATTGGAAGTTACGCCGAATAATGAATCCAAATTGCCTGTAGGTTTATCCTGGCTGGATTTGCGCGGAGTGGAATCTAACCCTATAAAATTCTGGATTCATGTTAATGGCAAAAAGAAGTTCTGCCTTTAGGGTTTAATAATCAAGAGGCGCCTCGGAAGGGTGCAAAATGAATATGTTGCGAAGACAAGGATTCAATAGTGGAAGTAACCGGGCGACACCATTTGATTCTAAGTCCAAATTGTTGACTGCGAAGATCTTCTCTATTTGCGTTAAATAAGAGCAGAAATCTTCTCCATCTTTGTATGCGGAGCGTTTTAGTGAGGGCACTTGAGCCTGTTCATTTTGAGATCCTATGGAGTTTATCTCGACTTAGTCACGGCTTATCTCTCTCTCAGGTTCCCTAATTCTTTCATTCTCTTTTGCTTCTCTCTCTCTCAGGTTCCCTAATTCTTTCATTTTCTTCTGCTTCTCTCTTTGCTTTTCTTTCTCTCTCTTCTGCTTCTCTCTGCGCTTTCCTTTCTTTCTCTTCTACTTCTCTCTGCGCTTTTCTATTTTCCTTTTCTCTGTGTGCTTTTCTTTCTTCGTTTTCCCTATGTGCTTTTCTTTCCGCACGTTTGTTACGTTCCTCTTCCTGGACGTAAGCGATTCAATCTTTCCCAGATAAGCCTAGGATCTGCCCTTGCTTATGTAAGCGATCAAATGAAGACATCCCGGATATGCTACTTCCAGCCTTTACACAACGATAAAGCTACCAGAGCTATTGAAGCTTTACCCCAAAACAAATTATTAAAATTCCTTAGTAAAAATCGGGCAAACTCACACAAAAAAGTAAATAAATAACTAATGGGTGAATCTGACTCACGACACACAAAAAGGACAGTTACTATTACCGCTTAGCTAGTATCCTCTTTAAGTAACTAAAAAAATGTGGACACACCACACAAGAATGAGCTTAAAAATTAGTTGTTACCCGTTAATCCAAAAGAAAATTGTGCTATTTTATTGGTGTTCAGATATTCTAAGGCAATGCAGTTGCTATCAATTGAACTTAATGCTTCAAAAATCAGGTGGGGAAGACCCAAATCCTTAGGCCAAATATCTTTATGTTGAAGTATGGCCAAGTGTATGGGAATATACGCACACAGGCTCTAATGTAGGCTAAGCAAGGCGACAACTGTTATTGTACTAAGAATGTGATTTGAATAGATAACTGCAGCTGCGTGACCAAGGAATATACCAAAGACAACGACAAAAATAGATTTTGAATACACACGAAATAAAATAAAAGGCACACAATAAATATGGATATATGTGCGTACATTAATTAGACGGAATTAAGCTCCGAATACTAATGAGATAACGGTGTTTAGGGGATGGTTATAATGAGAGATTGAGGGTAAGGAGTGATTTACTCCCTTTAAAACTCGAGAGTAAAGCGGAGAAAACTTGGGGGAGGTCTTGGTGACCTTGATTACTCACGGGGGTAGCACAAAAACCAGCAGCGGGTGGGGCTACTTTCTCGAACTTGTGTTTTGCGAGATGCGGGCCTTTTGTCCTCAAGAGGTCACTGGACGAACTTCGAAAAGGGGGGAGATAACTTCTTCACACTCGACTTGAGCGAGCTAACGGGCCTTTTGTCCTCAAGCCGTCACAAGAAGAACTTCGGGGGATTTTTTCTCCAATCCTTGATCCGAAGGCGGTTGAGAAAGGCTGACGTTGCCTAGAGACTCTTCTCCCTGACGGGAATTTTTTTTTAAGAGCCTATCTGGCGACTAACCACTTGGGCACAAATCACCGCACTCATGACAGCCTAGCACTAGGCTACTTTAAAATAAGAATGAAAAACAATAACAACAACAATAATAATAGAAAATCGTAACAAGGATGAAGCAAGTCCGGCGTCGGGGGAGGTCCCCCCGGCGGACGGAGGTGCGACCAACAAAAAACAAAACAAAACAATAGGTAAATAAAACGGGGAAGGGTGGCCTTTCTAAAAAAAATCTACAAGTCCATCAGACAATGTGCACGCACTTGTCCCGAGTACAAGGGACAGGTGGTAACGACCCTGCCCATCCCTGTACCGGGACAGGTAACGTGCGCAGACATCACCCAGGCTGGGACATTCGACAAGAGGTGCCGAACAGTCTATGAGACGACGCAGTCGTAACAATAGGGTGCAGGCCAGCGCTCCATTAAATGGCGATGAGTCACACGAGTGTGCCTGATTCGGGGACGAAAGAAAGCGACCTGAAGCCGTCGCCGCATTGGGTATAGGTCCATGAGAACAGTCGCTGCGCAATGGCACGCAACTTTAAGTTGCCCTGGACCGTCTCCCATCTTCTTTGACAAGTAGTCAATGTGAGGAAGAGCGAAACGCTGGTCCGGTCGCAGAGTCCGCGCGGACTCTTTAGCGCCCTCATCGGCGTGCTCATGCCCCGCAATTCCCACATGTCCAGGAACCCAGCAGAAGATAATCTCGACATCCGCCCGGCTCGCCAAAACCGTTGCGTCATATATAGCACGAACCAGAGGTTGCGGAGATTCCAATGCCCCGAGAGCACTCAGAGCGCTCTGTGAGTCGCTATAAATCACGATCCGATCTCCGAACCGTGCACGTCGCATGATCTCCCGTATCGAGTGGTGTATTGCCACCAACTCAGCGTGGAAACCGACCCCCTCTTCGGACTTGGAGTCATCCCAATACAGTGGCACGGTTCCAGCGTGACACAAGATGTGCTCCAAAAAGGCCAAACGCAATACTCCCGGCGCTGTACAAGCTTTGAAGGCAGAGGCGTGGCGACAAATAGCCAATGGTGGTACTTTCCAGGGTGGCGTTTTGGGCAGAATCAGGGGCACCACCGGCCCGAGTGCATATCTAGCTCTCGAAGGAGTTTCCTAGCGCTAAACATAAAGGGCTTAGGGTATGACTGGCGTCTCTTGACGGCCTAGGCACGTCAAGATCAGCTGCGGATGCTTTGAGAGCCGTTGGCGACAAGGGGAGACGCTTTGCCTGTGAGTAAACGCGAGTAATGCACTGTGGAAGGTGCATAGATAATGGCATCTCTCCAGAATCGACAAGCAGGCTCTCAATAGGGGAAGTGAGGAAGGCACCGGTCGCCAAGCGAAGGCAAGTGTGGTGTATCAATTCTACCTTCCGCAATAGAGGTTCGGCTGCGGATGCATAAAACCCACATGCGTATTCGAGCTTCGGACGGAAAAAAGATCGATAAAAAAGTAAGGCAGTAGCCCTATCATCCCCACAGTTGCCGAGCGTCACGGAACGAAGAATATCGATGGTGGGGGTACAAGAGACCCTAAGCCTGCGAATATGAGCCTCCCAGGTCAGTCGTCGGTCTAATACAAAACCGAGGAAACGGTGTGATTCAACCACTTCCAGGCGCACCCCATTAAGAAACAAATCTGGGTCGGGGTAGAGCCGTGAATTGCGGCAAAAGTACACCACCTTAGTCTTGACCAAAGAAAACCGAAACCTGTGCGCTTCGGCATAGCAAGAGACGCGGTTTAAATCCTATTCATGTCGACGCTCCAGAGTTGGCATCTGGGCCTCGCCAAAAGAGATCGAAAGGTCGACAAGTAGAGCGTAGCGGGAACATCTTCTGGTAGCACCGAGTTAATGCTGTTGATAATCAAGGCAAAAAGTGTAACGCTGAGGACACTTCCCTGCAGGACATCCTCTTCAGGCTCCATTAGGCCGGAGAGGGCTCCCCCCTAACGCGAAATAGGCGATCTCGCAAAAAATCAGACATAAAGACCGGGAGGCGTCCCCTCGCTCCCATCGTGCGAAGGGGCTCCATGATACCGTATCGTCATGCGGTATCATAGGCCTTCTCCAGATCGAAAAATACCGTGGCGAAGTGCTGTCTACGAAGGAAGGCCTCACAGAAAGCATTTTCCAGGCGAAGCAGAGCATCCAACGTGGTCTCCACTCTTCATAAAAAAGGCTAATCTAACATTTACCAATTTCTCCATCAACTTACACATGCAGAAGGTTAGAGAAATTGGGTGGAAACCAGCATGGATAGAATGATCTCTCATCAGTTTGCGAAAACCTAGCATAGTAGCGATTCGCCAGGAGTCTGGAAGGTTACCCTCTACCCAGAACTGGTTGAAAGAATCTAACAGAAAGGCCATGCCTCTCTCACCCATGTGTTGAAGCATGGCGTACGAGACATCGTCCAGACCATGGACGTGTCCGTGCACCAAGCAAGAGCGGAGCGCAACTCACTCAGAGCAAACCTGTCGTTGAAGGGATCTCCGCCTCGGGAGGTAAAGTCCAGCCGGCGGCCTTCTGCGACATCACGACGTGCATTAAATGCTAAAGAATGCGGAGAAAGCGGTCGCGAAGGATTCCGCCACGGACGCGGGGTCCGAGATTGCGGTCCCATTCTTCTGGGGAACGGGAGGGGGATCTTGCGAGAACTTTTTCAAACTCCTTTTGAGTCGCTTCCACATCTTTGCTAGATGGATCTTCTCGTTAAGTGAAAACACGTATGCCCGTCAAGAAGAGCGGCGGGCGTACTACGACATATACGGGAACCTATCCCTAGCCCGAGGAAATTTACCGACACTGAAATCGTTCGGGTGGCGCTTATAGCGCATGTAAGGCATAACTCTTCTGTTTGAGGGTCGTCTCAGACTCAGCCAACCACCAAGGGAGCGGTCAGCGTGCAAAACGGCTAGACGTGCGGGGAAGAGTAGTCAGGCCCGCGGCGATGAGGTTGCCGGAGAAGAACTCAACGGCCTCATCTACCAACCTAAACTCCTCGAGTAAGAAAGAGAATTCACTTATTTCCTAAAGTGCAGGCTACCGCACTCGCGCCAAGCACTATCGACGTGGGTTCTCAGGCGGCAGCGGCCCAGAAAATGATATTTAAATGGGAAAGTGATAACTACTATGAAGGTCTTTGACCATTCCCCAATCAAAATCAAGCTGTTTATCCGGAGAGCACAGAGATAGATCAAGGCAAAAAAATGAAGCATTTATCGAGAAGTGATGCGTAAACTCATCCACATTTAGGACACCTATCTCAAGATCTTCGATCAGATCGGCAAGAACTTGTCCGCTGGTATCTATTGAGTAGTCTCCCCAGAGGGGATGTCTGCCATTCAGAACTCCAAGCAAGAGAAAGGGCCTCAGCAACCGTGCCACGACTTGGCGGAAGTGCCCCGAGTCGAAGTCAGCTGACGGTGGAATGCACGCAGAAATAACAGTATACCTCCTATCCAGGTGAAGCTGCATAGCCACTGCCTGAAAGGAGGTATCTAAAGTGTAAATAAGAACGGACACATCATGTTGGGTGTAAACCGCGCATCCCCAGGCCCGGTCCCCATCCCGTGGTAGTGGGGTCGCAAAACTCTTTTGCTCCGGGAGGGTGGACAGGGGGCATGAACCTAGCATGGTCTCCTGCAGAAAAATAGCTAACGGGAAACGAGACGAGACGAGCCTTCGCAGCTCCTCCCATTAGCCCGGAGACCGCGGGGGCCCTCTTTGAATAGAAGACCCTCACGGGAATAGCCGTGCGCTTCCCGGGGGCAGAATCCCGGGTGCTGTTGGCCGGACAATGCGCTAAAAGCGCTGTTGCCTTCGAAAACTTATTGGGGGAGGTTGGGCTCGCCACGCGAGTCTTTTCCTTCCTCCACCTTGAAACCTTAGGCGGGCGTTGCAGCTTCGGAGGCGAGGAGCACTCTTTTCGAGGATCCACCGACTCCGAGACACCCAGCCCACCACTAGGCTTGGGCGAAGGAGCCGAAGCTGCTTTGTTTCTGTCCTCTTTTCGGGGTGCAGCTTTAGGAACCCCGGAAGATGGCCTGGCGACCAACTTCAGGGGTGTTGCCTCCTGCGAGTCTAACGACTCGGTGGAGGCGCGTGGCCGTTTCATCCTACGGAAAAAGGGTCACGTTGAGGGAAGGGGGAGGAGCCTTGGTTTTAGCCGGGGCTGGCTTTGAACCCTGTGTGCCGCCAGCTTTACCAGGGGAGCGCCCAGGTTGAGTAGAACCCGCAGGAGGGCTCCGAATGGGCACGAAACAACCGTGCTCGTTAGCCTGGATGAGCCAGGAGCAGAGGGTGTCTTTCTTAGCATTGAGGCGTAAGACGTCCCAGGCAAAGCTGGGTACGCCAAGATCAAGTCCCTAGCCTCGCAGAATGAGAGACGATCCTGGGCCTGAAGGGCCAGGATTTCTTTCTGAAGGAGATATGCACTACATTACTTCGAAGAAGCGGGTTGCGGCTCTCGACACACGATTTGGACTTATCGTGTGAGGTCTTGGAGCAATTTACAAAGACTCCGGGTGACCCCAACTTTGCACGTCTAAATGAGCGATTTATGTGGCCGAAGCGGTGACAGTAATAGCACCTCCGCAGCAATGGCACTTGTAGGGGAATCGTCACTCTCCTGTTCTCTCGCGGTGGAGTTACGAGGCGATTACCGCAAAGACATCCGGCCCCAGGCACCGTCGGGTCAAGCGCGTAACCGCAGCGCCGCACCACTCGTCGCTATGAAAGACCTAAAGGTTAAAATGCAAGATCTCCCCCAGGAGAGTGAGATTCAATTTCATGTGAACTAAGAAATTAGAGACGTGTTTCTCTCAAGCTCGAAGGCTAACGAGGAGCTGATGTAAGACTTGGTGAGAAAAACCGTTTGGCATAAGAACCCTCCTGGGGCCGTCCTCAAGCCCCTCCCCCTCTTACCACTCCCCCAGTAGGGTGACAAGGTATAAATGAGGAACGCTGAGGAAAATCGAGGTAGAATACGTCAGTCACCAGGTGACGAAGTCCTCGGATTAAGACCCCGGGCTACCTAGACTGGATTGGTAGAATACGTCAATCTCCAGGTGACGAAGTCCTCGGATTAAGACCCCGGGCTACCCAGACTGGATTGGTAGAATACGTCAGTCTCCAGGTGACGAAGTCCCCAGATTAAGACCCCGGGCTAACTAGACTGGATTGGTAGTTTACTTGGCTCGCCAGACCAAGAAGTACCCTGCAAGAGAAGCAGGGCTACCTACCTTAAGGGGCTAAGAAGTAGCTCATCCTGGAGCTAGTCCCTGGTTATCAACCTGAACGTTAAGTTAACTTTGTTAGGTTCAACTTACTCTCGTCAGAGAGACTCCTCATATCCTGGTGCATCTTAAACACCAGGGGTATTCCTCTTCCTTGAGGAATTAAGAAAAGAAGAAGGAAAAGGCTCCCCCTCGAGCCCGTTACTCGGTGGCCACACCAAACTCATAAGTTAACTTGGCTGAGGAACCAAGTTCAACTTATTCTCGTCAGAGAAATCCCCCTCCTCTATCCTCGCCCTTGAGGAAGGCTGGAACTAAGAAGAAGCTCCTCCTCGAGCTAGTTCCTGGTTACCAAACCAACCTTCAAGTTAACTTATTCAAGTTTGATTTATTCTTGTCAGAGAAACCCCCCTCATGGATCCTCGCCCTCGAAGAAGACCCTCCCCGAGTTCAGTCCTCGCCCATGAGGAATTAAGTAACGAAGAATAAAAGCTCCCACTCGAGCTCGTTACTCGGTGGTCACACTGCACTACAAGTACACTTGGTTTAAGAACTAAGTTCGCCTCATTTTGACAGAGAGACCACGACTACCTTGGTGGCGCATAAAGCACCGTAATTGTTCTTTTCCTTGAAGAATACTTCCCCGGAATTCTGTGTGGACCCCCCAGCTGCTACCCTCGCCAAAAGGGCCTCGTGATCCCGCCCACCTACATCTGGCCAGGCGGCACGCGTCGTGAGACAATAACATTCCTGAGGTATTTAAACTCCAGTAGATTCCGTAAGCCTAAATCTTATATATTGCTGTGTGTAGCGAAATTAACCAATTTTAGAGGGTCAAACTAATTGAATTAATTCTTGTGTATAATAATATTCAAAGTATTGCTGTGGTTATTGTTTAAATTTTGTGTATTAAATTGTTAAAGTTAAAATATGAGTTTATTTTGGGAATTATTGTGCGTTTCTCTATATCCTTACGTGTTTCCAACGCATCTCTTCTTTAAAATAACAATATTAGCACTCTTAGCACTCTTAGAACAAAAAAGGGGGGCATTCTACGACAGCACTTAATGCCTTCACGCGGTAACAGTACCAACCGGCATGCACCGACTCAAAGAGCTTGTCACAGTCGAACGTGAGGAAGAGTGAAGGGCTGGGTCTCGAGACCCCTCCCTGTTTTCTCATCACATGCTCGACCTTGACTGCCCCGTGGTCGGCCAGCTCTAGAGTTATATCTTCTATAGAGTAGTCCACCAGTTCCCTCACATAAACTACTCCTTTCATGGTAGAGTGTGGCGTCACACTCACCTGGGTGCCATCAAGTGTCCGAAGAGCACTTATCTTGGCTGCCTCTGAGGGATCCACCGCATTCGCCAGAAGGCTCCCGTCCGAGAAACGCGTCACCTTCGGCTCTCTATTAATTATACCAGCTAAAACTCTCCTCTGATTGACCATGTTACCATTGGCCAACATGAGGCCATCAGTGGAGCGAATAACTAAGAAGCGTTTTAAGCCAGCCGGCTCGAAAACGCCAGGTAACCTCTGAATGAGGGGCCCCGACGCAATCGAGGCTCCGCTCTGCGCACATTTGCTTTTATTTTGGGATTCCCCGCCTAGGTGAGCACCAGAGACGGACGTGCCGATCTTGGCTTGGTCACGTTCAAGGATGGTGACGGCCTCGTCCGTTCCCGCGGCCCCCGTGGAGGGAGAAGAGCCCCGAGTCTTTTTCTCTCTTTTTATTATATCTTTTCTTTTTAGGAGAGGAGGGCAGGGAATAAGCCCGCTTCTCCACTCCCTCAGCAGGAGCCACCAGGCCAGATGGGCGGGCCTCTACAAGGTCCTTCCCTGAGATGTTAAAGGTCCCAGCAGTCGTGGGGCACCGGCTGGAGGAGGAGATCCCTCCTCTCCTTGTGCTCTCTTAGCAGCCCGACCCCTTTGGCGAGAGCCCCGCACAGGGGCAGACTCCTGCTCGGTGTTTGATGCCGAGCCCGAATCTGCCGCTAGATTCAATATTTTGCCCATCAGGTTTTTAGAGAGAAGCGGCCGATGGGTCTTTTCTTCCCTCTCCTCCCTAAGGGGGTTTGGCCTACCGAGCCGCTCAAACGGGGAGCGGCCGGTTATGGGTTGCCTGCTGGCTTTCCTGGCAGTCCCCTGCGAAAGCAAAGGCGGGACTTCCAGATTTGAGCTGGAGTCGAATGGTAACTCAAAGGAAGGGGGTGAGGGGGAGCCCCCTGCACTCGTAGGCAGTGGACAGGAGTAAGCCTCCCCTCCGGTTGAAGAGTTATGGAGGGTCCCCTGGGAAACTACAGGGGCGTACCTCCATTTTTTATGTGGAGCTGCCTGAGGGCGGCTCCGTCGTTCTTAAAGGGAAAATGGATGGAGATTTTGTTTTTTGTAAGTTATCATCATTGGGCATGGTGACCCTTTTTTGTACGGGATGCAAACGCTAATCCCCCTCCCCGCAGTGGCCCACTCTGCGAAGGGTGAGTACAGGTCTGGCAGAGCTAGGTGCTGCCATTTTGGACCTTCCCTCCCGCCTGGTGGCCTGGCAGTCCCTCAGAATGGCGGCTCCACCTTGGATGCCGCGTAAAATGACAGAGTGTGAAGAGAGAAGGAAAAGGGATGTGAGGAAGGTATGGGTGGGGATGGAGCAGGTTGTTAAAAACCCACCTTCCCAAACCGGAGCTCAGGGGTTTAGGAACATTGTCCCCTCCCCCCTCCCCCTCAGCCCTGAGAAGAAGGTCAGCATCTACCCTGTGAAATTAGAGGCTGACCAGATAAAGTTGGGAGAGAGGTTGTATGAAAAGCGATGAAACAGGGGGGAAACACAAGTGTTTTGAAGGAAGGAGAAGAGGCTAAGCTGTGGTCGAACGGTGTGCTGAGTCCTTGCCTGACCCGAAGATATCCAGCTCTTCCGTTGCTTTCGACCGTCACTCACACTTTTCGGAGGAGAGCTCGTTGAATTGCACTGATTTCGGAGAAGTCTCGTCTAACCAAATCTGTCTGTAATCCTGGAGAGAGTGCATATATACCCGGAGTTCCCCAAAGAAGGGAGATAGAGAGGCCTTCTCGAACCCTCGTTATCGGGCATGACAAACCGAGCGTCTCCTTACAGGGAAATGTCAGCGCCAGGGATCTGCGGGCCAGACGGACGACCAGCGGCTGCAGCCATAAAAACTGTTCACGATGAACCTACAAAGTAACCTTCCAGCTCGAGGGGGGTGGGGAGGGAAGATTGAGACGGCCAGGTGGTAGCCTCAATTTCGGCTTTATGCCTCGGTGTGAATTTTGCGGAGATCTGGCGGCAAGTCCAAGAAGGGTGAGGCAGGAAGAGGGGGGGCAGTAACGTCTCGCTTTCTCTCCCGAAGTAATATCTTAAGAGGTGGGGAAATAATATTATTCTAAGGGGATACCTCTACATATGTTAATGATATAGACGATGAAATTTTGTGTAAAATAATATAAACTCAACAAAATCGTGGATTGGATAATTAAAATGGCAGATGGGGTTCAGTACAAATATTTCAGACTAAGATACTTAAGGTAGACAAAAAAAGGATTCATAGGGTTTATCAACAACGACTTAAAGATTTTAATGCAGTGTGTGCAGGCTTTTAAATAGGCCATGAAAGTCGTAGGTTTTATCTCTAGACCTTGACCGTTTTTCCTACAATAATAAAGTCGTTCCTCCACTGTAGAATTCCCTCATAAGGCTTCACTTGGAATATGCAGGCCAGCTCTGGTCTCCACATCTAGGAAAAATGTAGAAATGCTTGAAAGGTTGCAGCGGCACGAAACTAAGATTGTTCTAGAATTAGGATAGAGATTATATTGACTTTAGAGTCAATGGAAACACGTAGATTGAGAAGTGAATTAATAGAAAAGTCCAGGAGATTAAATTGTTTCTACAATATTAAATACGATCTCAAGTTTGAAAGTAATAACTCAAGTATGACAAAAGACAATTGCTTACACATACAACTGAGGCGTTGAGAAAGTAACATAGTTGTTTTCACTTACAAGGCAAGTAATCATTGGAATGGATGGTAAACAAATACTTAGTGAACAGAATTAGTGGATCAATATTTGTGAGGGAATGAAGATCTCTAATATACGAGACGGGGCGTGAGTGAACCACAAGTTCTTTAGTAGTCTTTACAAACTTATAACACACAATCGATTTACATAATGACCTAGATTAACTGGATTGAGTGGACGGGGTCCTCGAGAGACATTCCCAACCCCTACCGCCTTTGTGGAGTGCACTCGATGGACAAGACTTTTACTGGAAACTTTTTGGTTATTATGAGAATATTAAATATTTTGTGGGCCTGAATAAGACCTAGCACTGGCGAACTTCAGGGGTATATATTACAAATAAGATGTATTGCGAAATGAAATGATACAGTACCATCCAAACTTAGAGAACAAAATACAAAAATCTATATTTTCTTGCAAATACTCATTTAATTTCAATAAAAATTCTATCAAATATTCGTTGAAATTAGCCTCTGATTTTCATTTCCTAGAAAACCGGATAAATTTGGGGGAGCAAAGTAATTTGTATTAAAATGAAGGATGCATCTAAAAATAGAAACCCATACATATAAATATAAGCGTACCCAGAAAACAACATAATTAGATTATAAATTATTGAGCAAAATATTAATAAAAAGTGTCTGCCCTTTTTATGAAGGATTTGGCTGTGAAGGAGTTGGCTGTAAAAAGTGTCTGCCCTTTTTATGAAGGAGGGGCCGGTTCACACGGCCCCCCAAAATACACAGAAAATTTATAGAAGACCAGGGATCTAAAGGCCTACCAGAATTTCACCAGAATTTACCAGAACGGTGCTAAATTATGAGGTACCGCAAGGGGTTAAATAAATACACACATAAAAAGTATTTACAGTATTATTTACAACAAAATTAAAATTAAATATATTAACTGTTAACAAATTATACGGGGGTCATCAAACAATAGGAAAAGTCACAAATGCTTATCACCATCGAACCACCACAAGTCGTTTTAACCAAAAAGATATTGGTGTATACAAAAATAGCCTCTATGGATAAATTGTTTAAAGCCGAAACGACACGCTCCGTTGAAGATGAAATAGGCTTCGCTACTCTAGTGACAGGTGTTCCCAGAATAACCTCCCTCTCTCACGTCCCTTACTCGAAGGCCCAAAGTTACCTGAATAATTTAAAGGGGACGTAAGAAGAAAGAAATACTCCAAAATACCTGATATTAGAGCAGTGAAGCAATAACCCACGTCGGGAACCCAGGCGAACGAGGCTCGGTGACGATAAGTGAATTCGACCCAAGTCGACAGGGAGAAATGCGATGACTGTCTTCCGAGAGGAAAAGCCACAGACAGCGATATCAGGCGAAAGGCGTCGGGACCATGGGGAACAATGATTCACAGGCCCAACGATTCCTACCAGCGAAAACGCTGGCAGGAATCAATGGCAGAAAATCCTCGCTGCACGAAGGAATCCAGTACAGGTCCCCAAAATGAACGTCAAAGTAAGTGACGGACAACGATTCAGCGGAGCAATCAGGCACAATTCTCGTAACAGAATAAATTAAAAGGCCTCACGGCCCAAATTATATCCTTCAGTGGCTTCCCCTAAGCAAATTAGGCTGGTAAGTTAAAGAAGTTTAGGCCAAAAATGGTAGCCTCAAAGCGGGTCGACCTGCGATAAACACCATAAACTATGATGAGAAAGGAAAAGCATGGGAATCCGATGACCTACCCTTTGAAATTGACTACATTTTAGGTGCAATAATTCACAAATTTTCCCCATTCTTTGAATGTAATTTTATTCTATTCCTAGTCCAAACTTTGCCAGAGATCTTCTACATTCATCTTCTACAATTCTAGTTTTTAGCTAAATATTATAAAGTGAGCTGCATCTCTCCTAAAGATAACCCCGTGTCACAATTGAAACATAAATAAATAGCGTTTCCTCCACCAAACTAAAAACTTTTCTTTTTAAAACCTGAGCTTTGAGGATCTCCAACCTTGTTTGTTATCTTGAATGGAATTATTTAAAATAGCCTTATTAACACAAAGCGAGATTTAAGACTCTATGCGCTGCCCCTCGAATACGTTTAGTGGTTAAGCCAATTGCAATGCAGTGATTCGACAGTATAGACTCGCTTATCGCCTATATGTCATATTTGAGTGAACTCGGAGATTTTCGGGGACAAAGAAGGAAAATGATATATCCAAACAAGGCCGTTTTCCTAATTAATTTGATCATATGGTTTTCACGATTGTATCCGTTTTTGTGTATGCAAATAACTATGTATTGATTAACACGACTATGTCAACCAAAAATTTGGGATGAGGTTAGTGAAGAGAGTGGTAAAGTTAGAGTAAGGGAAAGTACTCAGAAGGCACAAAACTTGAGTAAGAAAAATTAACCACTAATTTGGCACTAGAAAGAGTGAGAGCACGCAACACTCTAAAACCTCTTCCCATCCACATTGTACACAGTTCCTCGAGCCGGTTTTGCCTTTACGTTAAAAGAATCGAAATATGAGTAAGTTTATAGTTGTTTAAGTTCCTGTAAAAAAAAAACCGCTAATGGATGGAAATACAAGAAGCGACTCTCTATGTATAATAACGGAGATCCAATCCACTATTTCAAATTGGCGGATTTTCTACAATTTCACTTCAAAATAAACTTGATATGCAACGGACAATTTGCTAGCAAGGACATTTAGATATCATAATGTGATTTCTTTCCTTCACTCTTGGCCTGTGTAGCTTCTTTAATTGTACAGTACCGAACAGCTATAGATGAGTAGTCAAATTCTCGTTCACACGTTCATAGTACACACATCTATATAATTATCTTTAGGAATGTATACAAAGAAATGATTTCAAGCCTTCCTTCTGGTCGGGGAGATTTAACAAGGACTTAAATAATACCAAATGTTTTCACTACAACAAAAATTAATTAAAACAAAACCCTCGCGTTTTTAATAAATTTTCCCTGCTCTGAAGTATCATTCCAAACCATTTTAGGTTGGGTGGTATGGGGCGAGGAATGGGGATTTCTTTGGTTGAGGTTATTTATTGCCGTTTTAAAACAGCCTTATCTTTTTGAAGGGGGGTGGGGTTAAGATTGAAAGCTCTAAACCGTTTTAGTTTAAGTCAAAATTATGAATCCTTTATGACTTTATGTTTTTCTTAATATGGAAAGTTTTTCTCTCGTACCAATTCTTCGATGTCCTCCAGGGATAAATTCGAGTATCTGGGTTTACTTTTGGCTTAGTCAGTAGTTTTGCCGTCATCAAAACGGGATTTTGTTTTTCCTTTTTTTTGTTAAATTTAAAAATCTGAAGTTAGTAAATAACAATTTGAACGATTTGGCACCGATTTATTTATTTATTTTAGTGATAAACTGCCTATAAGTAGATGGGAGGTATAGAGGAATAAAAATGTGAGGCAGGAAATGCAAGGATTAAATAGAAAAGGACAAGGAAGCGAGTGGGGTTTAGCAAATTTGATGAATCTTTTCTAGGCTTCCTAAAGAGACGTCTCCTCTTAGCTTTAGCTGGGAATAATAATTTTTCTCCCCAAGTCCAAAAACGTCCGAAGGGGTTTAAACCTCCTCCTCTCGACATTTCAATAAATACCATTCCTCCCATTTCACATTTGTATGCATTCATACCGCAACCATAACAGTGTATATCTTCGATCAACGGAAAATTCTCTTTTTGGTTGTCCCTAAGTGAAATTACTCTTTTATAATCTTATTACCAATAATTCTTTTAAGAAAAAATAGTGTACCCTCATTAAACATGATTCAACCTCTGATCATGTCAATGACACGTTCGTATATCATCTTGGCACCATGTGGGGAAATCATTATCACAAGGACCAAACAGGCGCTAGTTCGGTTACACAGTGTCAACAGCTACGTAGCATATGGGCCGATACTTTAACCCCCTCCCCCTCTCTTGCTCCGGTGGCACAACAATCAACTATATCACTCACAAGGAACCCTTATAATCAGCAGATTTCGTAACCCGTTAGTATAAACAAAGGAGGGTGGTATAGCGTTAAGAATAAAAATCTATTAACAGGCTCAATGTCCTTTCCTATTGGTTGGGTCTAGTTTCTCTAAATAGACGAAATTTCATTTTCTCCGACGAAAACCAGCAGAGGCCATTAGGGCTAAGGATCACCACGCTGGAAGGTGATACCTTAGGAAAGAGGCTTAAACATGGGCACTCATCTCCCCTCCCCTCCCCTCTTCCAGGGGGGAAAATTGAGATATATATACGTTGATCTGGAGACAAGAAAAGAGGAATCGGGTTAGCGATCGAGAGAAGACGAGCACCACCGTCATTCTAAGCATTAAGAAGAAGAAGGAAAAGTGCAACCGAGCGGGAGATTTCCTCCTGAGGCTGTTCCTTTTGGTCACATCGAAGAGTAGACCATCGATATAGAGAAGCACTCTCATACCTCTCTCGTCAGAGAAACCCCCTATCTCAGTTTTCGAATAAAACCAGAGATATCCATCACTGTTGAAGAATACCAAAGTGAAGTTCGACTCGAGAATGGATTTACCTCTTGGTTAAGTCTCATCATCGAGAAACCCCACAAGTGTAACCCAAGGATTGGAAAAATCATACATCTACTGTCCCTTCGCCTATCTTGTCCAGTCAAGAAACATCAACAAGTGCCCCTCCTCACTCACCTCGAAGTCACCTGTGCGTCCGATTCAGCGACAACACGCTTCACTTGGACGCGCCTCACCGACCTCGGGTTTAACTCAGCAAGATGAACAGCTGGTCGTCCGATTCAGCCTTCCGTCTGCGACAACTCACTCCTCAAACCATCGCCTAAACGAGGCTCTCGTTCAAGGTCATTCCCCGTCTGACTCCACTTTGTTTAAAGGTAAAAGGATTCCCATTTAATTATGTTCTTTCATTAAAATTACGTACTAAAGTGAATCTTTACGTCAACCATCGCGTAGTATTCATTGGTAGTAGTATTTTTTTTATTTAGACACTTTTATTATATCTTTAGTAGCTTTAAAGTTTTTAATATTTCATTTTTTGTGTAATTAAAAGTATATTTTTGCACGGGCTGTTTAACTAAATCCTCGAAACGCTTCATATGGCAATAGATATATATCAATTTACGAATTCTCCCTGGTTAAGGAATCAAATCAAAAAATAAAGATAAATAGTAATATAGCACTCTTAGAGAAAAAAAGTAACGGAGATATTCATGTACGGAACAAACGTACATACATAATCGGCCGTATACCACGAAACACCCACCAATCTTATTACTCCCATTTTGGCTGAAAGACCAGTTCTCAAGCCTCCCTTTCTTGTCACTCTTACTCCTCCCGCTCCTCTCCATCCAACTCCTCAACACTTAGTGAAGGGTGCGGTTTTGGTGTGACCATATTGCCCCTCCCCAGGTACAATTTACATCAACAACCTATCCTTTTGTACCCCAAGAACCTTCATCTTAACCAGCGGGAATCACTCTTTTGTCTTTGAAGACCTTGATAACTTCTTTAATGCCGTGAAAGGATCCACACCGAAACTAGGTGATTTTAATTCGGACCTACTTTCCCTCAATATGAACTTGCATTAAAAAAAATTATTATGCTATGTATAATTGGTCTTTCACCTTAGTTTACGCTAGTAACGCCCAGGTACAAACAATAAAGGGTCCTTATTTCCTAAATCAGGGTCTAAATAAACTAAATCGTTACTAACCACATTTTAATTGCTGATATCTAGGATAACTTTCCTGTTTACTCTTCCTTCTTTCTTAATCTGCTCTTCCCATTTTTTCGAACATTGCATTTCGTGCCCATAGCGGAGCAATTGCAAAAATCAAAAACCGTGATCTTACTTTTTTTACGGAAAGATATTTACAAGGGTAGCGTAATGATAGTATTTACAGATAACTTCCAGACAGTGTGCTTATGTACAATACATGTATTCAATTACGTTTATTCTCATCATTTACATATTTCACAATTGTTCGGATTGGGCTTTTCTGGTGCCTGTTAGTACGTGATCTGATGGGGACGAGGAGGTTGTGGGAGCGAGTGGCGTGGCGAGAGGGAGAGCCAGGAGTAGCAAGAGGTGACGGTGGCGAGGGTTGTTGACACGGAATCAACGCAACTGGCCCCTTGGTCCAGTTGCGTTGATTCCGTGTCAAATCCAATCCACGTCGGTAATGCTGAAGTTTGATCAGCGGCTTCTGGCGGGTTTTACATGACTCCAAATTGTGTGACAGCCGTTTTTGACTGACGCTTCCGACGAATGCATTAACTCGGTCACACTCTACATAAAGTATGTAGCTTTCATAACTTTCAGCTTTCCCGAACTTAATTTTATCTAGGATCCTATTAAGGTACCCATTCTCTCCTTAGTTTTCACCTAATAAACGAAATATGAGTTACGATAATTAAGTGAGGTTGATGTTTGAATGTAATCAGGAAATATATGAACCTTTATTTAATAAAAATGTAAGAACAAAGAGAAACCAGATGTAAGAAAGAAGTAGAACAAAATATAAAAGTAAAATGAAACAAAATTTAAGAGTGAAATAAAAAAAATGTAATGGTTAAATAGGGCAACATGTTAGAATGAAGTGTAACAAAAAGTAAAAATAAAGTGAAGTAAAATGTTAGAGTGAAGAGGAGAATAATATAGGAATCAAGGGAGTAAAATGTAAGAGTGAAGTTAAAAAAAATATATGAGGGATGGAGGAAATTGTAAGATCGAATAAAGAAGAATGTATATGTCGTAGAATAGGCTCTCGACGATATACCAAATATAACTATTCGTTGAGGGAATTATTCTAATATTTCGAGTGCGTGGTAATCTGATTAACCAAGGCTAGTTCAAAGAGGAAAGGGGGGGCCTGGAGAGGCTTATTTATCTTCAATATGCTTAAGATGTGGAACGAAGCACAAGGATAAATAATATGGCTACCATTATTAAATTAGTCTTATTAATTAAACTATCACCAACACACAAAGAAAATGTTTACATAAACGGGGAATGAAAAAGGGTCGTGGGAATATCTGACTAATCTGGGGATTAAGATTTGGAGAGATTTAAAAAGGTAAACAAACAAAAAATAAAGGAGGGAATGGTTCGCTAAACCATTTAAAGCACAGGGTTGCGTTGATTGAAGGTAATGCTCAGCTTACGTAATTACAAAGTTGTTGTCCAGAGGAAGACGATGCGAAGGAATCTTCGGTCCAAATGGCGATTTCCAGCAGAAGGGCTCTTCGGGGGGTTGTCCTTAACGAGGGGGAAGGACTGTCTTCGAGAAGTGAGAGCGATTTGGGGCTCGGAAGTACGAGCGATCCCTTTGACAGCAAATCGGAGATGTTCTAGATGAACAATGAAGGTTATTGTTGAAACCAAGCGTTCTCTTGAAGAACGTTAAAAAGGGGGGAATTAGATTAACCTAACCTGATGTCTTGGGAACGAGAACCGTTTCTTGACGAACGGGATTGAAGAACAATGTCTGTTCTAACGTTGTTCTCTTTCTGAACAACAGGGATGGGGGGTGAGAACTGTTTCTTGTCTACGGGCTCAATGAACAATGGCCGTTCTAACGTTGTTCACTTTCTGAACAACAATGGGGGCCTTGTTGACTTGGCGTCTCGAAGGGCACAAACCTTGGCACTCAAGGGATATTGTCCTCTTCTGGACAATAAGGGGTTTCTCGGCAGAGTTCCTAGGTGCACAAGGGAGACCGGATCAGCTCGATGCCTCGCGAAGATAATCTGGATCTGCTTTAATTGGTACAGGTATTGTATAAATACCCGGAGCCATCTCTGTGGCGTAGGGGATAATTGAGTGGGAAACTTCGGGGGAATGTCCCAGTGGCGCCTGGGAAAATACCTTATCTGCCCATAAGCCTAATTCAATCTGGCGAGATCGACGTATGGAGGCGAAACGGGCGAGTGAACCTCCTTGATTAAACATTGGCTATGATGGGAGATAACGGGCTTCTGCTTCCTCTCGCAGGCAGGATGCACGTGGGTAAGCATGTGGGTAAGCATGGTTAACATGTGATAGAGGCTGAATTAAAGCGGCCTCAGACCTTTGTATCACAGTATACAAAAAATTTAAGAATGGTGGAGAGCAAAATAAAAAAATCCAATAATCATTTGGTAATAGTAAAGAAGTTTTGAAAATGATGGGGTATGTATGATTTGAGAGAAATGAAAAAGTATGGAAGAAAGAAATAGAAAAATGTAAGGGTAAAGAGGAGAAAAATGAAAGAATTAATTGGAAGAATAAGTATCAATGAAACTGGATGAAGCTTAAGAGTAAAGTGGAGTAAATGACAAAGAGAAGTAGAGAACATGTTAGGATGAACGGCAGAGAGAAGTAAAAATGAATTGGTGGAAACTAGAAAAAAATGTCCGAGTAAAGTGATGCAAAAGGTAGGACCGTAGTGTAGAACAAGGTCTGCTGACCAAAAAGTCGCGTGCTCTCATTTATTCTGATTTATGACCTTACGACCTTCAAAACTTTCAATAAATCCAGGAGTAAACTTGGGACGACCTTGACAATTATATCATTCAAAGGAGTATGTAAAACAACATAAGGGTTTCAAATTTCGTTAGAATCGGCCGAATATTTACAATGTTATTAACAAAACAATAAAAATGCCAAACGAGTTGCGTGCGACTAAAAAGAGAAAAACCAATATGCAACAAAATGTAAAAGTAAATTGGAACAAAGTTTCAACAAAATATAGAATAAAACAAATTGGAACAAATTGGACCTAAATATTAGGGACAAGTGGAATAAAATGTTGGAGTGAAGTAGAGAAAAATGTAAGAGTGATTTGAAATAAAGTGTAAAAATAAACTTTGGCAAAATATAAGGATTAAATGTAACTTTGTTAACAAATTGTAAAATGTAAGTAATTTATGAACGATTGGTGAGATATTTAAGAATAGAGTGGGAGGAAATATAGAAGTTACGCAAAATTGCAAAGTAAACTTGAGCAAAATAATATATCAATGTGAAGCAAAAGGTAGTAATAGGGTTGAAAAAAATGTAAAGATGATGTGTAGAAAGATGTAACAATAAAGTGGACGAAAATATAAAAGTATAAATGAAAAATGTAAAAACCAAATCGAATTAACTTTAAAAGTGAAGTAAAGTAAAATGTAAAGATGAATTCGAACAAAATATAAGAATGAAGTTGAGCAAAAATATAAAGTGAAAAAGAAAAGTGTATGATATAAATGGAAGCAATTTTAAATGTGGAGTAGAGTAAAATTTATAAATCAATTCAAACAAAATGAAAGGATAAAGCATAAGAAATGTAAGAGTGAAGTGGGAAAAGGTAATAGCAAAGTAGTAAAAAGATAATCGCGAAGAGCAACAAATGTAACAGTGAAAGAAATGAGTGTGGTTAAAGAGTGAAAATTGCGTTGGATATAAGATGAGTGTTCTGAAGTAACGAATGATCGGTGTGAGACATGATTTAACGTGTACAACGATATCTAACTTGTTTTTTTTTATCTCTTCTAGCAATGGAGGAAGGACCACGTAGTAGGACTATCCTCTGACATGCTCTCATTCACACCATTTCCTAACCATTTTTACTCTCATTTTCTCGCCCAATCATCCCCCCCCTTCTCCCTATTCAAAGCATTATTTCCTATTTTTAACCACTATTAATGGTTTGAGCTCCAAGAACGCGTGTAAAGGACATCATCCCCGTAGTGATTATTCTTCGGCGTAAGTTTTTATTAGGTCACTTTTTAAGGAGACGTCTCGTTAAAGTGCGTCAAATTGATGAGCACAATCATGCGATCCTATTAAGGTTCACTCCCATCGCTGGCATACCCAAATTAATTCTATTTTATCGCACGAACAATAGAGACGAGTCCGCCCATTACCTTGTTTTGCCTTGTTCGAACACCCTGCCTCTCTTACGGTTAAAATCCTGTAACTACGCAGAGGATAAAGGTGGAATTGCTACTGATAAGTGTATTACTATTGCTTTCGACGCCTCCATCACTTTATTCTGCCCTCTTCCTGATGTATCTTCATTTAAGTCATCCATATTATGCTTTTCGTTAATGGAAACGAAATATAAATTAATTAGAAGAGATGGGGACAATAGGAGGACTGAAAATAGGGAGATGTTAAATACCTCGAGATTATTAAATTGTTGGGCTAAACCACCGTTACACACCTAACAAGAGAAACGGTGTTAAGAAGGTTTAAAAAATATATTCGTAATGAAAAAATCAATTTAGAGGTAATTAGGTGCGGAAGTATAGAAAAGTAATTACAGTAATTAATTAAGCCTGGCTGATTACTGAAAGGTTGTATCTAAAACCGCTGTGCGAAAATATTTTATATCGATTTAAGGGTTTAGGGAACGAATTACGGTTTTATGTAAGAGAAGTTTGATTGAGTGTGGTTGGACGGAAGAAAGTTGTTCATTTTGCTTGTGTCGTTTTGAATTTCAAAATTTGTTGTTGATACAATTTTGGTACCAGGGCAAAATAACAATGAATGGGAAAAATTGAAAAAATAATTGGCTAGATTAGTCGATTTGTCAGAAAGATGGCTGATGCAATTCAACTTAGAAAAGTGCAAGGTAAAGTATATAGGACATGATAATTTCCGAAAAGATTACAATTTTAGTGATCCAATTTTAAAAAGCCAAAATGGAAAAGGATTTATTTGTATTAATACTGAATAAATGAAAATTCGCTAAACAATTTAATGTAACGTCACAAAAGGCAAATAGGGTTCTAGGATTATGGAAATTTGGCATTTAAAATCAAAATACATTCATTTTCCAAATAAAAGGCACTTGTAAGGGCTTATTTAGGGTGAGCAATACAAAATGGTTCTCCGTATATGAGAGGGGACAGTGGGCAAATTGGAGCGCGTCCAACGACCACTGACTGACGCTAGTCAATTTGCTGTTCCTTGCAGATCTGGATCAGCGCGGCCAAGCTATTGAAGTATTTATCAGGTTGGAACGAAAGTAATGTCCTATTTTCTAGAATAAATGTTTAAATAGTATTTATTAAAGTAGTGATTCTTGTTATAGTTTAGAAATATTACAATGATTAATTTATTAATCTTTCTTTCAGGTTACACAAATATTGTCCTCCCATCTTAAGATCACATTTTACATAATTTAATCTATGAGTTTAATAAAGATGTCAATGCAGGTACAGAGGCAAAATGCATTTACAGTATCTGTGTGGATGATGCAGTAAATTAAAGAAGTTGCAAGAGATGGTTTTTCCTTTACCGAAGTGGGGATTTTAATTTAAAAGACGGACCTAAATAAGGTTGTCGAAAAGAGGTTGATTCCGACTAGTTGGAGGCTGCTGTCACAGCAAATCCTCCAGCAACTTCTAGGGAACTAGCTGAATAATTTAACATAAGCCAAACGACTCTCCTACACTAACTGAAAATAATTGGACATGTTCACGTGATTGGAAATAGGGCCTGCACGAACTATCCACGGCTAACTGCGACAGAATATTGCTTACTGTGAGTCATTGCTTTCACGACACCTTCAGGCACCATTTTTAGGCAGGCTTGTTAATGGTGATAAAAAGTGATCTTTTATCATAACGTTAAACACCGCCATTCGTGGATCAGTCGAAGAAACAAAATTTCTCAACATCCGAGAGAAAGACTTCATCTCAAACGATCATGTTGAGTGTATGGTGAAAGATTGAAGGAGTTTTCCATTACTAACTCTTTGACAACAATCTTTCAATTAATGTTAATTTCCACTACAATAGACTCTGTCGTTTGAAAGCCGCTTTGTGCATAGGGCGACCTTCCTTAGTCAACAGAAGGGGTGTCATCCTCGTCATCATACAGTTGTAATGACCAAAGATATCTTGGGGGAGCTCAATTGGTAAATATTGATTCATTCTGCATATTTTCCTGACTTTGCTCATACTGATTATAACTTATTTAGATGATTACAGAACAAGTTGGATGATCTTAGGTTAACAGCAAGACAAGAGGTTGAAAACGAGTTGAATTCAGACTTTGTATCAATACCTAAAGAAATTTATAAGAGCGTCATTCATAGGCCTTTTGGTAGATTTACAGATTGAATGAGGTTGTAAAAAGCAAGGCGCTTTATTTTTATGATATATTTGCATATTCATAATTTTTTTTCACTTTCAATATATGTATACCCTAATATCCGAAATTACTTTCGTTCCAACCTGATATATTTGAAATCACTTACTCTCTAGATCAAGAGATCGCGATCTAGTTACTTGCGTACACATAATAGATATATATCGACAAACATCTATTCAACCAATTAGATGTAAAATCGAACCAATCTACATAATTCGCTTTTAAAGTCAATGAAATGGCGCTGCTAAACTCCGCGAATATCTTTCAAGGACTCCGAATTTCCCGCTCTCACTGCATTAACTCCAAAGATGTGTGAAACTCCTTAATTCGCACAAGAGATGGGAGATTGGCGGAATTTAAGGAACGGACTGATAAATAGCAGAAAGACAGGGGAACGAAAAGTAATTTCAAATTCGCGCCTTTTCTGTATGTGTGGCGGAAAACGCTCGATGTGAAGACCTGGCATGACTGAACAGATAGAGGTAAAGAATGGCGGGTGACAATAAGTCACTGGTGGAAGAATGTGAGTAGAGACAAGAGAAAGAGGATAAAAAGTAGGAGGAAAATAAATGATATCAATGGTGACTACTTATGTTTGGTGAACCAATTTAATGAATTTCAAAACTTTTACCAAACAGAGTTCATAATACTTTACCAAGAATCGCTCTTAACGACTTGGTGCCCAGTTTTAATTTATTTGGCAGAGGG
This sequence comes from Ceratothoa steindachneri, assembly GCA_963969495.1. Classification (NCBI taxonomy): domain Eukaryota; kingdom Metazoa; phylum Arthropoda; class Malacostraca; order Isopoda; family Cymothoidae; genus Ceratothoa; species Ceratothoa steindachneri. The sequence goes on along the minus strand of OZ018321.1, from coordinate 150,801,777 downwards.
TGGTGAAAGGACAGTTTGTAAGGATTGGTAGATGCTGCGAGTAACCACCGTCTCTTCATCCACCAAAGAAGCTAGCCTCTCCTTTGCCCTGACTGATGGTAGCTAATGGATTGTTATAATAGAAGCAGATACTCTTGTTGCAACAGAAATGCCTAAGCAATTGATGGATTCAAAGTTGAGAGCTCATGAACCAAGAATGAACCAGGTATTAAATCCCATGGCGATACCAAGCAATATGTTCATATTTTCAACTTGTTTGAAAATATTTGATTAGAAAACTACCAACACAAACACAAGTGTTTTCTGGCCCAACTACTGTAAGTCTCAAGGTAAAAGAAATTTGAAAACCACTATAATATAACTCACTATGATATATGTCACTATATAGTTTAATAGAGAAGAAAACAGTGGATACCTTTTCAAGAACCTTCTAACTAGATGAAAACATAACTTGTCAATATGATAGGTACACCATTACAGCATTCTTAGCAGGACTAGCCCTTTCTTAAGATTACGCGATAGAGGCAACTCATTTTCTTTGGTTTACTGAAGATTATTTTAAGTCCAAAACCAGAAAAGCGACGGCGCTGTCTGCATCAGCAACTAATAAAAATAAGCTTGTATAACTGGCTAGGTTAGTTAAGGTAAAATGTCCGAAAGGTGCATAAATCGAGGCCAAAGAGAGAAAAGGGAAGATGGGGACTGGATAGACCAAGAAGTAACTGAACCTACCTCCATTCAATGAATGTAGGCTAATTGAAGAAAATAATAAATGAAGGAATTCATTTTCCTCAGTGAGAGGAAACCGATTCAGAAAAGAGACCGGAGCGGAAATGGAAATGATTGTCACGCCAAATTTCCTCATTCCTTAATTCTTGAGTGGCCAGAGATAAACCTTATAAAATGAGTTCTTTCAATCGCAGGAACACAGCTTTTCCACACAAGCATGTTAAACTTGGTTCTGGCTAAGGGTATAACAAAGATGATATTCTTAGGAATGTAGTCCTGAAATATTTCTTCCCAAACATTTTATGCTTCTTCGGTTAAGCTTTTGTTGAGTCTTCTCCAGTGTTAAAGATCGATTTTTCGTAAGCAAGCATTTAATGGCATAAAAATCGAAATTTACTTTTACTTTTTGAAAAGCTTATAGCTACGTCGCTAAGAGTAATCTGGAGAATCAAAGGGGAATTGACCCCCATCAAAAAAGTAATATAATAAATACAATTTAAAAGAGAGTCGAAGGACACCAAATAAGCGCTTAAAACTCCCTCATTTCTCTGCCCATGAACGAACGTGGGAACTCGCCCGAGCTATCTGCCATGCATTAATTTCCACCTATCTATGGCCGTCAGTTGCTCTGGAAATAACGTGGGGCCGATGGGCTAAGGTAGTGGGAGTTTAATCGACCACTAGTTTCATAAATTTCACCATGAATCACTCCTCTACATGAACCCAACCGGATCCACCCATCCATCATCATCCTTCATCCCGCCATTACTCGAGCGGAGGACTAATTGGGTAGAAAGCGGGGGATCTTAATTTAAAAATCAAGTTCTAACCAAACCATTCTACATAGATATATACTCTTGTTTTGTTTTTTTACTAATTACGCTTCTCAACGCAACACATATAATTACGCAATTAATTACAGGACATGAAAGAATAAGGACTAAGAAGCAGAAGGACTCGCAACCAACATGGAGACCCTCATTAAAAGGGGAACCTTGAGGACATTTCCAGGCGAAAGCCTCCCCCCCCCCCCAGAAGAACCGACTTTGTGAATGGCTATTCGCAGAAATGGCAGTAGCCCTTTTAAATCTCGTCGATGTGAAGAATGGTTTCATTGCCATTCTTCACAAAACCAGAGATGTGGACAAGCTCCTATCCGAAGAGTGAGCTTGCCGATTGAAGGTAATCGACTTTAAGGCAACTCCCACCTCGCAAAGGGGTGGACACCCGCAGCGTTACCTTCCGCAAAGTAGAAAGCTCGTTTGGAGACCATTCAGACTGTTTGCCTGTTTATTTACAATCCTCTTTATTCTAACGAAATATTAGGGACGTGGATCCATTTTTCCAATCCGAGAGCTAGTCGGAGCTTCTTAGATCAGATGGTATGTACGTGTATTTCGTGTAGGCGTGTGTACAACAAGAGAGTGTTCGATTTTGGAAATCTGATTTCTATCTTCAAAGCTGATATTTCTAGTAACATAAAATTTCGTTCAATTTGTCAGGTTCCATGTTGGCTCTACCTCACCTTGTAATTTAGCGCTATAGCAGCAAACATGAGTAAAGGTCAGAAATGTCATCAAATTCCAAGATTAGACCCATGTCTTCAAAATGATATTCAGCTCTACAGAGATAGCACGAAAGGCTACCCCCGAAGGACTCGTGGGCTTCCGTATGAGGATCGCGGAAGACAATAAAGAACAAGTGAATTTCCATAGCATATAAGTTTGCTCTTTATTTTATAAACTAGAAGAACACACAATCAACAACTGCTGCTACAAAGAAAAATATGGTGCAGCAAATGTGCCACTGAAGGTCACAGGTTTGACAACTGCAAAAACGTACAGAAGTAGTGCCTCAATTGCAAGAGAGAGCACAGTACTATCTCCCTCTGCTGTCCAAAACATAAGGGAAAAATAAAAACTGAAAGAAGAGAAGGAGAGGAAGGCGAAGCAAACAAGCTATGCAAGCGCTGCGAAAAAATGTGAGAAGATATAGGATATCTCCAGAAACAAAGATCACTGGCGATTTGAACGCTCGCATCCTCATATGCATCACACATGCTAATGTGGCAAACGTAGGCAATCCAGACTACTACAATGAGCCGTTTAACTCTCTGTTGAAGGTTAATAACCTTCCAACAGTACTTGTGTCGGCCGACCTTTCCTAGTGCATTCTAAGATTTAGTAAACAAAAACAATATAATAAAAACGCAGGTATATAATAGACAACAATGAAGCCGTCATCCTCCGAGGAATCCAAAGAGGAAGAAGAAAAAAAAGGAAGATGAAAAAGAAGATAATACCAGCCAACCTGCACACGAAAAAGGGTGACTAAGAGAAAAACAAAAACTCCTAGTCCAACCCTCAAGAGAGGAGCTTGAAACCACGAGCGACGTTCACATAGTAAAGAAAAAGAAGATAATAGGAAACAGCGGTAGATAACACAACATTCTGCAACCAAGCGCAATGAGCATATTGGGAATAATCTCTGATGGCTGGACAACGAAATGAGTCTTTACGGAAAAATATATTCTTAGAAGAAATTGATACAGCTGTCATGTTGATTTCCGAGCACGTTGGAATTACAACACGTTGATTATGAACTACTCACAAAAGTGGAACGACGGTGCCGCAATTGCGATCAATATCCTTACCAATTTTGACTCAAGAGGAAGGAACGAGAAGAAAGAAGAGAGAAAGTGACAAAATAAAAAATAAAAAATCACTAATTAGTACAAAAAATAAAAGTAATTAAATCATAAATTTAAAACATATGCGAATAACACAAACAAGAAGTATTCAAATTTTAAGGAAAAAGGCTTAAAAGGCGTTTAAAACACGAAAACAACCAGAGATATTCAAGAACAATAAAATAAATGGAAGCGATAAGCCTGATCAGTGGGTCCCTTCCATTTCTCAGCTAACTTCCTACACCACCTTCTTTTTTCACCGCTTTTATTTCTTCTTATCTATTCCACATATGCTTTGTCCCCTTCGACACAGACACACACACATTTACATTAGTTCAGAATTTATAATTCCGGTAAAGTGTTAAAAGCTAACTCGTCCCCTCCACTTGTGAGGTGATTTTTATTCTCTCCTTTTTTATTTAATTTCTCCTCCAGCAAGGATGATCCTCTTGATATTTTGTGATGTCTGTCTGGCCCTACGTACGAACTTGTTACTGCAAGTTTATAATACACTTCCCGTGGAGTAATTAAGGATGAGAAGGTCTTTTATAGTAAATCGTTATTGTTAACTCTCTTTACGATTGCTCATCTATTTGTTCTCTTTTCTTCATATACTTATAACTTCTTTCATTCTTTATCCGGGTTGTTGAAAAACTCTCATTGGTTTCACTGGTTTTATAAAAGAATAGCAAAGGCCAATTGATTAATGGGATTGCAAAATTATAGGAAGAGAAAGTTGGTATATTTATCACCGAAACGATAGATAATTGTTTGAAATATTCAAAAGTTGAACATAAAGATTGGTAAGCACCAGATAACTTTGTCGTGTAATAAATGACAATATATATGAGCTAACATAACTGCTTTATGTAGATTAAATAATGACAATAACTTGTTGATATGGTTTGAGCATAACTTCGACCTCAGCCTGAAAACAATTTTCTTAAAACATCAAAACCTTTTGCATTCTAAGAGAATAAAATTTTAAGGATCAAAATAGCATCATTGGCCTAATATGCGGACGCTAATACAAAAAAAATTCTGTAAGGAAATTTTACACACTGTGAAGTTATTAGAGATTTCCAAACTCTCGCCATTAAAACAAAGAAAAAAATAATAATTTCTTCTAAAATATCAAACTTCTCTGCCTGATTGTCTGGTGTATGTTATCATTTTATCTTTCTTCCATTATTCCTCCTTGTCAGTTTAATGAATAACGGACCTAAATTGAAAAGCATGAGCACTGTCCACATAAATGACAGGGGCGATTAAATTATCAGCTCCCTGTAATTTTCCATACCACTCCACTTAATTTCTAGCTTTTAAACTTACCTTATAATCATGTTCTAAAGTCACCATTCAGTGGTATGAATGCGTGAGTGTTACTATGATATACAGAACATGATTCATTCCCGTAACATATAATATATGTATATATAAATATAATTTAGAGAGAAAATTCGCGACCCAATTTTAATCTTTTATTTGCTAATATTTCGATTTTAAACTAAAATCCTTCCTCAGGACACAATGCTTGCTTGTCTGTTTTCCTGTTTAACATGCGTAAACTCATAGGATCATAATCACATCTTGAAATACTGGGCTTAGGAATTACAGTCCGACTGATGTACTGGTTAAATATTTGGATAGGAAGTTGAGTACGAGCAGATGGATCGGAGTGAGTGTTTGCTTGTCATGAGATGAAGGAAGTGATCTGAGTGACAGCTATGAAAACCTGGTGTGTTGTTGTGCAAGTAATACAGTTGTAATTACACATGTAGGAGTGAATGATTTTAAGAGAGGGTGTGCCTGTGAGGTAATTGAGAAGTATACGAGGTTGATTGAAAAGGTGGAAGAAAATCGAATGAAATGTGTTGTAACAGTTGTGCTTCAAAGAATGGATGTTGGTTTGGAATGGATGTCTCGTGCAATTGGACTGAATAAATACGTAATAAATATTTGTGAGATGGAAGGTGTGATATTTATATATATGTGATATAGGTTTTATGGAAAGATAGAAATGTATACGATGGATGGACTGCATTTGAGTAGGGATCGGGTAGATGTGTTGTAGAAAGAGTAACACTGTGTTATTAAGTCTTTACAGGCAAGAAACTAAGCATAATATTGCTCAAGGAAATACGAGGGGCGGTCAATAAGTTTTGCAATTCAGATATAAGGAAATGAGATATGTGGAAGAGTGTTTTATTAATTTTCAATATAACTACCTTCGACTTGAATGCACTTGCGCCACTTGTCCCTGAGGCTTCGAATTCCCGACAACCAGAAATCTCCCAACTGCTCTTTAATCCACTCCTGGGCGGCGAGCTGGACATCTTCATCGTCCCCAAACCAGCGTCCACGCAGTGCAGCCCTGAGCTGGCGGAATAAAAAGTAGTCGCTGGGGGCCAGATCTGGACTGTAGCGGGGATGGTTGAGCTACTCGAATCCGCACTCGCGCAGGGCACCTTGTGCAACTCTGGCCTTGTGGACTGTGACGACGTTGAAGTCGATCATGGGGCGTGAGGTTTCTACGGACCCAACGATCAAAGACCTTGGTCATAGCCAAATTGTTGTGGATGATGTTGATAACACTTCCATGTGATATTCCAAGTTATCACTTGATTTCTTCAACCTTCACCCGTCGATTTTCGAGGATGATCCTCTCCACACGGGCTACATTGTTCTCGTTGGTCACGTCTGACGGGCGTCCTGGATGGGGTCATCTTCAAGGGACTCTCAACCATGGTGGAACTCCCTATTCCAGCGAGCAATGGTTGCATTAGGAAGGGGCGGTGTCGGTGTACAATGCCTTCCTTGCTCAAAAGTTTCATCACTGCGCGATGCTCAACCTTTTCCATTGTTGAAAAATTTGTGACTGACGATCTGCGATCAGCTACTGCTTCTTAAATACACGAGGCAGAGGCGTGCGGCTGCCGGTTCTGACTTGTCATAACTTGCCCTAACACCCCTACACACAGCCATCCGCCTTCCTCTGTTTTCGCAAAACTTATTGACCGCCCCTCGTATAAGAGGAAAAAATTATTGAGAAGCTAGACAAGATAAGGTAAGGAAAGGGAAGAGATTTAAAGGTATTCAGGCTAAAAAAGGTGCTTCAGGGATAGGAGGGCTGAGTTGACTCTAAACCAATTTTCATTATAATCTTAGAAATAAGAAGGATGAGTTATTTAGTTATGTTATTGATGAAGATATAGACATAGTATGTGTAACAGACCCCTGGGTTAGTGAAATTAAATTTAGTGGCAATGTGGATGAATTTGAACTACAGGGTTATGATATGTACATAAGTCAAAGGAGAGGTAGTGTGGTGGAGCGAATGTGAGTGTGTGTGTGAAGGGCCATTCTCCTACCTTTTTCCCAATACCCTCTCCCTCCCTCTGTAAGAATGTGTGTGTGAATGGGAATGGGTTTGTTTTTTTGTTTGTTCGTTTTTTTTTTTAATTGATTTCCATGTTATTATTAAATGTTTTTTTTCTTTCCTTCCAGGCACCATATTCTGCAAAGATAGAGTAATCTTGTAAATAACCCCTGTATTCAAAGCTAACTATTTATTATTGTTAATTTATAAAGGCCAATAGTATTTGACAAAGGTTCAAGGCCGTGTTATGTCTTACTTGTTGAGTTTAAAATAGTATAGCTTTAATGAAGGAGGGCTTATAATAGCCACGCAAGCGTGATAAGGTCACTTATCTTCCATCAAGCTCAGAGGCACCACTTGTTTGTAAGTCCTAGGCATTTTGCTCACTCGAGTAGCGGCTAACTGGACGCCCCCCTCCCTTTGTACCACGTGAGGCCTTTCTTTTTGTTATTTATATATTGACTGTTGTAGTCCGGATATTTGGGGGTTGTTCGATTTTGCATAGAATGGTTTCTTAGGATTGATTGATTGCTAAAATTTATAAGTAGGAATTGTTTTTTTTATTGCACACATATAGGAAATTTAGCTGTATATTTTTTGGGGTGAATAGTAACGAGATCTCCAATTTAATCACCCCTCTCTATTGTAAATATTATTGTACATTTTTTTGTTAGTAAAGGACTGTACATACAATCCGTTTCATTCTCCTTTGATTTCTCACGTCCGGATTAGTGTAGAAGCGGGTTGGATCGATTGGGGTTAGTCTAGATTTTCGGCCTGCTACATTTGGCGCCAGAATAGGGACTTGAGATATCAAAACCAGGAGAGTGACGGGATTGGATTGCAGTCCACACCCAATTAGAGTGACAGGTAGTTGGTTGTTTTTCACCTTTTTCTATCTTTTTACTAACCTAGGAGGATGGCTTCTGTGGAACAGGGCCTCCATGATGAGATCATGAGACTGAGGCTGGAATTGAGGCAGAAAGGCGAGGAATGTATGATGTTGAGGAACGTGATTAAGGGATTTCACAGTGATATGATGAGTATGGATGAGAAGACAGACAGGATAAGGAAAGAAATGGACGAGAGACAGAAGCAGGCCGACCAACGGATGAAGGACTTTTATGACATGATGAAGGGGTCAGGACCGGCCCCAGGACCCTTGACCTCGACCCTTGCTCCGACTGAAGGAGATAGGACTAATGGGATCAATGGGAGTGTGTGCGAGTCTAGAGAGGATAGGGTGATTATGAGTGATAGAAAGGACGGAGAATGGAAGAGAGTTGAACGCAAGCGAAGAAGGAAGACTGGTTCAAAGGAAAGGATAGGAAGGTAAGAGAAAAGAGTGTGGACTCATTGTACTCAAATAAAGGAGAGAGTAAGGGCAACTCAAGTGAGAGTGAAGTGAATGTGGGAAATGGTATTTTGATAAGGGAAGTGGTAAAGGTAGATAGGTTTGAGTTGAAGAATTCGTCGCGGAATTTGAGCGGTATTGTAAGCTCAAGTACCCGGAGAATAAGAGATACTGGATAAATGTTTTAGGGAATGTTTGGAGGGAAAAGTATTGGAGTTTTTCTGCGTGATTACAAGTGTCGGGGAACCGAGGAATGATGTGGTGAAGGAGAGATTGATTGGGCAGATGAAACGAATGAAAGAGACCGTGAAGTATAAAAGGGTGAATGAATTTGAGAAGGCTCGAATGGGGAAGAGTGAAAGTGTGAACATGTATGCAAATAAGCTTGAGAGTATGGCGAGAAATAGGTATGGTGATGATGATGTGAATGAATGTAAACCACTGATGAAGAAGTTTCTGGACACAATACCGCGAAAGGTGAGTGAATGGCTGAGTGGAAAGAGAAAGGAGAGAATGAGATTGACAGGTAAACGGTTGATGTGGGAGGATGTGTTGGAGCTGTTGGAAGATAGACGATTTGATGATGAAAGCGATCTAGAAAAGGGTGGATGGTACAGTGTGAATGTTGTGGGTAAGAAGCTTAGGAGCTTTCCTCCACCACAGCAGTTTGTCAGCTACAGGGATGCTCTGAAGGTTGAACCAGCTGGAGTCATGTCGAGCTTCCTCGGCCGGCAAAATGGATGTTAAATGGAAGGTGGTCGAATGAAAGGGGGCAGATGAATGTCAAGCGTGGGAATAGGTATATGAGGGAGCAACCGAGGTATGTCCCAGCAAATGAGAGATCGAATGGTGTGAGAAAGATTGTGGAATGTCGTCGGTGTGGAAGGAAGGTTCATATGTTTGCAGAATGTAGTGGACGTCTGGTGCATGTTTTGGCTGTGAGAAGAGGGGAATATGATGAAGGATTGCCAGGAAAGTGTGAAAGAGTGCTTCGAGTGTAAAGAAAGAGGCCATTTGAAGAAAGATTGTTCGAGGTTGAATGTTGGAGCAACTGCTGGCGGAAGTATGAAGTATGCTTGTGGTAATTGTGGAAAGGCTGGTCATTATGGGAGAATGTGTCGTGACCAGAGGAATGTATGTAGCTATTCTGTGATGAAAGAACATTCGAGTGAAAAGTGTTGGATTAGACTGAGAGCGCAAGGTGTGAATGGAAAGTCTGAAGCACGAAACTGAATTGTAAGAGGGTACCTGCTGAAGTATCCTCTGGGTGCATGAGTGTGAGTAATGTGTTAGTAAGTCTGTCTAGTCTGTAGGTGCTGTCTGGTAGGAAGTATGAGTGTGTGAAGGTGAAATTGAATGGAATTGAGTGTTTGGCTTTAATAGATTCTGGGTGCAAGACGAGCTTGGTTTATAAAGATGTGCATGACATGGTGAGCGATAAAGGCGCCCTGTCTGAGTGTAAGGGTAGTTTGGTAGATATTGGTAGTAGGAGAATGCCTGTGATTGGAATGATAAGGTCACCTGTTCGAATGCATGGTATGTTGATGAATGAATGTGAATTCTTTGTGATTGATAAGGTGAGTAGTGAGTATGGTGTGATTTTGGGCTATGATTTTATGAAAATGAATCGTATGGGTGTGCATCCTGTAAGTCATCAAATTAAGAGAAAGATTGGTAAAAATGGGGTGTATAAGTTGTATGTAGGGAAAGATGGTAGTATTTTGAGGAGTGTGTTTATCGGTATTGAGGTGAGTGCTATGGAGAATGTAAGGCTTGTGAAGGGCGAAAGGGCGTCTTTTAGAGTGAGTTGGCGTAAGGATGTTAGTTTGAATGTGGGTGAAAACACCGTGATATTGGATGGAAAGGATGCGTGTTATAAGGTAAGGCGTGTTGCTTGTGTGTTTGATGGCTTGATGAGAATGAATGATCCTTGTGTATGTGTGCAGGCGGACCCCAGTGTGAAAGGACAGGTGAGGGGGATCCAAGTCGCAGATGTACTGGGTCACCACTCCACTGTCAATGAGGTAGGTATAGATGATAGCACAGATGTCAGGGTGAATGTTGCAAATGAAAAGACATGCCAATGGACGTATAATGAAGTGAAGAGCATGGTGAAATTGGATGGATGTTTGATTGAGTATGAAAGTGGGGATGCGTATCGAATGATATTTGAACGAAAGGTAGCCCTCAGTAAGGGTGATCTGGATTTGTGGGTTGCAAAACTCCCGGAATTCAAGATTGTCCGGAAGGAGGACTCCCCAATCTATCAGCGGCCGAGGCATTTCCGACGTCCGGTTGTTGATGAGATTGAGGAGCAGTGTTTGGAATTAGAGCAATTGGGGCGATTTAAGAAAGTGAGAGTGCATGGAATAGTCCAATTGTGCCTGTACGTAAGCCGGATGGAAGATTGCGTCTGTGTGCGGATTATCGAAAGGTGAATGAAAGGACTGTGAAAGAAAAGTTTCCGATGTGTGTGGTATCTGAGTGTGTGTATATTATGCACGGGATGGAGTGGTTTACAAAGCTGAATCTGGTACGGGAGTATTACTAGATGACCATTGCTGAGGAGAGCCGGCCAGTAACTGCCTTCTCTTCCACGAAGAGGCATTACCAGTTCCGGAACCTCAGCTTTGGGTTGGCTAATGTTCCCGGAGCCTTACAGCCGGCAATGAATGTTGTTTTGAGTAAGTTTGCGAGTAGGAATGTGATTACGTTTATAGATGATATTTTGATTATGACTGAGAGTTTTCGGAGCATATGAGATTGGTGAATGATGTGTTGAGAACTTTGGAGAGTGTTGGTGTAAAGGTGAAAGTAGCGAAGTCTGAATGGTTTGCGAAAGAAGTGGAATTCCTTGGTCCCTTCCGTTAGTGAGAATGGGTTAAGAAAGTCGCTGAAGTATGTTGAGAAAGTGCGAATGTTTCCAAAACCAGTGACTGTGAAGCAACTGAAGTCGTTTTTGGGTCTGATTGAATTTCAGCGAAAGTTTATACGTGATTGTTCTGGTGTGAGTAAACCTCTGACTGAGTAGTAGTCAGGTGGAATGATAAGATGAATAAGGCGTATGAGAAACTGAAAGAGGCAGTGGCTGAAGATGTTGAATTGACATACCCGGATTGTATACAGATGCGAGTGGGTATTGTATGGGATGTTTTCTGATGCAAGAGCAGCGTTTAAATGGAGAGAATGTCAGGCGAATAATTGGGTATGTATCCAAGGCTATGAATGCAGCAGAGCGAAAGTATTTAACTATGGAGCGAGAGTTACCTACAATAAGGGAATGTTTGAAAGTGTTGCGCCCGTTTTTGTATGGTGTGAGGTTTGTGATCAAAACAGATCACCAACCTCTTGTCTTTCTGCAGCGTATGAAGTCGGCTGATAGTAGGATTGCGAGGACTTCGTAAGATTTGAGTGACTTTGACTATGTGATTGAGTACGTGCTTGGTGAACGAAATGGAGTGGCTGATTTGATTTCAAGATATCCTGGTATGAATCATGAAAATGTGTGTGGAGTGAGTGATCCTGAGGTATTTGCCGAAAGGGATTATGAAAGGAAAGGAGAGTAAGGGTGGTGGTGATTTCTTGTTTGAGAGTGTATGGAATGGTTTGCAAGATTTAAAGAGTGATGGAGTAGATGTGAGAGTGCCATTATATTGTGGATGACTTAAGGAAGGAGGTTATAAATGAAGTATGTATGAAGCCTGAAAGCATTGGTATGGCAAGGGTGCGGAACTTCATGAAAGAAGTGAGAGCGATGTGTATGCAAGGGGTCCCGCCATTTCAGGAAGTGTTGATTGTAGTAAGTCGTTTGTATGGAGTGATTGTTTAGGTGCACTTTGGTGGTGAGAGGCTGATTGTGTACATAGATAAGAAGATGAAGGGTTTGAATGCTAGTGTGGTGCATCTGAAGTGTTTGAGTGGTGTGCACTACAATTGGGTGATTGAAAAGTGTTCGTATATGAGAGAGAAGAATGATTGTCTGGATGAAGATGAGTGTGTGGTGAGTGATGATGTGGGAGTTGATGATGGTGCGGATGTCAGTGATGATGTTGGTGTGATTGTTCCTTCTGTATATTGCGAACATGGTGGACCTGATATGATGGAAGCGAGAGTGAAAGTTGGTAAAAGGTTCTTCTGTGGTTGGATTGATACTGGGGCGCAAATGTCATTAGTGAAGGCGAAGATCTTGAGTAAGTATGATGAGTTTAGATGTTGTGAGCGTAAGCGTGTGAAGTTACGGATAAGTGGATTGGGGAATGGAATGATAGTGTCATGGGAACAGGTTAGTCTGAAAGTGAGTTTGGGCAGTGGTGTGAACGTGAAGCATGATTTTTTGATTCTGAAAGATCAGCACATGCCATGTTGTTTATTGCTTGGTGTAGACTTTATGAGATTGAATGATTTGTCTTTAGAGGCTGATAAGAATTGTCTTATGAAATGCGAATGTGAGGTGATGAGGTTGAATGAGTGTTTAAATAATTTTGTCAAGTTTTGCGGCATGATTGAGTGTGTCATGGATGATGAAAATGAGGTTTTTAGTGATGATGATATATTCTAGAGATGCATGAGATGTGTCCTTTTGTCAGCGAGCTGAAGAGGTGTGTAATGACGCGTGTTGAGTTGAATGAATGGCCTGAGTGCTTAAGTGATTTTAAAAGGTATGCTAAGGATTTTGTTGTTTGTATGGATGTTGTATATTTTGTGAGGCATATGAAGTGTGGTGATGATATGTATGTACCTGTGATGTTCTTGGTTGGTATGTTTGGTCTGGTGAAGGTTGTGCATGATAATTATGGGCATATGGGTAATTTTAAGCTGTGGGAGTGTATGAAGGAGCGTGTGTTCCATCCGTTTCTGAGAACTGTTGTGAATGATGTTGCGACTACGTGTGAAAGGTATCAGAAGCTAAAGGTGCAAGGTGTGCAAGTGAAACCACCTATGTTGAAAGTTGATGCGAAAGAACCGTTTGAATTGGTAGTGATTAATTGTGTGTCTTTGCCGCGTACGAGTGCTGGGAATGTTGATATGGTTGTTATGGTGGATCATAAAAGTAAGTTTGCATATGCAGCGCCAGTGAGGAATAAAAGGAGTGTGACTGTTGCGCGTGTGGTTAAGCATTTGTTTTTTTCCTATGTGTGTATGGAAGCCTAGAAGATGTCTAAGTGAAAATGGGTCTGAGTTTGCGCCTTATACTTAACTGGCACACAGAGTCAAAGTTCGACCTAAACGAAAATAAGACTGAAATTAAATTACTCTCTTAATCCCTCATCAAACTACAAGATGAAAAGAAAATTGAAATAAATCCAAATATAAAAGAGCTGGTGGCAGAAAAAAACTAAAAAAACGTAATTTTGGCTCTTCCAAACTCATTACACAAACAGCTTACGAAGCAATTAAACAACGTAAAAACACCCAAGATATAATCATCGGCAAAACTGACAAATCCTGTCTCCGTTATACTAAGAATAAAATACTGTAAGGCACTTCCAAATTTACACAAATCCAAATAAAACCTACGGAAACTAAAAATAATAAATTAGCCGGCTAATAACTGAAGCGAATAAAGTAAAAGGCGGTATGTATATATTTTCAGAAACTTACCGGCGATGTTATATGTATGGTAATTTATAAACGCCAAAAAATAGCAACCCCTTAAGACCGATAATTTCACAAGTTCCCATGACCACATATAACATTTCAAAGAAATCAACAAAAGAATCAATGATTATATCACGAATGAATATTCTATCAAATCAACGGAAGGATTTATAGATATAATACCCGCAACCAAAATAGATGGAATCACTGTCTCATTGGATATGTAAAGACCTTTCAACAACGTAGCGACTGAAGCAACGATAAATATAGTAAATAAAGATCTATCATAACTCAAATAAACCTGACACCACACTAGACCCTAACATATTAAGAAATCTTCTGAGAAGGTGCAAAATGGAAGCACCCTTCCGTGCGTCAAATGGGAAAATCCACAAACAAATAAACTCAGTTGCAATGGGTTCACCACTAGGTCTCACTTTTGCTAACTTCTCCATGGGTCGATTAGAAAAAGAAATATTAACAGATAATCATTTAGAGCCTTCAAACCTCTGCCGTTTAGTTGTAGGGATAAATTTTGTGATTAAAGATGAAAACGACCTAAAAAAACAAAAATAAAATAGAATAACGATCTGTATTAAAATATGCATTTGAAGTAAACCGTAATGGAAAATTACCTGTCCTTGATGTCGAAGTAACAGCAAGTAAAAATAAGTAGATAACTCAAGTGTGCGTAAAACCAAAAAATTATGGACGTTATCTTATTCCATAAAGAAATTCAATGAATTTCTTTATATTAACTAAGTTTCCTTTTAGTTCTATAACCAGACGCAAGCAAGAAATATTTCAAGAATATTAAAAAGATTAAGTGTGCAAATACCTCTGTCATCTCATTTTATATATACGAAAATGTATTTGTATTACGGTGAGTATGAAGTAAATGAGTTTCAATCATATTCTTCACTTTTTTATACCTGCCCTATAATTTTAGCCAAGGCTATATATATATATATATATATATATATATATATATATATATATATATATATATATATATATATATATATATATAATAAAGAAGTACAGTAACCTACCTGTAAATGCAGGAAAGACACACGGTATTTTCGACTGATTTATTGTGAATACACAAAGATTAGAACACCTGTATTTCTATCACAACATCTTCCATAACTTTTGCTAGTGAAAGTTCAAGGTTTCCAAACGCGATGTACGATAGCCTACATCTTTAATCTACGCATGGGCAAAGCGAAATATATCAGCAGAAAAGCAATTTGCTCGCCTAAATGAATTGTTCCAAATTATCCAAACAACAGCTAAAACAAATATCTATTGAGATATAACGATTAGATTATCAGTAGAAACCATTTGAACAAATCATAAGTAAATAGCATTTAGTGCGGAGGACTTTATTCTCGTTAATGCTTTGACATCTGCTGAGAAAACTGTTTGCGGATTCTTCGATTTAGACCCTTCTCATAGTGTCTTTTCCACATTTTTAAAGGGATTCAGGTGCGGACTGTGTGAATTCAGTTTATAAGCATTATGTGCCCGTCATCCAGTAAGGACTTCAACGAGCGTGGCGTATGGTAGGAGTAGTTTTCCTGCATGTAAATTATAGATTGAGCTTCTGAGGCTCTCACCGATTTCTTGTACAATTGTACTCACTGTGCCCGTAAGCTCACAATTGGACCTGTGCTTTAAAAGAAATCACGCCGCAGATCATTCTTCACACCCCACGTCACACTCCTTTTGTTACAATTAACAGATAGTTTTTCACCTGTTCTGCGAGAAATGAGCCACCTGCCATCGGATGCGACTTAGCTTCATTGGTTATCTGTCTATGTAACGGGTTCATTGGCAAATGCAGGACGATACCTCTTGTTCTTCCGACTGATTAATGGTTTGATTACAGGTGTTCAAGCATACAGAGTATGTTTCTGCAGCCGGCGTGACAGTGTCTGCATCATCACTAGTGATGGTCAAATCTTACTAATCTCCGGAGAAATTTCTGCAACCATCTTGAAATGGACCTTCTTCAAATTTGGGCAATGGCTCGGTCTTCCTTTTGTGAGGTTTCCGGTTGATTTGTCAGCCTTATGTAAACTTCGTTTGTCATAGGTTGACATAATATTATGGAAAATACTCTTTGAGGGCATTATAATTGTGCAATGGCTCCATTTGAAAGACCATATTGGCGGTAGCCTTAGGAAAATCGCTGAGACAGAGAGAGGCCTGACAGATTTCTTAGGAATGTTAAGTGGACAACAGCTTTCAGAAGAGTCACCCAAACTACACGAGATTGAGCTGAAGTTAGTTGCTATGCCTACAAGGCGGGTACTCTCTAAAAGATACCTGTGTCCGGATGCTTTTTTATACCATTTTAGGCATCCAAATTTGCATAACTTTACGCATACGCAATACATATCAGTAGTTTATCTTACTTCTCTTTTGCACACATTGAATTTTGGCTGGCAAATGTTATAAAGGATGCTTGGATGGGAATACTGAGTTCCTGATCATTTTAGACAGTACTATACATACACACATGTATTTGCGGTTATATTAGAAATTTTGCAGATAAATAAGCTCGTTCCAACCCCTCTAAAGAAGCTTTTTGTACTTGCAGAAGAGAATAACTCATAGACCAGCGCTCCTAACGCCTTCCGTGTGCTACATGTAGAGTTAAGTTAGGTGCAAAATTTCCCTTTTAACCAAATAATTACAATTGCGACATTTTAAAAACAGCTTTCGATATATATATATATATATATATATATATATATATATATATATATATATATATATATATATATATATATATATATATCGAGAATTAATTGCAATGGCGCAATTATAATTTTTCGGTTAAAGGGTCAATGTTGTAGCTAACTAAGCTCTTCTCAGTCACGAAAGGATATCCCATAATCCAACCTTTCTAAGGCAAACCAAAAAATATGGTTAAAAATTAGCAATTTTAATTACTTTTGAAGTGAGTGGAAAATTCACTTTATTGGACATTGGACATTGGACAAAATAAGAGATGAAATGTAGGTAGAATCAGAGAGAAAAAAGTAAGAGAGTAAAGTGGTTAAAGGGTGAGTTTAAAGAATAGATGATGTGTAGGAGACAGAATAGAAAGATCCCTGGTGAAAGGGTAGCTCTGTCAATGTGTTAGATTTGTGTGTTTTGGGGTTGTTTTTTTATTGTTCAATAAACTATAAATTATAATTTATAGTTCATTTAATTAAATTAATCGTAGTTAATTTAATTATTATTTTCGATCCTATTGATCGATTGATCTTAGGCATTCAAGCCTTTATTTTTGGCGGGGGTTTTATTCCCGCTGTGAATTTTGCAAAGTTTTTGAAAAGTATTTATTATCATTTTAAATAAATTTAAAAGTGAATTGATTTCTAGTTTGCGTTTTGCAAGTGGTTTTTAATTGAGTTTTAATATGCTAAATGAACCTGTGCATTACTTTTTATGTTTTGTCAGTTCTGTCAAGTGTATTTCTGAATCATGTCTGTAACTTGCTACTTTTGAATGGTCTTATTTGTCGGTCTGCTTCATTGGATATTGGACATATAAAGTGAGGAATATAGTAGAAGAGGGTTTTAGTAGGAGAAATAGTGGGGAAATAGGGGAAAATAATAGGAAAGTGAAAATGAAAAGAAGTATGAAAGACAGATCCCTGGTGAAAGGGTATCTCTGACTTTCTTTGCGTTTTGGTTTGTTTTTTTTGTGACAATATATAAATATATCATCGGGTAATGCGCTGGGCATTCAAGCCTTTGTAGTAGTAGGTGTTTTTACTCTCTACGTGGCTTGTTGAAGATTTTCAGCTTCTTTTCCGAGTATTTTACACCCAGATTTTGGTTTTTGTTTTGGGTTGTTTTTGCTTGTTTGTTTGTTGTTTTTTTGGCGACATTTCGCACAAAAATTTGGGGCAAGTATGCAATAAAAACTAATATTAACAAATGCTAATATAGTGGCTAATTTCGCTTGGCTTTGTTCGTGATTTGGACAGGTCCTTATATTCTTGGGCCAGGGCTTTCATGGTAGGGGTGGAAATAGGAGCTGGAAGGGTTTTATATTTGATACGGGGAATGCTATTTTCTTCTGCTTTAATTAAGAGGTTGGTGATTTTATCCAGCTCTTCATCCATCTCTTCTAAATTGGCATCGAGTAAAGGGTCTGGGATATAATTTAGAAGGTAATTTTTGTAGCATTACCAGTTCGCCTGCTTATAGCTTTTGCGTTCTGGGATTGCAACTTGAATGGGATTTACGCCAATTGTGATTTTAATAGCCTGGTGGTCGCTCGAAATAATGGGGCCTGGTTCAATGTAGTAGTTGTACGGAAACCTGATACTGGATAAAACAATATCAGGTTTCGTTGCTGCATTTCCTGTAATGTATGTCGGGAATTCTGGTCCGATTCTAGTCACGTATTTTCTGTCAAGTAAGACTTCGATGTTTCTACCTGCATTGTTGTGGGAGGTATACCCGGATGCTGCACATCTTGCGTTCAGATCTCCAGCAAAGATTACATTTTTCTTATGGCTGAAAACCTGTAGAAGGTTGTGCAAGGGTACATAGCCGCGTCTTGGGTGTTGATACCCCGTGGCCACGACCAGACCCCCCAGGGTAGTGCCTACCTCAATGGAAAGGTAAGATTCATCTAAGTCGGGTAGTTTTTTGTATTTAAGTCCTTTTTTGATGGCTATTGCGCAGACATCATACCGTTTCTGGCTATAATATTTGCTAATGACGTCGTATTAAAATATTTTTAATTCTTTTTGTGTGGTCATTCCGTGTTCGTTTATAAGTATAATGTCAGGGTCGCTTTGTCGCAGAATGTTGCCATAGATGGAACCTTTACCGTCCCAACCATCAACATTCATTTGTATGATCGTAAGTCTGTTGGTCATTTTGAGTAAATGTAGGTTCTTTTACTGTGTGGGATTAAAGTAGACGCTTATTCGCGATCTACTTTAGCCCCATGTGGTGTACTGGGCGGGGTGCGCTCCCTGGCGTTTCTTTTCTTTCGAAATTCGGTGTCGGTTATCGTGTGAAAAGAGTTCGTGGTCAATTTCACCTTATTTTGTGCGAGAGCCTCCTCAACCTGTCACTCCGGAACCTCGTCTGAGCATTCCCATTTGTATCGTCCGGTCCTAAGACCTTCCGATACTTCAAGGGAGTCAATCTCAGCCGGGAACGGAGTCGATTCTGGGGCGTACAATTTTAGGTTGAAGCCTCTCGAATGGTATTTGAGTTGGTGTTCCCTCCCCCGTGATGAGGAGGTAGACCGTGGGCCAAGAGTTTTGGAGATTTTCCTCGACCTAGGAGACCTGATCTCCTTGCGTCGGACTGCCTCCTTCGTTGGTGTGGGGGTGTGTGTTTTTGTTTTTACTGGTGTGAAATTTTTGGGAGTGAGTGGCGCTTGCTTCTGTGTTTGTGCTTCTTTTGGTTTGTTAAGTCGGGGGTCACGTGAGATTGCTGTGTTTAGGGTTGGCACTTTTTGGCACTTGTCTTGGCACTGAGGAGCTACGGTTATACGCATAACCTCCTCTGAAGGACGGTTATCGGGAAACTACATCTCCGCAAGCCCGTTCTTTACGAGCATGCGGTTGACTTCTGTAGCAAAGGTACCAGGGCGTGTAATGTTCGCTATGTGTGCATAATAAATACAACACATAATCTTGGTGGAGTGCTTATTTTCAATGTGTAGATATTTCTTCTGGCTGTTAGACTCAGCGATGGCGGCTTTGGCAACTTTAGCGTAGGTTGAGTTTGCTTTGATCTCCTCTGTTTCACTTTTGAGTTTGCTCTGATTGCTCATCTCCTTGCAATCGCGCCAAAAATGGTCGCGACCGGTGCAGATGAAGCATATTTGAGGTCTTTGTTTTCAGGGCAGTTGGACGTGGTATGTTTGTTGTATTTGTAGCACCTTAAGCACATCTGCAAATCAACAAACTCCTCAAGTTCCATCTGTTCTGGGCAAACTCTCACGTTAAAAAGAAGCAATCCGTTGTCCTTAGCTTTTTGAGCCATAGTCGTGTCTTCAAATACAACCTTAAACACGTGCGTGTAAGTTTTAAATTTGATTAACTCAGCTACCTTTGCCCATTCGTGGTTCCTCTCGATTTCCTGTTTTATTGAGTCCAATGAGTGGCTCCCAACCAAGGGGTCGAGGCGCCTGCAGATCAAACTGTGGTGAGTCCTTATTTGTGGCGGTGTGGTCGGTTTTAGATTTATTGTCTTTAGGCATTCAACAGCTTTCCCGGAGGTCAAGGCTTTGCAGTCGGCCTCTTTCGCGCAGATAGCTGAGTATCCATTATTAAGGTCAATGAGTCTAACAAGGGCAATGCGTAAGGTTCCATATACTTGTTCGAAAACTTTTTTCACGGTAAGGTCTCGGGCCCTCCGGGAGGACCCAAAGAGTAATTCTTAAGGTTTCCCTCATCTCACCTGCATCATATGATGCGTTATGGTATGTATGTTCACTTAAGGTTTTATAGAAGGAAAGGGGTGAGAGAGAAAAAGGGGGCCAATGTCCAATAAAAAATTTACTTTACCTTAGAAAAAACTTCCGTCAGGCTAGCGTGTGGGCCAGGGGAGGCTTCGGTCTCCGTTTCCACGAAGGAGTGAAGATTTCTTCCGTAGCCGTCTTCAACGAAGAAGGCCAGTGGTCCACTTATGAACAAACGATCGAGCTACTATCAACAAGGTGAGTCACTCTGTACACTTTCTAGCTAAAAATTCATTTTATGAAAAAAATCCGAAATTGCTATCAAAGCGGGAGTCATACTTGCTAAGGCAACCAATTTACTGTAACCATTCTAGCTTGGCCTTATAAATCGAGAATTAGTTACAATGTCTCAATTATAATTATGCGGTTAAAAGGGCAATGTTGTAGCTAACTAAGCTCTTTATCAAGCCCTCGGAAGGATCTCTTCGCAGTCACGAGACGATACCTCAACTGAGAGATTGGCAGAATAAAGAATAAAATACTCAATTCTCTGGATGAGGTAAAGGAGGTAAAGGAGGGAAAAACAGTACCTCTCGATTATGAGAATCAGATGACGGACGCTTAGAGAACAGACGCACGAATATTAAGAGATATTATAAAAAAAAACAACACTGTCTCATAAAATTATAACAAATTATCATTATAAATCAACTACAAAAACCTCCTGATAAAAAATAACCTCGGATCAAAACACAAACAATCCAACTTGAAGGCTACCAATGAGTGTTCAAATACAAATGTCGCCATGATGACTGCAAGTCTCATCTCAATAACACACTGCAGTGGTATGACCACCACTACCATCAGCCGCAGTTTAACAATAAACCTGCAGGAAGGTGGAATCAAATAACAACCAACTCGTGTAACAATTTTTGCAAAAGAAAAATTATAAAATCTTCATTGATTAAAGAAATCTCAAATTCTAGCCTTTCGTAGCGTCAACTTAAAAGTAATGTTAAGCTGATTAATTTCACACCCATTGATTAGTGACAGTAATCTAATTTCTCATATTTCGATCTTCTTAGTCTATGTCTATTCTCAGTATTCGATTGAAGATGGTATGACCAACTCCATATCGAAACTGCTCTCGTGAATAAATATTACGCTCCTATACATTGTTTTATTTACATTTACTCTCCTTGTTTTTGATTTAGAAAAAGTTATATATCTTTATCAAGATAGAGCGTTAAATTTGGCATTATACAACCGTCATCAGGAAATATATAAGAAGTTTGGTGAGGGCACACAAAGACAAGCACAAAGTGATATTTTTGCAGGATTCTATGTTTTACCGCCAGCCCTTTGTTTGACGCAAATAAATGTCACTCAAAAATTCCCTTTGCTAAAATTAACTTACTGCGATCGTCAATTTAAATTCAAATTAAATGTTCCCGTGATCTCAAAGCAAGCACACGGATACCAACCAATTACCCCCCCCCCCTTCCCTCTTCCAAATAAAACATTGCCAGTTGACTTTCAACCAGCTCCAACAAATTGCTCACCATCGCCTACGGAAAAATTTAGAATCTCTTTTTCTTAATAACCTTTAGAAGAAGTCCTCCAAACGAAGCAAAAATGTTCTCAAACTCTCATCTTCCAATCTCTCTCCCAATCAAGAAATGATCCCCGTCTCTGACCTCTCCTTGGCTTCAATAACTCTTAATCATCTCGTATCTCTCAATAAATTTTGTGAAAGTGATCGTTCTGATGCTGAACATTTAAGTGCATTTGTCGTCTGTGTTTTATCTCTAAGTGATACTATAAAAAGTTAGAAATTCCTAGACGCCTAATGATTGCCCTTAAATGACTTTATTCGAATAAAAATATAGTAATCACAAAATCGGATCGAACTAATCAAATGATTTTGCAAGAACAGCAAATATTATGAAAAAAATGCAAGAATTACTCAGGGACTCAAACTTTTAAGAGAAATTATCTTCCAAACATTTAAGTAATAAAACACTTTTTTTTTCAACAAAAGTTTGACGAAACTCTTAAAAAGATTAAATGCTCACCTCCCCAACGCTTCCCAACTATCTCTTCCCCGTATATCTGGTTTGCCGGAAAACTCATCAAACTGAAACCCCTCCACGGCCAATTCTATCATACAATGGCCGCCATATATTTATAGTCTCCTATTGGTTTGTCTACATTCTGTCCGACTCGGTTGGATTGCCTCCATCACCACGCATATTTCATTCATCAAATTTCATCAGGAAATTTAGCAAAATTAATATTAAAAATAATCGCTTAATTACTTTATATGTAGATAACGTTCTTACCAATACATGTTACTGAAGCCCTTATTGTATTATCGAATGTATTGAAAAATCTAAGATTAAACCTCCCATTACGAACAACAATAATTGTTAACCTCGTTAAACTATGCGTGACTGAAAATGATTTTCATAGTAACATGGGTTATTTCAACGTAGACCGGGGGTACATCAGAATGTTGGGGTTTGCAAGTTTTATTAGATAATTGAAAGATGTCTCTCCTTATCGAAGGTTAGGTTAGGTTGTTTGTGTTGTGGATTTTATTTTATAATTGTTAGCTGCTTGATCAGTGACAAAGTGTAGGTGAGATTATTTTAATTTATTTTGTTTTTATTGAATGATTGAAAGCTCTTTGACGACAACTGTAGGAGCTTCAGGTTAATCAATACAAATTGTACACGGAAAAAGGAAACAGGTTGTATGTCAAACAAAGCAATATATTCTCATGAGAATTTAAAGATAAATAGAACGATATATATAGTTGCGAAATCATTCAAAATGGTCAATATCTTACTTCACAAGTTTCTCTAAGCTGGACTTGAGCCAGTTGCATGACCTGGTTAAGTAGCCCTTTTCAATGGATGACATTTCCTCTACAATACCAACACTCAGAGATCCTAAAGTGCTGTGAGCAGCTTTTTTAACTAATACCCTTCTCAACAAAGCCTCACCAGTGGTCCTGGATGTTGTTGAACAACTAACCCAGTGTTTTCCTTGAAATGTGTGCGGAATCAGATCCCTGCTGGAAAACGCAAGGCCTTCTCTAGGCTACATGGTCCATCCAGCACTTGATTCCTTGTGGGAAGATGCGAATAGGCATAACTTGTCCCTCGCTGCTGACCACGCCCAGAACTACCAAAAGGCGGGAAATTTACTGTCCATGGCCGTGGGCACTTTTTTCTTATTCTCAGCTTCGCCCTACTGCCGTTTCAGTTTGAAAAGGGGGTTCCTCGGTTAGATAAACCAATTCATAATCACAATCACGCTTCTCCCGGCTCGGTTGGACGCGATTTCATCCGGCATTCTCAGAAAAAAACTGAGTATGCTGTTACTCGCAGGAAAGCTAAACTCTTCATTAGTGTGTCCAAGGTCAAGTAACATACATGGTTGCAGTCTTACGCCTCTTTTCAACTTTGTATCGATTTTCCTGAAACGCAATGTATATATTTAATGATTTTATTTGGACTCTGTAAACTGTTTTACGTATAAAGCGGGTTAGGTTAGTATATTTAGTTTGTTGGCTTTATTTGAAGATCATTATTGTGAGCTCTTTGACGTACATCTGACCTAGGTAAGATTATGTTTTACGGATTTGCTCGTTTTATTTGATTATTGTAAGCTGTTTCACGTATGACGGAGGTTAGTGCAAGTAGTTATAATTTATAGTTTTATAAAGTTAGTGTGAGCTGCCTGACGTCGGACGAAGGTTAGGAGAGATTGTATGGGTTTATTGATATTATTTGATGATGTGAGCTGTTCGATTTAATCGAAAGCAAGGACAGGGCGTTTGGCTTTATTGTTGTTATTTGACGATTATAAGCGTTAGGTCAGGTTTGGAGGGTTATATTAATTTTGATTAGATGATTGTGAGAATATCCATTTGTAAATAAGGTTGCATCAGGCTGATTGGGTTCATTAGTTTTATTAGATGATTGAGAGTAGAATTTTAGCTGTTTAGATTAGGAAATTTGTGTTTATTGGTTTTATTTAATGATTGTGTGTTATCTAACATACTTATGACGATGGCTATGTCAGGTTCTTTTGGTTTGATGCTGTTATTGAATGATTTTATGTTTTTTGACGTTTGAAGAATAATAGGTCAGGGGTTGTTTTGCTTATGTAGGCCTCAACACGTAACATGGAAATTAGAAAGGGAATCTCTGTCGGTGAAAAGTGTTTCAGAGAGATAAAAAAGGCATAACCTTTTAAGGTTCCTAACCAGCTAAGGGAAATTAAGCCCCCTAAAATTAATTTACCAATATTTTCAGGGTAAATTCTCCTGTTGAGAAAACGTCATGACCTCAATTATGATATTTCCAATTCGCAAAGGTTTGCGTATTTATCGGACAATTAAGGGAAGACACGTTGCGCCTACTTGATTGGTTTACTATTTCTGGTGATTATTATAACTAAGCTTTCGAATTGGTAAAAAGTAAGTACGGTGATAGAGGGCGAATTATTCAAACCAATAGATATTCCTTTATTAACTTGGAGGAACCAAAATATATTTTTTAATCCCTAAAGCGCTCGGTTTAGATATTAATGCTGATGGATTTTTCATTATAAAAATATGATGCTTAAAATATAAGATATTCAATTGTTGCAGCAGAGATATGGTCAACCAAGAGGTGAAATAAAACAGGAAATTCCCATATAAAAAACACATCATTACATTTAACATTACCGAGGAAAATCTATCCTACATAAATAAGTGTAAGGAGGCTACTATGAGATACCACAACTCCCCTCCCTCAAAACAGTGCCCACTTTGTAGTAGTCACCATAAGGATTATGCATGTCATAAATCTATTTGCCCTTTAAACCTACTAAATCAGACTAAACGGTTTAAATTGTAAACCATTTTTTAAGATTGAATTATTATAAAAACGATTGCAAATCTAAGTTTGGCTGGATGAGATGTCAAAAATTGCTTCATACAATTAGTGTCTTTCCTCATAAGAGGATGAAAACAAATCTAAGGTAATTTTTCTCTAGCATGAAAAAGAAACTAACGCAATACATAATTTTACAATTGTTTCTCTGCTACTGGCCTACCAATAGCGGAAGTTACGGTAGTACGGTGTAAGCAAAAAAGCATTGAGAGGGTTTAATTTGATCAGTGCTCTCTAAAAACATTTATTAGCAGAAATCTCGCCAATAAGTTGAGGAAACCTGTATTTGGTAAAATTAAGATATCCATAAATAGGTTAAATCAATAGGACCTACCAAGATTATATGAAGGTAATATGTAACGTAATTACAATGATAGGCCTGTAAATATTAAAACTCTGGTAATTAACAAGGTATCTGATGCCCTTTATATATCTGGGTTAAACAAGGCAAAATTGCTGATCCATATTCGGGTGATTTGGTTTCAAACGTAATTTTCTTGATTGGCAGAGACCTATACAGCGAATTTGTAAATGAAATTAAACATAAGGAAGACGTAACATAGTTAAATTATAAGGTATTGGTTATGCCAGTTGATATTATACCTATAGCTAACGAAATCTCTAATTTATTTAGTCGCAGCTGCCGTACTAACGGCCGACGTTAAAGACCTGGAAGAATTCCACAACCGAAATGCGATATCAGCCAAGGATGATATCCCGGCCATCTGAGATATAGATTCTTTAGGACTTCTTAAAACCTTGTCTATTCCTGAAGAAACGATTAACCAAGATTTCAAATCCCTTGTGGAGATCAGACATGTTAGATTATTTGTAACTTTACCATAGAAAATAATTCATTTTAATCCTCCTAATAATTATGCCATAGCCAAATCCCGTCGTCTAAACATGGTAGCCAAATTAAGGCGACAATCCTTCTCTTTTGCATATTTATAATGGGATTTTTTAAAGGCAACTTGAGAAAGGATATAAAAGGGGAAGTGAGGCCGAGTACCCATCTTATAGAGGGCGCAAAATTCACTATATAGCACATCATTGCATACGGAAAGAAACCCTAAAAATCCCCATCCGCGTAGTATTTGACCGATCTGCTAGAAACGTGGGGTGCATGAGGTGTAATGGGAGCTGTACTACCTTGTGCATGAGGCAGCTACATACTACGGAATAGCTTCACGCACCTGGTCAGCACCATTCACCCAACTCTCACTTGTGGCTGCAAGTAACTGCTAGTCTATGGCACTGGCCACACCCCGGGAAACCATCTTGGCTAATGGGTTGATCCAAGTTGGGGTAAGCCATAGAGATTATTGCTCCTATGGCATGGAGTCTTTTTAACTTTACTAGATGAAATGTCAAGCAGCAAGCTGAACATATGAGCATAAAATTTAGGCCTTTGGTGAGTTTAGTGTGAGAGCAAGATGGGTGACACATCTAGGGCGAGCCTAGCACATAGAAGGTAATCGGTTAGTCGCCGTAGAAAAGGATTGAAGACCCTACTACCTACTATCCATGTGTAACCATGGAAGAAAGCGAAATAAATAATAGTCGGAACAGCGTAAATGGGATTCGTCTGATTCCAGAAGGGAGGGAAACTGCCACGCTCAGTCAGGCACTCAGAGAGCAACAGGCGGGACCTGACCGTCATCATGCGACTGTTTGTAATAAGGACAAGATGAGAATAGCAACATTGAATGTAAGAACATTGCACCAGGTAGGAAAAATTGCTGATGTAGGAGGGAGATGAAGAGAATGAAGACTAGAAGTATAGATGGTTATTTTGTCTATTCAGGGGGTTATGTGGCGGTTAGAGGATTTGGAGTTATGATGAGTCCGAAAGGGGCTCAGTGCCTGAAGGGATACTAAACAGTGTCAGACATGGTGCTTGTGGTGAAAATCAGAGCCAAACCATTTGATTTAACTATCATACAGGCTTACGCTCCAACCAGTGAGAGAGATGAAGATGAAGTGGATGAATTTTATGCTAAATTTGATCAAGCAAGAGACGAATGTAAGAATCAGGAGATTATAATTGTTATGGGTGATATAAATGCAAAGGTGAGTGAAGGCGGTGAAGAAGAGGCGGTGGGATCATACGGACTGGGAGAAAGGAATCAGAGAGAAGAAAGATGGGTAAATTGGTGTACAGAAAGAAAACAGATGCTGAGAGAGATGAAGATGAAGTGGATGAATTTTATGATAAATTTTATCAAGCAAGAGACGAATGTAATAATCAGGAGATTATAATTGTTATGGGTGATATAAATGCAAAGGTGAGTGAAGGCGGTGAAGAAGAGGCGGTGGGACCGTACGGACTGGGAGAGAGGAATCAGAGGGGAGAAAGAAGGGGGAAATTGGTGTACAGAAAGACAACAGATGCTGATGAATACTTGGTCCAAGCAGAATCCACGAAGACTGTGGACATGGAAGTCACCTGGAGACAGAGCACTAAATCAAATCGATTGCCTGACCATTAATAGAAGATACAGAAATGCTGTTACAAAAGTGAAGACATACCCAGGAGCAGATTGTGATAGCGTTCACGTTCCAGTTGTAGCAGACATCAGTGTGAGTTTAAAGAAAGTGAGGAGAGAAGAAGTTAAACCACGAAGAGATGTACAGTTGCTGAGGGGAAACGAAAAATTAAAACATAGGTATATAGTGACAGTAGAAAATAAATACGAGATGTTGAGAGATGAATGTTACGAAAACGATCCTGCACAACAGTGGAAGAGGTTAAGTGATGCGATAGAAAAAAGGCAATCAAAAAGTATTTCCAGAAAAGAGCAGAAAAGACAACATGATCACTGAGCAAATATTTGACTTGATGGATGAAAGAAGATTTAATAAAGGCCGAGTTGACAATGCATACGGAGAACTAAATATACAGATTAAAAAGAAGTGTATAGAAGCAAAGAAGAAGTGGCTAGATGAGTAATGTAAAGAAATCGAAGATCTTGAGTAGAGAGATTCTAGAATGATGTACGATAAGATTCGGGAAATAGCAAAGAAGAGAAATATTAATGGAAGGGCTATAAAAGACAAAGATGGTAAGGTACTTATGGAAACAGAAGCAATTAAGGAAAGATGGGAGGAATATATAAGAGAACTCTTTGATGATGATAGACAAGAAGAGAAAGAAGAAGAAGAAAACTACGGGAATCTACATGGAAAAGAAATAATGGATGAAAAAGTGAAATATGCTATAGGCAGGATGGAGAAGAGGAAAGGTGCTGGAGAAGCTGGGATCATTGTGGAGATGATAGAGGCCTTGGAAGAATTTGCGATAAATAATATTACAGTTTTGGTTAAGCAGATTTATAATGCGGGTGCAATACCTGAACAGATGTGCAATTCAATTTTTTTTTATACCGTTACCAAAGTTAAACAGAACACTGGAATGTAGTAAGCACCGCACGATAAGTATAATGAACCATATAGCACAGATAATTTTAAGCATTGCAATTAATAAAATAGAGAATAAAGTGAGATAATAGGTATTCTGGGAACAAAATGGCTTCTTGGAAGGCAAGGGAACACCAAATGCGATATTTGTGATGAGAACAATTTTGGAAAGAATGATCGAAAAACAAAAAATGTGTTCCTTTGTTTTATTACTTATCAAAAGGCTTTTAATAAAGTAAGATATGAGGAACTAATGAGGATGCTTGAAGGGCTAGGCATCGATAGGAGAGAAATGAGAGCAATACAAAATTTATATTGGAATCAAAAAGCTGCAGTTAGAGTACAGTAAGAGAAAACAGAGTATCAGACAATGAGGAGAGGAGTCTATCAGGGATATGTTATGTCCCCTGATCTGTTTAACCTATATGGGGATGTGATATTAAGGGAGATGCAGAGGCTTAAGGGATTCATGATAGGGGTTTACATTATCAACCATATTAGGTACGCAGAAGACACTGTTGGTGGCGGACTCTGCAAACAAGCTGCAACATTTGATAGATGTGACGGTGAGGGCGAGCGAGGAGAAGGGTTTGAAGGCCCAGATGGACACGCCAAATCTGTCTACGGGAATTAGAAAGCGAGCAGCAAATATTTTTTGTGTGGTCAACACTGTTGTATGGATGTGAGACTTGGACGATGAGCAGGAAGATGCAAGAAAAGTTGAAAGCAGTTGAAATGTGGTTATGGAGGAGAATTCTGAAGATACCATGGACAGCAAGACAACCTAATGTGGACGTTCTAAGGCAGATGGAAGTGGAGAAGGGAAATGATTCCAACAATAAGAAGACGACAAATGAGAATTCTCAGACATGTGATGACGAGGAATGAGATCAAGGCCGTGGTGCTGACTGGAATGGTGGAGAGAGGAAGAGCAAGAGCAAGAGGACGACAGGGAGAGAAAATTATGGACGGTGTGACGAGAGTGGCAGGGATACATCTTAAACCTGCAGAGTTGTTGCAGCTAACAAGAGACAGAGTCAGGTGTCGCTCCATGGTTGGCGAAGTCCAGGTGGATGTGGTACATAGGTAAGGTAAGGTAAGAGCTAGTAGTCTACGTCTAAACGACTGCTTAAATTATAGTCCATTATTAATTAACAAATTGTATCATATGCTAATTAGAGTTAATCAGTACCCGTTTGCGTGTATTGTTGATATTGAAAAGGCATAAATTCAAATAATGTAGAGGATGGAGTCAAAGACTGCTCGATTTCTTTCGTAAATAATTCGCCACAAACAGATTGTTCATTGGTAACTTTCAGATATCGAGTTGTTTTCTTTGACTTCTCTAGCATCCGATTTTTGTTGAATGCTCCCGGAATTGTGTTAATGGGAACAAAGGGTAATAAATACTTGGATAGTTTTTCTAAATGTCTTAATTGGATAATTTGCCGATGTACATATTTCCTTCTGAGTAAGACACAATCTCTCTTTTATAAATAGGCATGTGGTACATAAAAATAACTCACTTTTAATTTGAGGGAACTGTTTTTGAATTCCCACTTATGTAACTCTTTCTTCAGAAAGCAAAGTAATTTATCCAAAGAACCATTAAAGGTACTTCGTTTAGGTTGAGGTATTGGAAACGATTAATTTATTTTACCAATCGACAAATCACTTTTGTAGCCAAACTAAAAAATAGGTTTAAAGAGCCATGACCTATATTTACGCCCCTGTATACTCTCTTCTCCAAATTAATATTAATACAGTGTGAGAGGACGACCTCGAAGGACCACCTTGACCGGCCCCTCTCCGTCGAATAGAGGTCACGTGGCCTTAAGCAGAATTCCAAAATGCGAGGAAGTAAAGAAATTCTCGCGTGGGAACAGCCAACGCGACTGTCCACAGCTCTGTTTGCTTAAGCCGGCCGCCCCCCGCAGACACGAGTCTCCAGGTAACCTCCATGCCTTAAGGCGAGGATCGCCGCCTGAATAAACGTCTTCCCAAGGCCTTATCTCCTCTTGGTAGACGAAGAACGACGCCACTATGTTCCCCAGGGACAACCATGCCCTGGAGGCCTTCTAGCGAGCAAGCCGTCGGAGTATTTAATCTAAGGTCTCCCGTTATTCGAGAGCGAGTACCGCCCGTTTTTCTCAAGGATACACACCCCTCGTCTCAAGTCGAACCTCGGAGTTCGAAGGTTTCGTGGCTAGACTAATTGCCATGAATTTTAGCCACAGTCAATCTGAGCTTTGGTTTCACCCCCCCCCCCTCACTAAGAGTCAATTCTACAAGGTAAAAACATTTTCACATTTTATACTCCATTCCGAAGATTATCCCCTTTTGTCATTATTTTCCTTTTCTGACCGAGTCAACCATTTATCCCCTGATTGCCTCGTTAGTCATTGTGTTATTATTTCCTTTGAGCCCGTCCTTATTTCTCAATTTATCCCTATGTATATATTTCGATATTTATCTTGTTTTTGTTGTAATTAAACCTTTATTTGGGGTTTCCATCTTTCAATAACCTTGAATGAAACCTGACATTCAAAGAACTCCCCGGCCAACAATTACGCAATCGCTTAGATTTAATCGCTTTAAACTCCCCCGAACCCAGGGAAGACTTACTGTCACACTTCATTAGCTCTGCACAGCCGGTCATCTTTTGGCTGCCTCCCACGTGAGTGTAATTGCCTTCACAGGTGCTAAGGTATACACTTACGATACCACGACATACACGGTTTTTTATTAAAGGTCTATGAGAAAAAACTCGATTTGGAGGAACCTCTGGATTCTGAATCACAAACAATCTAATATATATTTCCGAAAGTCTGTTTATATATATATATATATATATATATATATATATATATATTTATGGCCAGTATAGAAGGCCACTTATAGCGACCTTGAAGGCCAACAAAGATGACTTGACCCGGGGAGTAACATAGGCTACTCAGATTTGGCAAAAGTGGCGATGCCTGGCTGATAGGTTAGGTTAGGTTAGGTTCAATACCCTTTAGGGGGTTTTATAGGTAGTTAATCGCGGCTATAAGTTGCAATTAAGCATTAACATTGCCCGTGTAATACTAAGGTTTGCTAGACCAATTATGCGACTGCAATGTTTAAAAAACGTGATAATACCTATTATCAGCATGCCCAAGGCTCGAATAATTTAGATATTTAGTTAAAACTCTCGGCCATCTGCTTGAGGCGTGCTTTGAAGTCTGTGGCTGAGACCTGCGTACCAACGTTTGCCTGCCCGCTCGCATGCCCGCACACCCGCTTGCTCGCCCTGCCACACTACTGTTATGTGAAAATCGTTCTCTGTTAGTCTTTTATGATACACTACTTCGCTACTCAAAATTAAAATAAACCTTACATTCTTATACCTACCAAATTTTAAATGCGTAATTTAACTCAAGCAAATAATATAATTTCTTCTAGATAGTTTTTTATTGCCAGATAATGTCAGGTATCTTTTCTAGTATAGTATAAATTGGTTCTAAACTCAAACCAATGCTTGAAATTTACCTTTCCCGGAAAACTTCACCATCTAAAAATATTGAAATTCACTGCTTTTGTGATAGTAGCACGAAGGCTTATGGGGGAGTTTTATTTTCTAAATTTTGAAAAAAAGTTTCATGCCATGATTAAGATCAAAAAGGTCAGAAAATCAATAACATCCCCAAATTGGAACTACTCTATGCCTTTTTTACACCTAGATTGATTAATAAATTGCTATCAGCACTTAACGCTGGTGTGAAAATAACTATTAATATGTGTTGTTGTAGGCCCTATGTATTTAGTATTAATGTGAGGCACGGAGTATTTCTCCATGATGTAATCACAATTGCATTCATATTTTGGCCTGGGTTTGACATAAAACTGCCTAGGGTAGAAGAGGCCCTTAGCCTTGGTTGGCAGCTCTTCTAGGAGATGGACATTCCAAAATCAAACCATCTAGGTTGTGGAGAACCAATAGCCATGTTTGGCAATACTTCTGGAGAAGGTACTCCAAAATAAAACTATTTAAGTAGAAGACGCTCTTAGCCTTGGTTGGCAGGTCTTCTAGGAGATGGTTCTCTGAATAAATAACCAATGTTCTCATTCCATTTAAGATTGTGCCACAGCCTTGTACCAGAGTATTCCATAGTCTGGATTGAGTTTCCTTGCTTGGGGGGTGCACTCAATCATACTCTCCTATCACTTGGCTCTACCTCATGGGTTTTGATAGATTGGATAATGGTAGATGAACACCCTTCTTTGTTTTCAGTAGATTCATCTACACCTAATCTCCTCTATTATCCACCTTATACTTTCTTCTATCCTCTCTCTTTCTCTTTTTTTCGGAAGCTTGGTGAACTGTGTATGGCTTGCTTTGGCATTGGTATTTGATTGAGTTGGTGTAGTCCACCTGGTAACAGGTGCAATTAGCCAGGGCTCGAAAGGCTCGTCACCGGTGGATCTGCTTGAGGGGGTTATCCATGGTTGACTGGTTCCCTTCCTTCCTTTTCTGGTTTTTGTAGAGAGTAACTACTCCGGCTCCATTCTTCATGGAACAAAACTGTAAAGACAAATTTCCGGGATGAGAAAGTTTCTACTCAGTACCGAGGCTCTCTATAAGTAAATGGTCATATTCCAGTTATATTCTGACCCTACAGGGACTTTTCCTTTATAGCATAAGTACTGCATCAAGCTACTGCAGTATCTTCTTCTATGCAGATATTTTTTTAGTATTATTCAGTATATGGTGAGTGACAATTTATTTTTCGTGCATCATGATTCTCTTCAAATATTCTGTCAAGTTTTTGTGAATTTTAATTATTTTGCTACCTGGTGATGTGGGGATAAACCCTGGACCCACTAACTCTAGGAATCGGCAGTGGCGCATGCTGTATAGTAATATTCGTGGGCTTCATACAAATTTAAATGATTTGAGTGTAACTTCCAGACAATTTGACATCTTATTTTGTTCTGAGACTTTGCTATCGAACTTTAGATCCTCTAAAGAGCTCTTAATTCCAGGTTTTAAATAGCCTCATCTATTGAAGCGTGATGATCGTGAGACAGATCAGGGAATGGCAGTTTACATTAGAGATGGATTTCTTGCCTCTCGCAAGCTCAATTATGAATATAA
The DNA here is from genome assembly GCA_963969495.1 of Ceratothoa steindachneri. Classification (NCBI taxonomy): domain Eukaryota; kingdom Metazoa; phylum Arthropoda; class Malacostraca; order Isopoda; family Cymothoidae; genus Ceratothoa; species Ceratothoa steindachneri. Next base: position 150,768,072 of record OZ018321.1, on the reverse strand, counting down.
TTGTCATGAGGTTTAGTTGTGAAAGTATGTGGCAGGCATAGTAATCTTTACTTATTTTTAATCTATCGAAACCCTGATGCCAATGATGACATATTTGACTGTTTACTGAATAGCATGGCATCTATACAAGAAAATGATAGGAAAGCATTCTTTTTTTCGGGTGATTTTAATGCCCATCATAGAGAGGAGTTGAACTCTGCATCACCTACTGATCGTCATGGTCTGAGAGCAATTGACTTCTCTACTGAATTTGGTTGTTATCACTAATTCAAAGGCCACTATACAGATCTGGTAATATTCTAGATTTAATACTCACAGATGTTTCTGGTGTTGTTAATACCAATGTTGGGAGTCCTATTGGAACATTTGAACACACTTATATCTCTGCCCATATAAAAACTGAGCAACCTGTCCCTGAACTATCATTATCTCGTAAGATTTTTTTAGTCACAAGGTGACTCTTCTTAATTGCCCCATTTCTACCGGCTAGATGATCCTGTTGAATCTCTTAGTAATGTCCTTGCTCATATAATTTAGAGGCGTATTCCATTTTGGGTTATGACTTTCCGCAACAAGGAGAAAGCATGGTTCAATAATGACTGTAAGCGCGCATATCTGTATAAACAAGAAGCTTACAATATCTCGTAAAGGAATAGATCCGATATAACTTTGAATAACTGACGGGCTCAGATCTGTGGCGCAAGAAGTTTATGTTCTAGCTGAGAAATAACATTAAATAAACGCTCATAGGTGCAACTCAGTCTCATAAGTGGTGGTCTACTCTGAAGTCTGCTCAATTTGGTAGTAACGATGGCGTCCTACCTATTTTTAAATCAGATGGGTCTCTTACTCATTGCCCTAAAGATAAGGTAACAATATTTGCTAATGTATTTGAGGAAAAGCAAAGTTGTGTCACCCTGAAGCTAAGTTGACAACAGTAGCTTTTAGATCACATGAAATTAAGCATCTGATGCTAAACCTAGATCCTTATGGTGGTTTTGGTCCTGTTAGTATATTTCCTTTGCTGTTTATTAAGATTGCTCATTTTGTAGCCCCCCAAGATTGTTGTTATCTTTTGCAAGTTACCTAGGAAAGAAAAGTTCAGCTTGTGTTGGAGGACTGCTAATGTTACTCCTACTTCTAAATCTGTCTCTGCTGGCTCCTGTCCCTCAGACTACCGTCCAATTTGTATCACTCCTATTCTCTCAAAGCTTTTTGAACTTTTGATGGCTAAACGTTTAAGCGCAATTGCTAATAGAAACAATCTCTTCACAAGTCAGCAATTTGGCTTTCGTAAAGGTTTTGGTGCTTGTGATGCTGTCTTAATGATTTCGGACAGGGTTTAAAAGGCTTTAGATTTTAGTTTTGAAGTTCGTATGGTTGAACTTGATTTTAGTCCAGCCTTTGATCGTCTTAATCACAAAGTACAACGTGTAGCTGTGAATGGGCAGTTTGGTGAGTGGAGAAGGGTAATTTCTGGTGTTCTCCAAGGTAGTGTTCTGGACCTACTGTTATTAATTCTATATACACATGATTTGTGGGTTGGACTGGAAAACCAAGGTGTTGCTTATGCTGATGATGCTACTTTGATAGCAATCATACCTTCTCCTGTTCAAATACATTTGATCTCTGACTCACTGAATACAGGCCCAACAAAGATAAATGATTGGTGCAATTCCTGGGGTATAAAGCTGTATGCAAATAAAACCCAAAGTATGAGTTTTAGTAGATCTAGAACTATGTAGCCCAATAATCATGAGTTTATCATAAACAATGTTGTATTGAACACTTGTCTATTCTGTTCGACAGCAAGTTTACCTTTGAACAACATGTGCGCTCTATTTCTTCTTCTGTTGCCCATAAGATTGGCTTACTTAGGAAATCTTATAGAATTTTTTAAGACTATCTTGTTATGAGGAAGTGTTTCAACTCCTTCATACTTACTTCTCTGGATTATTATTCTCCTGTCTGGTCCTCTGCTGCAGAATCTCATCTCAAGCTACTGGACAGGAATCTGAGAGTATGCAAATGTTTAATTCCTGATCTTGAGGTTGACTTGTGGCACCGCCACTCTGTGAGTTAATCGTCTATTTTGTATAAGATAAACCATAATCCAAGCCATTCTTTGTACAGTAGACTTCCTGATCCTTTTCGTCGAGCTCCATTAACTAGGAATAACACTAATTCAAATAGCCAAGCTTTTACGGTTGGGATATGTAACACATCTCATACTCTCGATCAGGGATGGGGAACCTACGGCCTTCTGGACCATCAGGTGCTGCCTTCTAAGGCCTTTTGATATATATTTCTTTTTTGACATTGAACATTTTGTCTATAATCATTATGCACACACCACACAGACAAAAGGAAAGTTATGTGTTTAGTAATGTCGCTCCCAGAGATTGGAAGCATTTTTCTTAAATTCAGTGAATCTAAACTTAAAGCAACTGCTATATAAAGACAATGTTTCCGTGTAAGCTACACTAGCCTAGTTGGAGTGAGTGATTTCACGTATGATACAGGAAGAGTTCCTGTCTCGTCTGCCTCTTCACTGTGGTCTGTGCTACTCCGAATAACTAAGTACTTTACTCAGTAATTGTGTTGTCGTGGCTTACTTCATACCGACTTGTTTTGTGAGACTGAGTTAATTTCTGCAACAATTAGGTAATGATAAATAATAATACTAATCACAGAAAAATTTAATTAATCTATATTGTTGTTGTTGTTATAATAATAATAATTATAATTATTATAACATGGTTGTGGATGCAGGTTTATCGATGTCTTGTCTAAGACTTGTTTTGTCTGCGTCAGTGTGCGGCTGGCCTTACTAATCCATTATTAACCTTTTTTTATGGCTTTTCAGAATAAATACATTGATTTTTGGCCCATAATAATGTCAAAAAAGTTAAAACGGACTTTGAAAGAAGAAAACAAGATCTTTAATGAAGAATGGGAACTGCAATATTTTTTAGTGAATACTGCAATTGTAACTGTTAAGAAATTCAATGCAGAGCAACACTATTCTCTTCATAAAGACAATAAATATGCCAAATTAGAGGGTGAGCCTCGAAAGATAGCACTGCAGAAACTGAAAGATGGAAAACAGAAGCAAAGACAATTTTTCCAGTCTGTGTTACATCAAAGAAATGCTACGACAGAAGCAAGCTATAAAGTTGCATATTTGTTTAGAAAAAAGGTAAGCCATTCAGCGATGCAGAACTCATAAAGGAATGTAGTTTAGAAGTGGTAGGATGTATAGATCTAGATAAAGTTAATAAGTATAATGAGGTGCCTATTTCAAGAAGGACTAACACAAATCGACAACATGAATTGGCCTGCAATGTAACATAACAATTGAAAAATATAATAAAAAACGAGAATATATAATACTTAGTATCTTTGGGTGAATCAACAGATTCCACTGATTCAGCACAATTATTGTATTTTATTCGTATCAGTACAGATGATTTTCAATTATATGAAGAATTGCTGGCTTTATGCACCCTTAAAGGAAGGACACGGGGAATAGATATTTTTAACAACTTCAAAGAGCAATGTCATAAAATATGACTAAATTTTACTAATTTGGTAAGTGTGTGCACTGATGCTGCCAGCTATGAGGGCTAAAGATGAAGGATTTATTGGACATATTAAGAGAGAAACCCAAGAACCAAATGTACTGATTTCTTTTCATTGTATTTTAGATCAGCAAAATCTCAGTGAAAAACCTGTAACTTTAAATGACACTTTGCAAAAGGTTATAAGCATTGTTAACTATATTCGAGTGAACGCCTCAAAGCATCGTCAATTTCAAAACATGCTGATGATGGATGACGAGGTAATTAGTGTAGATTTGCCATATCACTCAAAAGTATGCTAGTTGTCGCAAGGGAAAGTATTGGTCAAAATTTTGTCTTTACGAAGGCAAATTATTGATTTTTTCACAGAAAACAACAAGTATTGTGATTTATCAGATCCAAATTTTTACAGAGATGTTGCCTTTTTATGTGATGTGATGTCAAAACAAAATAAGTTAAACATTTCATTGCAAGGCAGAAATAAATGTATTTATGATATGTGGCAAAAAATTAAGGCATTTAGAAAGAAACTGTTGTATTTCAAGTCCCTTTTGGCTCAATCAAAACTTTAGAAGAACACTTTCCCCAGCTTACAAAGGTAATGAATGAAAATGAAGATACCTATGGATATTTTGAAGAATATGAGTCGGTTTTAGGCACATTGATAGAAGAATACAATAAAAGATTCAATGATTTTGAAAAGCATAAACATCACTCTGAAACTTGTTTTTCAACCTCACTTAGTTCATGTATCAGAGGCTCCAGAAGAGTTACAAATGGAGCGTATTGAAGTCTTTGTTTGACAAGAAAGGTAACCGTCGAAATTTGGAAAAAGGCGATAGAATATCCTCTTCTTCGTGAAACATGCACGACGACTGATTTCCTGTTTTTCTTCAACATACTGTTGTGAACCACATTTTCGTACTTGGCGCAAATCAAGAATTCACTGAGAACACAGTTGATAGACGAGCATTTGGAGGACCTATTGATACTAAGAACACCTATGTTAGAACCTGATATCAAAATGCTTTCTCAAAAGAAGCAAACTCAAAGAAGTCATTAATTTGTAGAAAAAAATGTACATGCTTGCTTACTGTATATTGAATATTTGAAAATGTTATATTCTCGATGTTTATATGCTATCTTTTTATAAGATTATTGTTCCTTGAATACAAAGAACCTTCTTTCTTAATTAAAATAATTTGAAATTGTCATGCTTTTGATAAAATTTATTTACTTATTATTTTGAAAACTTCTTACATTAATAAAATATTTGAAAATTCTACGTTTTCAATATTTTCATTTACATATTACTTGTATAAAAAGTACTTACTTAAATAGAAATATTTGAAATTATTATGCTTTTGATTTCTAGGAAACTGTCCTTTTTTATTAGATTACTAATCAATTACTTAAGGGATAAAATGTTTAAATTTTTTTTCGATGCGGCCTTTATGCACAAAAAGGTTCTCACCCTTCCTGCTCTAGATGCTTTATTCCAGTAACTACCAGGTTATGGAATGAGCTACCTAGTTCTGTTGTTGAATCTCTTTTCGTCTATTTTTTTCTTATGGGACTACCTTCTCTGCTGGTGCCTTAGGTTTTATAGCATTCTGCTCTACCAGCAAGGGCGTGTAGTCCGTCAAATAATAATAATAATAATGTGGACTGATAGCAAAATCGTTTTCCACTGACTACAGTCTTGACCAAATATTTTGAGACTAATCTATTTCTTTTCCTTCGTTTTTATATTTTACGTAATGGGAATATCTATTTTGATATTATAATAATTGAAAGTTTATTCCAGAGTTAGAATTTCAAAAATAACAAGAAAAATCAGTGCATTACGTCGCTAACTTAAAAATCGCACTCTAATGAGTTTCACTCCCTGGACTTTGTTATCCGATCAACAAGATTAACTAAGGACAAATATAAGTTAAATTAATGATATAGTGTAATTATAATTTATTTCGTAATATCTTTTGTGAAAATTAATGTTTTGAATCTTTTTCTATTTCAGAAATGGTTCTTTCCAAAGAAAAGCGTGCAACCATTGTTGCTCAGCACCAAAGTGGCCTGAAATAGAAGGAGATAGAGGATTAAGGAGCACCATCTTTAGGATTATTGACTCTAAAACTACTGGTCACACTCCTGCGAAGGAGTTTTCTAATTTCCAAGTGCTTCAAATCAACGCCAAGATCACCTCTTCAGCTCAAGGAGCGGGTTACATCCAAGGCCGAGCTTGATTACGATTGGAAAGAAACAGGTGTGAACGCTTCGGCACGCAGAGTGAGGTGAAGCCGATTCAACAAATATGTCAAATAGAGAAGAGCTGAGTAAAATTTTTATTTCACGCAAAAAAAAACATATAGATAGGTTGCAATTTTGGAAGCAGTCTAAAGAATGGACTGCTGAAAACTGAGGCAAAGTAAAATTCTCTGATGAAGCTCCTTTCTGGTTGTTTTGAGCTTCTGGAAGATCCCTATATAGGGGAAAAAATGGAAGCGCTTTTACGATCCCTATGTTACGCCCATGGGAAAGCACCAAGATACTCATCTTATGAAACTGGAAGACTAACAATTTTGCCAACGAATACTGCCATGAACTTCAAGTGGTACGGCTCCTCAAAATATTAGTGAAAAAAACAAGCCCAGGTAGGCCCATCTGGCGTCAGAGCCAGATGGAAAATAAGAGTTTTTGTCATTCCTGAAACGAGCATATCCCTCGTCAATTAAACGAAATACCTGCTCAATTGTGATCTGTTTTGCTCCGGAGCTAGGTCAGAGGGGAGTATTAAAAGAGGCAGACAAAAGGAGATAAGGGCCTCAAGAACATCAGGCCACTCTTAGAAAGGCTGCTGAGTGTTATCAATCCTCCGGCTTCAAGAGCTTCTTAGAATGCGCGCGACTGACGAAACAAGTGTCTGGTTGTTTAGTCTATACTGGGTAGAGGACCCAGGTTTCTCAGGAGACACTCGGTTAATCCCTCCCAGAGTGACAAATAATGTGATCACCTGACACTCACTTACACACCTGGGCTGGTAACCTCATATTCTACCGTGAACTGTGTAGCCGGCCACGGGAATGATAGAGTTGAGCATGATTTGAGGAAGGAGGGAAATAGTAAGTAAAACCACCCAGGCAGTCATAGTCACGTTTGACAGCACTTTACCTAGGTAGACGATAAAATCTTGTCATGAGGCGATGAATGGTAACCTTAAGTTTGCTTAATCTGTTCCAAGGATAGGAATGGTCGATGAATTTCATGTACATATGCGATCACTTTGCCAGTCATCTATTTTGTCTAGTCGCCAATCAAGTGGCTACCCTGAAGTTCCTGGATAGAATATGGTAGCTCACATTGAAGAAAATGACCACACCATTCATATCATAAATTATAGGAATATCTGACAGATTAATCAAATAATAATTAAGATATCGAATGGGTATCCCCCAATTGTAATCCAAGCCTACCCACTTACAACATCTAACTCAAATAAGGAAATTAAGGACTGCTATACAATCGTGTTGAATGCACATAGAAAAAGACTTCATCTGTTTAAGATTATTATAAGAGAATTCAAAGCCAAGATTGGAGGGTTAGGACCAAGTTTTCGATCGATAAGAAAATTTGCAGTAGACGGCAGAAGGCAAGTTTCCGTTTTGTTTTGAAGCACAATCGCCACTCTTTATGGTGAGAATAGTTGCCTTCATTCAATAGAATGAAATCTCTTTAGATATGTGGAAGGGTGAAAAAAGACGTAAAGTAAGTTCAGTCAAAGGCCGTTTCCGTCCGCTAGAAATGCAGGACGATATTTGTTCGTGGTGGGGTCCTTCGTGATCACTTCTTCTATATGCATCATGGAAGATGAAGCTCCACCAGCATTCCAAACAGCACATCACCTGGTAACTAAAGGCCACCAAATGGAAAGGGCATGGAATTCTTTAATGACCTATATTTCCTGAGCGAGTTACTTTTCTCGCTCCCTTCTTGCAAGGATACTGGCCTATACTGTATCCTTTACACCATGCTTTGAATTCTAGGTAAGCGAAGATTATCTTTTCTTTTAACTCCGTTCAACATGATATATGTGTAAGTTATCTCCGCAGAATCATGGCTAATAGATAAGATGCTTGCTTTTCCCCAGCCTGGGAGAGATCATTTCACCCTGATTGTTTCCGCCCAATTTCTTTGATTTCCTGCATGTGCAAAATGATGGACAAATTGGCAAACGTTAGGTTAGCTTATTTCGTGGAAGGCGTGGGACAGCTTTCCTCGGTAGTATGGCTTCCGTAAGTTCTACACCATATCAGATGCTCTTTGCAAAGCTTTTCTTCACAGGCAACATTTCGCGAGGGAATTTTTGATTTGAACAAAGCCTATGATACCTTGTGGTGTTATGGTATCATGGAGAGCCTCCATGAACGAGGAAACGCCTCCCCAATTTTTTGGTCTTAGTCCTTTCAACATCGTTCTCTGCAATGGCGTGCTCTGGCTATACTAGTACCTCCAGGTGTGGTAGCCATCCTGCCCTTATTACCAGCTTCTTTGCAAGCCATTTCTCACCGAGCTCTGAAGCCGGCAGTTGAGTTCAAAGGCTAGTCGCCGACAAGACTTCCTCCGTTAATACTCAGATGGAGGAGAGGGAAGTTGGTTGGTTCACGCCACCCACTAAGTTTCGTTTGGGGTGGTGGATCTTAAGATACATGCAATCTTTCCGCGCGTTTCTCTCTTTACGTTCTCCATATTTCTTTTAATTTTATATCCTTATGCTCCGCTTGCCTTTGGTTAAATATCACATAACCTTTTGGAAATGTTTTCTTAGAAGCAACTTCGGTTTTTATTTTAAGTTCATAGTTGCTTAACATTAATTGTTTATGTGTTCAGTAATAAAGGCATGATTTATTGCCTTTTTGGTCAGCTTCACTGACAATTTATAGACCTCCCCCTCACCATAGGGTCCGGTGATGGCGGAGAAGAACTAGGCTTCAATATAGATAATTTACCCGAGTTTGGGGCCGAGTTACTCCCGGAGGAAATGAAGGAGTTGGAGGATTTCCAGTTAAGCTCTCAGGATCACCTCCTTGCGGCCGCCGTCAACGCCATTAATATGGTTGTTCCTGTTGATGATAATCCCCAGGAGCTTATCGACGCTGACCCACAGCTGCCCGACGTGATCAACTTGATTGAAAACGTCCCGTCCCGGTGCCGGACGACCCCCCTGTTTCGCCGGATGAGGAGGCTCCTATTCAGGATGCGCCCCCGGCAGCCAGGGTTGAGTCTGGTCAGGACCAGGGCGATGGCGACAACGACGAGGAAAACGACAACGGTGAAGGTGAGGCTGGTAGTGTCTTCGACCCCCTGGCGCGGGCCCGAGATGATCTCCTCCAGCGTCACATTTGTCACTTTCTCCCCGGCAACGTGTGTCACCACGTGCCCCTTCCTTCCAATGTGGCGAAAGCTGTGGGAGGGAAACTGGTGCGGGTGTTCCTTGGTCGCTACCGTCACTTTGCCCCCAGCAATAAGCTAATGCTCCCGGTGTTGCAGACCCTTCTGCGCGCTGGCGTTATTGAACGCTCGGAGCAGATCAGGTGCGCCCATCAGGTGTTCCTGGTCCCCAAAAATGAGACCGAAGACCGGCTCATTTATGATATGTCCCCTTTGGGCGTATCCGGTTTGTATGAAACCCCCCCCTTTCCAGTTCCCCTCCCTTGGGAAGGTACTGCGTGATGTAGGAGAGGCCACATGGGCGGTGAAACTCAACCTCCAACATGGGTTTTACCATATCAAATTACACCCTAATGCCCGGCCTTGGTTCGGCGTGCTCTGTGGAAAGGATCGCTTTCGTTTTAAGCGTTTACCCATGGGGTTTGCGGGATCTCCCTACATCATGCAGTCATGCATGGCTCCCATCTTTGCCGAGTTCGCGCGACAGGCGGGTGTTACAGTATACACATATATTGATGACATCCTGGGCCTAGGCTGCCCCGCCGCCCTCCTGAGATTTGTTCAGCTTGTCCGCGACTCCTCCATTAAAATAAATGAGGCAAAGTCCGTGCTCACCCCTACCCGACGCTTAGTCTACCTAGGCGTCAACATTGACCTGCGTGCCGGCCTCACCCGCCTCACCCCGAAGATGCACTGTAAGACCACCGACGCTCTTGATTGGGCCCCACGTGTTGATCCCTCCTTTTCCTTCTGGGCTAGGTTGGGAGGCCTCCTCAACTTTGTCGGCATGGCAATAGGCCTTCCTCGATTTTGAGCGCAGCTGGCCTATGCGCGCAGCTCTAGGGTTGCCCTTCTGGCGGTCCTCCTCCCCTCAGGCTGGGTCCCTTGGGCCGGAGAACGAGTCGGGTGGGCCCCTCCCTCGATCCCCGTCGCTTACAACGACGCCACTCCCTCGAAGTTGGGTTGGTTTTTGAACCATAAGCAAGCATCCCTTGTATTTTCGTACCCTACTCACGCGGTTAAGGCCGAGTTTGCGGCCTTCTTTATTTTATATGTTAGTCGCCCCCACTATTTATTGTTTTTGGACTCCATGGCCAGTGTAACCTTGCTCAATAAAGGAGCTGTCTTAACATCTTTACTTCCATTCATAAATTCTGTTACACTGGTCATGTTCCATTTCATTTTTATTTCCCACAGGCCTGCGGTCGCTTGGGTGCCGACTGAGTCGAACCTTGCTGATCCCCCGTGGCGTGGATTAAGCGCTAGTTAGCGTATGCGTTTTTTCCCGTGACGTCATTCATGACGTCACGATAAATCCATGACGCTTACTGCTGGCGCTGACGTCACGTACGTGGGGTATTTAAGCAAGTGCTTTCGGCTCAACTGTCACTCGTGCTCCGCTTGCTTTTGGTTAAATATCACATAACCTTTTGGAAATGTTTTCTTAGAAGCAACTTCGGTTTTTATCCTGAGTTCATAGTTGCTTAACATTAATTGTTCATGTGTTCAGTAACAAAGGCGCAGTGGCGCAAAAAAGGCTATGGTTGTTGTTGGCAATCTTGGGTATGTCTATGAATATGTTGGTGTAGGTTTATATGCATGTGTCCAATACATGTGGAAAGCAAAATAAGAGTACAAGCTTCCTTTTAACTTTTTTAAAAATATCTCAAATGGCAATGCTAGTGACATGTATGAAATCCTGGGATCTGTAGACGGCGTTACATTTAAAATGTTATATGTGTTGATTAATATTATATCCCATATCAATTTGTCTGAAAATCAAATGACAGCGGCAAAAACAGGTAACTATACCCTGGAGGAAAGAAATATGATACGCACGCTGCGACGAGGACGGTATCAGGTGTCGATCGACAGGATGGTTGATAGTGCAAATTCCATTGTTATAGAAGTGTCGTAGGGGATGCAAGAAAGTGGTGACATTCAAGACTGACCTCGTTCAAGACAACTCATGGTTAGTACGCTATGTGACGATTTGTCTTTACATTGCATGAGCCTTCAAGATCGTAAGAAAACTGCAGTCTACCTGCAACATAGATGAACTGAAGGTGGCCAGGTTAATGCATTCGTTAGACCAGTCTCTCGCAGATTGCAAGCACAAGGCAAGAAGTCATATAAGGCCTGCTAAAGCTTTTAATCAAACTTTAGCTGAAGCGATGTCGCCTGCCTTGGGCATGTGCTCACAACAACTGGAACATGCGTCAGTGTGAATGTGTCTTATACTCCGACGAGTACGCGTTCCAGTTGTTCTAGAGTTCAGGCAACATTAGAAGACCAAAGGGTAGTGAAATCGAGATGCAGTGTACCAACACTAAAGAAGGGTGTCCCCTTTGTAATGATATGAGGGCTGCATGGCATGTCTAGTTCATGGGTAGGTCGTCTCATCGTTTGGGATGACACCATGAACTCGGAGAATTACCAAACTTTCCTGATGAATTCCGTGCTAACCTCAGGCCTAGACCACCAAAGAAATCACAGGAATTTGATTTTTCATATCAAATATGGTTTTACAAATATGGCTTCGGGACAACAATATCATGGTGATAGACTTCCCACCTCAGTTTCCGGAAATGAGTCCAATGGAAACCCTCTGACGGAACCTAAAATCGGCCAGAAGGCGTCGTTACCCACCCTATAAAGAGCAACTGAAGTATTCATTCCCCAGACGTGGGCCAATATCACTTCCCTCAGGTTTCGCACGATCGTAGAGAGCATCACTCCAAGAATAAATGTTCGCATCAAAGGCTATGGACTCTTGACACTCTCCTGAGCTTCGTATATCCGTTCAGTATTGCTGCTTCTGCTTAACTGTTTTATGTTGTTTATGTTGCATGTTTTGTCAATTTTTTTAGTTTGTTAATTTATTGTTGATTGTTTGTGGCATATATAACTTAATGCTATCTATTATCCCCTATTTCGCTGTTATATTTATATTGATATTCAAATAAAAGCGTTACGACACTGAATGTATCTAATTTCTTAAAAATTTGAGGTGTCTTAAAACTGTTGGTCACGGATATATATACACACTATCTTTATTTACTTTCTTATCTTTTTCCTATTTTCTCTCTTTCTCTCTAATTCTCTTTTCCTCTGTGCTATGCCTCTTTCTTTTTCTTTCTCTCTCTCTCTCTCTCTATATATATATATATATATATATGAATCCATTAAACCACATTGAAAGAGAAAACGGAATAATTTTTCCTTGCAGTAATATATTTATTACCTTTTTCGAAAAATCCGTGCAGGGAAGCGATTCGAACCAGGCACACAGAGGCAGCGAGCACCGCTTTGATCACAGTTAAAAGTATGCCGTTAGTACACTACGCTACGCAGAGAACCAAAAAATTCTCTGAATAGAATAGCTTTTAAGGAACACTTTCGCCAGCTCGAAAGGAGACTATGAAAGAAATAGAAAATTAATTGGGAATTCAAAGAATAAATGAGGAATAGGTAAACGCGTGGCAGATATACAAATGTATATATCTCTCAAAGTAGCAAGAGAAAATGATGGAAATGAATCCATTAAACCACATTGAAAGAGAAAACGGAATAATTTTTCCTTGCAGTAATATTTTTATTACCTTTTTCGAAAAATCCGTGCAAGAAAGCGATTCGAACCAGGCACACTGAGGCAGCGAGCACCGCTTTGATCACAGTTAAAAGTATGCCGTTAGTACACTACGCTACGCAGAGAGCCAAAAAATTCTCTGAATAGAATAGCGTTTAAGGAACACGTGTCTCTTCTTTTGTCTTGGGATTGAGCCTTACATCAAGCTCCATTTCAAAACTATTTTTTAAAGGTCACATGTTTTCCAACTGAATTAAAATCATTTTTGCATGACTCTGGTTTCCAAGATATGCTAGATTTATATTAGAACGTATATTCCAAAATAGCACTATCATCCAACCGTTGATTACTTCTAATTTGTTACATATAGTGATGAGTAACCATACATAACCTATTTTATTCATCTTTTCAGCTATAGATGTGGGTTATAGGGGTATTAATCATCTGAATAGGTCTTGCTAGTTCTACGGACAGGTGGTTCTTCCAAACCATCAAGGAAAAAGGACGGATTTTTTAAAAAGGCATATCATGCTTAGTTTGGAAGTGAAACTAGGGAACCAGAATAAGGCATTTTCTCCCCATATTTGGTGTAAAACATGAGTGGAAAATATACGGGATTGGAGTAATAAGAAAAGGAAGAGTATGCAATTTGTTGTCCCAATGGGGTGGATGGAAGGCAAAGATCACGTCACCGACTGATACTTATGCATCACAAATTTGAAAGGCATCAATCGCAAGAACAACTACCATGTTTAATACCCATTTTCCTTCTGCTATTAAACCAGTCCCACATGGCCCCGACCTTCTTGCTGTTGAGACTGAATTAACCATGGGTTCTAGCTCTGATTTTGAGGCTAGTATCACTAGCAATATAGCTTAGTTCGGTACATTCAAGCTAGAAGATGGCAACCATCATTGGAGTTATTCTTTGAGCCGTTCGCTGTGTTCATTTTAATTTATGACTCAACCTTACCCTTACCTATCTCTCCTTGGTTTACTCCACTATGTACAGTAACCAATGCCACACTTGTCTCTATGTTGAATTTAAATTGCCGTGCATTGAGCTAAAAAAGGCAGATTTTATCCCCGACAAAATCATATCGGATAAGATTAAGGTATGTGATAGAACGAGTTGAAGCTGCGTTAATTTCAACTCCTATCACATATTAATTAAAACCACGATGTTGCCCACGTGCATCTTCGATTCGAAGCTTGGCGCCTTATCATAGCCACCGGATGTCAATGTTTAAACAAGGAGGTTATCGTCCCCCCGTTCGCCCCCATACGCCGACCTCGCCAGATTGAGTTAAGCTTATGGGCAGATAAGGCATTGTTCTCCGGCCCGGCTGTGCGTTCCCTCGAAGCTTCCACTCCATTGTCCCCCACGCCAAGAAGATGTCCTGGCTATTTATATGGAAACTTTACCACTAAGATGAGATTGGAGATCCAGATTTTCGTCGCGAAACATCACCACGACCCTCTCTCACTTCGTGCGCCAAGGGACCTCGACCTCGATATTCACCATCACTTGTCCAGAAGGAGGACAATATCCCTTGAGTGCCAAAGTTTGAGCCTTTGCGACGCCGAGTCCAAAAGGCTTCCCCCTTGTTGTTCAGAGGAGAACAGCGGTAGAACAGCCATTGTTTGTTTGAGTCCCGTTGACAAGAAACGGTTCTCACCCTTCCCCCTTGTTGTTCAGAGTAGAACAGCATTAGAACAGCCATTGTTCTTGAGCCCGTAGACAAGAGACGGTTCTCACCCTTCCCCCTTGTTGTTCCGAGGAGAACAACATTAGAACACCCATTGTTCTTGAGCCCGTAGACAAGAGACGGTTCTCACCCCCCCCCCCTTTGTTTAGAAGAGAACAACGTAGAACAGCCATTGTTCTTCAAGCCGTTCGTCGAGAAACGGTTCTCCTTCCCAAGACGCCACGTCAAGATCCTTTTATCCCCCCCCCCCTCCTTCGGCTGGAACTCGCCAGCGGACCAAAATTCCTTCAAGCCACCTTCCACTGCACCACTAGCGTAAAGTTACGTAAGCCAAACGTCACCTTGGAGTACTTAACCCTTTTGTCAATTCTATCCTGTGCTTTAAATGGTTTATCGAAAAATCCCATCTCCCTTAACTCTATATTTGTTTTACCTTTTTAAATCCTTTAAATCCTCGGATTAGCCGAGCCTCCACGACCCTTTCCATTCTCTGTTTATGTCAATATTTTCCGTCTTGTGTTTGTTGATAGTTATTATTAATAAAACTCTATTTTATTAATGATAGCAATATTATTATCCTTGAGCTCAGTTCCACTTCTTAAGCATATGGAAGATACATAATATCGGCCGCCAGACATTAACGCACTCTAAAGATAATTAAGGAAGTTCCCTCAACGAATAGTGATATATGGTATCGTCGGGAGTCATTCTACGACATATATATATATATATATATATATATATATATATATATATATACTATTTAAATTTGGTATCAGGTGTGTAAGGTTTAACGCTATATCTTTGCAAACACTGGTCTCAGTCGAGTAAAGCATAGTGTTATTCGTTATAATAATAGAATATAGTAGTTCCCTTTTGTTTTAACGATTGCTATCCCCCTTTTTTTAAACTTAAGAAGCTGGAGTAGCTCAAGGAACTGTTATAATAATTTGTTTGTGTTTTTTTGTGATTTGAGTCGTTGGTTATTTAGATTGAGAAACCAAGTACGAATAGGTCAGTGCCCATATTTAGGTAGGCTAATTCTATAGAAGGCATAATTCTTGTTGCAAGGAATTTTAGTTGGTTGACTATTGCGCCCCCAAGTGCAAAGATGACTCAGTTCGAAATCTGAAAAGCGCAAGGAGAATCCTTGGGACTTTCCGGAAAAGAACTAATTAAGTACATAAGAGAGGAACGGATAAGACAAGTTGAGCTTCACCATCAGACTGAATTAGCTCGGATTGAAGCAGAAATACAAAGAAAAAAAGAAGAAAGCGAAAGGGAAAGAGTAATCTGACGAGAGGAACGAGAAAGAGAAATACAACGAGAAAAACGAGAAAGAGAAATACAACGAGAAAAACGAGAAAGAGAAATACGACGAGAGGAACGAGAAAGAGAAATACAACAAGAGGAACGAGAAAGAGAAATCCAAAGAGAAGAAAGAGAAAGGGAAAGAGTAATCCGACGAGAGGACCGAGAAAGAGAAATACAACGAGACGAATGAAAAAGAGAAAAACAACGAGAAGAACGAGAAAGAAAAATACAACGAGAAAAACGAGAAAGAGAAATCCAACGAGAAGAAAGAAGGAAGGATTCGCGCCCCTTCCCAGGAAAGCTGACAAAGTTTCCGAGCCCCGTAAAACCCCAAAACTTCTTTCCCCAAAACCAACAACGGGACTCCAAACCTCCCGTTAAGATTTCTTCTCCATCTCTCTTCCCGAAGCGACCAATAATATGCTTCACCTGTGGTGTAGAAAACCACATGAGCTGGAATTTCCCCCAAAATTCTAGGCTTAAAAGCGAACCAGCCCACCAAGTTCACCAGATTAATACAACCCCGGCTTCCATGGTGGTACAGACCCAAGCAGAAACTTCTCCCCCTCCGTCAAGCCACTAGGTAAAGTTGATTTTTGATAAAAGTTCATCGGGAACTTTGAAATATGAGGAGGGCAGCGTGGACGGCTGCCGAGTATCGACTCTCGTCAGGGACACAGGATGTACGTGTTTCATCGTGTCCGACGAACTCCTCCCAGTGGCCTCTAACCACGAAAACTTTGCGGTGGTACATGACCACCTTGGGCGGGCGAACCGATTCCCCGTCGTTAGATGTTACCTGCAGTGTCAATATTATGATGGCTTGGCTGAAGTCATTATAGCACCCATACAATTCTGTTCCGTACTTATAGGACAGAGCCCCCAAGTAAGTTTCGACCATGTGTTTCAGGCCGCCCTTCCTCGAGGCCGAGATAAGAAAGAAGCCCAGGAGCCCGTCCCCATCAGAACCCCGATACCGTCTGATTTCTCGGAGACCCCTAACCAGGACTTTAGGACGACACAAAAGGAGTGTGAATCACTGACACCCTTAGGTGATAAGGCCCAAGACAAGGACACGGAGACTGTCCCTGGACCCAAGAAAAAAAAAAACAACGCACCCATGGAGATACCTTCGTAGAACTGGACAAAACATCGGCGCTTGAAGAAGATTACCCCGCGGAGTCCCTTAATGTAATCCAGACAGTGTGCATCCAACCTGATGCCGATTACCCTCCTCCTTCCCTACCAGGCGAGTCTTTGGAACCCTCTGACCTGGATAGTGACGCGCAGCTGACACCACGTCAGAGGAGTCAGCTACAAGAACTAATTAAATGGAGTCACCATTTACCTGCCCTATTAGCTCTTTTCGAGCGACTGCGTGAAAATGGCCTCACCATTGGCCCCAGCAAATGCCATTTTGCCCACGAAACCATCAAATATTTGGGTTTCAAAATAGGACAAAGCAAGTCAGGTCCCCACGAGAACAAGATTAAGGCAATCGCCGACATGCCCCTCCCGATTACAAAGAAGCCATTAAGATCGATCCTAGGATCAGCTTCTCCCTATCAGCGATTTGTTCCGAATTTCGCTGCAATTTCGGCCCCCCTATGCCCCCTTCAAAAAAAGAATTTCCCCGATCGTTTACGTTGGAATGATGTCGTTGTTTCCCATTTTAATCAGCTCAAGAGTAAGTTCATTTCTGCCCCCATTTTAAAGTTACCCAACCCGGAAAAATCCTTTGGGGTTAAGACCGACGTGAGCAACGAGGGCATTGGAGGTGTACTCCTTCAATACGAGGATGACGGCACGAGTCATCCAGTTGCATATGCTAGTCATCAATTATTACCACGCAAAAAGAGATATGCCACTATAGAAAAGGATGCTCTATCAATTATCTGGGTCATAGACAAATTCAAGATGTACTTGATAGGTAAAGAATTTCAAATAGGAACCGACCCCCTGTCTGTTAGCCTATATTAGGAATGTGAGACACTCAAACGGCCGCATCATGCGCTGGAGGTTACTCTTGCAAGAGTATCAGTTTAAAATAAATTATATAAAAGGTTCCGATAACCAGGTCGCTGACGCCCTCAGTAGGAATGCGTTACCGAATGATGTAGAGTAAGTGTATTCATAGGATTAGTATCTCCATGTAGGTATATACCGTCTTGTACGACTTAAATTAAGATTCTCTTGTAATATAATTAATTAATGTATATGTCTGAATTTTGTAACGCTCAATGTGTAATTTTTTTTGTATGTATATATATTTGTATCCATTAATTTACGTATAAATTATTTTGTCCCGTATGTACTAATTTTATATCATGTCATTGTTCCATGCCCTTTTTTTCTTTGATTAAGTTGTATTAAAGGTTATTTTCCCCTGTAATCTAAAGATCAAAATAATCATATGTATTGAGGTAATACTTGTTAGGTGCAGGAAGGTACGGTTGGTACAAGAAAACGAGTTCCCCACAACGGAGCTCTATCGTTGTCCCTTCTCTCTTTTTTTTCGAAGTGACAACTTCCCCTGGAATGGAGGGGTGTGATAGAACGAATTGAAGCTGCGTTAATTTCAACTCCTATCACATATTAATTAAAACCACGATGTTGCCCACGTGCATCTTCGATTCGAAGCTTGGCGCCTTATCATAGCCACCGGATGTCAATGTTTAAACAAGGAGGTTATCGTCCCCCCGTTCGCCCCCATACGCCGACCTCGCCAGATTGAGTTAAGCTTATGGGCAGATAAGGCATTGTTCTCCGGCCCGGCTGTGCGTTCCCTCGAAGCTTCCACTCCATTGTCCCCCACGCCAAGAAGATGTCCTGGCTCTTTATATGGAAACTTTACCACTAAGATGAGATTGGAGATCAAGATTTTCGTCGCGAAACATCACCACGACCCTCTCTCACTTCGTGCGCCAAGGGACCTCGACCTCGATATTCACCATCACTTGTCCAGAAGGAGGACAATATCCCTTGAGTGCCAAAGTTTGAGCCTTTGCGACGCCGAGTCCAAAAGGCTTCCCCCTTGTTGTTCAGAGGAGAACAGCAGTAGAACAGCCATTGTTTGTTCGAGCCCCGTTGACAAGAAACGGTTCTCACCCTTCCCCCTTGTTGTTCAGAGTAGAACAGCATTAGAACAGCCATTGTTCTTGAGCCCGTAGACAAGAGACGGTTCTCACCCTTTCCCCTTGTTGTTCAGAGAAGAACAACATTAGAACAGCCATTGTTCTTGAGCCCGTAGACAAGAGACGGTTCTCACCCCCCCCCCTTTGTTCAGAAGAGAACAACGTAGAACAGCCATTGTTCTTCAAGCCGTTCGTCGAGAAACGGTTCTCCTTCCCAAGACGCCACGTCAGGATCCTTTTATCCCCCCCCTTCCTTCGGCTGGAACTCGCCAGCGGACCGAAATTCCTTCAAGCCACCTTCCACTGCACCACTAGCGTAAAGTTACGTAAGCCAAACGTCACCTTTGAGTACTTAACCCTTTTATCAATTCTATCCTGTGCTTTAAATGGTTTATCGAACCATCCCATCTCCCTTAACTCTATATTTGTTTTACCTTTTTAAATCCTTTAAATCCTCGGATTAGCCGAGCCTCCACGACCCTTTCCATTCTCTGTTTATGTCAATATTTTCCGTCTTGTGTTTGTTGATAGTTTTTATTAATAAAACTCTATTTTATTAATGATAGCAATATTATTATCCTTGAGCTCAGTTCCACTTCTTAAGCATATGGAAGATACATAATATCGGCCGCCAGACATTAACGCACTCTAAAGATAATTAAGGAAGTTCCCTCAACGAAAAGTGATATATGGTATCGTCGGGAGTCATTCTACGACAAGGTATTATGCATCATTGAGGCGTGAGGAACACCTTCTAGAAACTCGATTTTCGCGCCAGCTACACCCACACGATACACTTTCCTACACCATTGTAGGGATACAAGCAGATACAATGGGATTGTTATTATTGCCTCTGACCTTTTCCTTCCATCGCACCGATCGAACCCTCTCCAGACACTTTTGCAATAGTTCTTGATACTCTTGCCCTAATCCCCTCGCTCAAAGTTATAAACCTTTACAGACCACCTGCTCACCAATAAGATCTCTTATTTGACGAACAAGGTAATCTTCTTTAATGTCGCCTTCTCAAACTACTCTGCTATTGTGTTAGTACTCATTTAATTTAATATCCCCCAAAACACCCTCTCACTTAAACGACTCCTTCAAATTTTCAAACTTTTTGATCTCTCCCACTTTGTTACTTCCCCCATCCACGGTAACATTCTTAATCTCGTTTTCTCTCAATACCCAGTTTACTAACTTTCTGTCACATACAGCTTAAATTTTATCTCTAATCACTTTGTTATTCAGTTCGGTTTAACTCTACCTTATCAAACTGACTTCAACAACGGGGCTGTCACACGGTCGCACTACCAACGACCCTTCTTCTTGACTCTGGATTTATGTGTCGGGCTCTCGCCTCACTTCGGCCGGATAGTTCCACTGTCTCTCCCTCCTCTAACATCAACCTATTCCTCTGTTTTTTTCTCAGACACTTTCCTTCGCCTAGACACCCACATTCCCCTTCGTCCTGTCGCTTCTTGCAGATCCTGCGCCCCTTGCTTTTGCAACAGGCACATTGACTAAACAGTCCTTGTTGACGAGCATTCTGTGCCTTTTTCTTACTTCCCTCACCTCATTCTCCACTAAAGAGCTAGCATCAATACTCCGTTCATCAAAAAGGCCTCATATCCGATTGATTCTTTCTCACCCAGTCTGTATGTTCAGTTCCTACCTGTCTTCCTACCACACATACGTCTATCTCTCTGCCGGTTGGTGAGGTGCCTTCTGACTTCAACCATGTTGCTGTTTGTCTGATCTTAAAGAAATAAAATCTTAACCCTAATATTCCAAGACTCTTGAAAGCGTAGTAGCTGCCCTCATCACTGAACACCAGCATCGACGAAACCTCCTGGTCCTGCTTCAAGGCAGGTCATAGCTTTGAATCTGCTCTCTTATATGTGACTAACTGACTCCGCCGTGAGGCTGACGCTGGGAGGCCTTCAATTCTGATGAATCTCAAACTCTCAGCAGCATTTGACAACTTTGGCCCCTCCGTTCTTCCCCACCACCTTCGTAACTTCCTGGGTGTCTCAGAAACTGCTCCAAACTGGTTTCGCTCTTATCTGTCATCTCATAACACTCATTTGGTTCACATTGTCAGTATAGTCTCTCGACCAGCTGCTGTGTTCGCTCGTTTTTCTTATTACCTCCTTACTCTTGACTGTCTTCCGCGTTGCTTCGATCTATCCTTCCATTCTTCTTTGCTAATAACACGCAAATATTTATTCTAGAGTCCCCAAGCTCGTTCCTCATGACTGTCAATAAATATAATCTTTTATCCGCAGATAAAAATATTACCGAATGGCTATTGGATAACTTCTTCAAACTCAACCGTGACGAAACTGAGTTTCTTTTTTTGTAGGGTACCTTAGAAGATGTCCATCGCTGTAAAAATGTAACTTCCCTCTCATTGTGGGTGGCTCCCTGATCGCGTTCTCTGACAACATTACAAAACTTTGCGCGTCATTTGAGAGTCAACTCGATTTCAAATCGCATGTTGCTAATATCAGCACATCCTCTCTCTGCTTCCTCCGTAATCTCAGTCGTATCCGGTCCAACTTTGACTGAAAAAGTTTTGAGATAGACACCCATGCCTTTGTTATCCCCTGCCCCTTGATTACTGTAACTCTCTTCTCACTGGAGCCACCAACACTACAATTCACCCCCTTCAGCCTCTCCAGAACTTTGCGGCACTATTTCTCCGTCCAGGACGGTTCTAAATTGCCGCACTCCGGCTCCGTGAACTCCAATGGCTACTTATTCAATTTCCATTTACTTTTAAAGTTTTCCTTCTGATATTTAAAATACTAAACCCTGCAACTCCAATTTCTCTTTCATCCACACTGGCTGTGTCCAGACAACAGAGAGTCTTTTCTCGAGAATTGCCACCCTGCTTTCGGTTCCTCGCACTCTTCTCTGCTGCATGGCTCATCTTGCCTTCTCTGTAGTTTTACCTAAGCTGTGGAATGATCTGCCCCTGACATACGCTTCTCTTTCTCTCCTCTTCTGTGAGGCCTTTTCCTAGTTGATAGACGGGCCCCTGCGAATACTTCCAAGTATTGAAGAACGCCATATAAAATAATAATAATAATAATAATAATAATTATCATTAGTATTATATTATAATTAATTTCAGTCTTTTTTGTCTTTCCTTTTTGCCAAACTGATGGCAAACCCCTTCTTTTTTATAATTTATTTTTTCAACCAATGAAATAATTTTGGTCTTGGTACTCTATAAAGACACTCTATAATCCAATAAATACCAAAGTATAATGATACCCCTCTAGAGTTTATCAAGTTTAACATGGACACTTTTACTGTAGCTGACATCTGTAACATTGCTCACTACCGCTCCCTGACTGCAGATTCAATTTTGGTCAAATATCTTCCACACATTTCCTTTCCCCTATCTTCACAACTTTCTTTATTGATCTCTCCTCCGAACTTCTTAGTGGAGATCCGCTCGTTCTTTCTCCTTTGTAGTTTTCTGTAAATTAAACAAATTCAGCTGGTGTTAGGACAAAATGATACTTCAAACTATATTTGGGATTATTTTGAATGATATCTCTTTCCCTTCGTTTCAGGTAATAGGCCCATCCTAGGAGCAACCATACGAGACAATATTATAAAGAAACTTCTAATGTCTAAATTGGAGATAGTTGGACATTATGGGGAGAGGATTAATGTTTCAACAACAATCCATAATTCTCAAAATTTCAGTAGAAATGAAAGAGGTTTCTAAAGTCTTTGTGCCATTTAGATTACCTAACCATAAAGGGTATAAATAGTACAACTATCTTGAAAAGAGCATTTAGAAGTAAAAATTTTATCTCTATTCAGAGTTCTAACGTAATTTTAATGATTTATTCTTTTGTAAGTGAGTTACTATTTACACTACATTGCATCATGTCTGCTTGCAAGTCTTTTTAATTGATAGATATTAAAATATACGTTATTTTTTGAAGAGAATTTTTGACAGAGAATTTCCGCTCTCGAAGTTTTGTTTTCATTATCGTATCAGTAATCATTTACGCACTGCATTGAGTGATGGTATGTAACTGTGCGTGCATATTTTTTTATATATTCATACAGTACCATCCACAAAGACCTGAACGCTTGGATTTCTATTATAATATCTCCCATAACTTTTCCAGAGAAAATCCAAGGAATCCAAGTGACGCGACACAGTCTACCTGTAGACATTGCTGGCTAAAATTTCACTAATCTCTCAGGAATCTATCGCAGCCGTCTTAAAACGATGCTTCTTTACAATTCGGGGGCATGGTTCGGGGTTTCCCTTTTAAGGTGTTCGCTGGCCTACCAGCTGATTTTCCAGCCTTATATAAACCTCTTTTGTCATAGGTTGACAGAGTATCTTGTGCTACATTTTTGTAGTGTTTTACATTCACCGCAATAATTCTAATTGGAATACCATCTTGGTGGCGCAGATTTTCAATCAGTTTGGATACAGAGAGAGGCGTGACAAGTTTCTTATGCGTGTTGTCTGGGCGACGACTGGCAGGAGAAAGCAGCAACTCACACGAGATTGAACTGAAGTTAGTTGCTATGGAAACAATGCCGGCTCTCTCTATAAGAAACCAGAGCGTTCGGATCATTCTGACCCATAAATTTTTCTAAGAAACTCTTATGTATCTGCTGATAACTTTCGTTTTAGTTATCTTATTCGAATAAAATTTACCCATACAGAGTTTATGACTATGGGTTATCGTATAATTCGGAAACCTTTGGATTTTTTTCTGGCAAAAGTAATAGAAAATGTTGATTGAAATACAGGCCTTCTGGTCATTTTGGACAGTACTGTTAACCAAATATTTTTCACTTCTGTTCCATGAAAAGGAAATACAAAAACAATCCAAACAGCATTTGTTACATATGCAGCAAAGTAACACTACCTCATCTGCATTAAAAATCATTCCATTTTTTAAATCATGTTACCGCGTCTATTTTGGAATCAGAATTGGTGATCAAAATAAAAGATTTGGGTGTTATAAAATTTTCAAGACAAATGTTAAGAATTTTAAACGTTATAAAATCTAAGAAGAGAAAGATCAAGCAAACGATTGTTACTTTTGCAAAACTAATCTGCAAGGTAGGTAAACTCCTATTTTAAAATCTATAAAATAAGTAATATAATATCCACTAATTAAAATTTAATTAAGTTTAATGTATTTCTGAAAAAAAAAATGAAAAAGATTTTTTATAAGAATGAAATAAAATGAACTTAAACATTTTAGCAACATGAAATTTACGTACTGTTTTTTTGTTTATTACTTTACTTATATTACATTTCCGTTGTAAACAGGAAGAGCAAACATCATGTTGTGTACCACGATGTCCCTTGTGCCATAAATCTGGTGCCTTGCGGCAAGAAGTTCTGAAGCCAAGAATACCCAAGAACATGTATCAGTGATACAGAGATTAAAGCTATAGACTCTATGGAATCGTATCAACCTCCAAACCCTTTTCAAAGAAACAACCGAAGCACAAATAAATGATCTAATATAAGATTTAGGCTTGAGGAAAGCAATTTATATAACCAGGAAACAAAATATTTCTAAAATCGAAAAAGAGTTGAGTTTCGTATGTTTTTCTATCACTACATGATAATAATTTATCAGTATATTACAGTGATCTTGATTGATTAAATGAAGCGTTGCGTCGGACTTATATTTGAGCAGAATAGAACCACAATGCTTAGTCAAGTGGTTGATTAAAAGCTTTACTTTTAAACAGCAATTAGATGCATATGCTCATATAGCTACATAATAGCACATTTTCTCTACTTCCTGAAAATTAAGAGTTAGGAAAATTTTACTCAAAGCTTTAAATTACAATCGCCACAATTCCCAGTGGGCCGGAAATGGGACAAAAGTCAAGAAATGAAGTTTATAAAATAGCATTTTTAGAAGTTTTGATTTCTTTCCTAATGCTTAGCAATATCCTTTCCCATGAATAAACTTGTCTGAGTTTAATCTATTGGCAGACATAAAGGGTCAAACTTGATGATACATGATTAGGCCTGATTTACTGAAGCAAGTTCAGAGTCGTGAACGTGTTGCTTCTTTCATTCTTACTTTCGTATCAGAAGTAGGCACAACATAGGATAGTATATCATTTCATAATACTTAAGATTTTATATTGCAATAGTTAATTCACATTTGTAATGATATTTAATACAAGTAATTCTGTTAATAAAAATGCATAGTTTTTAAACAATATCTACCATTTGAATTTTTAAATAAATCGCTGGGAAAAGTTTTGCTATGGAAAGCTGTAAACCTAACATGCATTTTTTATTTCATTTACATATTAGGAACCTGTTATAAGTAAAATAAATTGCTACTAACTGCTAGCACGTAGAATGTTAACATTATTCTATCCATTTCTAGATTTTCAAGATTTATAATCAGCAGAATGAGTGTGACAAATGATGATCTTTTTGACGAGTTGACGGAAGCTATGGTTGGTAAACATTTGTGCGGCTTCTCATACAGTAAGTGTTAGTTCTATTTACTTAATTATTTGACTACAAAACAATTAAATTCCAGTCCTGAACAATTAGAAGCTGCAGTCGTGAGTTTTTTTAAAGAATCTTCGCCAGAAGTGGCAATCAGTAAAACGGCATAGAACACTGTTCCTTCAAAAAAATCAAGAATGGCTCTCAAATGAAATAAGTTCACCCCTTATTTCACATCTCTTGAAAGCTGGTCGCCCTTATGTTGAATTTCAAGAGGCCTTAGTCAAAACAAAAATGAGAAGGACTGCAGAGTTAAGAGTTGTTACACCAGAGAGGCTAAGGTTTGCAGCATTAAAAGCTCCATCTACAAGTCATTCAAGGCAAGTGCAGGGTAGCATGTCAAAAAAACATTTATATTCTGCTAATGATGCCTTAGTATTAATAATTAATTGCTCCCTATCAAAGCAAAATTACCAGCGCTTGAGAAATGGAGCCAAAAGTAAAGGTGTTGATTTGTATCTCCCATATAACATTGTCAGAGAAGCTAAGAAACCCTGTTATCCCTCTCCGGTCACAGAGTGTCTACTCACTGAATCCTCAGCCGATATTGGCCTTCAATCTTTATTATTTTCTTATGTTCTTATGTTCTTAACTCAAGAATCTAACTTTGCATGGAAAAATTGGTTTTAATGGATCAACATGACAGTCACTTTACAAGCAAAAATATGAATTTGAATGCAAAAGAGTTCTTGCAAATGAGAATTCTATATTTATAACCTGTTATGTACCAATTAAGATTACAGCAACAGACCAACATAATGAAGAGATCATTTTGTGGAAAAATTTAAAAGCATGCTCCACTTATATTGCCGGCCTCCGAGATTCTCCTTTCAGAAGGAAACATGTGACGTGCTTAAAAAAGAAGAGGATAATCTGCAAAAAACATCCAATTACTTCGCCTAACAACTATTTTGGATCTATGTTAAGTCAACCATTCACTTAACATTACAATGATTGATGCAAAAGTTGCAACTTCTCTATCGACAATAATATCTTCATTTCAATCTTGCAGAGTTTGTGGATGTACCCCAAAACAAATAAACTTGCTAGATGAGGCTTTTCAACGCCCAGTTGTTCAAGAAAGTCTCAACTTTAGATTATCCACACAACATTCTTGGATAAGGTGGAGGGAATGTTTTTTACACATTGCTTATAAGATTCCAATACAAAGTTGGTAAGCAAGAACACAAGAATCTCAGAATTTAGCAACAGCAAGAATATTTGTAATTCAAAAAGATTTCAAGCATAAAACTGGACTTCTAATTGATATGCCAAAACCAGATGGTTGTGGGACAACAAACGACGAAGATTCTTTCAAGCAGCCGATGTTTCTGCCGAAATAACAGGTCTTGATGCTTCCCTTTTGAAAAGAGTTCATGATATACTTTGTCTTGTATCATCTGGAGAGACAATAGACAGTTCCAAATTTTCTGATTGCGGTCGTTCAACTGCAGGCCTATTTGTTTCCTTATAGAAGTGGTATTATATACCACAATCACTACATATTGCTCGTTCATGGAGCTCAAGTTATAGAAAATTCAACATTCCAATTGGATTACTTTCGGAGGAAGCTCAAGAAGCGCGAAATAAGGAGTTTCGCTCTTATAGGCAGAGCTTTTCTAGAAAAAGTCAAGAATACTTGCAAATCAGGATATTTTGTCAAGACTGCTGTACTCTTCTGACCTTTTATTGAGCTCTATGCGCCAAACACCATAGAAAAAGAGGTTAGAACTACTCTTTGAAGCAATAAGTATGATCTACCAAGAGGACAATTTTGAAAATACTGATTCTGAAGACAGTGATAACAATTAATATAATATTACTTTTCTTTTTTCCAATTTTTTATATAATTTTTTGTAAAAGTTTATTATTTTGTTGTCAAAATCATTTTATTTAAGTTTTTTATCAATATATATACAAATAGAATATTATTTTTCATTCAAATAATTTTGTCTCAAAATTTGGCCTTCTGGCTCACCGTGTAATTGAAAGATTTGCGGTAATTTAAAAATAAAACTTATATTTGTTGATAATAAATGCTATGATTATTTAATATATAGGCAATGCTAATTTTGTATATATTTCTACATGATACATTTACCTCTTTTTTCTAATTTTATTTATAAGTATTTTATTCAAATCCCCTATTTATTAATTTTTTTACTTTTTTAATTCTATTTTTTTGAATAAAAATCTTTATGGGTTCATTTTAATGCCATTCAAAAGCTGAACATTTTAACAAACAAGTTTATAAAAAACAGGCGTATTTAAAAAAAATATCTAATTGAACAAACCGATTTTTATTATTATTTAATTAGGCAAATCAGGCTATTGAGCTTCACTTAAAATAACTAATGCATGCGTTATATTATATATTGGTCTCCGAAAGATGAGTGAACATTTTTTTCACATGAAAACAGGAAACAACCTTTGTGGCCGTGGCTCAAAAAGGATTTAAAACGCATTGCACTAACGATGCGCCACACAAAATTCCACCATTCGATGAAAACGTTCAAGAAAGAAAAGGAAATCATTAAACCAGGATCTTTTGGCTCTGAGCCTTCGAAAATCAGGAGTGAAAAGATTCTTGGAAAAGAGTCTTGCATGAAACCTGGCAAGTCTACTTGCACTAAATGTTCTAGAATATTTACCGATGAAGCAACATTTCCCTTTAGTGGTTACCTTTATTTACAAATGCTCCCAAATTTCTTTGCTCTTCAATTTCAATCATTAAAATTGATAGTAGATAGTGTTTCAGGTGGAAATGTCACCTTTCTACTTTGCTCTCAAAGTTAGGCAGTTGGCGAATGACAATTTTTTAAAAAATTATTTAGATGATGTGATCCGATCTAACCCTTTTAAAGGGTAGGTATAGAGAGACCAGTTCAATTTCCTCAACTAAGTACATTAAGGAATATGATAGCCAATTGAATTTGTTGCAGTAATGCAACTATACTGAAAAGTGTAGTTATTCACTTCGGAATAGTATAGTGAAGTTTGAGAATATTGGAAGTATCGTAAAAATGCTTTATACCTGAACTTTAAAATGTATTTATTATATAGCCCGACTGCTGTTATTTTTTTAGTTTATAAACTTTACATATGCAATCGGACTCTCCAAAATTCTACAATTTATTTTAATAACAGGAAAGAACATCAATTGAATAACAACCAGTTCGATATGGAGTTTCAAAAAGAATTAGTCATGTAAAGCTACTAGTAGTTCCTAAACCAGGGCGGCAAACCAATGTTCGGCGCCCCAAAGTGAGACGCCTACAATTCTTTTATGACGTGCAAACCTCGGAGTGGCCCATAAAAAAATTTAGATATCAAACATAATTTGCTTCAGTATAAATATTTCTTAAAATACTATTGAAAGGTTTTAATTAATTCCATAATTTAAATCTTGTAGTTTTGATTAATTCTACGATCACTAACAAGTAAATTGCTAGAAATGTTTGAACGCTGGTAAAGCAAACAAAATATACGCAGCATTTTAGCAGTTATCTTTGTTATAAATAATGACATCGTACCGGATACCAGTACCACTATATCTAGGAAAACGGCTTTAGATAAAAGTTTAAAGAAGCATACGGGAATATAGCTAACTTTATAAATTTTAAGGCTAGCAATACTATTAAAAACCAAGACTGATATATTTTTATCTTCTTTTTATGAAACGTGGCATCAGGTCAGATTATAAAAATTAACCAGTGGAGGTATCGAAATTCAAGCCAAAGAGATTTTTCCATATGCGTTAATAATCGTATACTACTCATGGAAGGCATTTCGTTCCTGGGGGATTCTGAAGGTTCGCTAGGTGACCAGCGATCCAGTTATTGAAGCCATTAAATATTAGCATACGTTTTTAGCGAAGAATACAGCAAAAATAGACCTAAATGTACAGAAGTAGTTACTTTTGATTATTACACTACCACTTCGAATATTATTATTACCGAACACTAATTTTGTCTGAATATGAAGAAAATTAAAAAATAAAAATTGCCAGGACCTTTTGATGTCTATCCAATTTTTGCTCTCCTCTCCTACTTCGTTACTTCTCCCATCCACTTTATATATATATATATATATATATATATATATATATATATATATGGTGTTCGGGCTAAATGGTTTGCATAACAGAAGAAAAAACCGTAATATCTTAGTCAAGCTTTTTTTTTAAATTGAAAAACAGTTTACTCAAAGGAGCCGCCCTCTTCGTTCATCGCGACCTCAAAACGAATCCGAATCTTGTCGCATGCTTTTCTCACTGTGTCCTTTGGAAGATCTCCAAAAACCTTATGATTTCGGCCACCAGTTCGTTCCTGATGTCGTATGCAGAGCGGGTTGTCTCTTTTTCAACCTGGCCCTATACGTAATCCATGAGATTACAATCCGCGGAATTAGTTGGCCAGAAAGTGCCAAAGAAATTCTCCGCCAAACACTTCTGACGCTTTCCTCCGGAGGTATGGCCTTGAAGCAGACACCAGGGTTTGACTGCAGTCTCTAGCAACTCCGCATAGCCGTTCTAATTTTGCCTAAGACCCTGGTAAAAAATCTATGGCAGCATGACATCAGTCTAACTAGAGACACACCCAAAGAACATCATAGTTAGGGAAACTTGGTCTTTATGATACATAGTGTCGCATTGATTGTACAAGGATACAATTATATTCATAAAACGGTGAACCACTCAGAAAATTTTGTCGACCCCACCACACTCAGGTAATAGAAAGTACATGGCACACCGTAAAACAAAGAAATAAAAGACATTGCAGTACCCATCGTGATATGCTCGATTCCTACTTATGCGAATTTATGTGGCGAAAACGCAATAGAAATGAAAATTTGTTTAAAATAATATTATGGGATATATCTAAATACAAATGAATATTTGAACAAATAATAAAAAGACTGAACAATAATATTGGGAAATCATATCACAGTTTAAGCGCGTTTCATTTCCTTTTCGTCTTTTTTTAAAATGCATCGGACAAACCAAAATTTACAGTTTTGAATTTCTTTTTTTTAGATACTTCCTTTCATTTCTCCAAAAAAATAAATGTTATATTCGTATTCAGTACTCAAAACTGCATTATTGGCGAAAATTTAGTACAAAAGATCCGCCTGCCGCCAAACAGAAAAGATCCAAAATAACGAATATAAGCTTTCTCTTTTACTGGTTTCAAAATATCCTTTTATACGTTCATATAAAAAATAGCTCCAATAATTATTCTATATAATAGAATTATCTTATTACGCTAAATAGATCTACTAATCAGTTCGATTAACATTTTAACAGATAAATCTTCACGATATCTTTATTCAAGATGAAGCGAATAATCATCGAAAAATATCATAAACCAATTTTATATCTACAAATGATATATGACTCAGAATAATTCTCTATTTAATCGTTTGCTTTACATATTACATCAACATCTCTTCCCCAATCAAGGTATTTTCCAGTAAGGTGAACTTCAACTTTCACCACTCAAGTCTCATACACATGGGCGAGACGCATTCACTCTAACCCACTTCCATTTTGATTGTTGATAGAGAAATATTCGAATGAATCTTCTTTACACATTATCACTATGTATTCAAACAAATATCTTAAATCGATGTTTATTACAAGAAATACGCTGGTTCCTCGTCTGTTTAAAAAACAGGGAAATCTATAGCTTGAAAGGGCTGCTTCTATATAGATCTTATCTGTGAATGGATTATTTATTTTATTAATTTCATCTAAGGTATCAACTATTGCGAGTTAATATCAGTGGAGTGCGGTGATTTTTGAAGATGAGGAAGCAATTCAAGTTTTCCAAAAATAAATATGTTAATTGAATTAAATATCCTGTTAATCAGAAATAACTATAAAATTGTAAGCTACTCACTTTATTTGAATTTTATTTTTTAAAAACTTTATTTAAGTGTTAAAATAGCTTCTGAGGGTATGCACAACTGCAATCCAAGATCTTCTATCATATTGGCCTACATTATATTTGCGAGTGCGACACTTTGTTTTGGATGACAGATCTAGTGTTAGCATATGCCTACCTGTTTAAATTATAGTGTTTTTTTTTATTATAAGTCATCGCACTGAACTTCCTTTTTAGTAATTTTTCAATAATTCAATCGCATTTTCCCACAACTTTATTTGCATCCATTTTTGTTTAAAAGGGGGGGGGGTATCACTTAAAAAAATGAATAAACAATACGCCACATTTATCTAAGCACTTAGTCGCACTTACTAACTGATCTCAAAGATAAGAGGGGTGAATCCGGTAGGGGTGACAGAATCCAGGAAATATAAGATACAAGAGCGTAACCATACAGAGTTTAGGCTATGTAGCTGCTTTTATTCTCAAAACCAGTATTTAAATACAACCTAAAAATTATTTAAGCTTCAGAGCATAATAATAGTTACGTCATTGTGTCTTAGACCTTTTATTACGTTTTATTAGATTTTGTCATTCTTGGCATTCTATAGCAGAATTACTATCCTTAGATTTAATAATTACTTTTATCACCTTCTTTAAAAAGAGATGAATGGAGGTCGTGGGTTAGCCGAGATTATATATATATTTATTTGTTTTATTATGGTTAATAAACCAAATAAAATTTGACTTGAGGCCTAGGTTCGTGCCTCGATGATCGCTTGAGGATCGTTCTCTAAGAGTGCTATACTTTGTATTTTTATTCTAGGGAATGAATAAAAGGGGAGTTCTTTCTGGAATTTACCAAATACTGCCAATGCAACTCATTCAAGGATAATTTAAAAACTTCAACCAAAATAGACTTTTACTGAACATTAATCAAAGCAAACAAAATTACAATATACACATATAATATAAAGATTAAAAAATGGGTTTTACTGTCCAGCTCTCGAGGCTCGATTCTAGGTAGAATTTACGGGCGAACAATTTACTCTAATACACTTTAGTAATTAAAAATACACAAAATAAACCACTTTAAAGCACGGGGACATAAACAATAGGATTATTTACTTACTTAAGGTAATGGCGTTTACCCTAAAGAATCCACTCGAAATACCTTCCTTTAATCTGGTCCCGAGAGGCGTAGTGCGAGTAGATTGTTGGTTGCTCACAAGATGGCGTTACTCCGACATAAAGGTGGACGAGTGACGACACGCGGAAATTCAAATGAGCGAATGAAGGTTAAAAAAAAACCCCGATGATTCTTCTGGTTTCGGCGGTCGTGGTGACCTTGAAATACTTTTCTTCCGAACGAGGTGAAAATGTTGAGGTTTCTTCTATCTAGTTTGAGGTTTGTCAAACTCAGAGCGCGTAAGATTTAGTATCAAAAATACAAATACTCTCTACACAGCTGGAGAGCTGTGTAGAGAGCATTTGTATTTTTGATCCTTGATGATCTTGGGGCTAGAACTGTGCCGAGATTCCTTTGAACAATCTGGTATTGTCCAAGAAACTGTAAGTCTTTCTTAACTTGCAGAAAAACTTTCTACCAGGGACTTTTTTGTTTCTTCTCGAACGCGAAAAAGCCTTCTCTCTACCGGTGACTTTTCTATCTCTGCTTGAAAACGAAAAAGCCTCGTTTTCTCGTGTCGACCTGGTTTTATACCTCAATTAACCCCGCGGGGTAAATAGAGGTGTAGGGAACTCCCAGAGGGGCCGCAAATAAAGTCTCCCATTTTGGTGTCTGTTGTTTGTCTACTCGGCATTTTGAACTTAGGGGAGCACGGAATACGATGTCGACAATTTGCACTTTTGACTTTCGTATTTATAAATTTTGTCCGTTCTCCTATGTTACCGGAGAACATCGGAGGGACAAAGTTAAACCCAGATGTCTTTTGTTATTATTACATTAGTTCTCCTCGCCAAGAGGGAGGCCTCGATACATATATACACTCGCTATTTCACAATAGTTTTTGTTAAACACCTATAACTCTACAATGGGATTGAACACATGAGATGTTAATAGTTTTTCAATTTAATTCTGGTAAATACATGTTTTCAACTTCATCTGGAACACATTGACATGAAAGGAAAATCGTGAGATGCCACCAGGAGTAAAGCTAAAAACACATATCTGTATGATCTTGATGCAGCCTCTTTTTATACATACAGCCGTGGAAAAAGGAGTAATTCAGCCTATTGACTCATTCATATAATGTAATTAGACATTTAATTATATATATATATATATATACATATATATATATATATATATATATATATATATATATATATATATTATGTGCGATTAGGTAAGAGTAATAATACGAATTCCTTAGTCCACTAGAGAAGTCTCCTGGAGTTCATCAACTCTCTCCAGGAGTATTACATATACGACCAAGCAAACATCCATTTCTCTAAGAAGAGAAATTTCAAGAAGCCTTTTATCCATATAAGCTAACGCATAACTTTACAGAAAAGGCAGAAAATGTGAATTTTCACATATATATATATATATATATATATATATATATATATATATATATATATATATATATATATATATATATATAATGTATATCTCTCATGAGCGCGAGAGAACAAAGAAATAAATACAACACACCGCAAGAAAGAGAAACGGATTGTTTTTTCTTTGGAAATAGTTATTTCCTACTTTGAAAAATTCGAGCTGGGGTGGGATTCGAACCAACCAAGCACACTAAGGCAGCGAGCAACTGCTTTGATTTTAATTAGAAGGAGCTATTAACCACTTGGCTACGTGGAATACAAAAATCTTCCGAATAAACAAGCTTTTAAGGTACGCTTCGCAAGGTCGATCAGGACTGTGAAAGAGAGAGAAATTAATTGGGAATTCAAATGACAAAGGAGAGATTACAACATTGAGCGTCTAAAAATATATAAGTACAAAGTAGTGATGACTTGCTGCTCAATGGAAAGATACGAGGAGGTTGCAATTGTCATTAAAAAAGGCATTAGATTTAAATTAATTGGGAATTCAAAGGACAAAGGAGAGATTAAGTTCCCAATTAATTTTTCTCTCTTTCACAGTCCCGATCGACCTTGCGAAGCGTGCTTTATAAGCTTGTCTATTCGTAAGAGTTTTGTCTTCCGCGTAGCCAAGTGGTTAATAGCTCCCTCTAATTAAAATCAAAGCGGTTGCTCGCTGCCTTCGTGTGCTTGGTTGGTTCGAATCCCACCCTAGCTCGAATTTTTCAAAGTAGGAAATAACTATTTCCAAAGAAAAAAAACAATCCCTTTCTCTTTCTTGCTGTGTGTTGTATTTCATATATATATATATATATATATATATATATATATATATATATATATATATATATATATATATATATATATATATGGTTAACTCCGCAGCCAAAGAGGAGGCATTGTTCAGCTTCTTGAGAACTTTTTCCAATTTACGACAAGTGACTAGCCCTTGATGGGAAAGAGGTAGTGTAAAGATCACTTTAATTCATTATTTATTATCTGCCCGAGGCACCTTTTAACCATTCTGGTCATCTTCTGGAGCTACACTGATAAACATAATGAAATTAAGCTATATCAATTTAATTATGTTTATTAGTGTAACCCCAGGAGATGAGCAGTATGATTGAAAGGTGCCTCGGGCCGATAATAAATAATGAATTGCAGTGATCTTTTCACTACCCCTTTCCCTTCAAGGGATAGTCACTTGTCGAAAATTGGAAAAAGTTCTCAAGAAGCTGAATAATGCCTCTTTGGCGCTGTAGTTTAACCAGTCTTCTTTACAACATGGCCTCCTTCCAATTTATATATATATGTATATATATATATATATATATATATATATATATATATATATATATATATATATATATATATATATATATATATATATATATATATGCTGGTTCTATTAAAGTCCACAGCTGTGGCAGCGTTATTAATTTTAACTTGTATTTTCTTAATATTTCTTACAAGTTTTCAAACGGGGTCTTCGAGGTGAGAAAAAACATCCGCGAATGACATTCTTTATTCCTAAACGTCTTTCGACCATGTTAGGTCATCTTCAGAGAATGAACAGAAATGGAATTATTAAAAAATTGCTAAATTATATACAGTATTTCTACGCGAAATAAGTATTACAAAAATTGGCCAATCATGGCGCGGGGAATTTTTAACGGGAAACTAAGCGCTACAGGAAATATATAAAATTGGAAGGCTCAGATTTCCTATAAAGTGACTGCGCTACAATAAGACTTTTCCTCTACTTACAAGCAAAGTCCTACTTCTACAAATTTCGGAATTCTCCACTGTTTCAATAGGTGAAGATTTTTACGACTTTTGGAGGAACACCCGAATGGGTTCAACGGAAACCGTCTGGTTTTACCAAGAACATACCAGCGAGGGTGGAAACACTGCCAACGAGTGAATTTTGGATGAATTGCAGTTTCTCGCCTGCATCTTTTCTGTTCACATAATAGCAGCACAACTTTAGTTCTAATAACCTTTCTGTGATTAAGGTCTATAGAAGCCGTCTGTCTTTGACGTGTCTGAACCCCGGAAGGAAGCCTCGCATGGGGCGTGAAGAAGGAGGCCCCATTCTGGGGTGAAGTAGTTAGGACAGATAGGAGGACCCTGTTAGACATTTTAGACAGGTAGGGCAGAAAGGGTGACCCAAAACCTATTTAGGTACTCGCTCCTGGTGTTGGGGCCGTCATGGAAGACCCTAACGGCGATGCCAAAAGCCTTCACGCGAGGAGGTTTTTAAAACTGTCTTCTCAACGATTGGGATTGCTCTTTGCCGACTTAAAGACCAGTATTATGGATACATGGCATTTTGTGACTCTAATCAAAATTTGGACAACCTTCTGAGTACAAACTCGAGGAAGAAGTTAGAAGAGATCGGCCTCATACTACGTGTTCCTCTACATGTATCGGCCAAGAGATCGATTATTTGCCTACGTATCAACCCCTACGTTGATACCCACTCTGCTGAAGAGATAAAACAAGAAGTTGAAGCGAAGCAAGCTTGAGCAAAAATCGATGATGTAATAAAGATTAAGAACCATGAAGTAGAAGAACACACCCACGTGTTTAAAATAATATTTCAAACTACTGAGATGGCTGCGAAGGCGGCAGGAAATGGACTGGTCCTATTTAATTCAAAAATCTCCGCCAGCTGCATTGAACGAGAGGTTTTTGTGTCGTTGCAGATATGCTTCTCCTGCTATGCCTTTGAAAAGCATGCCACTAAGAACTATCAGGCTACAGGCAAAATCTGTTCTGAGTGCTCAAAATCTGGCCACACGTGGAGAGAGTGTACTAGCTCCAATAAGTGCATTAATTGTGGCAATTCTCACCGTACTCTATCAATGGTTTTCCCAATAAAGAAGGCCTTGATAACGGATAAAAAGAAGACCTTGATCGAGGAGAGAAATAGAAGAAAAACTACTACATATGCACAATCACCAAAGTTTTCGAACAGAAGACCACGATTCAAATAGACCGGAACATGACACCAGATCTTATGTGTATATTACACGCACACTTCGTGAATATAACAAACTCTGGCAGTTATGCGATGGAATTAAATAAAATGCTGGTACAGAATGGACTGAAGCCGATGGGGTTTCCGGACAACCCGCCATCAGGATACTTATTTCATGCTCAATTAAAAAATATCAAACAACCTGAGATAAGGCCTCGTTCTACTTCTCGCGACCCCCACTTACGCAAGAAAGAACGTGCCGAAAATGATGACTCCCAGATGGAGACCAGTAACCAACCGGAAAAGACTACCAAAAAATGATGAGGTTGAACCTGTTGCATCAACATCTGCCTCCGCTACGCCAATCTATCGGACTACCCATGATCTGTGGATGAGAATCTATGGCTCTCCATCTGCTCCCATACGGAACAAAGCCAATGTTAACGAACTAATAGAAGTAGTTATTAAAAGCAGGTATAAATGGAACTTTGATGCGGACGTTACAGAAGAAGAGCTCCTAAACGCCTTCAAACAAGGAAGGATAGAAATATGTCCCGAGTCCTGCTTTAACCTTAACCAAGATCAATACGGAAAGAACAGATCTGGTAGGGTAAGGTCACCAGCCAGGGATAAAGAGACTAAGGTTAAACAACCGAATATCAATTAACCATGGCTATCTCTACCAAACTCTTCAGGAATCTTAAGATCTTCTCGCTGAATGTTAACGGATAGAAGAACAAAAGCAGAATATACAATGACATCATTAGAAACGCTGATCCCGACATCGTGCTTATTTCTGAGCATGGATTTGATTACAACGTTGAGCGTATAAAAATATATAAGTACAAAGTAGTGATGGCTAGCTGCTCGAAGGAAAGATACGACGGGGTTGCAATTGTCATTAGAAAAGGCATTAGATTTAAAGAGATACGGGACTTAGAGAAATCGTATTTGGCGGTGAAGATCCCTATGACATATGATAACCTGGTGGTTGCAGTCGGGTATCAACCACCCAGGTGCCCGTATCTCCCGATTCCCAACTTCATGCGTCCCTTTAGGAGAGAGGTCTCAACGATACTAGTCGGAGATTTGAATGCCCGGTGCAGGGAAGCCGGCTATACGAGGGCTTTTAACGGAGCTGGTAATTCACAGAGCCTCCTAATCGATAGAGGTTTTGTGCAAAGAGAAGGGCCAGATTTCTCCACATTCCATACGGCAAGATCATCGACCACACCGGACGTTGTGTTAATAAATCGATACTTTTCTCTTAACCGTATCACTTTCCCGGGCCCCTTCATACCGTCAGATCATATTACTATGACCACCCACATCTCTACTTCCCCAAAACAAGTACAAATTCCTAAACGAAGATGCCCTCAAGAGCTAACTGGGAAATATACTGGGAACATCTGCGCCAAGTGCACATTGAACAACTCGATGGTGCTTCCCTAGAAGAGATTGACGAGAAACTCGATCATCTAATCTCGGAGATTTTATAAGCTGACCGCCTGGCTATCCCCTGGATGAAACATAAAATTTTTCCATCTCCAAGGTGGGAAGAAAACATACAACAGAAAATGGATCAGCTAGAAGCGACCGTTTTCATTATAAATATGCATGGGATCACGGCACAATGGCACCAGGAACTGCGAGAATTAAGGAACGAGATCAGGCAACTCATACTTGAGAGATCGAGAGATTAGTGGGATAATATCATTACTAAGATTGACGCAGAATGGGACCTCAAAAATTTTTGGAGTCAAATAAAGAGACTGAGAGGCACTCCTCCTAAGAACAGCATAAGCATCAAGGTCAACGGCGTAGGATATACAGAGGACCATGATATCGAGAAGGAATTTATGCTGTACTGGCAAAACCACTTTTGTATTAGCGATGAAGATAACGAGTTTTTTGACGAGAGGTATGAAGAAGAAGTTCTACATAGACTCCAAGACCTAGGTGCCGACCTTACGCCGAATCACTTCGTGGACAGATCCCGCATTACACGGTAGGAAGTTAGACCATTCTCGCACGAAGAGTACGAGTGGGCCCTCAAAAGATTTAAGCAAAAAACGCCAGGCATAACTGGCATCACTAAAATGCATATGCTGAATGCCCCCAATAACATCAACGAGGGTCTACTAGAGTTGTTTAATGTCTGCCTCAATGTTGGCTATTTTCCGGACCAATTAAAAAGAGCCCACATGATCTTCATTCTGAAACCTGGAAAACCGAAGAAGCAGATCAGTAGCTATAGGCCCATTTCCTTGATGGAGTTTATGTCCAAATTCTTAACACCAGACTGATGACCTTCCTGGAAGCTCACAACTCATAAAACTCCCAACAACATGGGTTCCGGGGGAAATTTGGTACGGAAACGGCTCTTGCATTAATTAAGGAGAGAATAGCAATCGGAAAAACTACGAATGGTGATGTGGATGTTATACTTCGCGACGTGGACTCGGTATTCGACAAGGTATGGCTTCCGTGTCTGAAAAGTAAACTAAGTAAACTTGCCATGGATGGAAACCTAACCAAGATTCTATGCGACTATCTGGAGGATAGAGAATCAGTCGTGAAGATAAATGTTATAGACGGTGTAGCCTTTAATCTGGAAGCTGGGGTACTTCAAGGGTGATGCCTCAGTCCCACTCTGTTTTCAGTGTATACTGGGGATTTACCACATCCCGTTCAAGACCTCGCCCAGTATATACAACCAGTGTTTTTAAATTCTAACTACGTTGCTAACATGACAGGGAGATAAATTGATAATATCAATAACTTTAAAAAAAAGGAATAAGATAAAGACCAATGTCCAAAAGTTCAGAGTGATACCAATTTGCCGTCGGACAACATCGGACGTACTAGTCCAAGATGAGCTCTATGAGTACTCAAGGGAAGGCCGAGTTCTAGGCCTGAAGTTAACGACGAACGGGTACAGGGCCCATTACCTACAGAAGATCGCCTTTGCTGTGAAAACGTAACAGAGCCTCTATTGCTTCAGACATATCTCGACGAGCACAAAAGAAAACTTTATCTGCTGTTGATTAGATCACTCTTCTTATACCCAGCTATACCCCTTAATGCTCTGAACAAAACTGTTATAAAGAAAGCTCTAGTTATCCAGAACAAGGCAATCAGGTTTATTACCAACGTGTCACTGCTTGACTACATTCCTTCGAGAATGCTACACGAGGCGACGGACATCGAGCCAATAAATATCACCCTAAATAGACGAGCACGCAATATTTGGAAAAAAATCTATGCTAATATGCCAGATGAGGTGCTGAACCCGATTAGAATACCTGATGTAGATGTACAGAACCTAAGGTTCAGGCAAGTATTTAAAAGCATCCAAGTAATATTTCGACAAGAAATTCAACCGATCTATTGAGAAACTTACCAGAAGATTAAAACCTATATCAACTCAAATTGACAATACAATATTTAATGATGAGAATAATGAAAACCAGAAATGATATTAAATTGGTTATAAATGATCCCAAGTGGACACGTAAAATAATAATAAAAATAATAAACAATAATAAAAAATGAATAAATAAAAGATCCGAAGTGGGCAAAAAAATAAATAAATAAAATAAATAATATAAAAGATCCGAAATGGACAAAAAATAAATAAATAAAATAAAAGATCCGAAACGGACACGTAAAATTACAAGTAAATCAATCAACTGTCAAGAGGCCTGTAATATTTCAAAGGCTTAAATGAGGCTCAAACAAAAAAAAATAACTACGGATAAATACAAATGCAAATGACTGAGGTTGCCAGACAACCTGGCACAACTACTCTCTCTATATTATACACCTATTCTACCTATTCTCTCTACACTATTTACACATTTTCTACCTTTTTTCGGTCGTTGATCGTCTATGAAGTTTGAAAACGTGCTTCTTTTAACGGCGGTCAACTCAGAGACGCCGAGATGCCGGGAGTATGGTTTCTGACTAAAGTGGCACGTTAATTGCCGGTTTCTTATTTGAATGATGACGACTTCGGCCATCCGCAATCTTCTGCGATTTTGGAGTCTCAAGATAATGGGGGTGTCTTGATTTAGTTTTTCACGGGTTAGAGTAGTGCCTTGAGAGTGATCGTATTTTTTAATCGCGCCATCTTGAAGGTGAGCTGTCAGTCGCCTTGACAGGGTTATGTAGGTTACGCTGATTTACTTTGAATTGCGGTGTTCGCAGTCACCGACTTTGCACAAATATTCATACACGACGTTAGTCTCTTGGAGTTTGCTCGTCGGAGGGCACCCCACCACTTTAGACTAAACGCTGCCCTCCTCTTCAACTCTTTTAGATATCCTTCAGACTTCTGAACCAGCAGCCGTACTAGCTTCTATGGACGTAGAATCTCTATTCACAAAGATTCGCATTGATGAAACCATGGAATTGATAATCAATGCCATTTACCATACTGAAGGCTCCACACCTCTCACCATTCCCGAAGACAAATTGCGACAGCACCTCCAAGCATGCACAAAAGAAGCCCTGTTCTACGGTCCCGATGGGAAAATGTACGTGCAAATCGATAGCGTCGCGATGGGTTCACCCCTTGGTGTCCTCTTTGCCAATTTTTACATGGGCTCAGTTGAGAACAAGATTTTCAAGAGCAATATAGCGCCCAAGCCTCCTATCTACGCACGCTATATCGATGACATAATTTTGAATACGAATAACCTTGAACAAGTGAATGGCCTAGTTGATACATTCAAGAACAACTCGTGTCTGAATTTCACCCACGAAACGGAAGATCAAATATTCCTTCCATTTCTTGATATCCTCATAAGTGCCCTCATGAGTCCAAATTTGTGACCCAAGTATACGTTAAGGCCACGAACTTGGGCTTCTGCTTAAACGGTTCTTCTGAATGTCCTGAACGTTACAAGAGATCAGTCATCAATGCCTTAGTTAACAGGGCAATTTTTCATTCATCCTCGTGGACGGCCGTTGATCACGAACTTAAGAGGGTTTCCCGAGTTCTCGTTAACAACGGATACCCACAAGAATCCATCGATGCAGCCATGAAAGAAAAAATGAACTTGGCTGCTGGCCCTGGCTTCAGGTCTACTCCGAGGAAAATTAATATCGACCTTTATTACAAGGTCAATATGAACACCTGCTACCTTGATGACGAAAAGGCTCTCAAAACCATTCTCCATCGTAGCTTGACCCCAACTGACCCTAATACGGATATTAATCTAATTATATACTACAAGACCAAGAAAACAAGTTGTTGCATCATGAAAAACAGCTGTCTCCCTCCAATGAGCAAACTCCAGGAGACTAATGTCGTGTACGAATATTCGTGCAAACTCGGTGACTGCGAACACTGCAATTCAAAGTACATTGGCGTAACCTCCAAAACCCTGTCAAGGCGACTGACAGCTCACCTTCAAAATGGCTCGATTAAAAAACACTTTCACTCTCATCGCACTACCCTAGCCCATGAAAAACTGAATCAGAACACTTCCATCATCCTGAGACTCCAAAATTGCAGAAGATTGTGGATGGCCGAAGCCGTCATCATTCAAATAAGAAACTGGTAATTAACGTGCAACTTCAGCCGAAAATCATACTCCCGACATCTCAGCGTCTCCGGGTTAACCGCCGCTAAAAAAACACGTTTTCAAACTTCATTTCCCTTTGCCTCATTTGCCAGAGAACTATATCGGAGTGACAAATAGTGAGAAAAAAATGAAATGAAAAGAGAGGTGAGAGACAAAGAACAGTTCTTCTGACCCTACTCCTGCCCACCTTGGTGCTCATGAAGCGATGAAGGAGGGAGGGGGAAAGGCCCGGTACTCTTTTATAGACTCCCCCATAGTCACACTGTCTAGAGCCAAAGTAGGGTCTAAGCACTGTGAGTACGGCGGTTAGGAGTGAGAAGGAGAAGAAGAAAAAGGTTTTAGGATATGACAGCGAAGAAAATGGTAGGATAAAAAAGTGGACTTAGTTATTCATGGGACCTATAGCTTAACGTGGAATCCAAGCCAAGATGTCTCGCTTGTCTCTACCTATAACCTGCAGTTTATCGTGACCCCTGTCCCACGTATCACTGTGAGTCCCGTGTGCGAATGTGATAGTAAAAAACGAATAGATGCTGAAGGCGGAAGGAAATAAGAGGTTTGCAAAGAGATGCTAGTTGCCTGGAGGTCAGGCTTATCTCTGTCCATTTTAGGTAGTATAGCTAGCGTGATAAAGTTATAAAGTAGTATTGGTATATATGAGGCTTTCAAACCGTTATTGGTAAATATTCTTACTAAAAACTGGTCAAGGTTTCTATCTCTCTATCTATTCTTTCGTATTCCTATCCTAGTTATAATTGACTATACGCTCTGCTCTGGTGCTGTTTAGGTTAATTAATTACTCTCAGTCGTCGTCGAGTATTAATCTCTTTCTCTAGGTGTAGATTTCTTCTTCGTCTTCTTCTCCTCCCACATCTATCCTTGGGAAACTTGGGAATTATCTGTGTGATCTCCATACTTCTCTTTGGGCAATTTGGTTGGTTAATTCAAATCCCATTTC
The DNA here is from genome assembly GCA_963969495.1 of Ceratothoa steindachneri. Classification (NCBI taxonomy): domain Eukaryota; kingdom Metazoa; phylum Arthropoda; class Malacostraca; order Isopoda; family Cymothoidae; genus Ceratothoa; species Ceratothoa steindachneri. The sequence goes on along the minus strand of OZ018321.1, from coordinate 150,724,774 downwards.
ATTTTGTGTCTTTTATAAGACTTTCCCTGCTTTTTTTGCAATTATTCTGTTGAGTGGTTTTATCCTTACCTCCCTGTGCAGGTCTCGTAGTCTTCTTCTTTCTCCTCTTCTGGTGTTTCTTATTAAGTAGATAGCTTTGTTTTGTACCTTTTGGAGTCTTATTAGGTTACTTTTCTAGATCGTGTACATCGCGATAGTTGGATAAATAATCGCGGAGTGTACTATGGCTTGATAATTTTTTCTCTTGTTTGTCATGCTAAGGTTACCTAACTTGTAGAGTAATGCCAAGCCGCCCTTCCCTTGATTTATCCTCTCAGTTACCTGGTTTTGATAAACTGATTTCGTAATGGTTATTCCAAGCACCTTACATTCTTTGTCGTATCTGTAGCGCTGTCCTTCTAAATATACATCTGAGATGCTCCTCCTGTATACGGGTATCATTTTAAATTCATTCCTGTTGGTTTTAAATTTCCATTTTTCTACGTACCTATTAATGCATCTTATCTCTTCTGCAGTCATCTTAGCTTGCATTGGTCCGTTTCTGCATGGGAAAACTATGATTTCAGTGACGTCGTCGGCAAATTCGATGTTCAAGCGGCCTTTATTTCTTGGTGGTGGTATATCTGTTGTGTAGATTGAATAGAGAGACGGACTCAGGCATGCGCCTTGGGGCAAAACCGCAGCAAGCGGTGAAACTAGCCGAAAACACGAAGCTCTCTCTCTCTCTCTCTGTCTCTCTGCACAAGAAGGCTTCTTCCCAACTGACTATCAACAGGAATTGTCAACATTAGATGCAACAACACATTATCACACTTATTCGAACCACGCTCTGGGGTACACACTATACATAATGTACACTACTGACATCCCCACCGCCACTACCCCTACCCCTACCCCCACCCAAAAACTTTTCACACACAGACATTGTCCTACGCTGAAGAGGGGACCATTCTCGTGTCCGGCCAGGGCTCACAGAGAATCTTGCACCGTGCACAACCGATACTCATGACAAGAGAGAATATGAGGACAGTGACTCAGAGCTACGAATTCTCTGAAGACACAGATGCCTTTCTACGGCGAACGTGATCACTTCATGCCTAACATTCAAATCTACTCACATACCTTAAACCTAAACAATGCTGTCGCCACAAAATTTACATAAATACCCTACACAAAGTTACTCGAGGCCACATTTTGACGAATACCAACGCTTACACTTACATCAAAACATCAAACAACTGAGAGTTAAACACACAAACAAAATGCTGCGAGCCGCAAATTACAACTCCCCATATACAAAACACTAGTTCGACCACTAATAGCATAAGCATAAATTACTCTCGGAGGTGCGAGTAACTTGTGGAAGAAGAAAGCACAACGCATTCAGGACTATGCTCTGAGACGTGAATGTCGCTCTCCTCGTTAAACATTCATGTACACACTATATCATAACAACAAACTTATAACACGAAATACATACATCTATACACCCGCTTAACAAAACAGTTAGAGATACTCACAAGAGACCCCACGTACACCCTAATACACGCCAGACTACACGCTGCAACGGCATTGAGATATCACGCAGCTCTATACTACCCACAACCAGCACTTATTCATAGATAAGATAACAGAAACATGAGTAACTTAAACCTCGTTTTGCTTTTATTACGGCAAAAAATTCTTCGTGGCATGGATTTCACCATATTTTCACAAATTGCTGAAGCCATCTGTTCCTACTTAGCTTGTATTTTTATACGGTTCTGGTTTTTGTACTAGTCGTTTTTTTTAATGCTTATGAAAGCAATTCCACAAGTTTTCTATTGGATTTGAGTCTGGGTTAATTGATTTACACACCATAGTAGTGATCTCCATTTATCCAAACCACTTCTTGTTGTAGTTGGATTCTCTTGTAGGCAGTCACCAGAAGGACGCTGGAAAAAATTGTGGTTGGATGGTCTTGCTGAAATATAACTTCATTTCTTGCTGCTGTGGAATACAATTTCTGAATTGATGGCTCAGAAACCTGTGACAACACGGGTGTATAAATTGTAAAGTTCGTTCTTTCCAGGCATAAAAGATGTGCCATGGCACTCAAGAAGACATGCAGCTCTTAATATCCGAAAACTACCTCTATGTTTCGGTTGGTACAACATAAGTAGGGTGAAATGCCTATTCAACTCTTTTTCTTACAAGGATAACCAGAGACATGGTGAAAATCTGAAAAACTCGCTAAAAAAGTTACTTTTTTAGTAATTTTATTCTAAGATATATTAAAATGGAATTACATAAAATTCATGTAATAAAACAATACATTAATCTATCTTACATACCTGTCGACCTCAAATTTAAATAGCTTCTTTCTCACCTTTATCCTTTTAACCCCATATTTTTATATTTCCTTCTAACTGTAGTTGATATTTTTTTAACTAGAAGCCTCCTTGATCAGCCCAGCAAGTTTATATATTTTTATCCGCTTTTGTAGTAAAGACAGAATGATGATCTGACTTCTCTAAGTGTTGCATGACATTTTCTGCCACTAATCTTCCTTAATAAACAGCTGTATTTCTCTAAATCTTGTTTTGTAGTAGGTTCGACACTATATTTTAAACAGTGTTTTAGCAAGCTCTAATTGTGATAATCCCTGGTTATGGAGCGGTTGAATTTTTGCTTTATGTTTGAGTAAGTTCTTTAGTTTTAGTAATATTACATTTTCGAACGATTATTGAATTATGAATATTTACAAATTTTTGCTGAAACATAAAAAAATGTTGGTTAAATTCTAAATTTAGAAACAAATGATTTTTATAATTACTAGGGGAAAACAATAATTGGAAAGTCAATTTCTTTTTAATTTTACCGAAACCACTTAACATTTGCGTGTTTATTCTTGAAATTTTGGCTGCCTGTGAAATTACTTCATCTTGTTAAAAGGTTACACCAGTATTTCTTATGGTGGTGCCCCCCTCCCCCACAAGAGATGACTCCAAATACCAGATTGATTGATCTTTACCCCCTTCAATGAAGATGAGAGATGTTTTTTCACTTGTAATTTTACGTCCTCCCACACCATCACAGAAGCTTACTCCTGGTTATTTAAAGATATCCGCTGTTCAACCTAAATTTCATTTTTAATTTTGTGCCCAAACACCATCCTTCTGTGTGTTTGTGTTGTGGGTGGCCTGAACAGTGAACAACTTTTCATAAAGGAACAGCTTTGCTTTTCGACTTTCTTCTTTTTGGTGAGGAGGTAAAGCAGATATCCTTTAGCTATCTTGAATTGACGAAGTTTCAGAACATCTTTCAGCAATCTTTTAATCACCACATGGGTCACTTTGGCCTAAAAAGCAAGTTGTGTGGCTCTCCTCCTTGGATTTCTCCTGATCCTTTTCTTCGTGTTCTTGATTATGGAGTGTTGTACCTTATACTGATCAGAGTGAGGTGGTCCTCACACTTAAATGACAAGTGCCTGTCTCTTTAAACCATTCAATAGCTATTAAACCCCACATCTGTTCACCTCGGAGTCCCATTTTTAGAATATCGCCCTCTGTTTCCTGCTTCCATAAAGAATACACGAGTGGTTCACTTTTTGCAGTCATATTTGTAAACGGGTGTTGGTTTTATGAATTTACAATTTAATTTACAAAATTCAATAAATCCTAAAATTATTGGCAAAAAAGCAATTAATTGATAGTATGTAAACATATTTAAAGTAATTTGTTAAAATCAGTCTATACCTAGTGTTTCCACCCTGGATAAAATACTAAGTAACTTAAACATATTTACAAAGTATTCATATAAATTAGAGCTTTTCAAGACATAATATTCAATGATACACTTCTATTCATCCCTAGCTCTGAAAAAAATACCGTAAACAATAAAGAAGTCCTGAAATGAAAAAAGGCTACTTTCCTTACGAATTCCTAACCAGAGAAACCTTCGGTTATTTCCCTGAAAATCCTGCAAAACGTTACTTTAACTATGAGAAGAAGACCTGTGAGGAAAAGTAGCCTATGTGCGTTTTATGCGAAGTACTAGGAAGATGATTACAGTATTCATGTTTGTAAGAGAATGCCCCTCGAAGGACCAGTGTGAGTGGAAGACCCTCAAAATACCATTTTTCAGCCCCTTTGAGCCCTAGACCACGTGCTCCTTGTCGTGGGAATTCTAGAATCGACGAGAAGGAAGTTGTCTCAGGCTGAGCCGCCGACCCGTCTGTATTTACTTAAGCGGGACACAGATTGCTATCCCTCCCCTGGAATAACGCCGAGTCCTCGCCTCCATGCCTCGCGGACATTTCTTTCCCCCGCCTACGCGCTTGTACAACCTCAACCCTACATCCTGAGGCAAAATTCGCCGTTCGATTCAACCCCTTATTTCGAAATAAGTTTGCACCGACTGGCATCGTGAATTGTCTTGGGATGGCTGTGCCCTGTGGCTATCAAAAAGACAAGCCACCGGGCTATATAACCCTGTGTCAACCATTCCTCAAGGAGATTAAGAGCCTGACGGTCCCTCCGTTCAGACTGTGTGTCTGTTTCCCGCAAAGTCTCGCAACCCCTGTTCGAGTCGTACCTCTTCTTTAAGATCTCACCAGCAGATCGCCATTCGTGAAGATTTGGCCCCTGTTAAAACGAAAGTTTATCGAGTCTTTTTCCCGAAGAACTGTGTGGCTCCCTCATCTCACACCTGTGAGATTATTAACATTTATTGCTCTACTCACGTGCTACTTTGTGAGTTTCTCATATCCATATATATATATATATATATATATATATATATATACTAGCAGAGATACCTATCGTCGCCAAGGTAAAATGTGCGTTCGGAAATAAAGTAAGACGGATTTGATCTTTTTCTTTTTTTATTCTTCACAAACAATATTCTCATTCTATGAAGAAAACTTAATCTTGTTCAGCAAGGCTGAAGAACTTCTTTGTCCACAATATTCTTAGTTTTTTCCTTGTGGAGCATATACAAACAAATTACTTTTGCTTCTAAATCTAGAGTAATCAACTTAGAGTTTACCATAAGAAAAACAGGGTTCCTCTAATTGCAACTAAAAGAGTCTCACCTTACGATTTTTTAATTTATATTTAATAACTTACACGGATTGGAAAATGTAGTCTTCTAAATATAAATGGCAATTCTGATCCTGATTAATTTAGGGGTATTATGTGAATAAAGATATCCTCTCATTTTCTACTTCCAGTAAGAATGGTGCCTCTATGACATGTGGCATCAAATCATTACCACCAGCCATTACAGTTTTTTTGGATCCAAATTGCGCAACATTATTTAGATTTACTACGTTCAATTTAAGTTTGTGAGGAGATATTTCAAGAGGCTCTAGAGAGTGTAGGAACTCTGTGGAATAATCGACTATTTGAGAATGATTCTAAATTGTATCAACTGACTTGTAAATTTGTTGAGTTTCTAAAAGAGTAAAATGTAGATGTTTTTAGATTTTGCAGACAGTGTTGTTCTTAGGAGCCAATAGAGCTCTTTTACACAGCCAGTTGTAGTTTTTGTAGTTTTGCTGAAGATTCAGTATTGCCTTTGCTTTGAGATTATCAATAGTATTAATAACTATGCCATTTCCCAGTGTCAGAATGTTTTATGCAAATTGTGCCTACACTTGATAACCAAAGAGCTCTGCTGTCTTATTTGAGTTTAAAAACAGTGTTCTAATATTTTTACACAAACAAGATGTTTTTAGGCAAGCCCGGACCTCATCTACCCTGGTTAATTCATGGATCACTGCAAGTGTCTGCTTGAAATCAGCTTACTTCAAAAGAGTGACACGTCCCATAGGAGCCTTACAATCCCTGATGTCTCGCCTAGTGCTTTTAAGGCTCACTTATTAGCCACTGAATGTGGTACTCGGCGTTGCCTGGGCAAAAAAATCATAAGCAAGATATAGATTGAAATTCTTATATTTATTAAAAATTATTCTTTAACCAATGCTACATCCTAATACTTCTTGGTAGACAATATTCTTCGTATTTCCTTGTCGTTCATGGATAAACAGATTACTTTTGCTTCCCACATGTGAATAACAAAGTAGGCAAAATTAGCCTCTCTCCTGGGTGCTTACACCCAGGACACGTTTCCTCGAATGAACAGACGGGGTAAGTTTGGATCAGGGCCCGTAGCTCCATTTGATCGGGACTTAGAGACTCAGCACCACTTATACTATCTCTCTAGGAAGATTTTACATAAGGATCCACTTTTAGTTTTATGTACATGGTCTAACCTTTCTTTTCATAGATGGAAAGACACGTACACAAATACACACACACAGACTTCAGTTATATATATATATATATATATATATATATATATATATATATATATATATACACTCGGCCTATTCTAACGAAATTTGAAACCCTTATGTCGTTTTGCATTCTATTTCGAATGATATAATTGCTAAGGTCCTCTAAGGTGAACCGAGGAATTATTTTGTTTTGGCATTAACATCATGACTATTCAGCCAATTCTAACAACGAAATTTGAAACCGACATTTTTTTATATTCTCATTCAATTGGTATAATTGCCAAGGTCGTCCTAAGGATAGTCCGGGAATTATTGAAAGTTTTGATGGTCGTAAGGTCATATATAATAATATGTGAGAGAACGCGACTTTTGCCCAGCAAACCTTGTTTTTCTTTGATGCTTACTCAAGCAAAACTTTGTCTGAATAATTCCTGGACTATCCTTGAGACGACCTTGGCAATTATATCATTTAAAAAAGAATATAAAACAAAATGTCGGTTTCAAATTTCGTTAGAATTGGCTAAATAGTTATGATGTTATTGCCAAAACAAAATAATTCCCGAGTTAACCTTAGAGGACCTTAGCAATTATATCATTTGGCAGAGAATGTAAAACAACATAAGGATTTCAAATTTCGTTAGGATCGGCCGAATAGTTATGATGTTATTTCCTAATAATTCCTCGGCTAACTTAGGAGGACTTAGCCAATTATATCGTTCGAAATACAATGCAAAACAACATAAGGGTTTCATATTTCGATAGAATCGGCCGAATAGTTATGATTTTATTGTCCCCAAAAATATAATTTCCGGGCTAACCTTTAGATGTCCGTGGCAATTATATAATTCAAAAGAGATTGTAAAACAACATAAGTGTTTAAAATTACGTTAGAATCGGCCCAATATTTACCAAGCTATTACCAAAACAATAAAGAAGCATATTGGAGACCACCTCACCGACCGACATAGTGAGAGGTAGAGTGGCCCGAGACTAAAAACCCGCAATATCTCAGTATCTCAGCCAATAATAAAGGTATTAAATTTTTTTTTTAAATATCTCGATGATGGCTAGGGGATAGCAGTTTACTCAAACTAGTGGCCCTCAGTTTCTCCCTTGACCTCAAGACGGCTCTGACACCTGCCAATGCTGTCCTTACTGTGTCCCTGGGAAGATTTTCAAACTCCTGCTTAATCTTGGCCACCACCTCGGACTTGGAGTTGCACGGAGAGTGGTTGGTGTCTTTTTCAACCGCGCCCAACACATACTAATCCATGTTATTACAATCGGGGGATCTAGGAGACCAGAAAGTGGGGATGGTGAAGTCGTAGACATTCTCTAACAACCACTTCTGACTCTTTCCGGAGGTATAGCGTTCTAGCAGCACAATGCTCGAACCAGAATTTGACCACAATCTCCAGCAGCTCCACATAACCGTATGAATTGAACCTAAGACGCTTCGCAAAAGATGGGGGTGGGGCACAGCATCACCCTCACTGTAATACGTACTACGTATTACAGCCTTTATTGTGTTAACAAAGCATTGAGCACCACTCATGATGTCAGCATTTTGATACCTGGCGAGAATCATTATGATACTGGTAACTCTTTTCCAATATTAAAATAATTTCAAATCATCCAATTCATTTAACTTTTTCTAATTTAAAACTTTACCCTGCATGCTATCCAACGCCGTGGACTTTAAGTGTTCCTGAGAAAAGGGAGACATTAATTACGTCAAATCTAGAGCAAACATCACACAAATATATATATATATATATATATATATATATATATATATATATATATATATATATAAGGGGCGGTCAATAAGTTTTGCGAATCGGTAGGGAAAAACAGAGGAAGGGGGATAGCTCTTTTTCGGGGTGTTAGGACAAGTTATGACAAGTCAGGACCTGCAGCCGCACGCTCATGCCTCGTCTATTTAAGAAGCAGTAGCTGATCGCAGATCGTCAGTCACAAATTTTTCCACAATGGAGAAGGTTGAGCACCGTGCAGTGATCAAATTTTTTACTAAGGAAGGCAAGAATGCAAAAGAGATCCATGAACGCATGGTTGCAGTGTACACCGACACCGCCCCTTCCTATGCAACCATTGCTCGCTGGAATAGGGAGTTCCGCCATGGTCGTGAGTTCCTTAAAGATGACCCCCATCTAGGACGCCCGTCAGATGTGACGAACGAGGACTATGTGGCCCGTGTGGAGAGGATGATCCTCGAAAATCGACGGGTGAAGGTCGAAGAAATCGAGTGACAACTTGGAATATCACATGGAAGTGTTATCAAAATTATCCACGACAATTTGGCCATTACCAAGGTCTCTGCCCGTTGTGTCTTTAGAAATCTCACACCCCATGATGGACTCTAACGTCGTAAAAGTCCACAAGGCACGAGTTGCACAAGCTGCCCTGCGCGAGTGCGGATTCGAGGAGCTCAACCATCCCTCCTACAGTCCAGATCTGGCTCCTAGTGACTACTTTTTATTCTGCCAGCTCAAGGCTGCACTGCGTGGACGCCGGTTTGGAGACGATGAAGATGTCCAGCTCGCCGTCCACGAGTGGATTGAAGAGCAGTCAGGAGATTTCTGGTTGTCGGGAATTCGAAGCCTCAGGGACAAGTGGCGCAAGTGCATTGAAGCCGAGGGTAGTTATATTGAAAAATAATAAAACACCTTTCCTCATATCTCGTTTCCTTATATCCGAATTGCAAAACTTATTAACCGTTCCTCGTGTACATATATATATATATATATATATATATATATATATATATATATATATATATATATCCAACTTCACCGCAGGAAAGAGAAAACGGAATAATTTTTTCTTCGGAAATATTTTATTTCTCGCTGCCTCAATGTGCACGGTTCGAATCCCACGCCAGCTCGGATGTTTTCGAAGTAAGAAATAAAATATTTCCGAAGAAAAAAAAATTATTCCGTTTTCTCTTTCCTGCGGTGAAGTTGGATTTACTTCACCATTCTCTCGCGTTCATGAGAGATATATGCATATATATATATATATATATATATATATATGATAGTGAAGCCACTCTATAGGAACCTAAAATTTATTTAGGAGACTAGTTTCGGTATGAAGTTTATCATACCATCCTTAGTCGTATACTGAGAATGGAATGTACACAAGAGTCGCTACCCAGCCCTAAAAACCCGAGAAAAGAAATAACGGATAAAAACGGTCATTACTCAAGGTGTGGGGTTCTTAGGTCATTCACTATACTGTTTACAGTCAGGTTCCTGGGAATAGGAGATACATTTAAGTTGAATATCCGAAAGATTGAAATTGGTAATTTCTCCTATTAGTATCGATTCTACAATATTTCTTCTACGGAAATCTTTATAATTGTATATGATAAACTTCATACCCAAACTAGTTTCGTAAATAAATTATATGCTCATCTGCAGTTGTTTCACTACCATATACCATACTCGTTATTGAGTTCTTTCTTATATATATATATATATATATATATGTTTTATTAAAAGCGACCACTAGTTTCGAATTAATAATTCTTTTTTTCAATCTTCTCGATTTGTCTTATATTCGCCTTTACTTCATTGTTTAAACTGTGGATAAGCGTACCGAAGATCATCGAGGACTGATGCTTGTTATTTTGCCAAAGGTAGAAGTGAATTAATGTAATTTAGCAATTTCTTTAATTTAACTGACGCATTTCGATACATCGAGTATCATCTTCAGAGTTTCAATGGAGAATTATTACACAGTATTCAGTTTATATATGTTACAAAATGTATTAACAAATATACGAACGAAGCTCTACACGTATAGGCAGGTTGGATCCAAGTGATAAAAGGTCAGAGAAGTAGGTAGCCAGAGAGAGGATGGGGGGAGTAAGCTTCTTGCCAGAAGGGATTAGTGGCTAGTGGCAGCTCTGAGTATACCTGTCCCTCTGTTAGCTTTTCTTGCGCTGGGCAGGATTTCATTGGAGTCAGACTGTATGTTTAAATTTGTATGTTTCTCATGGATATATATAGCTTCAAGGAAGAGCAGTTGGCGCCTGTTGGGAAGATAGTCTAAAATTTTGGTGCTTTCTTCTATCATTTTTCTGTTGAGACATGTTCCGTGTACTTCCTGTGTATGTTTTTTAGGTGCACCGTTGTTTAGATGGTATGACATTCTTCTTGAGAATGGTTTTGATTATGCCGATATACGAGCTAGGTAGGAGCTCACAGTGTCCTAGTTTACATGTGTACTCGTATATCAGATGTGTCCTTTGTTTCAGATAATAAGGATATTATAAAACTGTTCTACAAGAATACTATGAGCACTGAACACCAAGCAGATGAAAGAGCCATCAAGGGCATTATAAACCGAGGAATAAAACCCATAAAGGCCAAGAAAAAGATCGCACTAATCATCTATTATCAAAATAGACGTACTTCAACCCTCTTCATGAAAATAACCCTAAAACCCCACTACAGCCGAAACCAAGGACACATCTGATATACGATTACACATGTAAACTAGGAAACTGTGAGCTCTTACCTAACTCGTATATCGGCATGACCGGAACCACTCTCTCAAAAAGAATGTCATACCATCTGAACAACGGTGCACCTAAAAAACATACACAGGAAGTACATGGAACATGCCTCAACCGAAAAGTGGTAGAAGAAATCACCACAATTTCAGACTATGCTCCAAACATGAGTCAACATCTCTTCCTTGAAGCTATATATATCCAAGAGAAGAAACCGAATTTAAACATACAGTCTAACTCCAATGAAGTCCTGCCTAGCGCAAGAAATGCAAATAGAGGGATAAGTGTACTCAGAGCTGCCCCTAGCCACTAATCTCTTCTGGCAAGAAGCTTAATCCCTCCCCCCTCTCTGGCTACCTACTTCTCTGACCTTTTATCACCTGGATCCAACCTGCCCATACGTGTAGAGCTTAGTTCGTATATTTGTTAATACCTTTTGTAACATATATAAACTGAATACTTTGTAATAATTTTCCATTGTAACTCTGAAGATGATACTTGATGTATCGAAACGTGTCAGTTAAATTAAAGAAAGTGCTAAATGCTAAATTACATCAATTTACTTCTACCTTTGGCAACATAGCAAGCATCAGTCCCCGATGATCTTCGGTACGCTTATCCACAGTTTAAACAATGAAGAAAAGGCGAATATAAGACAAATCGAGAAGATTGAAAAAATAATTATTAATTCGAAACTAGCAGTCGCTTTTAATAAAACATGCTATAATGAAAATATACTGCCCTAATTCACGCGTATATATATATATATATATATATATATATATATATATATATATATATATATATATATATATATATATATATATAAAACTGTCTCAAAGGCAGGAATATTAATTTAAATGACAAATTTAGTCAGCTCTTTAATTGAAGTACATGAGTGCATAAAGAAGCACTAGAGCAACATGGAAACGCAATTTCTATGAGTTCGTTTGAATCTCCCCCTCCCACTCATTCAGACATTCCTTTCTCTATACCATCATTAACCCCTCTTTTATTCCTCGTTTCTCCTCTACTCTTTCCACGCCCTTTGTTGGACTCGTCCCTTCTAAACTGGAGCTGAGCAAAAAAGGTTCTCCGGCCAGACCCCTCACCACCGACCTCTTCTCGCTAATCGCGAGGACGTCCTTGCCTTTTATGGCGGTCCTTCTTCGGGCCTTTAGAAGAAGTCTTTCAAGTTTCATTACTCCCAATATCCGTCCTCGGGAGGACGCTTGTGAGTAGGGGGACAATGAGAGAAGTTGTGAGAGATAGTGAGGTGCTTGGTCGCATTAAAGGAGAAAGTGAGGTCTAAGAGAGAGGGAGAGAGCACCCCTAAGCTGTCTTTGGAGCCACCTGTGCATTAGCATCTTTTGTTGCCAACACATTTCATATTTTTTTTTAAATTATAATATATGCTTATATTATTATTTAGATTAATATATATTGATAGAGGGTGTGGTGGGTAATTTGTCGCCGAACTTCAAACAAAATAACAGAGTTCATCTATACATATATATTGGCCAAATTAAATGCCAAAGGCTTAGGGGATTCCTGTACTCTTCATTTTATCCAATGAAATCTCCCTCGCACTTAACCTACATTGAGGTGGCGCCCAAACCTGCTGCACAGCTTCTTTACGGTCCACCAGTTTAACTGGGTGAAAAATGTAAATAATACTGTGCCTAAACTCCACTTTAGTGGTGCATGAGGACTCGGTGGTCTCTCTTTCAATTTCACTTCACACATAATAGTCCGGGGGGTTAGGGTGTGCAGGGTTGGGAAGCCAGATGTTCGGAATGATGGACAAGACTGGGTTTTCCTATTAGTGTGGCATGATGCAGAGTCCTACTGCTGCACGTAGCCTTCCAGCGGCCACCTCCTGGATCAAAGACAATATCGACTCCTCCAGATACTTGATATCGTCACCCTTAATGACACTGAGGCCCACCTGGAAGATCGACAGGGGCATAAAGTAGGCCTCGCTACTGATCACCATGAATTGGACCGGAAATTTGTTTTTCATGACTCGCTACATCTTAGGGGGACACAACAAGCCAGCGTTTGTTCACTCCCTGGTTCTGACAGAAATTCTCCCCGTCTGAGAAAAAACACAGCTTGCCAGGATTGAAAGGATGGTTTAGTTAGCTCGCAAGCTTCGCAATACGTTTCTTTCAATTACTCTTCATCCTTTGCTACAGAAGCTGACCATTTCTCAACTTCCTGATGATACAATCTGACACTACCTTGTCCCTGGCTATTTACCTCATTAACTTGCTGGGATTGTGTCAAGGATGGCCTGCATCTCCGCGACAAATTCTTGGTTTCTTTTTCTATCAGAACGATTAGAGTGAACTTTCTGAGCCACTCTACCTTCGCAATTTCAATCTAACATCCAACTCTTTCCTAATCATCTGCACCTTCTTCAGATTGACAGCCACGTATCCGTAAGTCTTCGAATTAGAGCTCCCGGCGTGAAAAACAAACAGTTCAGCTTTTGCCTTTTTCAAATCGCTAAGTTGATGATATTTGTTGTATTTAACCTACAGCTTGAATCACTTACCCAAAGGTTCTAAGTTTTCTCTTCACCGTAAGCATATTCACATGCCGTCTATATTAATTTCTACTCCACAACTTTCAGGCGTTGTTAGGAGTTGCAGTCCGCTATATTACACCAAGTTGAATCTAATGGAGACGATGAGAATAAAATTTATTTAACTTCACCTTTTTGTGTTTGCTTTTTTGTCTATTAATCCATATTTCATTTTAACAGTTAGGTGGTACCATACTAAAGCGGTTGTGTTTTCCAGAAAAGAGTTAAAGTCTGACTATGAGTAAACTAACTACTTACTGCCATAATATTTTGTGTGTTGACCATTTGCTTCTACAGCCCCCTTGCCAGGGGCTGTTAGAAGTAGCATGATAATCATGCTTCAGGGAACATCTGATAGAGTGCGTGCCATCCTGGCTGCAATTACCGCAAGGTCTGTAAGAGGATTTGTGGCTATATATCTTTCATCTCTTTTCACTCCCTCCATCTTTAGCTCTTTTTTGCATACATATCTCTCTTTACGCAGTTTATGCGGGAACTGACAAAGTTAAAAAAAAAATAATCAAACACATAGCCTCTCCCATAGCTCAGAGACTCCGTAAAGGTTATGTGCACCACCACCCTCTACATACACATACAATCCGATTCCACGATCATTTCTGCCGACATATTTTCGTTACGGTTTAAATCTGGTGGGTTAGCGAATGGGTTGCTTATGGATGGCGTCTCCAAGCCACCCCTAATCACCTCCTTTTCTGTGTGTTTTTATGAACTCACTTAACAACGCGGGGTTCTGTGATGAACCAAGCTCAAATAAACGACACCCTCACTTCTTTCAGACTATCCACGTCATCAGCACCAAAAGGGGGTGAGTGGGGGAGCAGTCGGAATGCCTCTGCTACAACTAATTAGTAGTACCATATCCTCTTGACCTTAGTTCCCCAAAAGCAACTGGTGCTTTCTCTTGGATCATCTTTGGCACTGCTTTTAAATCTAATACTATCTTTTCCACGCCGAATAAAAAAATACAAAGTTAACTTTGAATGAAAAATACTTGAAAGAAAAAACATGTAATTCTCTTTCGTCCAGTAAATTCGTTACTGCCAAAATATACCCGTATTTTTAACTACTAAAATAAATAAATTGAAGACCGTCCTGAAAATCTCCTCCTAAAGCTTGTAAAGGTCAGAAGGCCCCAAATAAGCTGTTAAAAATAAGCTATCCTGAAAGATGGCTTTTGGTAGATGAGGAAATATTAATTATTGAATTTGCAAATAACACAAAATTAGCATGGAAATTGGGTAGAACTACTAACAGACAATTAAATTGATAAAAAATTAGTTGAATTGATATTGAGCACTAATTGTTACGCAGAAAACATGAAATATCTTATTTCTTTCTCTCCACATGAATTCCTTAAGATACAAGAGGAACGGCTTTGACACTCCTTACATAAGGAGCTTGAGCTGCGCATGAAGTCCTTCGGTCTTTGTCCTACGGCCTATCCGGCTCTGGCAACGGGTTCTGGCGAAATAAATTAAAAAGGTTTTAAGTACATATCTCCGAATAATATACTATTGGTCTATTTTATAAACATCGATGTTTATTTTCTAGACCTAAAGCCAAGAAAAAAATCTTAGCGGAATTCTTTGGAAATCACAATCATGGCACCACTCGCGGACGAGTTTAGCTTGTGCTCAGGGTTCCATCTTCGATGTTTCTTCATGTAGCTTATCAGCCCTATTCTATTCCCGCAAATTTTATCAAAGTCGAGACATGCATTAACAGGTGGGTGAGATTGGCATGGGCGATCTCTACGGCCTCTTTTAGCAGCTCTGCGGGCTTCCAGGTATTGCCTTCGATTTGCTTCCAACGTTTCAACTCCTCTCTTCAGCTTCCGTTTCCATGTTTCTGTCCAGAGCTTCTGTTGGACATGTTTTGTAATCTATCCGACATACTTTCAAGTTGTATTTTGAAATACCAATAAAACAATCCGCAGGACTTTTTTTTCGATTTTAATTTGATGTAAGAATTTA
This sequence comes from Ceratothoa steindachneri, assembly GCA_963969495.1. NCBI lineage: Eukaryota > Metazoa > Arthropoda > Malacostraca > Isopoda > Cymothoidae > Ceratothoa > Ceratothoa steindachneri. Next base: position 150,709,370 of record OZ018321.1, on the reverse strand, counting down.
ATTTTGATTTACTCGTTTTTAAGGGGGCCAGTAACTATTTCCTCCTGCTAAATATTAAAAGGGAAAATCCACTAGAAAAAGAACTTCGATCAAACCTTAGAATATACGAAAAAAAAGGCAATGCCTTAATTTTAATAAGTTTTCTGAACTCCACCATTTGTATTTATTTTTTGTATTTAAAAAAATCCAAAACATTTGATAATCATATTTATTTTTTCTGAACTTCACTATTTTGTTTAAAAAAAAAAAGTTAAAATATATTTACGCTAAACTAATATCAAAATATGTCAATGACTATATCCATATCCCAAAATTTGCTCTTGACCAATTTGTACATACAAACTTTTTTAAAACAAAAAGAAAAATCCATAAAATTCGCCGAGTAAAAATTATAGTTTAGTGGAGGAATACAAAAAGTCCCTTTTGCATCCTTACATCCTCTTGATATGTGCTTTATGCTTGATTTCTTCTACTTAATTATTGGAAAGCATTTCAAATAAAAATTAATTAATAATTCTTCGGAAGTTGAGCGAGCCCTGATATGAGGATGTGTATACAACAAACATAGCAAAGAACTAATTACTAAGTTCATATACATCAAATGAGTAATTTGCTACAACCATTACAAAGATTAACTATATTTTTAGCACTTGAGTCAAGTTGAAATAATATAAGCTGCCCTCAGGTACTTATGAGCTGCTGATCCTTACAACATTTGGAAGTGGTAAGTTCAGTGGATATGAAGATGTTTCAAGCTACATGGCAGAAGGGGAATAATGTTCATTGTGCTATTAACGGAGAAAGCACATAACTGCCAAACCGGATCCCATCTTGTAATTGAGGTATAATAATATTTAATAAGAATGACTTTCAGAGGATCAGCTTTCACTATGGAATAGGAAAGGGTTAAAAAGATCCCCCTGTTTTGCTCTCTAGTGCTACAATTAGTCTTAGCTTATAGCAGCTACTTATTTTATATTTCCAGACTCATACGGATAAACCGGAGGGAAGAAAAATTATTTCCTCTTTTTGATACCAAGAAAAAATTTTCACCGCTGGTTACAACAATAAACTTTCTTCTGAAGTTGACTGTACATTTATCTTTTTAGAAGTAAAATTTAACGAATCAAATAATCGAAATTTCAGCTCAGTTTACAGAAAGAAAACCAGCATTTTATTTGGTCAAGCTTCATTCAAAACGAACCTAAATTTAAATTCAATAAAACCTGCTCACCAAGTTGCTCAAATTAAAAGGACTTTCGCGACCAGGTGGATTACTTTTTAGATACATTGCGGGTAATGGAAATCTCACCAATGTCATTCATAATGCGATTAAAAAATTCCTCTGCGATAAATTCTGCCTCAAAGAAGTGACTGAAAGAAGAAACCATTTACAGATATTTTATATTAAACTTCCTAATTATGGTCCCGATAGCATAATTTTACGGTGAAAATTTGTAAAATTCATCGCAAAATTTTACCTACAAATTCACTTATATATTTAGTTGTACTGTAAAACGTACATTGGGATTCTCTTTAGAAAGAATAACCGACTTCCCGATCTGTGTTCGTCCATCGTTTACCGCTACTCCTGTGGTAACTCTATGTCATCCTATGTTTGTCAAACTAAGCGACAACTAGGACCGAAGAGGACAGGAGTGTGAGTGTTGGAAAGGGGTCGCCCCTTTGCAAGGTTCCCTTTCCTCTATACTGGATCAACCTTATGAAACTAATCATCCTATAAAACCAGAAAACTTTAAAATTTGTGCTAAATCTCACCTTTAGTCTTTGCCCCTTCTCGAAACTATATTTGTATATTCATTAATAACAACCTCCGCTAAACAATTAAGTACTCCTTTTAGCTCATTGATTCCTCCCCGATTATTAACCCCGTAGGTCTTACGGAGACCCCTTTTTTACTCCTCTGTCAATTATTTTGAAACTAAGTAGGATTTTTTTAGTTCTTGATGTAATAAAAATTAGTGTTATTGAATTATTTCTTGTATTTCTAGCTTTATATTAAATGTATATTAATAATATTTAACGGTGGTATTTCTTAATTATAGATAGTACTGAAGATGAGAAAAGAATTTACCGAAAGCGCTGCCAAATAAATATTTGTGTGTGGCCTCGTCTTCTGGTTACTTAAAATATATATATATATATATATATATATATATATATATATATATATATATATATATATATATATATATGCATTTAAAGGGCCAAATAAATATAAATTCGCATCACGACACTAAGGAAGACGACCATTGAAAGCTTAAGAAAGAAAGTGTGAGATATAGAGACGGAGAGCGTCGTGGCAACAATACGTTTCCTCGGAAAACTTGTGTCCATCATTAACCCAAATTAATCATATGAACTAACGAAACTTGGTTTCCATGCGGCGAGTAATGAATAAGGAAGGGTTCGTTCACACTACAAGCAGAGCAGAGCGGTTAATAGCGCCATTAATTTCTAGATAAGTTTTAATGTACAGACGTTCAGCTGTTTCCACCGCGGCAGAGCAGCGCGGAGCATAGCGGGTGCAGGGACTGGCAAAGATGTCAGCTGCTACAATATATAATTCTTATCACGTATTAGTTTACGCACACGAAGGTTTGAACTCGTCGGCTTCACTCTTATTGGATCCGGCACGGCCCTTATTTTTTTTCACTCGCTTCGAAAGTTTCTCTAACGACCGTGTAGCGACCAGCGTGTACGAACCGCGTGTGTAGCAAGTCGCTACACACATAAAGTACAGAGAGAAAGAAAAGTAAAGTTAGCGCCGTTTACGAGAATGTCACACAGTAGAAACGGAGCACAGTTATCTCTTTTAGAGTTGGTCGAGGCAATCTTAGGCAAACATTATAATCAAAGCAGAATCCACAATAAACCGGATAGCTATCACTATTAAACAAATAGAAACCAGATTAAGAAGCTGTCTCCATGGCAACATGACACCACCTACCTAGAATTTTACCCAATAGTCGGACTGCCTTTCTTATCAATGTGTTCGGCAGTAGCCTATCTAAAGTCGAGGTATGTTAATACCAATAAATCAACATGCCTGTACATAAGAGGGAGATGTGGCTTAGTTGGACGAGGAACTTGTAGGGCGTGGCTCAAATTGAATATATAACTGTGTGAAGCCAGAACAAAGAGGATAATCAGATTACTGTTTTATATAGCAATATATCGCGTTATATATCGTTCAGTCCGATCTCTCTGATTCGCGTAATTCATCTTTGTATATAGTCGTGTACATAGCGCAGACATTAAGGTGTAACTCTTAAATGCTCTATTCGTCCACCCTCCTTTAGACCTTGCCCGCACTTGAACTCGAACTTGATTTATGTCATAACTTAGAACTTAAAACTTATTTAAATAACTTTTTAAAGTGCAATAAGATGTAGTTCAATAATAATTCTATTTTTGCTTTGGTGACTTCAATATCGTGACATTCCTCAATCTTCCTGCTTCAAGGCCTTATTAATCGGGAAAACAACCGTTGCGCATTCTCCTCGTTAATCGCAATTCCTTGCGATTACATAACTCCCGAAATACCGGTGTTTCTACCTTGGTGTTGCCTACTCCCATCCTCCGGGCTTTTTGACCCCGTCGCTAGAATAAGACCACCCCTCGGCTTAGGGCACACCATAGCAATCAACAAATAACTCTCATGGGAAATAAGGAAGGGCAACGCAAACTAACCGGAGCATCTGTATCAACCGGCGTCCTTGCCAAAAGATTACGCGATAACTCGGTAATCTATCACCATTAGTGGCAACTAGCGTCCCCCTTACAAGGCTCTTGGATTGTCCTCACGATCACCTTCAAGGTTTCCCCATAATTAGGGACATCATTCAGGAGTCCCCCCCATAAACGCACGTTTTTTTTTAACTTTGCTCAAATTTGAAAACATTTTTTCTTATTTTATTTCAAACTCCCTCGCTTATTTATCCTCCTCCAATTTTATTTTAATAACAGGAATAGTTTCAATAGCACACATCCCTTAATAAACATAACATAATATAGTCAGGAATAATTGTGCCACCACAACGTCTGCCTCAATTACAACCACAAGTGCAAATCAAACGTTCTCCACTCCACCAACCACGTGTACCTCGGCCGTGGCGATCAGCCATACAGCTGTGTTCAACCAGGATGTCAGCGCCCGAGGCACCAACCGCCCTTCGATCATTCTTCCTGCTTTTGAATCAACCGATCTAATCACGTGGTTATAATTATGCGAAGTGCTCGTGGCACATCAAGCCATAACTGATCAAGAGCGCATAATCTACATTACCTAAAAAGTCCCGATGAGTATATTTACTTTGTTCTGGGGGATTTTGCTTGAAAGTGGGAGGAAGGGTGCTTGGGGAGAATTAAAGCAGGCTTTTAAGCTCGACTTCGGCGAGTTGCAGGTCGAGGACTTGCGAGAACTTTTAAATACGCAGCAAATGGGGGTAGGCGTCCCACGCGCTTCCTTGAACATCTTAAGGAATTTGATAATCAGGGCGAAAGGCGCTCAGTCTGAGCTTTTCGACTCCCTCCTGACAGAAATTTTCATGTGTGGGATCCCTGAACACATTAGTCCCCTCATTATGATTGGTGAGCATAACAACGTAGACCAGATTGCACATGCAGCTGAGATTATATACCTCAACCAATATGTTAGCTGGGGGACTGTCCCACAAAACCCGATTCCTCCTTCTAATTTAACTATTTCGCAGGTTTGATTACAAACGGAGTTTCCGACAACAGGCCGGGCCCGTGTAACGCCTATTTCCATTCATCACCGGACTTATCTGCCACGTTGGAGAGGATAGAAAGATAGTTACAAAACTAAAAACTCCAATGTAGGAACGGGCAAGGGCACAGTTACAAGAGCGGACGAAGCGACAGGCACCGTTCGTCCTCTCGAAGACGAAACCAACGAGGGCACTTCAGCACAAGAGATGAGGCGCAGCATTCCTCTAATCATTCTTCTTCCGCCTACACCTCCGCACCGAAATTTTCTCACCCTCAACCAAAGAGTCTCTTCTGGTACCCTGAGAAATATGGTAGCAAAGCTGTACACTGTGCGCAGCCATCTCAATATTACCACTCATCCTATTCTCAATCTAATGCTCACTTTTCCCAACTTCGTGCCTCATTTTAATGTTGCTTTCTTCTAACAAACTAATTAGTGCTGGTACCAGAATAAATATGGTGCATAAGCCGTAAAATGTTTACAGCCCTGTATATATTTACAACGAGTACTTCTTTTTTCTAATGTTAATCCACTAATTTTATCTCCTCAACAACGAATTCACTGTTATCAATCTAATGCTCCAATTCACTCTCACTCTTCTCATTGTAATAATTAAAATTCTCCAACAAATTTAAATTAAAAACTTAAAGGATCAATGGGTCTATGTATCACCTCTGCCGTTCTTTCCCTTTCTCAGGGGTATCCACCATTTCGTATTTACGACCCACTTTCTGTTTTTTTTATATTTAGTTGACACTGGTGCTCAATGTAGTGTTATTCCAGCCTCTCTGGACGATAAAGCTTGATTTTCTTTTGATCTTGTACTTAAAGCCGCTAATTCATCGGATATAAGGACCTTTGGAAGGCGTATCCTTCAGCTGCCTCTCAGCATCCGTCGAAGTTTTCGATGGACGTTTATTATTGCCTTGGTTGATGTACCTATTTTGGGCCTCGATTTTCTCTCTGCCCAAGACCTTTTGGTCGATTCTCGTAACCGCAAACTTATCTATCGCGCTACTTCGCTCACAGTTTCGGGTTCATTTTCCCGTCGCAAAGTTCTCTTCTCTCTTTCCTGTTCCCTTCAAGCTGTCCCCAATTTCAGCGCCTTCTACAGGAATTTCCTGCCCTTAGCCTTCCATCTTAAAAGCACAGGCCTATTAAACACAGTGTTGCTCACTGGATAGAGACGACAGGAGGGCCGGTATTTTCTCACCCCCGTCGACTAGCCCAAGATAAACTCACTTTAATGAGTCAGGAGTTCGCCTTCATGGTGGAAGCTAACATAGCTAGCCCCTCTACTTCTCCTTGAGTCTCTCCGCTTCATAGAGTACCCATATCCACTCCCGATGAGTACATAGCTGTATATGATTACAAGCGGCTCAATGCCTGTACTATCCCCGATAGATATCCTCTGCCGTATCTGTCTGATTTCAACTGTGCTCTTTTCGGTTGTTCAATCTTTTCTCGACTCGATCTGGCTCGTGCCTTGAACCAGATCACTATTCATCCAGATCACATCCCAAAGACTGCTATCACGACGCTATTTTGTTTCTTCGTCATGCACCAAATGCATTATGGTCTTCATAACGGTGGTCAAACCTTTAAAAGATTCATGGATCAGGTTCTAAGAGGTCTCTCCTTCGTCTTTTGTTACATAGACGACCTCCTGATAGCATCTTCGCCTTTAGAGGAGCATCTATCTCACCTTCGTCAGGTTTTCGCTCGACTTGAAGAGTATGGTATCTTTGGTGTCGAACAACTCTCCATGCTTTGACATCATGTTTGTCCTGACGGCATTTGTCCTGTCGAGGACAAAGTTATTGTGATTCGGGAATTTCCCCGACCATCTCGACTCAGGCAACTGCGTCGGTTCTGTGGTATGGTTAACTTTTACCATAGATTTACCTGTGACGCTTCTAGAATCATTCAACCACTCTACATTCTCCTTTGTCATGGTATTCAGAGGCGTACGAATATTTACCACGCACAAAAGAGGCTATGGTCTCCGCCATTTCACTGACACATCCTTGCCCGGGGGCCCGTATAAGCGTTGTCGTGGATGCGTCAGCCACTCATGTAGGTGCAACCTTACAACAATGGGTTGGTGACTCATGGCAACCTCTCTCGTTCTTTTCAAAATCTTTAACGCTTGTACAAAAGAGATCGAGCACCTTTTCATGAAAGCACCTCGGGATATATCTCTCCCTCCGCCGCTTCCGGCAATAGTTCGAATGGCGTGAATTTACTGTCTTCACGGACCACAAGCCATTCATTGGTGCACTATCTACTCATAGCATTTCTTCGTGCACTCTGTAGCCGATGCTCATCATCTAGACTTCATTTTGAAACTTAAAAGCGACATTCAATACGTTCTTGGCTCATCAAACGTCGTACCGGATACGCTTTCTCGCATTTCTTCAATTTCTCGGTTCTAACGCGTTCTCATCCATCACTTCCTTTAAAGCAAGGTTAATGACTGCTATCTAGGCTAGTTTAGTCATTAACCAAACCCCATATTATGCTTTACGGTACGCTCTGGAAATTCAGCTGTATTTTTTGCTGCTGGCACCTAGCGTTATTTCGTTCCAACTGGCCTACCGAAAACCTGTAGTCCTGTAAAAAGAGATAAAACACGTTACGTAAAGATGTTAATTATGTCCAAACCACTATTAGATGTATCCTGAATGAAAATTGTGTTCAAGACGCCGCGTTTTAGATGTATCATCATTAAAAATTGTGTTCAAAACGCTTTGTTTTAGATGTATCCTCAGAAAAAATTCATATTTTAGCAAAATACTGAATAAAAACTGTTCTTACCTTTTGAAATTTTTCCTTCTCTGAGGGCGTATTGAATATTGAAACTTGCCCGTTTCATCCGTAAATACGCGAAGAATCGCTATCCATCTCTCCTCGATTCGTATAAGAGATGGTGGTATTGTCCATACCGATTTCTCCTTACGTTAATTGGATGGACCCAGTGTTTCCATTTCTGTTTTTGCTGTCAAACAATAGGAACGCACACAGGAAATTCTCCATAGCGAATGATTAGTTTTTGCGGGTAACCACGCCTTGCTCTGCATATATGCGAACACCTGACCGAGCCGCTCCGTTCTGCACTCGTCTGCTCGGCTTGTAGTGTGAACGAGCTCTAATCATTAGATAGAATTAAATAAGAATAAATGTAAAAATTAGCAGTTAAAATAATTCAAGAATGAAATTACTCCCACGAAATCATCTTCTGATTGCTCTTCACAGGCTTAATTTTGTCCTCGTCCGATTAGAGTTTAATGATGGTAAGATTATTGTCGTGGTATGACATTATATTACATCAATACCATATTATATCTATGGGGGAGGGACCGATAACATATAGGGGAACCGACGAAGGGACGGAACACCACTAGTTTAGACGGGCTGAGTAGCGAGAAAGAGTGCAACGAGGTCAGGTAAATTATGGGCAATGGCAAAACTCAAGGTTATTTAAAGAGGCATGTACAAAAATATATTTTTATTTACATAAAAAATGAGAGAATTGATAGACAAAAATTACATCGGAAAACGAGGGGGGGGTGGAATTGTAGTCATAAATCAGACTATGAAGTTAAAATTAATGTGTTATGGGAGAAGACTATTCAAATGGGGGAAATTAACGCAAATGGGTTACTGAGGGGGGGCGGGGGGGCTTATGAAAGATTCTGGTTAAGACGACGGGGCAAGGCTTCACGGATGTCTTCTGCACGTGGGACGAGGGCGCTCAAAACTTCTAAGCGGGAACTTGAAGTGATGACGGTTCTCCCCCTCAAAAAAGGTGGGGGGGAGGTAACGTCCGATCCAGGGGAGAGTATTTTGGCCACCCAAAAACGAGGGGTGAACGAGGAGGGCTTCGACAGGAGTTGACGAGAAAAGTCGGAAAAATCACTCGGTAGCGATCGTTAAATGGAAATACCTTACTGGCTGGGGCTAATTCCAATAGACAAAAATAGTTCAGCTGTCACTTTGCTTTGTTGTTAGCACCTGACTTGGAACTAGGGGAATTTTCTTGGGGTCCGGGCGAGACTTCTCAACTCTGTGTCTCCTCATGGGAGTCGAGCACTATTTATGTCCGAGGCTCTCCCCGTGGTGTGTGGTGGGTTAGCGGGAAACAGATCTACTATCGAATGGCCTCGAATCTTCTTGCAGAGGCTATACTAGCCCGTGTAAAGGTGAATCGTGGTGGACGCGGTTCGAGGCTACCGCTTGTGGATGGGGGTGGGGGTTAGGCTTACTAATTTAAGCCTAGCCAAGCCTTCTACGGCGCATGGAAGTTCCGTTCTGAACAAAAGATTCCACGTGGAATTCCCTCACACATCTCCCAACCGAAAGATGATGCTTTACAGAGCAGTTGCGTATCAAAGGATCATCCCACGCGTCAAACTAGAATTATCAAGGAGTCTTGGAAAATTCTGACCTTCTACGACAGGTGTACACACACAAAAAACAACGTAAATCTGAGCTCAGCGGGGAATTTACGGACATAAACCTTAAACAGGTCAATTCTAGAGAATTTAACTAGTACAATTTGAAAAAAAAAAATCACAGGAGAACATTAGCGACATTTCAGTGAAACAAAAAAAAAAACAACAATTAAATGGAGGCATAAATATGGGACTAAAGACTAAACAATTTAGTGGATCAAAAAAAAAATCATAATTAGGAACATTAATGAGATAATATATATACAATTCACGTGGAAAACCTTCGCTCCCCCCGGAGTATGGACGAGGTAATCCACGGGTCCTCTAGCCTCGAAGAAGGGGTAGGATCCCTTTCAATGGCTAAGGAGTTTGCTGCTTCCTGTGAGAAGTAGCACCAGCACCTCAGCGCCAGGCTTGAATTTTCGTTCTTGTGACTTAAGGTCCAATTAGGTCTTATACCTCTCAATAAGTCCTTCTTCACGAGATACAAAACTCGTTTGTTACCTCGGGTGGACTCACGCTCGAGGGCTTTAGTTTTCTCCCAAAGGGGGGGGGGAGTTGCGCGCTCTTTCTGGGCGCGGGAAAACTTGTCGCTCCGGAGGACTTGGAACTCCGGGTCGATAGTGATTTCCAGGAAAACAGGTCCACGGGATTCCAGCGCTGCCTAAGTACAGGTAATCACGGGTTGGGCCACGGGATGGTCGTGGATTACGGGGTTCTGACCGAACAAAACGGAGCAGAACTGGATTGGGGCAGCTACCAATTCAACCCAACCGGACATATAGTCACACTCCATGTGACAACGAATTACTGGGAAACGACTGGCCCGGCCAAGGTAGTCGTAGACCACTGCAAATTTCTTGTGGTCGGGGCCAACAGGGAAGCGTAGGTCCTCAGTCACTATAATACAGGTGCACCCGGTGTCACACGCGGAGGGTGGATACTCGACGACCGTTTACAGTTCCGTTCTTGAACTTCAATCCACCAGGGTTGTTATCATTAAAGAGAAAGTTTACCTGATGGACCGGGTCTTTGGCGGGTGAGGGAGGATCGGGAGTCTCCTGAGGCGACGGAGGAGGATCAGGGGTGGACCAGATTTGGTGCCCTTGGTGGGACTGAGAGTTTGTGAATCAGGAATTTTTAGGACAGTTCGTGCGGTAATGGCCGGGAACTCCACATATGTAGCAGACGATGGGGTTCTTTTGGTACGGCACAACCGGAGGAGAAGAAACTAGGGGCTTAATGTCTCGGTGTTCAGATGGATAGGAGTTACTTGGCTTCGAGGGACTAGGAACTTTGGTAAATCTTGGAACCAATTTAGGGCCATAAAATTTAGTTTTGGCGGGTGATTGGGGAGCATTTTTAACATCCTTAGGGTATAAATCGTGACTACCCGCGTAGACATCGGCCTCTTCCAAGCACTCATTGAAAGTGGCGCAACGTTTATCCTTAATGAAGGCACGAATTTCGGGAGTCACGGCAGCTAAAAGCTGATCCCTAAGAAAGAAGTCCAGAAAGGACTCGTAGACCTGGGGAATCTTGCACGCATCTAGCCAACACTGAAGGTGTCTTTGCAGGATGAACCCGTGTTTTCGAAAGATTTGGCCAGGGCGGATCCTTTCCTGGCGGAATCGGGAGCGGTAAAATTCGCTATTCATATGAACAGCGGCTAGCAATTCGGACTTTAACGTGGAATAGTCCAAAGTTGCTTCCAGGGGAAGGGATACGAAGATATCCCTTAACTTGGCATTTAGGAGGGAAAGTAAGCGAGCAACGCCATCATTTTCGAGATCCCATCTATTGAACTGAAAGATTTTCTCAAAATAGGCCAAAAATGACCCAAAGTCCTCTCCATCATTAAAAGCGGGAAGGTGGACTGAAGGAGTTTGGGGAATTTCAGCCCGGGAACCGATAGACTGAGAATCCATTTGATTTCGTCTCATTTCCAGCTCGTGCTGCCTAATTTGTTCACGTTCTTTCATCGCCATTTTGTTCCTCTCCATCTCCATTTTGTTCTTCTCCATCTCCATTTTGTTCTTCTCCATCTCCATTTTTATCTTCAGTTTGTTCTCCTCCATTTCATCTCCATTTTAAGTTTGTTCTCATCTATCTCCATCTTCAGTTTGTTCTCCTCCATCTCCATTTTGTTCTTCTCCATCTCCATTTTGTTCTTCTCCATCTCCATCTTGTTCTTCTCCATCTCCATTTCCCTTCGCTCTGGCTGTTCGTTCCTCTCTTCTTCCTGTACGTAATTTAGCAGGTCTTTGCCCGAAAGACCTAACTTTTCAGCCTGACTCTTAAATTTTTCGAAGGATAACATTGTTACGCAGTTAACTAAGTAAACACTGACACACGAACGATCTAGGACACTACCCACGTGAAAAAAATACTTGAATATTCGTGAAGGCATTGTTCACAAAAAAATAAAATGGTCCTACCGGAATTAGGACATCAAAGACCTCAACTCATTTGGATTAATAACCAGGAGAGTCTCCAAAATTTAAACACAAATAAAAAAATAATTACCTAGGGTCTAACACAAAATCTAAATAGATTAACGTTCCACTGCTCTTCAATTAACTTGAACTTGCCTTTTGCCAGTCCAATACAAAAATTAAAATAAAAGGGATATAAGTGAATAACAAGCGAACTTCTAATGTCGAAATTAAAATGACACGGGTTCGGAAAAAACCCAAATACACTTGACACCAAATTTATATAATATGTATATTAATAAATATATATGTCGTGGTATGACATTATATTACATCAATACCATATTATATCTATGGGGGAGGGACCGATAACTTATAGGGGAACCGACGAAGGGACGGATCACCACTAGTTTAGACGGGCTGAGTAGCGAGAAAGAGTGCAACGAGGTCAGGTAAATTATGGGCAATAGCAAAGTTAAAGGTTATTTAAAGAGGCATGTACAAAAATATAATTTTATTTACATAAAAATAATGAGATAATTGATGGACAAAAATTACATCGGAAAACGAGGGGGGGGGGTGGAATTGTAGTCATAAATCAGACTATGAAGTTAAAATTAATGTATTACTGGAGGAGATTATTCAAATTGAAGGAATTAACGCAAATGGGTTACTGAGGGGGATGAAGAGGGGTTGGCTTACGGAAGATTCCGGTAGAGACGACGGGGTAAGGCTTCACAGATGTTTTCTGCACGTGGCACCAGGGCTCTCAAAACTTCTAAGCGGGAACTTGAAGTGATGACGGTTCTCCCCCTCAAAAAAGGTAGGGGGGCGGTAACGTCCGATCCAGGGGAGAGTATTTCGGCCACCCGAAAACGAGGGGCGAACGAGGAGGCTTCGACAGGAGTTGACGAGAGAAGTCGGAAAAATCACTCGGTAGCGATCGTTAAATGGAAATACCTTACTGGCTGGGGCTAATTTCAATAGACAAAAATAGTTCAGCTGTCACTTTGCTTTGTTGTTAGCACCTGACTTGGAACTAGGGGAATTTTCTTGGGGTCCGGGCGAGACTTCTCAACTTTGTGTCTCCTCATGGGAGTCGAGCACTATTTATGTCCGAGGCTCTCCCGGGGGGTAGGGGGGTTAGCGGGAAACAGCTCTACTCTCGAATGGCATCGAATCTTCTTGCAGAGGCTATTCTAGCCCGTGTAAAGTTGAATCCTTGTGGACGCGGTTCGAGGCTACCGCTTGTGGAAGGGAGGGGGAAGGGTCAGGCTTACCAATTTAAGCCTAACCGAGCCTTCTACAGCGCATGGAAGTTCCGTTCTGAACAAGAAATTCCACGTGCAATTATCTAACAATTATGTTAATCAAATCCTCCATTAACATATGTGTGCAATACTAAGTTGACCTACCCTTGGAATAGATCTGTTTCTAACATGAGTATTCTGGTTAATTTGTGGCTCCTAAATTACAAACCTTGTTTACATTCTTTCAGTTAATTTTCCTTCTCCCCTAAAGATGTAAACATGAAAGTGGGTTTGATATGGAGGAAGAAATATTGGGGCACTGAAGGAGAAAATGGTAAAAGGAGTGCAGGTGTATTGATTAAAAAACAAAAAACAACCCCAACGGGACCCAAGACGGAGGGCTTGACCTCTTCGTTCGCTTAAGATCCCCGATCTGGGATGTATGGGAGGAATAAAGCCCATATAGCCCTCCCTATTCTAGTTTCAGACTCCCTGGATTACTGAGGCCTGGGGGGATTTGCCGCTGTTCCGGGCGCTGGGTTTAAAATTCTACACAAAACAGCACCTGGTTGGGGGAGAAAGGGAGAGGGGAATGAGTGAGAGGGAGATATCTTCCGCAAGTCTTTTTGCATCAGTTCCAAACCCTCTTAGGATGGCACCAACATTTCGCCTTTTTGTTTCGCAAAGCAAACTCGTCGGCCCCTTACGTTTCCTGGTCGAAATTTTTCCGTTTCCCTCGACATCGGTAGATATATTCAATATATATATATATATATATATATATATATATATATATATATATATATATATATATATATATATATATATATAATCGTGATTAATAGTTTTGAGACTATATCTTTTCATATAAGAAAATTCTTTTGTTTTAGTATATTTGTATCATAAGTTGAAGGTGAAATATACCAAATATTAGTGCCCAAACACATTATATTAGTAAATACAACCACTTAATGCGCGTAGTCTTTGCTCAATAAGCACCAGCAATTCTCACAATTCTATGGCTTCTTTTTATCAACCGCCAATTTGGTTATTCTTCACAAATTTTCTATCGTATTCAAATCTACCGAAATCGTGGGCCAATATCCTACAGGTTCGATGTTATTTTCATCCACAAACTTTGTTATTGCGTTTTTGGTGGGTTAAAGTGAGTCATTAAGCCGAAAAATACAGTAATCTTTCCCAAATTGGTCCTGAACTTTTGGTAAGAGTAGATAATGAAGCAGGTTTTGGTACCATTTAAAATTCATGGCAGTGTCGCTGTGTAAAATTGTTAGTGCATCAGTTCTCTTAGATGAGAAACATCCTAGACATGGAGAGTATCCGGATGCTTCAAAGTGGACACAACACAAGACAAGAAATTGCTCTCCTTTACTCCTCCTAACAGAGGATCTTCCACACGCTCCAAACAAACGGGAGAGAGTTTCCCCAGAGAATATCATTTTACCTCAGTCTTAAAAAATCCATTCTTTATATTTCCTTCAAATTTGGAGCCTCTTTTTAAGGTTCTCCTTGGTAAGATAAGGCTTTAGAAACACAAGAAACATAAAAAAATGAGCCCTTGAAGTTTGTCTGAAAGATTATAATAGGCTCACACCGAACCAAAATAACATTTGATCAAGGGAATCCGAATGGTTAAGGCTCTAAAGAGAGCATTGTTCCCGTATCGTAAATACCTTCTTTTTGGGAAAGGTTCGAAAGGACATTGGTCAAATGACGGAGTTTTTTTGTTGTTATTTACGACAGAGTATTTAGGACGTTAAATTTTTGCTTTCTAGATTTTAGAGAAACACAATAACGGTGAGGGTTATAAAAACTAAATCTATTTATCCTAACAAAACAAAGACAAAAAGAGAATATTGAATTATAATAATAATTATACCAAAACAAAGGTTGAGCAAAGTATATGGAAATATATATATATATATATATATATATATATATATATATATATATATATATATATATATATATATATATATATATATATATATATATATATTTATATATATATATATATATATATATATATATATAAATATATATGTATATATATATATATATATATATATATATATATATATATATATATATATATATATATATATATATATATATATATGTGTGTGCAAAAAATCCACAGGAAAATGAAAGGCAGATTCCAAGTACTTTCGAACTTGTTTAGTTCATTATCAAGGAATAACGAAAAATTTGACAAAGCTGGTATATACTCGTATATGAGAGCCAGCAGAGTAATGCCCCCCCCGCCCCCATGAACAACTAAAAGGCACAAAATAGAGAAATATAACACCGCTCTGCGTCAAAAATGTACCTTAGTTTTTCTGTCGTGTTTCTTAATAAAATTGACCGCTTAAATCCGAATCTAGTATCCGTTTTTCTCTATCAGGTCCTGTTTTTGAGATACAGGGGGTGATAATAATTTTATAGTTTATACATGTCCTATATTACATCCCACCACACTCATTTTTATTTACTGTATTCGCAGTAAAATTTGTGTACATTTTAAGTAACTATGTTAATAAGTTTAGATTTTTTTAAGTTAGAAATTACTTAGCATTATAATAATCAGAATAATAATAATAATAATAGGGGTTGAGTTAAAAATGAACGGATTTTGCTATGTTTGTGGCAAAGTGACTTTTTTCGAGCATCAATGTACAATATCTCCTGTAAATAAATCTTTGTATCATGTATATTTTGGAGTAAGGCTCGGAAATCAAGATAAATGTTTTGCACCACATATCTGCTGCAAGGGATGCTACATAGGTTTAAGACACTGCAGCCAGGGCGAGCAGAAGTCTCTCTTTTTTGGTGTTCCCACACTACAGACTGCTATTTTTGCATGACAAATCTTAAAGGTGAGCATTGTATCAAGGTATTTACGCTTTTTGTATTATACTGGCTCCTAAGAATTTCATTATTATGCATAGAGTTAGCATACAATTAAAAACTAACATAGTTCACTCCAGCATGAACATATCTTTTACTAAACATTTATGTATAATCTGCAACTTCAAATCAATTCCTTTATGTAATATGCAATTATATTTTTCACAGGTATAAATAAGAAGAATAAACATAGTGTGGCATATCCGTATGTTCCTTCTGCCATCAAACCCCTGCCCCATGGTCCAGGAACTCCTATATCTTCTTCCCCTGAATATATAGATGTCCATGAAGAGATTAATATGGAAGCTGATCCAGATTATGACACATATGAGTCTTATCAGGTTTCCACACATGATATGGTCGCAAGACCATTAACTCATGTTCAGTTAAATGACCTGACCAGGGATCTGGGACTTTCAAAGGAGAATGCACAACTTCTTTGCTCTCGACTTCGTGAAAGTAATCTTCTCGCTAAAGAAACAACATTTTTATGGCACAGAAATAGAGAACAAGAGTTTCGAAGCTATTTTTTACAGCATTCTTCCAGCTCTTTAGTGTACTGCGCCAATATTAAAGGACTTGTTGAGGCCCTTGGAATTCCCTACAACCCATTAGAATGAAGAGTAATCATAGATTTCTCCATTAGTAGTTTAAAAGCTGTGTTACTGAATATTGGTAACAAGATAGCTTCCGTTCATATTCAATCCAACTTACTGAAAGTTATGAAAATATGAAAAAGTTGCTGGATGCAATAAATTACTCTACCCACAATTAGAGGATATGTGGTGACTTAAAGGTAAGATCATTTTACCTTTGGCATTTCAAAGCTCTTTGATATTAACATTTCCATTTTTAATTATTAATACTTGTATACACCTTTTGGTCAACTTACATTTTACAAGAATGCAAATCTGGAAATCATGAGTCCATTTTTTAGTTATATTTTTTTGTTGAAGTGTGTCCCTATAGGTTAATGCATCCTTTTGGGTTAATGGGGAACCTATTCTAATTGAGAAGTTATACAACATAACTCAATAAACTCAAAGTAAGATGTACATATATCCAATTAGTTACAATACAATGATTTAATGCATCGTTATACAGGATTTTTCAGTACATATTTATATTCTTATTGTTTTCAGAAATTTTACTTTGAATTTGTTTTTGGAAATATTACACTTTGAATTTATATACCGTGCTAAATTTATTTTCTGGTAGTGTCTCTTATACTTTGGATGCAAACAGACTATATGAAGCATCCCTGTTTCCTATGTTTATTTGATAGTCGTGCAGATAGTAAGCAATATGAGAAGAAGGTTTGGCCTCCACGAGAAGCATTTAGAATTAGATCAAACAATGTGATAGCTGAACCTTTAGTGCTTCCTTCACTCCATTTAAATCTTTGCATGATAAAAATTATGTCAAAATTCTTAATAAAGAAGGCAAAGCTTTTAAATTTATTCTTCAAAACTTCCACAAATCAGTAACGCTAAGCTCCATGCGGGAATTTTTGATGGACCTCAGATCAGGAACTTGATGAGAGATCAGCCGTTTGAGGCATCAATGACAGACATAAAAAAAAGACGCCTGAAAAGCTTTTAAAGCTCTAGTTAACATTTTTATAGGCATTAAAAGAAGCCCAGAATATGTTGCACTGGTCAATCAGCTCCTAACACGTCTCAAACATTTGCGAGATCGAATGTCTATAAAGATACACATTTTACAGTCCCATCTGGATTATTTTCCAGACAACTGCGGGGATTACAGTGAAGAACAGGGTGTAAGATTCTACCAAGACATTAAAACAAGGGAATGCAGGTACCAGGGTAAATGGGACGTAAGCATGCTTGCTGACTACTGTCGGTGTTTGAAGCGTGATGCACCAGATGAGAGGCACAAACAAAAATCATCAAGGGCGTCTTTATTTTCTTTATTATATTGCATTCTTTATTTTTTTGTTTTATTAAAAGGATTATAGTTTAAATACGTGTATTCCAGTTTCTCTGATATAACAATAATAATGCATTATTAGATAGAGAATAGTTTTTGAAATTTTTTTCATGAAAAAGGAGGTAATCTCAATGAAAATGGTGTATGCTGTACTGAGAAAATCTGACCTGATTGAACAAAAATACATTCATTTTTTAGCTCAGGAGATTTGATTCATTACGAAACCACAAAGAAATCCTGAGGAAGCTAATTTTTTTTTAAACGCAGGCCTGGGAATTATCAAAGACGGATATGAAGTATAAAACCAAATAGATAAGGTCTACTTCCGGAAATTCCAGCTGTGAGCACAGCATGTTGAAATTTAGGTCACTAAGATAAATACATATATACCTAATTGTGGATACATAAAAATATACGAGAGAAGCACAAATAAATTAATAAATCAAAGTGCTAAAATTTAAATTGGACAATTTCGGTATAAATAAGCCTTTTAATAACAGGGTCCAGTTTAAAGATGCCGGGGGATATATTAAAATTCGGCGAGGAATTAATGAATGAACATTCGACAATATTTCTTTGAATAAAATCATCAGATTTGTAAATAAATTTAACCGAATTCCAATTGATAGGGTGACTGTTTTCAGATAAATGGACAAAGAAAGCAGTATTGCTGTCCTCCCTCCTAAAATTGTATTTATGTTGCGTCAAGCGTACAATTCATGATTTACCGGTTTGGCCAAAGTATTGCTTAGGGCAAACTGAACAATGGACAGAATAAACCCCACCTATACTATTGTTATTATTATGAATCAGCATTTTGCACATGGTAAACTGATAATTGAATATGACAGAAATATTTAACGTATTCAAGAGGCGGGGAAGCAAGGAAAAGGACTCAGAAAACGGTAAAACAAGGGAGTTCTTAAAATTATATGCGGAAGTGATTTCAGTTCTGTAAAATATTTTTTTTGCCAAATCTAGGCATCTTGAAAGAAATTTTTGAGGATAGCAAAGATTTTTAACTATTTCATAGATCTTGGAAATCTCAAGATCCAAGAATTCCGGGTTGGCGACCCGCAACCCCCGGAGAAACATTTCGTTTCGGTCGTGCTTTAGCTGCCATTCGAAATAATTCTTCATTACACATTACCAAAGCAGGTAAATCTGTTGCAGTTGTTATTATGGATAGAGTGAAAGAAAGAGATATGATAGCATTTGGCAATTATGAAGGGGTCTTTTTCATACGCCCCCTTGTCTGCTAATTAAATGTCGAAACTTAACCCTTAAATAACTTTCATCATATAAAAAATAATTAATAAAATGGCTTTGATTTATTTTTATAAGAACTCATATTTTTAATTAAAAACAAGCCATATACAATAAACTGAACTCTGCTAAAACTTTTATTAGATAGTATTAAACGCTCTAAATATCAATTCATTTTGCTTAGCGAACCCCCTAAATATGAATTAATTCTATCGAAGAAAAATTACAAGAAAATATCTTATTATTTGTTTGTGAATAATTAAATACGAATTTTGGAATTCTATAATAATGTAAACAATTAATGTAAGTAGAATGTACAAATTTTAATTTATTTTGAACTAATATAAAATTTAAACAAAATTAAAGTTTATATGTATCTGTTATTTACCTCCATGTGTGCGGGTCGCTTATGCAAAAAGTAAATTGGAAAGTGCTCAAGGTGAAGAATAATAGATACTTATGAAGAATAAAATCTAAGAATATTAATATCTATGAAGAGAAATACATTTGAAGAGACTTCCATATAAAGAGAGATTCATCTGAAGACTTTCCAAGTTACTGCCGAATAGAGAATACTGAATCCAGCGAAGATTCGAACCGGTAGCCACCAAGAAGAACAAAGAGACCTACTGGGATACCCAGGAGTGCTACCAAAACTCTGTAACCAAACCCCATACAACATCGCATCCCTTCTCATTTTGAAACTTTTGTTTTTGTCAAACCTTCGAACCTGCTTCTTTCAAATAGTAAGCAATCTTGACACTGGAGGCAACCTAATCCTTGAGCTAGGACCTTACTAGGAGGGGATATAGGCATTAATTTGAAGCTCTTGGGCGTTTAAAGACTTATTCACAGGAGTGTAGCCACTTTTTAAAAATTATTAATGATCATAAATATCGTGTCCTTTGATGTACCATTTTCTTTAAAAAAATATTTCCTGGAATTAAAAAAGTCTTGAACATTTATTTTTCTAAAAAAATATTATGAAATAGATTAAAGTTACACAAAATCATTCAGTTAACCAATATTTATCAACATTTTACCTTTTGATCGAATAGCAGAAGTCCAGGGACCAGAAATTTTCTCTTCCGGAGAAAACATCTGAGACAGATCCGTCCTGCAAAGAGTGCCTAATGCTAGATCATAAACATTTCCTTTGAGATACCCAAAAGGAGACAAGAAAGTTTCTATACATCTTTAGATACACAGTTACAAATATTCGTTGGAAGTGTTCACACATACAAACATCATCTCATCTATATGCCATTTCAAATCAAGTTTAACAACTTTTTAAATGATTATTTTGATATTTACATTCCATTCTTTCAGGCCAATACATTTATTATATTTTCAAAATGTTGTCTTCAAACTTTTCTATAATGTGTTCTTTTCTTAGTGACTTGTAAACCTGAAATACCTTTGTTTATTTAGACTAGTACTTTATATTTTGTGTTTTTTTAACATTTTCCAAATGGTGGATTTAGTTAGAGAATGCCTATTTTGATAGATATATTCTTGTCAAGGAGTAGATTCAAGTTCTTTTTCTTTCAGTAAGTGAGAGTAAAAAAAATCAGACTTGAAGAAGAGATCTTATCGGCATAGCCCTTAGATAACGATAATTTCAACGAATTTTCACACAACCTGAATTCATTACCCCCATCAATTTAATTCAAAGTAGAATGAGAAAAATAACAATTCTATATCGTATCTGGATGTAAAAATCCACCATTTAAATAATCGGATACAATGCTCTGTCAATCGAAAACTTACCAATTTAAATGCTTACATACATTTTTTTCTAATTGCATGACGAAACTGTTAAGATATCCGTTCTTTCTTTGAACCTCTCCACAACAACGTTACATCTAATTTTGACAAGAGATTTGTCTCTACACGCTTACAAATTCAAATGACACGAGAACTGAAGACTGCTGACCACTTGAAGCGCCGTACATTTGTCAATTGTGTGCACGAGCAAAGACAGGCCGATGATGATTTTTCTCAAAAAATCATCTTTAGTGATGAAGCTCATTTTCATCATGGTGGTTTCGTTAATAAGCAGAATTGACGCATTTGGGCTGATGAAAATCCCAGGAAGTTTGTTGACAAGCCACTGCATCCACAAAAGGTCACTGTTTGGTGTGCATCTTTTGCTAACGGAATCATTGGACCGTATTTCTTCGAAAACGATGCCGGGAATTCTGTTACGGTGACAGGCGAGCGATACCGTGAAATGATATCCAACTTGTTATAGCTTGAATTGAAATCTTGGGATGTTGAAGATTTGTGGTTTCAACAGGACGGCGCCAAATGCCACACAGCCAATGCGACAATGGCTTTATTGAATTCGAAGTTCCCAGGTTGCATCATCTCTAGAAACAGCGAGGTCAATTGGCCACTACGATCGTGTGACTTGACACTTTTAGATTTCTTCCTTTGGGGTCATCTAAAAAGTAAGGTCTATGCCAACAAGCCAACGACAATTCAACAGTTGAAGGATGAGATAATAAGGCATATTGGTGAGATCGAGAAGCAACTATGCAGAGACGTCATCAAAAGTTTTGACCATCGAGTGGAGGTGTGCCGCCGAAGCCTTGGCGGACATTTAGGTGATATTATATTTCACACATAATTGCCATGACTCAAATAACATCATTCAATAGTGAAATTAATAAATTTTCACCAATAACACTGTTTTATTTACTGCTAGTTCCGATCCGTCTTAATGTAACACTCTATATATCAGAGGTGACTCTAGGTCATCAGCGTCTCTCAGGCTCATCACAGATTTCGCATAAGACACATGTATAAAACAAGGTAAGAGACGTAATGCACACTGCAGACTTATATGTGCACTGATAATTTAACAATAAGACAGAAATATAGTTTTAATAAAAAGATTACGCACTTCATTTATACATGAACTTCAGTCGTCTTTTTTTGATGTCGAACTCGTATAATATCCTGTCGTGCAGCTCCTTCTTCTTGCCCAAGCCGTTCAAAATGGTTTTCTCGATGGAAATACGAGCCAGTGAAGACAGCCGTTCTTGGGTCATTGTGCTTCTTAAATATGAGTGGATTCTATCCAACGTTGAGAAACTTATCTCATAAGTGATTGATGTTAAGGGGATAGATGGTCAGCACTATCTTAATTAGTTTAATGGATTCCGGTCTAGCGGAAGTAAACTCCAACTTATACAGTAATTGTAAAATGGAGTTGATTGACTTGCACTTTTTTAAATCAATTATTTCAAAATAAGTGGTTTTGTAGTTAATTTGTGCACCTTTGACTTGGTCTCTAGGGGCAGGATCGGACTCATATGCCTGTTCAATGACAGCAGCTGTATCGTGCATAATTTTATCATAATGTTCGTCCTTACGATAACCTCCAACACAATGAATGAAGCCATTTAGTTTACTCTGACCATGCTTTATGTTGAATAGCTTACACTGCAGGATATCAAAGAATTTTCCACCCTGAGAAAGTATGTTATGAAAGAAATTGATGAAAACATGAATGTGGAATCATTCAACTTTTCCAATAGATTGTCTGTTTGACAAAATGTATCTTCATCTCACTTTCCACTAGAATTTATAAAACTTGTGAAGGTATTTTTCAAGTTTTCATGCAATAGTCTGATGGATAACACAGTTCATGATCCATAGCACCATCTTGTTTTGCAGTGATAGAATACTGACATTAAACTGCCTGGAAACGCTTCTCCGCTCAGTAGTGGGAAATGTAAATTTACTAAATGCGTGTAAATGAGAAAAAACATTTTTAACCCACTCACCTTCTCGGCACTTTTACTCAAGACTAAGTTAAGGTTATGCGCATAGCAGTGAATGAAGTGAACGTGTTTAAATCCTTTATCCCTTAGCTTGCTTTGTACTCTGTTTACACTTCCCTCCATTACAACTGCTCTGTCGTATATCTGGCTCACTAATTTATATGTAGCGACACTGAAGGAGCTTAACGCAGTTGCGATCATATCAGCCAGTATTGACGAACTTTTATTATCACTGATTTCATAGAATTCAAGAAATCGTTCACATATTTTGTCTTCATATACATAGCAAATTTTGATCGATAGTTGAGCATGCATTGCAAACTCTGGAGTTTCGTCGGCTTGTACAAAAATAAACGGAGCTTAATCAATTTAGATTCTAATTTCATCAGAGCTAACATTTCCAATCGCTTGCATTAAGTTATTTTGTATTGTGTTTGAGACTCCTGAAAGCTGTTTTGACCCATCTTTAATAGAACGTCTAGAAGCAAACACACTGTCGACTTCAGCAAAGCACTGCAATAGTTCAAGGTAATTTTCTCTATTAAGGCTGTTACTTCTTTCATCATTTTCCACTTAAAGACAGCTCTTGTTTACACTGCATTTATTAACTGATTGGGTATGTAAAAATATTAGTGTAAATATTAATATAAAGTTAATTTCGTATTCATCAGTTCCGTTTAGTTTAAGAACAGTGGTGTGGTGCCTACACACCAAACAGTGTACACGGTGATGAGAATAATAATAATTTTGTTGGACTAAATTAAATGTATAAAAATTCGAGTATATATCAATCTAAAGTTAACTCCGCATTAATAGGTGCCATTAAATTAAGAAAAGTGGTGTGGTGATTACACACAAAGAAATTTAAGAAAAAAGGCGGTTTAAGTTCGCAATGAGGAACTGCAGCTACTACATGCGGAACGCTCTAATTAATGTTATTGAATCGCTTGGCACAACATAGGTTAAACAAAGAATCTCAGGACTGCTGAGCCCTCTGAAATCTATGTTGTGCAGTCAAGGATAACAAAAATGAAATACGAAAGTATATATTATGTTGCGGGCGCTTACGTGAAGCTGTAGGTATGCATTAAAGAATGGTGAAAATCCCTCAAAACGCGCTTGGAAATAGCTTATACTGCAGCCAATAATAGGAATAATAAAGTAGCGGCACCCACACACGCAAGCATATTTTGTTCGCATTTAAGTGATGTAGTTTCTGCGTCCGAACGCTCTATAGTACTTCTAAACTTATTTAAAGTACCTCTGTTTATTCATAATATGTATACCCACTCCATGTTTTCGGAGGGAACTCCTGTGGTGCTGGAAACACATTATGGAATTGCATCGGACTCAAAACCACCGCCTCAAAGACGAGCAGTTTGAAGTTAATGAAATTCTATGATTGTTTTACAGTAAATTGGTCCTCACAGTTTATTACTGACCGAAGGCATTTTTGACTCACTAAACCGTTACCTCCTTTTCTCGGTAGTGACATATAAATAGCAATTGTATTTCGTTCAAGAATTCAAAGCAAAAAAATCTTTATCGTAAGGGAAAAGGTGTGGAAGAAGAGATAAAGAAAGATTGCCAGCACCCTACCCTCCCTACTCTGGTCATCCTGAGATTACCGGAGGGGAAAGGAAGGAAACCCGGCCCCCAAGCCTCCCTTCTCCTCTCAGTAGTCTTGTCAGACTACTAGAAGGGGGAGAAAAAGGCCAGAAAAAGAAGAGGGAGAGGAAGACGAAAAGTTAGAGATAGCAGAGTTTGAAGTAGCGTAGTAGACTTGAAAGAGACCAAGTGGTTTGGAATCCAAACCACGGTGTGTATTATATTCTCACCTATTCATTCTTACTATAATGCCCCTGTCCCAGATATTCTGTGTTTAGCCTTTTAGGTGTGAGAGAAGAATAAGGAAGTAGTAGAGTTGCAATTAAATGCCAAGTTGCATGGAGGTCATGCTAATCTCTTTCTCTTTAGAATGTCTAGTTTAGAAATACAGTAGATTAAGTTGCTGTATGCCTGAGCTTCAGGCTTATCCTTAGGCGTTTAACTGTTTATATTGTTTTTATATTACCATTACTGATAATATTTTTATCTTTGTTATTACTCTTTTTTTAGTTTTCCTTCTTTAGTTTTCTTTTTCTTTCCTTTCCATTCTTCTTCTGACTTCTAAAGTTACCAATTTATTACTTACCCTCTTTTGAACTCCGTGTTAGCCCGTGAAGTATTCATCCTTTTCTTAATCGAACCTAGTTGTATAGGTGGGGAAGAGGCTATGTGCTCTCCCCTCTTCTCTTTGGGGGATTAAATTCATGATCTTTTCTCCCCTGCTGTTTACCAAGGAATAAAGAATCCAGCTCAATATTTTCCTTTATCCTAAGGAAGCTCGTTGATCGCTTAACCCAGACATCGAGGTGACCCCCTGATTAATTCTGGCTCCTAGTAATAAAACTAAAAGGACTACCAAGTAGAGGAAAGACCCGCATTAAGGAGGGCAATGACTACTTGGAGGATCCGGCGGTCCTGGAGGAAAGGTTCCGCATGTTCTGGAAGGAAACCTTCTTAATAACACCTGAGGACGATGCGTAATTCGAAGACCATCTGATTAAAGAACTTAATCAGATCATAGATCGACACACCCACGAGCCTACGTCGACGAAGGGAGGAAGATGGCGGACCATGGCTGACCAATTACAACGGACGAGGTCATGAAAGTGATAAAAACCTTTAAACAAAAGGCGCCAGGCTGGACGGGCATCACTATAAATAATTTGGTGCATCCCGGCAGATCATTCAAGGAATCATTAATATCTATAACGCTTCCCTGAATCTGGGCTACTTCCCCGATGTTTAAAAATGGCTAAAATCATTTTTATCCCCAAAGGAAATAAGCCTCCCTATCAACTGGTGTACTACAGGCAAATATCCCTCCTTGAATTTGTAGGCAAAGTCTACGAGAAGCTTCTAACTATCAGGCTACAAGACCAGCTGTCCGACTGGAAGCTCACAACCCTTAGCAGTACAGGTTCCGCAAGAGAAGGGGGACTGTTACAGCCCTTGCCCTTCTCATCGAAAAGCTTGCCCACTGTAAAGCTGAGGGGAAGTACGTAGACGTGATGGTGTGAGATGTACAGAAGGCGTTCTATAAAGTTTGGCTGAGAGGTCTACAATTCAAGATCTTGGGCCTCCAGCTTAACCCTATCCTGGAAAGGGTCATCTGCGATTACATCATGGAAAGAAAAGCCTGAATTTTGATTGAGGCCAACAGAGGACCCGAATTCGAACTAGAGGCGGGTGTTTCACAAGGTAGCTGTCTGAGTCCGCTGTTGTACCTTGTGTACAAGAAGGTGTGATGTACCTGCAATTTGAAGACGACATCACTCAGATTATCCCCAGTTCCTATAGGAACGCTGGAGTTCAAGCAAGGGAGACAGCTACCGAAATTAATAATATCAATCGTTTCGAAAGAAAGGGTAAAATTAAGACGAACCGCCGAAAGTTCCAGATCCTTCCAGTGAACCGCCGGAAATGAAACGACGTCATAGTCGCAGATGAAATTTACCCATACTCCAACGATGGTAAAGTCGTGGGTCTGCGCATCAACTCAACAAGGTATAAGACGCACATCAACAACCGAATCTCCCTAGCCAAAAGAGAACTTGGCAAACTGCACAGATTCAGAAACCTAAGCGCCAAAGATAACAAGAAGCTCTACACTGTCCCGGTGCGCTCAACAATGGTTTACCCAGCAGTGGTAATGCAGGAAGCTAGTTCCATCTCTCTCAGATTTATGCAGAGTCCAGAACAATGCTACCCTGCTTATAGCTGGCGCGACCAGAATGAACTATATTCGGCAGACGGAAATGCACGCAAGAGCAGGACTTGAGCCACTGAATATGGTTCTCCAAAGGCTAGGGAGAAAGACCTGGGAAAAAGTAGAAAATTAAATTCTCCCGCATATAAAGGCAAACATAGATATACCACGACCGATAATTGGACGAGTTACCAGGAGAGCCCTATTCCCAAGTGGGAGACGGTGCTCCCGGGAAGATCAAGCAGTTATGTATAGGTAACCAAGACTAAAATATTCTACTCACGAAAAAGACTCCACGAAAAGAGAAAACCAAAAGAGGCGAAGTGCCCAAATAATAAAAATGATAAATCCAAGACCAATAAATAAACTAAAAGAGGCAAAGTGCCCAAATGATAAAAATGATAAATACAAGACTAATAAATAAATTAAAAGAGGCGAAGTGTCCAACTTGAATAAAACAAAATAAATAAACTAATTTTTTTTAAATAGTAAACAATAATGTTAACTAAAAGAGGCAAAGTGCCCACAACAGGCGAAATAAACAAAACTAAACCAAAATAAATGTAAAAATGAAAGCTAATGAGTTAGCAAAAACATAGAGAAAGATACCAATAAATAAATAAACAAATAAAAAGGCAAGATAAAATATAAGAAAACAACAAAAGTGTTAGCTAAAACACTGACACCATCGAAAGAGGAGGAATAAAAAAAAAAATAGAAAATTAAGATGCTTGAGATGCCCTCTACACCAGGGCAAAATAAAATATAAATATTCTTCACCACTATCTACACTTACGACACATTTTCCCCACTTGTTACATCAATCAATAATTCCATTTCTGTTCATTCCCTGAAGATGACCTAACATGCTCGAAAGATTCTAGGAATAAAGAATGTCATTCGCGGATGTTTTTTCTCGAAGACTCCGTTAAAAAACTTGTAAAATATATTAAGAAAATACAAGTTAAAATTAATAACGCTGCCACAGCTATGGACTTCAATAGAACCTGCATACAACATGGCCTTTTACCTAATTTTATATATATATATATATATATATATATATATATATATATATATATATATATATATATATATATATATAAGTAAAAGAACTCAATGGCGAGTTATGATATATGATAGTGAAACCACTGTATAAGAGTTAAAAAAAAAGAAAAAAAACACAAAGAAACACAAAACAGGGGAAAAAGGTCATTAATTAGGGGGTGTGAGTCTAAGATCGTTGATTAAGTAGTTTACGATGAGTCTCAAAATATTCCCTGGAGAGACATGCCAATAGTTTATCTCTGATATTGGCATGTCTCTTCATGGAATATTTTGAGACTGAACTCCTTCACGCAATTTCTCCCCCTAACTTTATATGGTTAAGGTACATTGACGATGTATTTTCTGTATGGCCTAATGGCCATGATTTTGATAACTTTTTTAATAATTTGAATAATTTGCATGTCTCCTTCAAATTTAAATATGAATGGGAATATGATAATAGATTACCCTTTTTAGATGTCCTCATTAATAAAGATCACCATGAATTAAAACTTGACGTTTATAGGAAACCAACCCTCTCGAATGCCTATATACATTATTTTTCGTTTCACGATAATACTGTTAAAAAATCGGTAATTTCTAACCTTTTCCTTAGAGCATACAAAATATGTCATCCTTCCTATTTAGATGAAGAAATTGTCATTATCAGAACCATTTTTTTCTAATTTGTATTACCCCGATTGGTTCATATCGTCTGCCCATTTTGCAGCTAGGAAAACATTCTATGGTAATAAGCCTTCCCGCACTAATGACTTCAAAAAATGTATAACAGTGCCATTTAATAATAAATTAAATTGTTTAAATGACATATTTGAAAAAGCGGGTATTAATCTAGCCTTTAAATATAATAATTCCTTAAACCAATTGATCATTGCCAGGAAACCCAAAGAACATCATAACATAGGAGTATATGCAATACCATGCAACGATTGCCATAAAGTTTATATAGGGGAAACGGGGAGAAATCTAGACAAGAGATTGTACGAACACAAAAGAGATATTAGAGTGGGCAGCCAAAGCAGTGGAATATTTTGCCATGTTAGAGACTTGAATCATTCGATCGATTTCAATGGAAGTAAAATGGTATTTAAATCGGCTAACTATGTGAAGAGAAGAATCGTAGAATCGAGCTTTATATCGTCAGTTCCTAATTTAAATCTATCTGAGGGTCAATTATCTTTTAATCCTGTAATACGAAAGCAAATAAACAAAATAGTAAAATGTCAGCCCTTCAATATGTTTAGGCCTAACCCCCCCCATTGATTAGACACAAGTAGGGGATTGGGGAAAAAAGAGGGGATCTTTCACGACCTGACCTTGTGTTATGTTTGTAAGCACTTTTCTAATATTTTCTATCCAGTGTCAGTGAAAAAGAGTGTGATGTACACCGAAACTGTTCTGAATTAAATTTTCTTCCGAGAATGTGGTTTAATTCCTCATCTTTTCTTGCGATATTGCATTAATTTTCATCAGATATATATATATATATATATATATATATATATATATATATATATATATATATATATATTATAAGGCAAAGAGAAGTTACACGTGAATAAACATATTAGACGAAAAAACAGTTTTAAGGCAAGAGAAAGCGACATTACCGGGTATTGCAAAAGTCCTGATACGCCTGTTACAAGGCTCACAACAAAGGACACAATGATAGTTTGGATGCAGTTAAATAATTTTTTATTGCTTTAACATATAAATGTGTTTATATTGTAATAGTCGTCAGTGTATCCGAGAATGACCATTTATAAGCCATAATATATAAAACAAAATAGGCTTCGCCACTCCTCTTAAGACGAACCTACCCTTCTCCTACATTCCTGGAAAGACCTGATTTTTTTTTATCCGCACATCTGGCGACTTCCTTCAAGGGCATACGTCGCCATAATTAAATTTATATCCTATTACTAGGCTATTCTAAAATTCGCAAAAAGTAAAGAACAAAAAAACCCCGAAAAAACAACAAAATAACAAGAATGAAGCACGTTCTATCGTCGGGGGAGGCCCTTTTCCCCACGATGCAGAAATATGCGACCTACCACAACATGAGTTAAATAAAAAGAGGAGGCCAACATCCTCCAAAAATTCATATAGTCTACAAATTTGTATACAAGAACCTGTCTAGAATACAAGGGAAATGCGATAGCAACCCAGCCGATCGCAATACCGGGACAGGTAACGTGCAGAAGATCACCCAGAATGTGACAAACAGTCTAGAGGAGAACGCAGTCGTCAAAATAAAGTGAGAGGGGGACGGGGTGCTCCAACAAATGGCGGTGGGTGCAAATTTGAATACGAACGAAAGCGACCTCAAGCTTCGCTGCATTGGGGGTAAGTTTATAGGAACAGTTGCAGCGCAATGGCTCGCAACTTAAAGTTCCCCTCGGCAGTCTCCAATCTTCTTTGCTAAGCAGCTCGGAAGGCTGAACGATTTCTTGCCATGTAATTGGAATGAGTAAGAGTAAAACGCTGCTCTTGTCACTCTGTCCTTTTGGACTCTTTGCCACCCTCATCAGCGCGCTCATTTTCCGCAATTCCCAAATGTCCTGTAACCCAGCAGAAGATAATCTCGACATTCACCCCTCTCGCCAAAATAGTCGCATCACGGATTTTGCGAACCAGGGAACGTGGAGATTCCAATGCCATGAGAGCACACAGGGCGCTTTGTTAGACCCTATAAATCATAATTCGGTCTCCGAACCAGGTACGTCGCGTTACCTCCCGTACCAAGGGGTGTATTTCAACCAGTTCGGCCGGGAAGACAGACGCAGCGCCTGGCTGAATCCCACTGACTTCAAACAGAGGCCATATGGCATGAAAACGACCCCTCTTGGGACTTGGAGCCATCCGTATACACTAGCACGGTTCCAGCATGAGACGAAGTGTGTCTAAAGAGGCCGAACGCAATACTACCAGCTCTGTATGTAGAAGCTTTAGGTAGCAGAGGCCTGGCGACAAATAGTCAGAGTTAGTGCCTTCGAGGATGGCGTCCTCGGCAGAGCCATGTGCACCACTGGCCCAAGAGCTATAACGAAGTCTAGAAAGAGTTTCCTAGCACTAAACCTAAAGGGCTTAGAGTATGAATGTCGTCTCTCGGCTGCATAGGCATCGTCGAGATCAGCTGAGAGATGTTGGCGAACGAGAGAGGCACCGAACTCACGCGTACAGGTGAATAATGCACTGTGCACGGTACAGAGTGAGTGGCATCTCCCCAGCATTGGCAACTAGGCTCTCAATGGGGGACATGCGGAAGGCATCGGTCAATACACCCTAGGCTGCGGATGCATAAAACTCATATCCGTAGTCGAACTTCGAACGAACAAAGGATCGAAATAAAAGTACGGTAGTATCCCTATCAGCACCCAAGGTGCGGAACGTCACGGAAGGAAGAATATCCATGGCGCGGGTACAAGAGACCCTAAAGCTGCCAATATGAGCCCCCCAGGTGAGGCATCGGTCAAATAAAAGACCAAAGAAACGGTGCGAGTGCACCACTTCCAGGCGAACCCCCTTTAGAAACAAGTCCGGGTCAGGGTGGCGCCATGGATGGCGGCAGAAGTGCACGACATTAGTCTTCGCCAAGGAAAAGCGAAGCCTGTGCGCTTCGACATAGCAAGAGACGCGGTTTAATCCCTGTTAGAGTCGAAGCTCTACAGTTGGCATCTGGGCGGTGCCAAAAGAGATTGAAAGCTCGTCCACGTAGAGCGTAGCGAAAACATCTTTCGGTAGCACTAAGGTGATGCCCTTGATGCTCAGGGCAAAGAATGTGACACTGAGGAAACTTCCCTGTGAGGCACCCTCTTCTTGTTCCATTGAGCTGGAGAGGTTCCCCCACCCGCACGCTGAATCTACAATCTTGCAAAAATCAGATCAAGATTGGGAGTCGTCCCCTCGCCTCCATACTGTGAAGAGTTTCCATGATACCGTATGGCCATGCGGTATCAATTCCATTGTATGTATATCCCATCCAGGACTAGCTTGGATGATATGCTGTGGATCTTTTCAAAGAGAAGACCCTCAGAGGAATGTCAGTATTCTTCCCGGGGGCAGACTCCTGGCAATGTTGGCCAAACTAAGCGCTGAATACTCTATCGACTTTGTGGACTTAACACGGAAAGTTGGGCTCACTATGCGTGTCCTTTCCTTCCCAAACTTCGAAACCTTCTGCACGCGGGACGACTTCGTGGACGGATGCTTTAGAAGTCTGCGAGATCTAAAACGGCAGGTAGCCTCTCAATAAGGGGCCCGACGTAGTTGTGGCTCCGGCATATCCAGCTTTGGGGCTGGACGTGCCGATCTTGGCCTGGTTACTTGCCGAAACGGCAAGTCTCCGAAGGCTCCAGATGATGGAGAGGAACCTATACTCCTCTTTGTTTTCCTCTTACTTCTTTTCTTTTTAGGAGAGGATGGTGCAGAATAAACCCACTTCTTTCCGGCACCAGCTCAACCGGCCTCAGCAAGGTCGTTTCCAAGATGAAGAACGTCTTAGCCCATAAATGGGGTACCAGGAGGGAGAATATGTCCCTTCTCTTCTAGTGAGTCCTCTGTAGTCCGAGCTATGCGAAGAGATGCTTGTACAGGGGCAAATCTAGGTTCAATGTGTAGTACCAACCCAAGTTCAGCCCGATGGAAGAGTCTGTCATACGCGGCTGGGTCGCCTCTGGCACTATGTCCATCTCAGTGGGTTCTTCAATTCAGCGGCCTTCCCCCCCTCCTACCCAAAGCATCAATGATCCTAATCGAGTACTCTGTCGTGTGTTTTATCGCCCTATGCAGGCTTAAGATGCAGGATTGCTTGACGTAAAGGGACATGGACCGATGGGCCTTACTCTCCCTTGACCTCCTAAGATGATTGACCCTATCGAGTCGCTCCCACTGGGAGCAGTCAATTTTTGGCATCTGCCTTATCTCTTGGCAGTCCCCTGTGATAGGAAAAGAGTGACTATAGCTAGTAAGGAGATGGAGTCGCCCGACGGCTCTTACAAAGAAGGAGATTATGGGGAAGCCTTCGCACTCGTAGGCCTAGGAGAGAAATAAACAGGATCTCCGGTAAGAGATGGTTGGAGGGGCCCCTTAGAAAGCACAGAGGGGGCGACTCCTTTGCAAAGGTGGAGCTGACCGAGAGTGGTTGGAAAGATTGCAAAATGGAAGCCATATCGCTGCATAGTGAAAGTTAGAGGGGAGCCCTCCCACCTGTCGAGCGAGTATCTCAATTTTTCTCGTCCTCCCAGACACCCACGGAGGGTAGGCCACTCATGGAGACGGATCTCCATGCACTTTCCCATTATTGCCTTCTGACGAGAAAAAAAGGCTAATTGAAAGTAGATACTTATGACCTCCCGATTAGTTGGAAGGTTAAGAGAAACGTCTCCATAGGATCAGAAATTACGGAATGTGATCATTCACACATAATTGGTCCTGGTGAATGTTAATGGGCCTTGCCAATCCGGCCTGCCATTTAGCGAAATTGTCCTGGAGCTTTACCCATAAAGGATGGTGCGGGGGTGGCCAACTTTTATGTGTACTGAAGAAAGGTGAGCAGAGTTGATGGTCCAGCACATCCCTTATATAATACTTGCCCTAGCCAGCGACCTTTCGGCCTTCGTAGGAGGTAGGGGCCTCACGGTATACACTGCTACTTGACTAAGGCCCAAGGACAAAAGGGCGCCGGTCAACCAGAAATTTTGAGGATAGAAGAGCAAGTTTTAAAGGGTGTAGAAGGGCATGTAATAAAGATAAGTAGAGGTAGGCGAGTTTACTAGGAGCGAGTAGGGTACATGACCACCTAGAATTATCATACCTTGGTGCTAGGTGATCTCAGGATGGCATGCACTCCATCAAGGCACCATGGCTACCGGACCGAACTCTGTAAAGGTGGAAATTCTCCTCCTGGAACAACTGCTAGTAGAAAAGGTTGAAGAGATAGCTTTAATGATAATAATAAATAATGATAATAAATTCTGATAATAATAAATAATAATGATAAATAATAGTATGAAAAAATGATGAATAATATAATTACATAATAATAATACTAATATATACTAATAATAATATTTAATACTAATCATAATACATAATAATAATAAATAATGAATAATAAAATAAAAATTAATAATAATGCTTGAAAATAATAATAAGAATAATAACAATATTAATGCGAATAATAATAACTAATAATGTTAAGAAAATAATTAAAGTAGTGCTGAGAGAGGGCGAGCGGAAAGTAGAACAATAACTTTCCCCGGCCCTATCCGAGAGTTCAAATTAACCCAGTGCCTGGGGAGGACGTGCGGTCCCTGCAGGCACCAAATGGAACAGACTACAGTGGGTGGCCCCTGCGGGGAGGCGAGACCTAAAAGCGGCGCAAACGAAGTCCTTTCTTATGCTGGCGCACACGCGGATGACAGACTTCTGCTCGTCGCCATTGTTGCAGCGGACTTAGCAGAGGACTTGACCTCGGCATACGCGCACACGCTGTAGTCGAGAGGATTGACGTTGGGCGACTGATTTTTTTTTTCTTAGAAAAAAATGAGACTTCCATTGCTAGGACTCTTCAAGTCGTTTGGGGGAAAATATATAAAATATCGATGCTTTTGAATTGCATGAAATCCTTGGATCAGTTTCCGGTATATTACAGTCAAAATATCTTTATATAACACTAAATTTGTTGATTAATATGATATTCTATGTCGACAGGTTCTGATAACGATATGATAATGTCGAAAATATGCAACTATACCATGCACGTGGTGGGGCTCAGCTGTCGAAAAATTTCTTGGAGTGACGACGGATCCCATTTCGGTGTGTAGATGTGGTGAGAAGGATCCGAGAAAGTGGGAAAACTAACTCCTAGCCTTTTCTAGATGACTAAGGGTCAGTACGTAACGTGACGATAGGTCTCTGCAACGAATGAGCCTTCGGGAACGTAACCAAACTACAGCCATCTGCATCATGATGAATAGAGGAAAGTCAGGTTAGTCAGCGGCACTGCCAAGCACTCTCTGCTGAAGACTACGACATTTGAAGGGAGTTTAGGGATGTGATACTGTCTTGGTATGAAGATTGGTGTAATCGCTTTAAAAATATGCTCCGGAATGATGAAGCGGTATTCTACATCGAGGATCTTCTCTCCCACGTAGTGGCAGTTGTAAACTGTCCCCAATGTCACTACTGGGGGGGGAGAAAATCCTCGTATTTCCTCTGAAAAATGCATGGTATAGTTTGAAATTATTTCAGACAGGATTGTCGGTCGCTTCATCCTTCGCGATACCATGATGGCCGAAAGGTACCTCATTCTGTTACAAGATGAAATCAGGCCAGTTATCAGTACTTGAGAAAATATTGTGGATTTGATTTGCATGCGAGATGGCACTGCTCCACATTTTGCTATTATTGTTCGTGGATGACTTAATGCCCACTTCCCTAGGAGGTGGATGGAGTGTCATGGTCCGCATGAGTGGCCTGTCAGAAGTCTTGATTTAACATCCTGCGGTTTTTGCAGGGGAGAGGGTTAGAGGGGCAAGTTTACTCTACCAGAAGAACTTGAAGGGTGAATACGAGAAGTTGTCTTTCATCCCACAAGATTACTTGTGAAATCAGTTTAATCACAATTTCGATTGGCAACAAATAACTCATCCTCCTTACTAACCTTAATCACCTGAAGAGAATGAAGATGTCACGAATAGATGAGGTCCAAACAAAATTATAGAACTTTTTTAAATAGAATTAATTTTTTTTTAACAATATGGAATGCAAAAGTTAGAAAGATAGAGACAAGTAGTAGAAATTATTGGAAATTATACTACATATTAAATTAATATATATATATATATATATATATAGAGAGAGAGAGAGAGAGAGAGAGAGAGAGAGAGAGAGAGAGAGACCTGTAGATATCTGGTATGGACACCGACCTTGCTGGAGGCATATACGACTTGTATCTCCACGTCCTGTAGTCTGAACAAGTCGTCTACAGTACCTGCCTGGAAAGTTGCCTCCAGCATGTCCCAGATAGCGGTGCTTCGTGAATGCAAGAAGACATTCACCTTCTATATACCAATTTTTCTGTCCAGCTCCATTGATGTGACATAGTCGTCCCATCTCACATTGGGAATGAAGTGTCTGGCACGATTTTGCCCCCTTTGCATCTGAATCATCCTGCTTCTTGAGGTTGTGTTTGGTGGAACTGTTGGGTAGAGCAGTTTAGTTCTTACTAGGGCATTATCTAGTTTTTTTATATATTACGTAGGTTGCGAAATCTGTAAGAGTTTGTCAAGTTCTGGTTTCGCAACTTAAACTTTTCAGTTCATATGGCTTCCTGTGCCCTGTTTGGAGATCCTAAATCCTAGGATGCTCGCGCTCGGGGAATAAATAATAGTCAAGCTTTGCAGTGGGATGGGTTTCGTTTTCTGTCTGCCAATCGCACCTGTGGGCAATTTAGTCTGGTTTGTTTGGATCTTCCACTTCTTTTCGTACATGGAGATTTTGGGGGCATCGTCTGCAGTCGCCCTCGACATCACTTTTCCAAATCTGGTTTGACGAGTTACAATCTGGGTGCTGTAGTCCGCGTACTATACATTGAGAATTTGGGGGAGGATCGGTTTTAGAATGTTCCTGGTATGTACCGTAAAGAATGAGGGACTCAGACAACCTCGTTTAGGGCCATGTTAAATTCGGTTCCCTATCCTGCTGATAAGGTAGCTGTGGAGTATTTTTCCGAAATGAAGGACAACATGAGTCTTGAGTTTTCATATTTTAGTCCGTCGATTCACAATTTGTCTAAGGATTTTTTCAGTTCCCGAGAGACTACATCCACCATGCAGCCAGAGGCAAGCCCCATGGCCGCATGCAGGAATGTTAAGGCGATTGTAGGCTCCGTACAGCTTTTCTTGCGGAAGCCATGTTGTTCGGCGTTCTAATTGAAAGCTGTTCTTCCTCTTCTTTCTTCTCCAAATAACTACGACACAGTCAGGACGTGATCTTTCGATCTTTCTCGCCCTCGACATCACTCTTCCAGATCTGGTTTGACGAGTTACAATCTGGGTGCTGTAGTCCGCGTACTATACATTGAGAATTTGGGGGAGGATCGGTTTTAGAATGTTCCTGGTATGTACCGTAAAGAATGAGGGACTCAGACAACCTCGTTTAGGGCCATGTTAAATTCGGTTCCCTATCCTGCTGATAAGGTAGCTGTGGAGTATTTTTTCGAAATGAAGGACAACATGAGTCTTGAGTTTTCATATTTTAGTATGTCGATTCACAATTTGTCTAAGGATTTTTTTAGTTCCCGAGAGACTACATCCACCATGCAGCCAGAGGCAAGCCCCATGGCCGCATGCAGGAATGTTAAGGCGATTGTAGGCTCCGTACAGCTTTTCTTGCGGAAGCCATGTTGTTCGGCGTTCTAATTGAAAGCTGTTCTTCCTCTTCTTTCTTCTCCAAATAACTACGACACAGTCAGGACGTGATCTTTCGATCTTTCTCCTGCTTCAAAATAAAATTTGTCCTATAAAACGGTTTCTACATAGATGAGAACATATAGGTGCAAAATCGAAGGATAGCCATGCTGGTCTAATTTACTTGATAATTTATAAAGATCCGACACTAACTTGCCAGAAAAAGAGATCCAAATTATTACACTATATCTGCCATGCTTCATTCTAGACGTAATACATACACTGAGGAACCATTCGATCACCACTTCTCACTCTTACAAAATCCCGTTTCCACTCATAGTACGTCTAGTGTTGATGCTTTTTAGACCAAGCCAGTCACGTTTTAGTCTTTCTGGGCTTCCTGGAGTATACTTCGTCTCTTCAAAACTCTTGTTTCTTTTCCTCCCTGTATTTTAAGTTTTTTTTAGTGATATTTTTTTTGGTGATATTTCTTCCTTGAGAACGCTTATGCTGCTTGGCCGTTCCCAAATGGATTTTGAGCATTCGGGAGACATAATGATCACAGGTGAAGAGGATTTTGAAGCTTGTTCAAGCATTCAGGGTTTCAAAAATTGTGAGAACAAACGTTAATAAAATTTGACTTAAAAAAATATTATACCATCACCTGTTTATGATACTAACGATATAATACTATCGATAATTTTAACACTTATTTAGGAAAAAATAAATAACAGATCATGATGTAGTAAAAGATTAAAATTTAAGCAATGTGCAAATTGAAGATACAACAGAACTTTCGTTTTTTCTTTCAAATTCTAAATGCACTATTATTTACAAAATATTTATATTGAATCAATTGTCGCAATACTGATAATATATTTGTATTAATTCATTTTTTTATTGGAAAATTGTAAGATTTTACCATATATATATATATATATATATATAAATATATATATATATATATATATATATATATATATATATATATATATATATATATATATATATATATATATATATATATGGTGCGGCAGAACCGATTGAGCAGTTTTGAGGAGTCAATGCTCGGGGCGAGGAGGGGGAAGGGGGATGCGCTGGTTTCGCTCTGTCCCGTAGACATCTTCATTTCAGTTGCAAGCACAATTTGGCGTGATAGGTCCGTACTTCTATGAGGAGGAAGGAATGACCGTGACCGTGAATTCCGAACGTTATGTCTCAATGTTGCACAATTTTCTGCAGCTCAGATTGGAGGAGATTGTTGAAGATGAGGG
This sequence comes from Ceratothoa steindachneri, assembly GCA_963969495.1. Classification (NCBI taxonomy): domain Eukaryota; kingdom Metazoa; phylum Arthropoda; class Malacostraca; order Isopoda; family Cymothoidae; genus Ceratothoa; species Ceratothoa steindachneri. The sequence goes on along the minus strand of OZ018321.1, from coordinate 150,670,971 downwards.
ATTGGGAGACGTATGGTTCCAGCTCACACAGCCCAAAATTCACTCAATGTTGAGACGAATGTTTCCCGGAGGTCTGGTGTCTCTGAGGAGTGATTTAGGGTGACCTGCGCGGTCATCTAATTGGAGAATTTGTGACTTCTTTCTTTGGAGATATCTGAAAGAAAAGGTGTTTAAACGTCGCCCTCACACCCTACCACAGCTAAGGAGGCGGATTATTGAAGAAGTTAACGCCATACCCCGCAGTATGTGCGAACGTGCTGTACGAAACTTCAGAGACCGACTCCAACAGTGTGTTGCTGTTAACGACCGCCATCTTCCTGACATTATTTTCAGAACCTAGGGATTATAGATGGTATGTACTGCTCACCTCGAGTATAGTATCATTTCTTCTCTATATACCCACCTTACTATTTTATAACTCCTTAAAACTGCTCATTTGTTTCTGCCGCCCCCTATATATATATATATATATATATATATATATATATATATATATATATATATATATATATATATATATATATATATATATATATATCAAAGTAGTACGAGAGAATGATGAAAATGAATCCATTAAACCTTGACACATTGAAAAAGAAAACGGAATAATTATTTCTTACAGTAATATTTTTATTACCTTTTTCGAAAAAAATCCGTGCAGGGAAGCTATTCGAACCAGGCACACTGAGGCAGCGAGCACCACTTTGATCACAGTTAAAAGTATGCCGTTAGTACACTGTACACTAACGGCATACTTTTAACTGTGATCAAAGCGGTGCTCGCTGCCTCAGTGTGCCTGGTTCGAATCGCTTCCCTGCACGGATTTTTTCGAAAAAAGGTAATAAAAATATTACTGCAAGGAAAAATTATTCCGTTTTATCTTTCAATGTGGTTTAATGGAGATATATATATATATATATATATATATATATATATATATATATATATATATATATATATATATATATATATATATCTTACTTATTGAGCATATATGAATGCTGAGATCGAGGAAAAATGTGTATGTGAGGTTGAACTATATATTGTATATTACATTCGCTGCATTCCTAGATGGAAACCTCAAAGCTGTAATTAAACTATGCGAGATGTGGCTTGATTGAGGCGAGGCCAAATTGATTACTTGCTCAGGAACAATTTCAAACTCTCGGGGAATGAGTATAGTTTTGTTGCTGATTACCTTCTCTTTCACTTCGGCCTTTGCTCGCCATTAATTATTGTTTGTATCATTTTCCCCTCACCTTCCTACCACTGGTATGTTATCCATACCAACTCGTCAGGTATTCGAAGCAACAAGTTTCTCCGTACTCTTGGCGAGAACTGATCGCCCACAAGTTTTCACGAGGACAAGAATTCACTTGTTTCCTTCCCTTCCTCTTATAAAGAGTATATATATATATATATATATATATATATATATATATATATATATATATATATATATATATATATATATATATATATATATACTTTGTGGGGCATAGTTTTTCTCTTATGCAGTTTTGGTTAAGGCTTATTGCTTTTGTGACATCAATAATTCTTTTGCAAGAATCTTCGTATTTCCACAGTTTTTTTCTTGTTTTCTGTTGTTAATTTCCGATGGAAGATATGCAAATTTCTTTCCCCCATTTATTTTAAACGTGACAAGAGCTGTTTCGGTGTTGTTCACCATTTTCGAGCGACTCCCGACAATTTATTCTTTGGTACATGCTTATAATGCGTCCAGCAGACGAATGGGATTAGCCAGGTAAGGTTGGGTGCTGATAAGCCTAACTAATTGAAATGAGCCTATTATCGCTTAAAGAAGAATGTAGAAATATGACTAAACTAGGTACATCAGGAAAATACATGTTAAATGAAAATAGCTAAAATTTACTAATAGATGCATAACGATATTTATAATAATAATGATGATAATAGTAGTAATGTAAAGATACATACCCTAATAAACATATATCCACAAATACGTACATGTAGAGCATATTTACTGGAAAAAATACAAGTACATACAATATTAAAATATACATCGAACTAAAATATAGAAATACAGATATACAAATACCTGCCATACAAGAATTGATGGAAAACACAGAGATAATTCTTAAAGAAAGGAATTACGGCCGCCTTCTAATAACCGAGGCTGTAAACATCACCATTCCGAAACCCACCCTGAACATTCAACAAGGTTTCTTTTAATTGACTCATTTGAGCGAAAAATAAATTTTGCTGAATTCTAATTAATTTAGTGGTTATTTTCGGACATATGCACAAAAAACGCATTATTATTTACAGCTCTCCTAACATTGTATTTATGCTGATTAATACGGACAGATAATTACTTTGCTGTCTGTCCAAAATATTTACTTGGACAAACAGAACATTCGACCGAATAGACTCCTCCAATATTATTACAATTATTGTGAACTAGAATCTTTTTTATAGTTGACTCGTATTTGAAAGCAACTGAAATGTTAAAGTTTTTTAAAAGACGGGGAAGATCAATAAAACAAACAGAGAAGGGTAAAACCAAAATGTTTTAAACATTAAAAGGAATAGCAGGAGCTGTATTATAGAATGTCATTTTTGCAGAGGAAAGACAGTTTTAAAGAAAGGGATAAGGGTAACATAATTTATGGACAATTTCAAATGTATTGGAGAATTCAGAGTCAATATATTCAGGACTATCAACTCGTAGAGACCGTAAAAACAAAGAGGAAAAAAACGAACGTTTAACTTTGTGACTATGCGCAGAGTAAAAATGAATATAAAAGTTTGAATTAGTAGGTTTGCGATAGATGGAGTATTTAAAACCAGATTGTGTTCTATGAATAAGAAGATCGAGAAAGGGAAGGGTTCTATTATTTTCAACCTCATGGGTAAATTTAATGAAAGGGACGAGTGAATTAAGTTAGGTAAGAAAGCTAATAACATCTTTAGAATTAGGCCCCAGTCAAATGACATCATCAATATACCTGTACCAAACAATAGGGAACTCAAGGATAGTAGGGAGGAGTCTTGTTTCAAAGAACTCCATATATAAGTTAGAGAGAACAGGTCAAGAAGGCAATAATTACTCATGGGTAATCCAAACTTTTGAAGAAAATCTTTGCCATCGAACGAAAACTTACAATTTTGGGTAAAAAGTGAAATGAGTTTTATAAAAATAGTAGCAGGTACGGGAAGAACAATATTTAGCAATTTATCATTAGGGAAATTGAAAAGATCTTCAACTGAAACCTTGGTAAATAATGAGCAGAGATAGAAACTCGTGTCTCTCCTAATCTCCCTCTTTAGACTATCGCTTTATCCGTTAATCATTTTAACCCTTTTGGATCTGTTCTTGACTCTTTCCTGCCTCTTGGTTTGACCTTGCTACCTCTTATAGCTAAATCTTAATGTGAATTTACCCACCCCTCTCTACTTCCTCATTGGTGATTTCTTGTCTTTTTCTTTTACTAGTTTATATATACCCTTACTCTATTATTTTCTCTTGTAGTTATCCTTGAGAATGAACTGAATAAAGTTCGAAAGTACTTGGAAGCACCTTTTCATTTTTTCTGCAGGACATTGCATTCATATATATATATATATATATATATATATATATATATATATATATATATATATATATATGCAGCTATCGTAAGAATTATTTTAAATTAAGCGGCATAGAGTATTTAGGATGTACAGTTATGATATCAATCTCTCGCTCCATTCATTCTGTATCGGGCACCCTGGGAGACATTCTTCACCCAAACTGAGCAAGTTTACAAATGCCACTTTTAAAATTTTACAAGTATTTCTGGTCCTTTTTTGTTAAGAATTTTTTAATCCATCAACTACACCATCGAAGGAAGCCAAAACAACCAATTACCATTTTAAGACATCCTCACTACCAATATTAATGAAACAATAATGACAAAAGTACATGTTAAAGGCACCAACCCGGGACTTTGCATGAATGCAGACAGCGAATGCCCTAAACGCTACCGAACAAGCGTGATCATAATAGTAGTAATGTAAAGATACATACCTTTACCTTATATATTACACCGTATATTAACTGTGCCTTCACCAACTTGAGAGAGCCACCCAGGTACTCGTTAACAACGGATTCTCCAATAAAGAAATACAGACAGCCATAAGAATTAAAATGGACCGATGGTACCTGTCAGAACCCCAAAAGAACAGAAATACAGACAAGGAAAACATTATAGAACTCTTTTACAAGAATACTATGAGCACAGAACACCATACAGACGAGAGAGCAATCAAGGATATTGTTAACCGAGGAATAAAACCCACGAATGGTGAAAAAAAGATCAGACTAACCATCTATTATGAAAAAATAGACGAAAATCAAATCTTTCCTTGAAAAATAATCCAAAACCTCCGCCTTAACCCAAACAAAGGATCCACCTGATATATGAGTACACATGTACCTTAGGAGACTGTTAGCTCTTACCTAACTCATATATATCAGAATGACCGAAACCACACTCTAAAGAAGAATATCATACCATCTCAACAAAGGTGCACTTAAAAAACCAACACATAGAAAGAAATATATGGAACTCCCCTAACAGAAAAATGATGGAAGAAAACACAAAAATTCTAGATTATGCTACCAACAGACGCCAATTCCTCCTCCTTGAAGCAATATATATTCAAGAAAACCAACCAAGATTAAATATACAATATAACTTCCATGAAATCCTGCCAACTGCAAGAAAAGGAGATCGAAGGAACGGGTATATTTAGGACAGCTAACTCTAGCCACTAATCACCTATGGCAAGCATCTTACCCCTCCCCTCTCTCTGTCCGCTCACACTTCCTCGACCAGGCCCTACTTGCACCTCCTCTACCCACTGATTTGTCTACGTTCAGTTCGTCCGTTTGTTAACATATTGTTTTTATAATATATATATATACTGGAGTGAATGTATTAATTACAAATATATCTACTTAATAACAAACACCAGAAGAGGAGAAAGAAGAAGACTACGAGACCTGTATAGGAAGGCAAGGATAAAGCCACTAAAAAGAATAATTGCGAGAAGAGGAAGGAAAGTCTTAGAAAAGACAGAATGAAGTAGAGGTTGAATTAACCAACCAAATTATCCACAAATAAGGATGGAGATCACACAGATTATTTCCAAGTTTCTGAAGAATAGATGAGGGAGGAGAAGAAGACGAAGAAGAAATCTACACCTAGAGAAAGAGATTAATCTCGATGACGACTAAGAGTAATTAATTAACTGAAGCATCACCAGAGAATAGCATATAGTCAGTTATAACTAGACCAGGCAATAGCTTCACCGCTCCCTCTTAGGGGGGAAGCTTGCGCTTCGCTACTAAGATTAAAATTTAAAATATATAAAAAAGCAGCCATGGTTAAATTTTTATCAATTTTCTGAACTTTGCTAATTATAATAATTTTAAAAAGGAACTCTCTAAACTAAATTTATCCCCTTTCAAAAACTTGCGTAGCTAATATATATATATATATATATATATATATATATATATATATAAAAATAAATAAATAAATTTTTTGAACTTCACCATTTGTAATTCTTTGGGTTTTAAAATATTCACAAAATTTCGATACTTATATTTATTTCTGAACTTCACCATTTTGTTTTTTGATATTAGAAAAAAATTAGTAGAAATAAATTTGATAAAAAGCATAAGTCATAATCAAACTAAGATGAAATTATTATTCAAATACTCAAAAAATCTCCTTCTTAAATTATAGAGCTAGTGAATAGGAATAGGAAAGAATAGATAGAAAGATAGAAACCTTCACCAGTTTTTAGTAAGAATATTTACTAATAACGGTTTGAACGCCTCATAAATGCCCATATACTTTCTAACTTTATCACGTTAGCTATACTACCTAAAATGGACAGAGTAAGTCTGACCTCCAGGCAATTAGCATCTCTTTGCAAACCTCTTATTTCTTTCAGCCTTCAGCATCTATTCGTTTTTACTATCACATTCGCACACGGGACTCATAGTGATAAACTGCTAGGTTATAGTTAGAGACAAGCGGCACATCGTGGTTCGGATTCCACGTTAAGCTGTAGCTCCCATGAATAACTAAGTCCACTTTTGTTTCCTAATATTTTCTTCGCTGTCCTATCCTAAAACCTTCTTCTTCCTCTCCCCTCTCACTCCTAACCGCCGTACTCACAGTGCTTGGAGCATATTTTGGCTCTAGACAGTGTGACTATGGGGGTCTATAAAGGAGTACCCCCCTCCCCTTCTTAGCCGCTCCATGAGCGCCAAGGGGGGCGGGGGAGGGTCAGAAGAGCTGTTCTTTGTCTCCCACCTCTCTTTTCATTTCATTTCAAGTTCCCATTCTAATTCTGAGGATGATACTTGTCTTATCGAAACGCGTCAGTAAAATAAAAGAAAGTGCTAAGGTGCATTAATTTCCGTCCACCTTTTTGCAATTAATAAGTATCAGTCTCTAATGAACTTCGGTAGGCTTGTTCATGGGTTTAACAATGAGAAATAGGTGAACATAAGACAAATCGAGAAGATTGATGAAAAAAAATCATTACCACTAGACTAGAGGACACTCTCAATAAAACCACTATAATTAAAATTTACTGCCTAAATTCATATATATATATATATATATATATATAGTCCTGGCAAAAAAATCCGATTACCATGAGAATTGTACTTATTTTTTATACACAATCAACATTTAAACCTAATTTATATACATTCTTACCTTATACTATTATTTCGTCATATGTCCTTTGTTCTTCATGACTTGTTTGAGTTATTTTGGCATCGACTTGATTAGATTTTGGCAGATTCTTTGTGATATCTCAGTGTACCAGACCTTCTTGATGCCTTTTGTGAGATTGGGGATCGAGTTAGTATTGGGACATTCGACCTTATCTTTTATAATAAGCCATAGATTCTCGATCTGATTAAGATCTGGACTATTACCATGCCAATCTAGAACAACAATTTCATCATCATTGAGCCATTTACCAACGATTTTTGCCCCTCTGACAAGGTGCCCCATCGTGCATAAAGGTTTTTTTCTCATGCAACGCTAGTATCGGTGAAGTTTTTTCTTTAGGATGTTTAAATATCGTTCACCATCATGGTTTTGTTCTTAGGAAGAAAAAATAAAGTCCGCCAAGCCATCACAATTAGAGGGTGTCTCATTGTCTTGATAGTGTATTTAGGATCCATCCTATTTGAGCCACGCGGGCGCTGCACCATTCTTGGACAGTTTTTGAATATTAAAACGAGTATTCATCACTAAAGAGAACTGTATTTTAATCATCAATAGTCCATTGATATGCTTTCTTTACAAAATTTAACTCTTCACTGTCGTATTTCGGCGTTTAGGAAAGGTTTCTTGGCATCATGCCGAGATGGCAACCCTAGGCTCCTTTTGCAGCCGATGTTGAATAGTGCCCTCAGATATATCTTTAAGCAAACTATGATGCTCAGACTTAAATTCTTGTACTGTCATTGTTGGTTTCATTAACACAGTACGTTTTATTTATATATCAGTACGTAAATTCGTCTTTCTAACTCTCCCAATGCCACTTTTGCGGACTGGAGTACCAGAAACATCATTACATATATGGCGGGAAACCATTAAATTCACAGTAATTTGAGATACCTCTAAATGTTTTGTAATTAATCCTTGTGATTTTTTAGCCTTATGAACTGCAACAATAGCACCTATTTTGTCACTTCATCGTTGTTGTTTTTTTGCAACTATTATAGGCTTTCTTAAAATAGAGCACTTTTACTAAAAGAGTTGTTATTTTGTGAACAAATAGTATGAGCTAGAAATTAACAACAACATAGGACCAGCAAGCCACATGACTGATCTACTAAACGCAGTTTACCCCAAGTATATATCTACATTAGAAAATATTTTACAGCTTTCTGAAATATGTAAAAATACATGTGTTATGCATGGTGATCGTATTTTATTTTCTGGCGTTATATATATATATATATATATATATATATATATATATATATATATATATATATATATATATATATATTGTAGTGATATCGTAAGTGTATACCTTAGTAGCTGTGAAGGCAATTACACTTACCTGGCAGGTAGCCGAGAGGCGAAAGGCTGTACCAAGTAATGAGGTGGGTGGGACAGTGAGTCCTCCTTGGGTTCGGGAAGTTTAAAGCGATTAAATCTATGCGTGTGCGTATTCGTTGGACGGGTGGAGTTCTTTAAATGCCAAATTTAATTCAAGGTTTTTAAAAGATTAAAATCCAAAATAAAGGTTAATAACCAAAACAAGAGAAATATGAAAATAAATGAACTCAATGACTAAAGCGACAATCAAGGAATAAATTATTAACTCGGTCAGAGAGGCAAACAATAACAATAGGGAATAATCTTCGTGACGGAGTATAAAAGGTGGAATTACCTTTACCTTGTAGACTTTACTTTTGATGTAGAGGGGAGTGAAGCCAAAGCTCGGATTGTTCGAGGTGATATAATCTTACTGCACGGATGAAGTAATCTCAACGGCGGGATTGGATTACCTCGAGCACGAGTGAGATAATCTTGAATACTAGGCGAATTACTCTTGAAAGGTTAGTCGAGATATTCTTGAACTCGGAGAGAGATGCTCTTGGATGCGGGAATAAGTAATCTCGAACAAGGGCCGAAATAATCTTGAAAATGAGATGAAACGAAAGGGTCGCACAATTATCCGAGGAAATGCCGCTTGACGAATTTGCCTATTGCCTATGGCCAAAATTCACGGCAATACTTTAGCCGACGAAACTTTCTAACTCTGAGGTTCGACTCGAGACGAGTGAATGTATCATCACGGACAGTGGGCGGTACTCTTTCTCTCGAGTAACGGGAGACCTCCGAATAAATACTCTGTTGGTTTGCTCGCTAGAAGGCCTTAAGGACATGGCAATCCCAAGGGAATCTGGTGGCGCTATTCCTCGTCTACCATACGAGATAAGGCCCTGAGAAGACGTTCGTTCAGGCGGCGATCTTCGCCTCGAGGCATGGGGGGTTAGCTGGAGCCTCGGGTCTGTGGGGGATTAGTATGTCCGCGCGCCACGGAGTTCTCGGTGAAGGGGTCTCAGCGGGGAATCGGTCAGCGTGAGCAAACACAGCTGTGGACAATGGCTGGCTGTTTCCACGCGAGAATTTCTTTGCTGCCTTGCTTTTTGAAATCCTGCTTAAGGCCACGTGGCCTCTACCCGACGAAGGGGGAAGTCAAGTTGGACCTTCAAAGTCGTCCTCTCATATATATAAAGGGTGCTCGTGCACTTAATTGACGAATGTACGGCGCTTCAAGTGGTCAGCAGTCTTCAGTTATTGTGTCAATTGAATTTTGTAAGCGTGTAGAGACAAATCTTTTGTTAAAATTCGATGTAACCTTGTTGTGGAGAGGTTCAATTCCGGCGCGCGATGACGAATAGAGGTGTCTGGATCTTTGGCCACATTCTCGCGCAATGTTTTCAGCTGAACGGCGTAAATAAGCACGCAATGGCGTTTTCATATCTGCCACCGACCTCGTTTGTGTGAATTTACGAACAATTTTCCCAATTACACTCCCGGTTGGTCGAATATGTTGACCAAAAAAATTGCGAAGTGCCCGAAATGCGTTTCTGTTTGAACGTCCATTTTCGTAATAGGCTTCGATAACTTTAACACGTTGTTCGATTGTTAATCTTTCTATGGTTGAAATTGCCAAAGACTGATGTTGTTAAATCTAAAAGAAAAAGAAAAAAATCATTAGACTTTCAAACTTAACTCACATTTAAAATCGGTCTAAGTTATTGGAACATCCGTTATATATATATATATATATATATATATATATATATATATATATGATTAGCAATCACATGACACGTGATATATAGATGTATTTAAAGGCCCAAGGAAATGGAAATTGGTAACACAACCCGGATAAACGCTAAGGAGAATATTACATGAACCAATGAAAGCTTAAGAAAGAAAATGGGAGATATAGACAACGGAAATATAATACAAACTATTTCAACCGTTATATGAAAATAAATAAAGAAGTCGAATTTGAACTTGTGTCATCAAGTGCTCATCGCTTATATGACCACGACGATCATCGCCAGAACTACCATCCTCAACCCCCAAAAAGGTTAAGTCAAGAAGCCTTTTGAATAACGAAGTGTAGGTTTTTATCCAGTGAGAGACAAGACAAGTGTTTTTCTAGTAGAATGGGGCACGGGCTTTTTTGTTTGTAATAATTGAAAATCACATGACACGTGATATATATATATATATATATATATATATATATATATATATATATATATATATATATGTATTTAAAACCCCAAGGAAATGGAAATTAATAACACAACACGGAAAAACGCTAAGGAGAATATTACATGAACCAATGAAAGCTTAAGAAAGAAAATGGGAGATGTAGAGAACGGAAAGATAGGGCAAACTATTTTAAACAAAAAAGCCCGTGCTCCTTTCTACTAGAAAAAACACTTGTCTTGTCTCTCACTGGATAAAAACCTACACTCTCGTTTTGGATACATCTTCTACACATTTACACTGTCTAGCTTCACCACCTTTTTCGTGGTTGCAAAGATTATAAGTAACATCGAGAGTGTAAATTTCGAAAAACCCATGCCATTATAAGAATTTTTATTTTTTAGTGTGTATCTTTCCATCACGTCGCTTTATTCATTCCATCCTGTATTATTTTATATTGCATTCCCATTGTCCAAACTTTGTCGAAAGTTTTCGATACGTCCCTGTAGACTCTATCAACGATGGCTTTTCCCTTTTTGCCCTAACACTGTTTTCAGTGATGACTGTAAGAGACATACATATCTATCTTTGGTCTCTTTTTGAATTTAAATTGGTAATTGTTTAGTTAATTTCCCCACAGGTACTCAATCCGTTTTTGGTATATAATTTTCTCAAATACCTTCCCGATGAAATCAAGTAGAAATATTTAATTCATTCATTCACTTTTAGTATTATAACCACACAGTGATCATTGAAATGTGATCTACGCCAGGTTGACGCTGTGTTGCCCGAGCGTTTCCTTTGTACTGCCCGTAGATTATTCAAGGGTACTGGATGATTCAGCAGGGATTTCCCGCCCAACACCAGCTTGTACCCTGGATGGGTGAGTCACGTATAGCAGAGGGTAATACCGGTTTTGGCATCTAGGAAGAGTACATGCCCTCCTACCCATAATGTTGACAAATTGAACAGCAAATTAATATTGCATCATTTCATAAATTTTCGGCTGGGCTAATCTCAGTCTGCCCGAGACCAATATTTTTTCCACAACCGCCCAGGTTGGCGTCTTAAGGGGTTTAAATACTAAGTAAAAGCGTGTAGACCTGCTGGTCATTATCTTTTCTTGTTTTTGTGTTTTTTTAAATTTCTTAAAAATGTATAAACTAACGGGGGAATCTCCCCTCACAAGTTTTTGAATTAAGGGTGGTGAATTAGTCAAATTAGATCAAGTAAAAATGTAATAAGCTAGATATTCAAAGTAACCAAACGAGGACACATCTTGAAACGTATGGACTGAATGCTTCCAGTAGTCGTTTCTTTAGCATAATCAGCCCGCGTACCTCCCATATAATTTCATGTTCCATAACCTCATCATTCTTTTACAAACTTCCTTGATTAATAATAATATTATATAGTACTGGAGTGCTAAATAATAGGTGGATCCGCAACTCCCCTTACATCAGAGAGGGAAAGTTATATTCTTAAAAGCTATTTTAACCCAATGATGCTCGGTGGCCTTTACAAGTAAAAAGTTTTGTTTAGAAAAGTCTTATTTTAAGCCATCTATGAAGTCAATTTCCTATTGGAAACTAATACACAAACACATACAACGAACTGGAAGAGAATCTCTAAGTGCTGGCCTACCCCCCACCCTTCTCCCCAAATCCATAATGTTTAGAAATGCAGAAACGTTCCACTCCTGCGTCATCAGCTTTTTTGCGATATTAGAAGAAATAAATTATCAAAGATCAGAAAAATCATTTTTGCATCCTTTGGAATGCTGCGACCAAAATCTGGGACGCAGAACACGACCTTCCTCCGTCAGCTACTGGAGCCCTGTTGGGCTTCCTGTGGGTTACCGTCCACTGGTCGGCGTAGAAACCAACGCCACCATAAATTTACCCGAGAACACCATCGAGAAAAGAGGGTTATCGTGTCTAGTTTCCCGACATGCTATCGTTCGCTTCCGATGCGGCGGATATATTATTCATCCGACAGAGCGGCGCCGTTGACCGAACTTATTAAGAGAAAATGGGAAATGGTGCCATCTCTTCCTTCGAAACCATCGTTTTTTTACTGATAAACGGGGAATATAGACATGAAAATGGACTATTCGAATTAAAGAAACAAAGATCCAGAATTACGCATTTCGGATCAAAGTTTTTTCTTAGAAACTTTGACTGAATTGCATACAAACTAAATTACAAATCCTTAGGAGCAGTTACAAACTAAACAGTCCATAGACGCTGACAATTTTGAAGGTTGTCAACGAAAATCCTGAAAAAGTGACTCACGAACAATCAGGTACCCCCTTAAAGTGATTAAGACGAATCGTTCTCCTACTTTAATTATTATTAAAAGTTGTAGTCAGGATGAACTTGTGACTCTTCATATATTTTGAATAGACTTTATGATATTTTTAATATTTTCGTTCGCCGCCGATTGGAAACACTACATCCATTGCTTAAACTGAATTTAACGTGGATTTAGACTCTGCACTGTACAACATATGTCATTCCATGTGAGGTCGATCTAAATTAGTAGCCCAGACGCTAATTAGCAAAGCCAATTGGTTATTTTCACTCATGGTGGAAATCGATAACCGAATGTTGATCTTTGTCTAACAAATTGCAGATATGACATTTAGAGTAAGCACAAAAATCCGTCCTTCCATCTTATTATTTTCAATTTCACATATACATATAAGTTTAAATACAATAAGTTCCATTTCAGCCCTATATTTAACCCATTACACTCCAACTAATCACAAGTCATACTTAACTTATGCAATTTTCTCGTTGTTGAGTCGAATCTATTGACAAAAGTCCTAGTCCAGTTCGAAGCTCTTTTGTATCACCTCTTAGCTTACGTGATTCACAAGAGGAAGGAAAATAATAATTACCCCACATCAGCGGATACCTCTATTTACTGCGACTATTACGAGCGTTTAGTTGCGAGAAAAATCTCTTAACCGCGAGTAATATTGAGAAATGAAAGTTTACAACATGCACAATATGTATCTGACTTTTGGGGTGGCATAATTTTTGACCAACGAGTAGAGGCAATAAAGTCACACTCATCTGGATTTCACCAATGAGTCAATATTCTCTGCGAAACGAGTAAGAATCTTCTTTATGGACATGGTATAGTTTTTTTTCTAACGAGGCGAAAATTGCCTCGTTTCCAGACATTAAAGTCACATTGATCTGAAGAATCAAGTTAGGAGCTTCTTATAAACAAAATTCGACGAGTTAAAAGATGATGACGTATTTGATTTGGTTGAAAAAGTTATTAGAAACGGTAGGTAATTAGTGATTGAATGAACTGATAAAATTAACAAAAAATACAGGGTGTCCATAACGTCTTTTTCCTAGTTAAAATATTCATTACGAAAGTAAATATTTATATAGATATTTAGAATTTCTTAAAAAATTAGGATTATTTTAAATATATACACAATTTTCATTTCACTCCTTCAAAGACGACTTTAGCTAATATTTCCATAACGTCAAATTAAAAAAAATATTACAAAGTTTTTATTTATCCTTATCATGCCACTCGGATGTATCTCCTTATTCCCTTAAGCTGCCTCCGGTGAAACCCCACCACTCACCCACCCCCTGCCTCTGAGGTTTAGGCTCAATGGCAAGACTGAAAGCTGATGGCCTGTATAAACAACCCGATATATACGCTCTTCAACGCAGTCAACAATACACCATTGTAGACAAGTTCTTGGGAGATTCCTCCTTCATCCTCCGGCGGCAGCCTTCAGAACATACCAATCGTACGCACACCTCAGATGCACGGAGATTTAGGGTTCTAAGAGAACTCCTTCCGGTCGGTGGAAGTTCATCGAAGTACATTGGTTGAAGATGGCGAGCCAGAGATGACCTGAAAGTAGATCAAGAAATGATACACACCCAATTTTTAATGTTACACTAAGCTTTTTATTTGTATCAAAATAATACAGTAATTTTGCCTTTGATCTTTTCAATTTTTAAAATATATTCGGGCACTGATCGATTATTATTTTATTTTGTGAAAAAGTAAACACCGGCTTATAAGTGCGTCTCTAGAACCGGAGTTGTTATGAATTATTTTGTTATAATTCTAAACCCCTTTATGTGAGTGGCATTTCTCTGTTTCTTAACGTTTCGTTTAGGTAACAAAAAAACCCTGAGTTATTTTGTCAAATTCAGCTGATGGACGATGAATTTTGAAACAGAAAATTGAAGATAAATGCAAGAAGCACATTTGCAATTTTAATGATTTAATATATATGTATATTTTTTACTTTTAAAAGTTAATGTTTTATTATCATTCTTATCAGAAAATATTCAAATACCTATGTACATATATATGTATATCCCCCTTAAAGAGTAAAAATAAGAATATAAACCTGATTTAATACTTTTTGCACATTTTAGGAAAGTTTCTCTTGAATCAGTATCTTTAGTGTAAGTCAGACTTCTCTAAAGAACTTTTTTATACCATTAAATCAATAACTTATAGTTGAGGCAGTTATGATGATTTGTTTAGAATTGCGGAAGTTATAATACGTAAAAAATGTTAAAAAGAAAAAAACAACTTTTCGGAATGTAATGGAAAAGGAAAGTTATTTTATCAAAGTTGAAGTATGAAATAGTGTGTTAATGAATAAAATGTAATGGCGTTTTACGGGTTCTACAGAAGCCAAATGTTATTCTCTCTCATAACATCAAGCCCCGGAAAGTGGTACCTATGTAGACTATTACAACTGGAACCTAGCTCCGGCGCGACCTCACAGCGGACCCCAATTTATCCAATATCAACTAAGATCAAGTCACTCAAAATTAATCCAACGGTACAAAAACAATGAACTTCACCTTATCACCATTCTGCACCAATAGACCTGTTCAAAAATCAACTATTTTTTTTAAATCTGAAAGTAAAAAAACGGAAATCACAACTATTTTGAACGAGGATGTTGGGAACCCTTTGCGCATGGAGGTTTAAATTTTCTTCCTGGAAATTGGCCCAAAACACCAGTTTCAGAACCCCTGAATTATGATTTTCATTATAAATTTGATATAAGCAAACTAGAGCAACAAATTGGTTATATAATGAAAAGAGATATTTTTTAAATAATAATAATTATCTAGCATATTTCAGAAAATAGCAAACTTAATCAGAATCTCGAAAAACATCAATAAGTTACAACTTCCTATGGTATTAAATAAGGAGCTGAGGGAGCTGCTTGGGTGTCGAGTTGATATCTCAGAACATACACTTTCTGGACACAGGCAGATATAAAGTGAGCCATCTACTAGATGTCACAGTGATTCTTTCCTGTTTGGACACCCTTTAGTTTTTGCAGTGGTTCCTAGTTTCCCAACAGAGAGGCGTTCTCGTATTTTCTTAATCTTCAAAATATACCGGAAATGCAGGGAGGCCAAAAGTTCAAGAGTCTGCATATAAAACAGTTCAATCTATCATCTCGTCTTGGCAAATGGCTAGGATCAAGACAATGACCAAATACAACACAATCAAGCTCTTCATGAAAAGAAGAGCATTTATGTTAAAATTAGACAGGTTGTTTGGAAAACTTGTCCTAGAAAACCCCTAAGATGCAGGCTATCAACAGCAAATAGCTAAAAATAAAGAAGAACAATAAAGAAATACTGCAAGACATCGTAAAGCAGAAAGGCTCCCAAGAGCCGATTACAGGAAAATTACTGAAATGATAGTCTTTGTTCTTAGACGAACGCCTCCTCGAAGTATTCAGTGGAGTCAACCAGGCGCCATTCATAAGGCCAGACAGATGGTTAGACAAATATACTCCAGGAAAATGCTGCAGATTCTCCCATAAATGATCTAAGTCTAACCCAGAATATGTTGAAGTACCATAAAACTGACCTATAGCTTTCTGATGCAATACTTAATAAGAGGAAACCCACAAATGGTAGGTAACACAGGAAGTCGTGCCATTTGCCCTTTTCAGCAATATATTGAATGATACATTGAAATACCTTATTTCTGCCCATTTACATACCAATTAGAAGTCAAACAGCTTCACAACAGGAAAGCTATTATTGCATGGAATCACACCTAGAACCACCCTGGTTGATCTCTCAGAATCACATTTCCTGCTGGACAACCTGATTATTAGATCTGAGTGGCTTCTGGAACCTGTCAAGGCTTAGTCACAGAATAAAGACTAAATAAACTCGCTGTACTATGCTGAGCATGGTGTCAAGATGATGACCGACTTTTCAAATGTCATAACAACAGATTACAAGCAAATAGACTATCTCCTTCAAGCTGTGGAGTTCAAAAGACGCCACTTTGATAGCTTCAAGAAACAAATTCTTAACAACTGACCGTGTAAAGGTTATTATGCAAATAAAACAGTTGATTTTTAAAAAGGGCTAGTTCAACAGATGCAACTAACAAATATACAACACCAAACAACTCCTGGACTGCCCGAACTTCAGCCATGCGCGCAACACCCACAACATATCCTACCACAAAGACTTTTATACCACCCTGAAGAAGTTGTGGCTTTCCTAGTGGCCGTTCTCCTCGCATTAGAGAGTATGGCACCCTAAGCACTAATTTGGTATGTTTCCCTCCGACAAAGGAAGAATCGTAGTGATCCTCAATAAAACAAACTACCTTTCTAAAATTGATAACATCCTCAACGAGACTACTAAATTTGCCAAAGTAAATGAACTATTGAATAAAGTAATAGATCTATTGGAAGACAAAACTAGCCTTCTACTCACTAAACCTAAGTCTGCTATATGCAACCAAATATACTCTTAGTTTTCTGAATTGGTTTCCCAAAGTGCACAAACCTAATGTATCCCTTCACTCTATTGACCGCTTATTCAGTGCAGACATAGAAATTAGTCAACATTTAACACATCTCTTCAAAGTATTTACTACCAACCAGTATAGCATAACAAATAGCTTTTCTTTCGCTAAAGAACTTCAGGGCCTTATCCTTGTTTCTGCTCAAAATTTACTTGTGATTTTTTAAATAAAATCTTTATTCATCAACATAACTTTTAATTAATAAATTGAACTTATTTTGGAGAGAGCTATTGCTAACTCGAACATCTTTAACTGATTCACCACTCAAATCTTTCAAACACCCACTGCAACTCAAATTAAAAGACGTGCTTCATGTTATATGACAGTGTTTACCAGCAAAGAGATTGTTTGGGCATTGATTCCCCTGTCGCTTCAATAGTTTCAGACATCATCATGAGAAACATGGAGGAGAAAAGTTCGATAACTACCTTCAAAATCTTTGCCCCCTTCATTATCGCCGTTATGTAGATGACTGTTTGGCCATATTCAGTACTAAAGAACATGGCAATATCTTATTTGATTACATCAATCCCAGCACGCCAACATCAAATACACCATTGAATTCGCAAATGATAATGTTCTTACATTTCTGTACATCGTGATTGTTGTCTAGAAATAAAATGAATAACTTTGTTCATGGAAAACCACTTTTACAGGCAGTGGAATAAGTTGCTTCAGTTTTTGTCATCAATTCTTCAAAATAACGCAATAAAAACCTTACTCCACCGCACTTAACACTTATTCTCAACCTACTATTTTTTTCACAAAGAATTACATTTTCTTTCCATTTTCTTCAAAAATAATTCATTTCCTACAAATTTATGCGATCACTTACTCAATAATTTTCTAAACCAATTATACAAACCAAGGATACCCATAAGTACTGCCAGCAAAGATTCATTTTACCTATTATTACAATATTTAGGTTCCCTCCGCTGCTCATTTCGCAAGGAATTACTAAAATTTGCAATACTTCCTCTATTTTCAATTTAAAATCATTTTCGCCATTTTTTTTCCATAGGTTCAGTGTTTAATGTAACTGACACACTCCCCAGAACCTGCGCTGCCTAGGATATCTTTTCAATTATCTTCGCTATGATCGAAACACGTATGTAGGTAACAGCGATCATATTATACAATTTAAAATCGATTTGGGTGCAAATAATTTTAAAATCCGGTCATTGGTACAATGTGATTTCCTTCCGTATTTTAAAATCAATATATATTCAAATTTTAAAGTCTTCCCTCAACAATCACTCAACTACTGTTACCATCCTTTTAATTGCCCCCCTCTCCCCCACTCCCAACCACCTCCACACAACATTTTTTGTTCTTTTTCCTCTAGACTGTCTCTTTTTTTCAGTTGAGTTTCTCCCGTAATTCAACTTAGTAAGTTAATTTGCTGTATTCCCATTCGGTTCATTGCCTCAATGTAAATTTTGCATCATCTGCGGACGATTAAATAAAGATATTTATTTTGATCAATCTAATATTTAAAGAATTAATAAAACAATGAGTTAACATCATTACAAATAAACATTATGAATGTTCCTCTATTTCTCGTCCTTGTGTTTATTCATAAATTAATTTATACATGGCGAGAAGAAACTTCTCACTGACCCAAGCCACTTACGTAGAGTTTCCTCCTTTGTTTGTCGCTCGACTTCAGTTCTGGGGGAGTGCACAGACCTTCTAAATTTAACTCGCCCTTCTTCTTGGACCTGAGATTCATCCGCAGCATAATTTCCCTCAGCTGACTTCTCACTCCCACTCGGAGAACCACTCTTTCCTTCGCTCGGGCTTTCTTCAACCGAAACCTCTTCGTGAATACCGACTGTCATTCTCCCCCGGCTAAATGCCTGCTCTGTGTGACTCACTGGTTTTCCTATCCTCTGACCCCAGCCCCTCTGATCTTCGCTACGCTCCACCCACTCACTCATAGAACGCCTGACCACACATGCTGAAAACAAGGTTGGGTAATCGGCCCTTAAGTCCTACGTCAGATTAGTGTCTAAGGGAACACTCATTGGTTCCATTTTTGGCACTCGATGACTGCCATCTATATCATTGCCTAATATCAGACTGACACCTTTCTTCGGCAAGCAATCATAGACCCCGAGCTCATGCCACCCTGTTGCGAACGTGGACTCCAGATATAGGCTAAGTAAACGGACTGACTTCACCTTGTTCACCCTTCATCTGGTACCTCAAACGAGCCCCTGTCTACAAGACTCAATGAAGCACCTTTTTCCTTTAGCAGCTTTATAGAGACAGGGAACTCTCGCTTTCTGCTTGTCAACTTCCCTTCCTGAATGAATTCTCGGATGCCCTCGCTCGTTTCTCTTTTCACGACAGCTTATGGCTGTGCTAAGAACACATTCGTCTACTTTCTTCCGAGTTGCACTTCTCTCCTACCATTATTACTTCCTTCTCCTCTTCTCTTTTTGAACCAGCAGGCACGCACTCATGCGGTACCCTACGCATCGGCAATATCAGCACACCAAACTGTTGCTTTATTTGTTGAACTCTCTATTTTGGTTCGTTATGTCCTTATCCCCATTATCTCATTTTCTATGTTTTCACTCCTCAAAGTATGTTATTTTGACCTTTACGTAACTATCTTGGATCCTGTAGTTTCTAAACTCATTATTCCTATTATCCAAAACCCTTTTTTTCTTATTAAATATAACTCGGCCCCTTTAGCACACGTGATCGGATCCCCACTGCTGTTTCTATCCGGTGGCAACGTCATTTTAAATGACTTGAGCAAGAATACCTTTTTTATGTCTGCAGCATTATGCGTAGATACGCTTTTCATCCATTGTTTGATGCTCCTATGCAGTCGCAAGAATAATTTCGCGCTTTATTCCTCTTCACGCTTTTGCCTGAACCTGAACACCTTCGGTAGCTCTTCCCTATCCTTTGATATTGACTCAGAACAGCTTCCTTTACCACCGTATAATCTATGGCACACTCATCTGTTAAGCCGAGATACACATTTCTTCCCATCAAAAGATTGCATTAGACATATTTCATTCTATGAGCTTCATTAGTGTCAATGCAAAGACAACAACAAATTCCATTCTTAGCACTTATGGGGGTGATGTAGTAAATGAAAGAAGTTGCATGAGGTAGTTTTCCCGTAAAAGTCAGGGATTTCAGTCTGAAACCGGACTTAAAGGAAAGTCGTCTAAAAAAACTTAATTCCGAAGAGTTGGAAGCTGTTGTCACAGCAAATTCTGCTGCAACTTTTAGTGTCTTACGCCAACTGAAAATGATCGGAAAGGTTCCAGGAATTAGAAAATGGATTCCGCACGAACTGTACACAACTAATCTGCAATCACATGTTGTTTGATGTGAGTCATTGCTTTCACGAAATATTCAGGCTTTTTACTGGTGATGAGAAGTAGATCCATTATCATAAGGTTAAACGCTGCACTTCGTCGATCAGTCGAGGAAGCAGAATTTTTCAACAACCGAGAGAAGGACTTCATCCCAAAAAGACCATGTTGCGTATATGGTGGAATATTGACTTGATATAAATACAAGCAATCGGGCTGCTCCTATACAACTTGAATTTAAGTTTGGCAGATGAACAAAAAGACTTAAAAGGCGAATTCCATATCATTATTTCATAATAAATAAATCAATAATCAGAGGCTTGGCAGATAATATACATAGTTTAGGAAAATTAAAGAATTAAATGGGAGGACAATAATGAAAATCTAGACATGTAAGATAGAAAACTAAAACAAAAGCAACAAAATTAGAAGTAAGCTGATTGTTCCTTATGTAAATTTAGACGTTAGAAAATTGGAAGCATAAAATTAGAAAATTTGAACACTGTTAAAGACAGTTTTAGAGCTTCAAGTAAACACTGACCTTTTCAGAGTCTGGGTGCACTAACCATTTCAGATCACATTGTTAGAAAGAGATTAAAGGCAAAAGCGTGAAGTGAGTATGAAGCCAAAAAGAGCTAGTAGGTTAGTTCTTATTTTATATCAGAAGTAGGGTATCGGTAGTGTAATCAGAATTGATTGTTTAAGAGTTATAAATAATTGATGAGTTATGATAAAAAATGATTTAAAAGTTATTAACCGATTCCAACTCCTATCTCATACTTCTGCTATAAACCTAAACCCACCAACTAACTCTTTCTTTCTTTATTCTTATTCGTTTCACGCTTTTTTCCCTTTAGTATCCCTCTAACAATGACACGTGAAAAGGTTACTGAGACCAGACTCATATACGCCTTAACTCAAAATACAAGAATAAATTTCCTCGGGGTGGAGTGCTAAGAAGTACTAATTAATCGTTGTGAGATGGGTAATTTCTTTGAATATTTCTTATGTAACAAATATATACCATCAATAACCACCATTAATTACCTGCTGCCATATAACAAAATAAAATATTTAAAATTCATTTTTCTTCTACCCTAAAGGATATCACTTCCTTACCTTAGTAACCAACAACTTTCCCAAAGCCATTAATTTTGAGGTCGGCGTCTGAGTGAACAAAATTTGCTAAAACACAAAAAGAATTATAATGAGTAAAATTTGAACAGGATGAGGAAAAATTACAAATGCAAATTCTAGCCTTTAACTTGTCCAGGTTACGATGAGGGACCAAAAATCATTTCCTGAACTTCGTCGGAAACACTCCGGGCGTTGCTTCCCACCAAAGAGGATCCGCGCTGAGCTGGACAAAGGATAACAAAGGCTTCCCATTCCCATGGCTTTCAACAGCCTTGATTGAGATATATAGGGGAAAATTGTTGTCATGTCACTCATTCAGCATGACCAGTCAAATGGAGGAATGAAGTCTCCCTACGAACCTTCGTAACAATTAAGTGCCATTCTTGAAACAATGCATTAGAGCATTTGACATAAATTCTCATTTTTTAATCTAGCAAACGGCAATGGTAATATTCAGTTATTTCCGAATTCTAAAAAACACAGAAGAATTTCAACTTTACATTTTTCTATTTAAATAAACTTCGAAAACCTGCGGTTTCATTCACGCCATAGAATTTTGAAAAGAGAAGGAAAATTTAATGTAGTTCTGTGAAAAGAAAATATGAGGAATATAACACGTGAATAGATAAAAGATAAGACTAAATAGGGATGTAAAAAAAAGTCAACGTGCAATCCGCCAAATTTGCCCCCTCCCAAAACTTAAGCAAGTGCGTTTTCGGAAATAATCATTAGAAATTCACAAAAATTATCACTCAAGTAAATGTATGCGTGTTTTCGTGCATTCGTTAAGGTAAAAACGTAAATAATTTCTTCCCAAATCGACTAAACATCCATGTGTGAATTGCTGAAGGGGTGGGGGAGGGAATAATTAAAACAAAACCCACGATATTATATTCAATGTCGTGTAAAAACTTACATAAGCTTACATAATTGTAAATCTACGGAAATACAGACTCTCTGTACACATTCATCTTCAATTCTTTTGTCGACAGTTTCACTACTAAGAGAACGAGAGGAGCCAAGAGTTAACAAGAGCTCCACTGAAACTTCTTTCTACAAGTACAACCATTCAAATCATTCATCAAGACTGGAATCAATCAGCAAAATAATAGAAATAAGGAAATGATATATATTTTTTCTTCTAAATTTAATAAGTTAGATTAATAGCTACCTTTCTTTATGCAGTCAGCTACTACAAGTAAGCCTGGAAAGCTAACTTAAACTTGTCAAAGAGACCCATATCTCCCGAAATTTGCTTAGAGCCTCTTGCCGGAAAATCTTAAATACTCCCACCAGCAATAAAAAATTAGGATAATTCCCATCCCGTCAATGATGAAAGAACTGTGTTTCTTTATTCTCTTTTCTGCTCAGGTTCTTTATTATTTACTTGCAGAGAAATCTGTTCTAAAATTCTCTTCTTGAATTTTATATCTCTATTAAATTCTATTACCTAAGTATTTTCTGGTTTGCCAAATAGACAAGAAAACAAAGAACAACACAACTATAATAAAACAAAGATATAAAAGAAGAATAGAAAACTCCACCAACCCTAATTAACAGAACCAGATTAACGAATCAAAACTTACATTTACATGCATATACATACTCAGATATGTTGTACGGATCATACTTCAATTGGAGCGTAAATTGCATTCCACAAGCTGCTGAGGGATCAAGGTTATGATAAAATGGGCCCAACAGAGCCACAGGCTTCGGCCTGTAATGCCTTTCCTCCTTAGGGAAGCATTGTATAAAGATGGACGTTGATGTGGCCTTGATCCCTAGGCAATGAAGAGAAGTCAAGGCAAAAGATTCTGTCGAATCTTAAGGGAAAAGGCGAGTTGCCTTGATACTCCCAGCACCAACGAAAAGTGCTTTTTCACTCGACCGAACTTTATTTCTTGTATTCTGCGTTATTTCCTCGTCTTCTTTAATTCGTTATTTTTACGAATATTGTTAGTTTTTACAGCTTTACCCACCTCAATGTCTATTAAAGATATAGTTATGGACATTTTGTGTCCGTTTTCTATTATATTTGGGTTATTATTACTATTATTATTATTATACTATTATTATTATTTCTTTCGTTCTCAGAGCGAAGGGGTGGATACTTCCTTCTAACACGTATCTTTGCTTCTTAATCCAAACATATCTCTCTCCAGCTTTAATCTTTTTAGTGTTCCTTTTTGGCACGTTTATTCTCCTCTCCCCCGCTTTATTTACTTATATTTTTTTCATTTCTTCCTGGAAAGTCGACTTGCCTTTGTGCTCAAAATGAAACAAGTCCTGGAGAGTTACGTACCATCCCAGTCTCTATCGCAGAAAGATTCCTCCTCTTTCACCTCTCTGACTTCTCCACTTTCTAAAAAGAAACTCCATTGTAATCATTCTAACGTTTTTGCCTTCGTCATCTTAGGCTATACGTTATATAATAAGCAAAATATAGAAAAATAAACAAAATTAAATTAAAAGCATGAATAAATATAGAGTATATATCTAAGAAATAAAAAAAAATCAAAACTAAAAATGAAAGATATAAAATCATCAATTAATCATAATTATAAAGAAATAATTATCATAGTTTCTTCCTTGCCTCCCCGCCCCCCATTTTAATAATCGTCCGTAGCCTTGCCTTTAATAGAAACCATCCTTCTTTGAGAAACAGTCGTCTCTTTTTCTCCACAGTTTTTCTTACAATCTCCCGAATCGAGTAATTTACGCCCATCAGCGGAGACACAAATTCTTTGTTGTAAAGCAGCGAAGAATACGAATCGATCCGTTAATACAAGATGAATAATCCCTATCGGATCTGGTTTCAAATCACCATCATAGTATTAGTTAGTTAATTGTATAACCTCGAAGTGGTACATGAGGGATGCAATAAATCAAGATTTAAATAAGAGAAAAGAGAAACAAGGTCTGCTGACCAAAGTCACGTGTTCTCACTTATTCTGATTTATACCTTACGACCTTCAAAACTTTCAATAATTTCCGGACTAATCTTGGGAGGATATTGACAATCATATAATTCAAAAGAGAATGTAAAACAACATAAGGTAGTCAAATTTCGTTAGAATCAGCCGAATAGTAATGGTATTTATTTCCCCCAAAAATAATTCATGGGCTAACCTTGCGAGGACCTTGGCAATTATATCATTCGAAATAGAATGTAAAACAACGTAAGTATTTCAAATGTTGTTAGAATCGGCTGAATAGTTACAATGTTATTACTAAAACGACAAAAGCTAAACGGAGACCTACCGAACGACATAGTGAGATATAAAGTCGCACGTGACTAAAAATGGCAAAATCCAGCTACTTTCGAACTAAAAATCAGTTTATCCTAAGGCAATACTGTTGCTTCTGTTTCCCCGAAGTAAGGGATGAACCGATAAGTAATAGACAGCCAATGACAACTGGCTTGTAAATAATTAGAGCCTTTCCGGAATAACTTGAAGAAAATAGTAGTAAACTCAAGCTTTCTTTAGTTAAGAATCATAAAGTAAGAAGCAATGAACAATGAATTTCGACGCTTGTAAAAGGAATATATGAATATATATCCGCGACAAACATAAAATGAATATTCACTTTCTCTGTTTGGAAGATACTGCTAAATATGGTTCTTACCTCGTCTTTATGCGTACTTAACACAATAATAAATAGATAAAACTTCAGGGTGCTGAAACTTAAAACCGAAGCTGAACGGATGCAGCGAGAGGGAGATAGAGGGTGGGTGGGAGTAGAAGGTAGGAGAACTCAAAGCACTCTGCCTGAGGAGTTGGACCGGTCTCCCTAAGTTCCGCCGACCATCCATTCCGTACCACTAACACTACCGCCCCTCTTGGTTTAGGCAGAAACTGGCCAAAACCCCTGGCCTTACCCCACAAAGATCCCTTAATTCTGCCCGCTGATGCGCCCTAAATTAATAACACGAAAAGGTAACAATATATTTATAAAGCTGACCCCAATTTCGTCATCGTTTCAAAACAAAATGCAAGCAAACATAAAAACATAACAAATGAGGTATTGTGATCATAAAGTTATGACAATTTACGGGGGAACTAAATTAAGGCGTAGAGGCTTCAAACTGAAAGAAATTTAAAGACAAAATGATGGAGTAGTCTATTAAATTGATATACAAATTTAAAAGACAAAGTATGAATAAAAACGAAGGCAATGAAAGGGAAAATGTAAGGGGGAATATGAAAATGGAGAATCCATCCAATTGAAAGAGAAAATTTTAACAACCTCCCGAAGGAAGCGGCTTTGAAACTGCAAGTTTAAAGCATAAACTAGGGTAGCTATACAAAATTGTGGTTTGTTTCAAGATTTTAACTAACGATTTAGGTTTGAAGCTAATCAACAAGGTTTATTCGCCTCTCTTTAGCCTGGAGGGAGTCTGTCCTTCTAGGATATGCGGGGGAATGGGGAATTTGGCCAAGAACGGAAGCCCCATTAGAATTTTTGGGATCCTATTCGCTGTCGAAATACATAATAAAGTGGTTCGTATCTTTTGAGCCACTGTAAGGTAATAGAGAAGTGAAGGGATATACGAGTAGGTGCTTAATAGAATCATGAACAATTTTTATATTTCCTCTGACCTGCATAATATATAATAAAAGAATATCGTTCGTGGTATGTAACGCAAACTTCTGTACGTTTTAGGAAATGATACAACACAGGGTATTTAAAGCTTTAGGTCCCTCGAAATTAATGCATCCAAATTTTTTTTTACGAAATTAGGTTTAGATTGTGACTACCCGAGATTTTTGTCGTCCTAAGCTAAGGTGAAGCATCCTTTAGGAGGGGTGTTGATCGTAGTTAGCGGCTCGCGTGGTGGCCAGAAAACAGAAGAGAGATCGATTGCATCGGTTCAAACTATACTTATTAGTTCACTTTCTTTAACGAGTAAATGAGTTTATATTATATTATTTCGTTGGCTATGTCTCTATGTCTTCTTTCATAATATGTTTGATCCGTGTTTAGTCTTATAAAAAGACGAAAACACTTGTGTATCATCTCTCTTTATTTGGAAGAAGCTCAACAGTTCATATATATATATATATATATATATATATATATATATATATATATATATATATATATATATATATATATATATATATATATATATATATATACACGAGGGGCGGTCAATAAGTTTTGCGAATCATTTGGGCGAAACAGAGGAAGGGAGATGGCTGTTTGTGGGGGTGTTAGGACAAGTTATGACAAGTCAGGACCTGCAGCCGCACGCTCCTGCCTCGTCTATTTAAGAAGCAGTAGCTGATCGCAAATCGTCAGTCACAAATTTTTCAACAATAGAGAAGGTTGAGCACCGCGCAGTGATCAAATTTTGACCAAGGAAGGCAAGAATGCAAAAGAGATCCATGAACGCATGGTTGCAGTGTACACCGACACCGCTCTTTCCTATGAGACCATTGCACGCTGGAATAGGAAGTTTAGCCATGGTGGTGAGTCCCTTGAAGATGACCCCCGTCCAGGACGCCCGTCAGACGTGACCAACAAGGACAATGTAGCCCGTGTAGAGAGGATAATCCTCGAAAATCGACGGGTGAAGGTCAAAGAAATCGAGGGACAGCTTGGAATATCACATGGAAGTGTTATTAACATCATCCACGACAGTTTGGCCATGACCAAGGTCTCTGCCCGTCGGGTCCGTAGAAACCTCACGCCCCATGAGCGACTTCAACGTAGTCAAAGTACACAAGGCCAGAGTTGTAAAGCTGCCCTGCGCGAGTGCGGAAACGAAGAGCTCAACCATTCCCCTACAGTCCAGATCTGGCCCCTAGCGACTACTTTTTATTCTTCCAGCTCAAGGCTGCACTGCGTGGACGCCGGTTTGGGGACGATGAAGATGTCTAGCTCGCCGTCCAGGAGTGGATTGAACAGCAGTCAGGAGATTTCTGGTTATCGGGAATTCGAAGCCTCAGGGACAAGTGGCGCAAGTGCATTGAAGTCAATGGTATTTATATTGAAAAATAATAAAACACTTTTCCTAATATCTCGTTTCCTTATATCCGAATTGCAAAACTTATTGACCGCCCGTAGTATATATATATATATATATATATATATATATATATATATATATATATATATATATATATATATATATAAATATATCAAAATAGAGGTTCCTTGCCGCCATGGGCCACGTCTGAACCACGAGGTCAGGCAATGCTGAGCGAGGGGCGTTTGAACAGTCAAAATATCAAACTGCTTTCAGCGATAAGAGATAGATTGGAAGGTCAAACGCGCGGTTCTGTCGTCTCCCGGGCGTTATCAAGAAACACCCGCGGGGGTACTTTCCCATTCCTCAGCCCCTCTCCCCCTTGGCAAGAGATAGTAACGGTTCTGGCTGGTCTCAATATATTGTTGATCTCAATTGGGCAACGATAGGATAGGTCTGCCACTCTCAACGAGAAACTTCATTCTCGATCGCGCTCTGTTTCCCTACGAGCCCGAAGTCAAAAATAATACAGAAGGATCTGAGCCCCAGTCAATTGGCCCATCCTTGGTCTCGGTCCATTTCGTTTGACACGAAGGCTTCCTCCAGTCAGTGTTACTAATAGAGGTTAAACTCCCCGTGGTTAAAGTCATCTCTTAAAGTCTCGAACCCAAGCCAGGCTGAGAGGAATCATCTCTGGCATCCTTGCCAGTCATTCTTAGCAGTGTACATACGTAGCAAGGCTCGTTATAACCTCCCTAGCACTCACGTAAAGCTCGCTCCTGTTCGCTCCACGTGTCTCTGTTAGATAGATTACTGTAAACATCAAGTATCCATTGCCATTACTTGATTCTAAATATTTATTATGTATTCTGTGTCAATTATTAAAGTTTATTTTTGTTTCTACCTTTTCATAAGCCTTATAACCCGCAGCCTTCATTAGTTTAGTAATGGCCAACCGCACTCTATTGTTTGTTATTTAAATTCATCGGACTCATTTTGGGAAGATTGTTCCCCCCTCCCCTACTTCTACTCCCATTTCTGTCGCGACAAGAATTGAGCAAAGGTTTACTTCGGGTAGAAGTAAACACATATGTTTGTGGGTAATTCTACGACATAATATATATTTAAATATAGGAACCTTATTATTACCCTTACCTAACCGCATATATATATATATATATATATATATATATATATATATATATATATATATATATATATATATTAACTGATGTCAGGTTTATAGGGTCTTTAAAATTTTCATGTTAAGGTATTTTGCAGGTTTTAAGGCTAAAGGCTTGGCTATTGAGAAAGTAAGTAAGCAGAAATAATCTTGCGAAATATTTTTCCCAATTGTTGTGTGTACCCGTCTTTATACATACCGTGTGTAAATTTTGAAACCGCACTACTCATTTATTCCCTCCAGCGTAATTTTACCCTTCCTTACCAACAAAGGCTCAGTTGAGATTTGTTATCTGTATTGTAAGCAAAGTTAATGTCTCTCGCGTTAAATCATGTATTTCCGAGTGTTCAGAAGAAAATTATTAATCGCGTCGTGTGTATACCATGTTAATTCGGGTCGACAATTCCATTACGGTTCTTTTTTTAAGTTTAGTTCGAATCCGTGATATTATGTCTTCATTCGACCAGTTCAAATTTCAAGGCGCATCCCTTGGTTTATCTGGAAATGAACCTCCTGCCTTATATACAAGAGAAGAGAGAGTCGAGAGAGCGGAAGGAAGAGACAAAGAACGAGAGAAAGAGAGAGAAGAAAGAGAAACCATCCCACAACATGAACTGAAAAGGAGTAGAGCGAGGATTGAAACGTTCTCCATCAATTCTTGGAATGACTGTCCACAAACTGCTTGCGTGAAGCTCCCCGTTTACAATGAAGGAGAAGATTTAGGGTCATATTTGGGTATACCCTTCTTAGACATTTCAACCTCTGGTTCGATTCTTCGAAAGTTCTCCACGAGTACGAAGTGTTAGTCGACTTCATTCTGAAGGACCAGCTTATGGCTTCGCTTTCTTCTGAGATTCGATATTTTGTGAACGACCGGAGGTGTTCCACCTTCAATGAATGCATCGAAGAAGCCGATCTATTCGCCGCGAGCCACAATTGATACCCTAAGGAAGGAGGAAAGGCTGAACCATCGTCCTCCAAAGGTAAAAGTGGCAAACTAAAATTTACAACCCGTGACCCTAGCAAGTTTGTCAAAATAACTCGCCCTCCGAGCCCAGAAATTTTTCCTCGTCTGAACACCGTGATGTCAAGCCATTTTCGTCGAATCCCCCTTCGTCATACTTCTCCAGGAGGCCCATTGTGTGTTCCTCCTGCGGTGTTGAAGGATATTGGTGAACCAACTGCTCTCAGCAGTGTACATACGAGCTACCACCGTCACAAATTGAATCGCCTTCCTCTCCGTCTGCTTCTCCTGCCGCTGGCCATCAAGTTTACTTCTTGTTCGAGAAGAGCTCCCCAGGAAGCTTGAAGTTTGAGACCGGATCAGTAAACGGCTTCCGGGTCTCCACTGTTGTTCGAGATAAGGGTGTACGTGTATTGTGGTGTCGGACGAGCTACTTCCCTCGTCACTCCGAACCATGATAAATTTGTGGTAGTTCATGACTACCTGGGGCGTGCAAATTGATTCTCTATCGTAAAATGCTCTAGTGAATTCGCGTATTATACCAGCTGGACTGAAGTAGTAGCGGCCCCAATAAAGTTTTGCGCTGTTCTGGTCGGACAGTGTCCACGGGTTACTTACACCCTTGTGGTTCAACCCATCTTCACGCGTTCCCAGACGAAAGAGGAAGCAGAAGCACCCGCTCCTCTTGAAACTCCCCGCGACTCCGAGTTCAGCGGCGTCCGAAATGAGGAATTCGCTAAAAATCAAATAGACTGCGATTCACTCCACCTCATCTGGACCAAGGCTCATAATAAGGTTCAGGAGTCTACCCGCGGTAATAAAGTCGTTTCCTACGTCGTGAAGAACGACCTCATGTACCGCGCTTGCTTGTAAAGCAATAGTTCGGAGGCCCATGTATTATGCATCCCCCGTTCGTAGATCCCCCTCATATTAAAGACTGCCCATGATAGTCTTTTCTCTGGCCATACTAAAACGGCTCAGAGATTTTTTAAATATTTTTATTGGCCCGGTGCGGCAGATGACATCCTTAATTATTGCCGTTTGTGTGATATATGTCAAAGGACATCCGCAAAAGGATGCCTCAGATCCGCTCCGCTGCAGAAGGGACCCATCATATCTGAACCCTTCGCCTGTGTGGTAATCGACCTGATTGGACCGATTCCCCCCCATCCAGTAAAGGGCGCAGCTTCTTGCTTATCCTCGTTTATTTTGCCACCCCTTTCCTTGAAGCAGTAACATTGAAGAAGATCGATAGTATCACCTGCACCGAAGTGCTCATTTCTATCTCCTCCCGAGTCGCAGTACTTAAGGAGGAGTCAGCTATGGAAGCACTCTACCCCCTAGATCCGATAAATGTGGTGCAAGTGGTTTGCATAGAACAGGACAAGGAGTACCCCTTTCCCATCGTGCTCAGCGCCACCGATTCCCAGTCATCTAACTTGCACGTTAACGCCATGCTGCCTCCCAATTTGAAAAGTAAGTTTCAGCAGTTACTGAGTCACTTTGGAGACGTGATCTCCGAGATTCCCGGCTATGCCGCTCAGTTTAAGAATGATATTAGTTTAACCACTCTGGAGCCTATTCGTTCCAAGCCGTACCCCGTGCCGATCCATTTAAGAGAAGTCTTCAACGCCGAAATTACCTAATTGTTAAATTTAAAGATGATAGAACCCTCCCAATCTAGTTACTCTTCCTCCATTGTGTTGGTAAAGAAGTCAGACGGATCAGAAGCCCCTCGCACATTTTGGAAATGTAAAAAAACAACAATGGTCGCCTTATGCGCTGGAGATTATACCTCCAGGAGTATCAATTTAAAATTATTTATATAAAAGGGTCAGAGGATTTTGTTGAAGATAGACTGAGTAGGAATTCACTAGAGCCTACCCAAGCTAATCCAAAATAAATTTTGTGCTTTCAAATTTTATGTTTGATTTTGATTTCTTTCGTTTAAAATGTTGAATATATCGGACAATAAATTTCTCTGTTCACAAATTAAGAACGATCCGGGAACCCTTTGTATCGTTCGGGTCAATTAATTCATTGTATTTTATATTTATCTTTTGTATCTTTTAGTATTGTGTTTTTTTTAATCTTTTGTGTATGTTATTTGTTGTGTCCTTCTAGGTCGTTATTGACCTGAGGTAATCGACCCCCGTTTGAACTAACGTTAGTCCTTGTAGCCCAAGTGTTCTTTGTCCGTGTCGAATTCACTTATTCCTTGTATTCTTGGATACTCTTTGTACATAAATATGCTCGAGCCACTAAAGCTCGACTCGACCAAAGTCAGCTATCTCCCCCATTGCCTCTTCCCCCCTGAAGTCGGGAAAATTTGAAAGTTTTAATATCCATCCAGCGGTTGTCAAATGTCACTTTTTTTAAAGTAACATCTTGGGAAGGAAGGAGCTGTCGAGAATCGATGTGCCTTGCCGCCATATGCTCCGTCGAAACCACGAGGTCAGGCAACGCCGAGCGAGAGTTGTTCGAACTGTCTGAATATCAAACTGCTTTCAGCGATAAGAGAGGGATTGGAATGTCAAACGCGCGCCTCTGTCGCCTCCCGGGGCATTATCTAGAAGCCCCCGCGGGAGTACTTCCCCATGCCTCAGCGTCGTGTGTGATCAAGAAGAGCCCCTTCCCCCTTGGCCTGAGTGAGTAACGGTTCCGGCTGGTCACTATATATTGTTGGTTCCAATTGGGTATCGACAGTATATGCCTGCCACTCTCAACGAGACACTTCATTCTCGATCGCGCTCCGTTTCCTTACGAGCCCGAAAGCAAGAATAATACCAAAGGATCTGAGCACCAGTCAATTGGCCCATCCTTGGTATGGGTATATTTCGTTTGGCACGAATGCTCCCTTCAGTTAGTGTTACTACTAGAGGTTAAACTCCATGTGATTAAAGTCACTCGAATAACCAACCGTTCCCCGTTTCTTCTCTTAAAACTTTGAACCCAAGCCACGCTGAGACAAATCATCTGTGGCATCCTTGCCAGTCATCCTTAACTGTGTACATACGTACTGAGGTTCGTTATAACATCCCTAACACTCACGTAGAGATCGCCTTTGTTCGCTCCAGGTATCTCTGTTAGATCGATTACTGTAAACATCGAGTATCAATAGCCATTATTTCATTTTAAATATTTATTATGTATTCTGCGCCAATTATTAAAGTTTATTTTTGTTTCGACCTTTTTATAAGCCTTATAGCCAGCAGCCTTTATTAGTTTAGTAACGGTTAACCGCACTTTATTGTTTGCTATTTAAATTCCTTACATTAATTTGGGGAAAGCTATTCTCCCCTCCACTACTTCTACTTTCATTTCTGTCGTGACTAGAATTGAGCCAAGGTCACTCATTTGACCTTGAGCACCCACTCATTTCGGGTAGAAGTAAACTTATATGTTTGTGTGTCATTCTAAGACAATATATATATATATATATATATATATATATATATATATATATATATATATATAACGGGAAGTCACGATAACACATGATAGGGTAAATGCGCAATAATCCATAGTAAATTAGGAAAGATGATACGTAAGCGATTTCGTTATATAAGATCAGTCAAGGATCACCCATAGAATAAGAAAGAAGGAACAGAGAGGAAAACGGAATAAAATAAGATAAAATCTTTTCCCCTTTAGAGAAAGTGAAATTGGAAATATGGAGTTCGAACTTATACCATCGAGCGTTCTTCGTTTTTCAGGTCAATACGCTAACCATTAGGTTTGAATAAGGGTTTAGTGGTAAAACTGTAATAAATTCTTGAGAAGAATCTACACATTATATGTTGCCCCCTTCGTCACCTGAACCTCCACTAAGAGCTCTTTTCAAAAAAGTGGATAGAGTTACATACAAATGGTCCAAGAAACTTCACTAGGCTACTTGTGCAAAGGTGCTCAGAAGATATTTATGATGAACTTCAAGTGCAGTTTGACGCTATAGAAACTTCAATTAGTGAAGTTTACAATTTCGGACGAAGTACTAAAGGATCTCAGTCATGATTCAAATCTTTTTCATATGAGTATTGCAGAAGCATTGGTACGAAGAGTGAATGAGAGGTGAGCAGCCCGAAAATGCTTAACTCTTACCATACGATTCCTCTTTTCTATACACATGAGACAACAGCCCAAATATGAATCTGAAAAAGTTGGTTCATTACATCGTTCAGGTTTATGCTCCTACGTGGTTTGAGCTGCATGATTCACATCGCATCCTTTTCTCTGCCATAAACCGACCGAAGCTTATTCAGTTTTATGGTGTGAAACGCATTGCCAAGGGAAACACTCAGGGTAATGTTCTCTACCTCTTACCTGAAAACTTCCTCTCTGTTTAATGAAAGATGATGCTGAATGGATCAAGAGTCTACGGCTTCAGACGATACTCATTCCAAAAGACATGTAACTTTTGTATAATTATTATATAGGTAATTTCTCAAAAAAATGAAAAATCTTTGAATCTTACGGACTGTGTAAGACTGCATGTTGATTCCTACAACCACAATATTTGAGTATATGTAGTTATTATTTTCAGAATAGAGAGCAACTCTTGAACAAGTTCTGCTGACCAAAGTCGCGTGCTCTCACTTATTCTAATTTATGACCTTGCTATCTTCCAAACTTTCAATAAGTCCCAAAATAACCTTGGCGGGCTCCTTGGCAATTATATCATTGGAAAGAAAATTTAAAACAACCTAAGGATTTCCAATTTCGTTAAAATAGGCCGAATAGTTATGATGTTATTGGCAAAAAAAAAAGCAAAACGGGGATTGACGGCCCAACCAACCGACATAGTGAGATATCGAGTGGCACGCCACGAAAAATAAAATTCATCCAGAGAATTGTGGTACAGAACACGGTACGAGCTCATTGACCCTACTAACCCTGCTATTATGGAACCACCTACTATACAATGCATTTCTGATGGGGAAATCCAGTTATTCATGGACATCAGCACCAAGCCAGACGTGTCGATTCATTTTCAGACTATTGAAAGGAATGTAAAATTAGTGAGAGAATCTTTCCATACTGCGTATGGGGTTAAATCCAGTCACAGATATATCCTTACGAAAGTATAGGGGAGGAAGATGGGTCTTGCTTTTATGTCAAAAGGACATTATTCCCAGTCCTATGAGAGAGACAAAGGGAGAAACAGAAACAGAGAGAAAAGGAGAGAGACAGAATAAGGGGGAGAGTGAGAGAAGGTAAGAGACAGCAAGGAAGAGTGAGAAAGACAGAGAGAGAGAGAGAGAGTCATATTTCCGTGATTCCATGTGACCCTCAACATAATCGATCACTGTAGGAAGGAAAATTCAATAGGGAGGGTTACAAAATAATTTAAAGCAATTTAATCAGTTCTCGGCACCTCAATACTTATCTCACTGCCACACTTAAAAGGATGTAAGCTTTTTCTTCATTTTTCAACTAGTTGATCTTGTAAAACGTTTAATTCTATAAAATAAAACCCTACAACTGAGACAGAGCTTATCTATTGAAGAGAGACAGAGAGAGAGAGAGAAATATAGATAAATAGATTCCGGGTGCATATGGCATCAAGAGTTTTGTTTAGAAGTAATGAACTGAACAAAGTGATTTTCTCTAATTATATTTTGCTGCGGCTTCTCTACTTTACGAGAAATTCAATTTGCCTTTGGTGAAAAAGGACAAAAAAATCTGCAACATTCCGCCATTAAAACTTCGCTCATTTTCATCCACACACATTTTTCACCCAAACTGCCACAGAGAGAGGGGAAGAGAGATGAACAGAGAGAGAGAGAGCGAAAGAGAAAGAAAAAAGTGGAAACAAAGGTATAAAAATTATCCATGGTTTCTTCAACTCACAATATTTAAAAAGGGAAACGTATATAAACGAAAATGACTTTTGATGATGGTGATAAACTTTTAGCATCAACCAGCCTATGGCTCGTAGCAATTTTTCATGAGACGCGGCTTTTTAAGCCGACAAATTGACATCCTTATTAAAAAAAATTTCCTCAGCTACACTACTATATAAGACAGTGGACCCTTGGAAGATTGACGAAAATGAGCCAATTTGTGCATATATGCAGATAAAAATAAACTACAAATAAGTGTCTATGAACTTCTTAGAATTTAGATGTTTCGAATTTGCCACAATTTGTTAAAGTATGACTGTTGTGATTCAGAATAGCCAAAGCTTGTTTTACGCTCTATTTTCTTAGAATCAGTGACGAAAAAGAGACATACGCATGGAGACGGCGTCCTCCTACTTTTCAGTTTCCAGTTTATGTTCAATTTCTAGTTGTAAGAGAGTGATTGTGACAAGTTAACCAAACATGAAACAGATCATGCTTAATGAATGCCAGAAAAGGTATAGGGCCACATTAGTAGTAAAATATATTTAAGTAATTTATAGAAATGTGTTGAATATTCGTAAATATGAGCGTTGGTTAAAGGAAAAATCCGCTCAGGTGATTTCGGATCCAATGGTAGAGGCAGCCATCCTGCGATTTATGATGACACTCTTAAGGTCCTTCTTATAAACATTGAAAAGCTCCCCAAAATGGCGCTTGGACGCTGAATAAACTAACTAAAGGACAAATTTTACAACTTGTGAATATTGTTTCAATCCTATTAGTTAAAAATGACTTTGGCCCATTTCTGGAACAGAATTGTTGCGAGAGATGAAAAATGCGTTATTAACTGCAAAAAGCAAATATTACCACATTTTGCATTTGGTGGAATGTGTCCATGCGCCGTCTACTTCCATAGACGCACTCAGCATTTTCCCTGACCACTCATCCCTAACTTTACTCTTTTTTTGATTTTTGTATTTATACAGCGCTTTATAGTGGTTATTCTGAGCTTTTTAGTATACAAAAATCTCGCTCTATTTTGTATTTTTCTCTGTTAATCGTTTTTTATTTTCTAATAAAGAGAACATCCTCTCCCGCATTGCGAAGAAGAGAGAAGGTCCTCTTTATTACAAGATTTTTCGCGAGCCAAATTGACCATCCCTTCCGATGCAGTTTGTCATCCATCCAAGGATATCCTTCTCTTTTGAACTTTGTGTGCACTGTCCAAATCTATAATGCTGTTAGTGCATTTTTAGTATAGTCTCATACCTGCACGCAGCATAGTCTTGTTCGACTGTGTTCGAGCATAATCGCACTGTATGAGTCGATTCACCTTTGAACTTGACATGAAACCCTATAGCTTTAAAGACTGGCAACTATTCTTTACTGTTGGAGCTATGCCCACTTGATTCCACTGTTTCCCTGTCTTTTGCAGACGCTAACGTAGATTAGTGTCGAGAACAACTGGAAAGTGGTCTTGTCGGACTATATGACAACTTCCTACTAGCATATTAGCCAGTTACGGTGAGGCCATGCCCAGGTCAGTCGAGTTGCTTCTGGTGAAGGTTTATAAGCTGCTTCTGGAGAGCTTTGCATGACTTTAGCAGTCTGCGGCGGATTGTTTTGACGGAGGCATTCACCTGGCCACCTTCTGTCTATTCATGTTAAAGCGAGACTGTGGGGTTTTTACGATCCCGAAAGCTCATGTTACATAGAGGGTCATGGATACGTTGTGTACTGACCCTGGGTCGTTCAGAATGAGTTTTGACTTAGTCTTTCACACTTTCTCGGATCCTCCATATCTGCAACACGGCAATGGGACCCGCTGACCTTCCAGGCTATTTGTCGACAGCTGATACGCTCCTCATGCGACTTCTTCTGTATAGTTACGTTTTTGGGTCAATATCATATTATTATCAGATCCTATTGACATGGAATATCATATTAATCAACAAATATCATGTTCTAAGTAAACACATTTTGTCTCTAACATACAGCATATTGATACCAGGATTTCAATAGCATCGCAATTTTAGATATATGTATATAGTTTTCAAGGAAACGGTACTTTTATTTTGCTCTTCAGATGTATTGGACACATGCAAGCAAATCTACACCAAAATATTCATAGAAGAAATATTCAAGGAAGAAAGAAATTTCACTTGTCCAAAAACTTTTGTTCAGTAGTCACAAAAAATATGCTCAATTCGTATTTATACATAAAGTTGGTCGACTTGTATAAGATGTAATACAATTTAACACAAATTTTTCAGACAAATGATATTTATTTAATAAAAATATACATAATTGTTCTTAAGTCAAAGAAAATGTAAGACTGCCTAGCCTACAAATATCGTTATATATTAAAAACAAGGTCTGCTGACCCAAAAGTCGTGTGCTCTCACTTATTCTGATTTATGACCTTACGACCCTGAAAACTCTCAATAATTCTCGGACTAACTTTGAGGGGGCCTTGGCAATTCTATTATTCGAAAGAGAATTTAAAACAACACAAGGGTTTAAAATCTCGTTAGAATCGGCCGAATAGCTGTGATGTTATTGCCAAAGCAAAGTAATACAACATAAGAGATTTAAATTTCTTTAGAATTGGCGGAATAGTTATGATGTTATTGACAAAAACAAATTCCTTGGCTAACCTTGGGAGAACTTTGGCCATTATATCATTCAAAAGAAAATGTAAAACAAAATAAAAGTTTTAAATTTTATAGAATCGGCCGAATAGTTATGATTTTATTGCCAAAACAAAATAATTCCCGGGCTAACCTTGGGAGGACCTTAACAATTATATTATTCAAAATAGAATGTAAAAGATCATATGTGTTTCATATTTCGTTAAAATCGGATGAATACTTACAATGTTATTACAAAAACAATAAAAAAGTAAAACGGGAAACGACCCACCGACCCACCGACCCACCGACCCACCGACCCACCGACCCACCGACCCACCGACCCACCGACTGACATAGTGAGATGTAGAGTCGCCTGCGACTAAAAAGCAGAACTAAATCATAATCATCATCATCATCACTAACTCTATAATTTAAGAAGGAGATTTTTTAAGTATTTGAATAATAATTTCATCTTAGTTTAGTTATGACTTATGTTTTTTATCAAAGTTATTTCTAATAATTCTATTATAATATAAAAAAAATGGTGAAGTTCAGAAATAAATATAAGTATAAAAATTTTGTGAATTTTTTAAAATCCAAAGAATTACAAATGGTGAAGTTCAGAAAATATATTTTTATATATCTTCTTCTTCTATAACTCTATATTTTAGCAACGTGATATTTTGAAAGGGGGAAAATTTAGTTTAAGAGTTTCTTTTTAAAATTATTATAATTGGCAAAGTTAAAAAAATTTATAAAAATTTAACCATGGCTGCTTTTTTTATTTTAAATTTTAATCTTAGTGGCGAAGCGCAAGGCGAAGCCATTGCTTGGTTATATTAAAATATATATTTTTTTTAATTAAAATAGCGTGCCTTAACTTTTTGTCACACCTCATTTATAGAATTGGAAAGGCGAATAAATGGTCACACTCTAATTGCATAGTCTAGAATAGTATATCATAGCAGATTATAGCATAGTATAACATAGCATATCATTGCATAGTGGTGCTTATCATATTATAGCATAGTATAACATGGCATAATATATTATATCATAACATAGTATAGTATGGCATAGCAAAGCAAAACATAGCATAGTATATATAGTATAATATAGTATAGTATCTCCTAGCATAGTATAGCTTAGCCTAGCATACCCTAGTATAGCCTAGTATTGTCTAGAAGAGTATAACATTTTATAGCATCGGATAGCCTAGTCTAGCCTAGCCTAGCCTAGCTTAGTATAACCAAGTCTAGCCTATGATTCAAAATAATAGTAGAACTTACCATACATAGCTAGCATAGTATGGCCTAGCCTTACATAGTATAGCTTAGCCTGGCATAGTATGACTTAGCCTAGACTAATCTAGCCTAGCCTAGCCTAGCCTAGCAGAGAATGTATAGTATGGCCTATCTTAGATTAGAAACCATAGTAAAGCCTAGCCTAAGCTAGCCTAGTGCAGCCTAGCATACAGTATATAGGATAGTAAAGCTTACCATAGTATAGCTTATCATAGTATATCCTAGCCTAGCCTAGAATAGTATAGTTTAGAATTGTTTAACATAGTAGTGCCTATCCTATCCTCGTATAGCCTAGGTTAGCCTAGCCTTACCGAGCCTAGCATAGTATAGCCTATCTAACATAGCCTATCTTACCCTAATCTAGCTTAGAATAGTATAGTATAAGGGAAAGCTTTCTTCTGAAAGTTTCGACTGAGCAAGAATAGATTTGAAAAACGACAATTTCTTTCTAAATGCCAAAATCTTTTGCCACATATCATATATAGATTT
Source organism: Ceratothoa steindachneri (assembly GCA_963969495.1). Classification (NCBI taxonomy): domain Eukaryota; kingdom Metazoa; phylum Arthropoda; class Malacostraca; order Isopoda; family Cymothoidae; genus Ceratothoa; species Ceratothoa steindachneri. The sequence goes on along the minus strand of OZ018321.1, from coordinate 150,630,938 downwards.
AGTTTTGCCTTGTAGGGAAATATTTGACTCATTTTGCTTTGACATTAGATCACATAGAAACGCAACATCTCTGTGAAAATTTGCATCTGATAATTCACAATGTTGATTGTTCCCTTGAAAAAATTCATTAATTTTCGCTCGCAAAGATAGAATTTTGACTAATATGTACTTGTCCTTGTGATAACCAGCGCACTTTTGAATGATATGGTAAATCTACACTGATTATCTCATCATCCATCATAACTATGTTTCGAAACTGGCGATGCCCAGTAGCATTTTCTCAAATATAGTTCGCAATACATATAACTTTTTGCAAAGTGTTATTTAAAATGGCAGATTTGGCACAGAGATTTTGCTGATGCAAAATGTAATGAAAAGAAAACAGTGCCTTTGAATCTGAGAGTTCTATTTTAAGATGTGTAATATAGCCTTCGTTCTTCCCAGTCATAGATGGAGCACCATCTGTATACACACTCACCAAGTTAGTAAAATTTAGTTCAGCTCCAGAACTTTTATCTTTAAAGTTGTTGAAAATACCAATTCATCGGGCCCTTCCCTAAAAGGTGCTTAAAACAAGCAATTCTTCAAATAAATAAAAATCTTCAGTTACAGCAAAAACAAAATACAATACTTGTGCATAATCAGTTGAATCTCTCGATTCATCCAAAGTTATTGAGTAATATACATTTTCTTTTGGATTATTTTTTGAAGTTGCTCAGTTACATTGCGAGCTAACTCATGCTGCCGATCTGTATTAGTTCTTCTTGAAAGAGGTACATCTTGATATTTATTAACTCTATCTGGATCGAAGCATCTTACTACTTCAACGATGCATTCATTCCTTTACAGTGGCGGCAACAAAAAAAGTGACATGTGACAATTCAGAGAAAATGAAACAGAAAAATGTAACTTACATATTTTATTATGAATATTTCATGAAAGTTAATACTTGGTCATGTTGCCCTTGCACTTGATGATCATCCTGAGTCGATTGGGCATTGATTCAGTAAGGTTTGCGAAGTAGGTGGGGTCGATCGTAACCCAGATCTTCTTCAGTGATTCTATCAGATCCTTGATGCTGCCGAGTGCTGGCTCTTGAACTTTGGTTTTCATCAGATTCCAAGCATTCTCAATAGGATTTAGGTCCGGGGAATTACCAGGCCACTCCAAAACACTAATATTATTATCATTGAAGAACCTTTTCACTAACTGGGACCTGTGAGCAGGGGCACCATCAGGCATGAAAAAATTCACACTGATGAATTTCCCAAAATGGCAGCATGTGCTGCCTCAAAACTTCCAGATAGTTAGTCCCCCTCATGGTTACATTCTTGGGAAGGAAGTACAGACCCCTCTGCCCTTGTTTCCACTAAAGGCACCACACACCATCACACTATCAGGGTGCTTCACAGTTTTCACGGTATATTTTGGTTTATACCGAGACACATTGCTGGGACGACGCACGATCTTTGACTCTCCTCTGACCAGCCTAAAGGTGTTTTAATCACTGAACATAACCTTCTTCCAATGGGCAGCTGTCCAATGTTTATAGGTCTTGCACAAATTGAGCCTTTTCATCTTCATAGTCTTGGTAAGAAGTGGCTTCTTGGCAGCGCGGCGAGCCGGTAGGCATAAGTCCTTCTGTAAGCAATGACGGATGGTCCTGAGGGCGACGTTCTGGAGGAGGTCTGGGTGTTTTTTCTTGATTGAAGCGGAGGTTACAGAAGGGTCTGACATCACTTCACGCCTTAGGATATTATCAGTCCTTGGAGATGTCTTCCTAGCTGCACCAATGCCCTCCTTCATCTTTGGTATGGTACCTGGTGGCAATAACTCAGCTGCCCGTTTTAGGCGATGAATCGTATTTTTTGAGGTTCCTAAATCTGCTGCTACATCAATAAAAGACTTTCCCTGCTCTAATAGGGTCAAGGCACGGCTTTTCTCTGTCATAGAAAGCTTTTTCCGCCCCATTGTATCCATTTGCACAGAAGTTATAGCACGTCAAATGTAGGCACGAATGCAGGAAATCAGCACGCTGGAGTGCCATACACTAAAGCCTAACTGTACGAGCTCAAACGAGACACTGAGTTCCAGTAAAGCGCAGTTCTCTTGTCTTAGCTCAGGAGAGTCGTCCACTTGCGGCATAAGCCCCGCACCTTTTCATTGGCTAGTTGGCAAGTAAAATCGTGAAAACGATTTTGTGTATCGATTTCTGTTGCCAATATTAAATGTCACTTTTTTTGTTGCCGCCACTGTATAAGTTCTGCATCGCTAAATGGCTTACCTTTTTTCCCAAGCAAATATGCTACTTTATAACCTGACTCGGTCGTAGCGTTTCCTTGATGTAGGCCTAACACTCAATGGAATATTTGTCTTTGCCTTTGTTTTCCATCTTTTAATTTATTCAATGCAATCTTTCGAGCCTCCCCCTCTACTTTGGCATATTTATTGTCCTTATGAGCAACATAGTGCTTGTGTGCATTGCATTTCTTTAATGTGGAAATTACGGTATCACATAACAAGCAAGTCATGTTATCATTATTAAACCTAATTCGTTTAAAATAATTCGTTAATAATAATTCGTTTATAATATCAAAAAACAAAATGGTGAAGTACAGAAATAAATATAAACATCGAAACTTTGTGAAATTTTAAAGCCCAAAGAATTATTAGGTTGAGGAATAAGTTCTTGCGTTTTTTTTTAATGTTGTGTTGATTTAAGTTTTGTTGACGTGATTTGTGCACATATTAAGAAACAATAATAAATAATGGGAGAAAAAATTGCAAAGATTAGTCTACGTCTCTGAACAGCGTAGACTATTAGGCTTTTGCTGAGGCTACGTCTTGAAGTTGAGTAATAAGTCACTGTGGTTTATTTAAAAGTTGTGTTAATTTAGTTTTTGTTCCGTATCCTCAAAATGGAATGTCAAAGTCAAAGAAAGGCGCATTTTTGACAATTGTTGTTATTCGATTTCAATCGAAACGGAAACAATGCAAACGCAGCCAAAGATCGTCGCGATATTTGTGCTGTGCAGGGAGAAAATGCTTTATCAGAAAGGATAGCTCAATGGTGGTTTTCACGTTTCAAAAACGGTCATTTCAATCTTAATGATGAAGAACGTTCTGGTCGCCCCATTAAGTTGGAGGAAGATCGATTGAACGACCTTCTTCATGAAAATCGTTGTCAATCGACTAGAGAATTGGCTGTACAATTAGCCTGTGATCAGAAAACTAGTGAATCACCTTCATTCGATGGGGAAAGTTCAAAAACTCGGTGCATGGGTTCCGCACGCTTTGAACGAAAGCAACAAACTTCAAAGCTCCACGATTGCCGTAGGTTTGCTTGCTCGTCACAAGGCTACTCATGGATATAAGGACAGGTTTCTTCACCGCATCATCACTGGTAACGAAAAGTGGTGTTTATGTCAACATGAACCATCGAAGACAATAGATTAGCCCCAATAGAAAACCACTTCCGCGATTAAAGCAAGGACTTCATCCACGAAATACGATGCTGTGTGTGTGGTGAAATTGTGAAGGCATCATTCATTATGAGCTCCTTGCCAACAACGAGATTGTCAATACAGAACTCTACGTTCAACAAATGTATCGACTCGCCGAAGATATTCGTGAAAAGCGACCTCATCGACGTTATGGAGTCCTTCTGCAACACGACAATGCTCATCCTCACATTGCCAATATGAGAAAAGAGGCCATCCAAACGCTTAATTGGGAAATTCTGCTGCATCCTCCATATTCGCCAGGCTTGGCTCCATCGGATTTCCATCTGTCCCGATCGCTCTCCAACAATTTGCACGGCGTTTCGTCCAATACTAATGTGGAATTAAGAATCTGGTTAAACAAATCCTTTGAGTTAAAATCCAGAGATTTTTATTGCAAAGGCATCGAAAAACTAGTTGAACGTTGAGAAGAAGTCGCAAATAACAACGGAGAATACATTATTGATTAAATTGCATATTGTTATCAATTAAAAATGAAGTTTTTCTAAAATTGTTAATGGTAATGAATAAATTTGATAAAACGCAAGAACTTATTCCTCAACCCAATACAAATGGTGACGTTCAGAAAATTTATTTTTATATATCTTCTATTCTATTCTTCTATTACTATATTTTAGGAACTTGATATCTTGAAAGGGAGGAAATTTAGTTTAGAGTTCTTCTTTAAAATTATTATAATTGGTGAAGTTCAGAAAATTGATAAAGATTTAACTATGGCTGCTTACCGTTTCTTGATGTAAAAGTCTTGAGGAATTAATGATAAATCATCTTTTACGGTATACCGAAAACCTACTAATTCCAATTCCTATGTACACTTTTTAACATGAAATGATTTTAAAATAAAAAAAAAGCAATTGTAATATCTATGTATTTAAGAGCCTTTTGAATTTGTGACCCCTGTTTTTTACAAGACGGGATCACCTTCATAATATGCATATTCATTGAATTAAAATATCCACTCTATTGTATAGATGAGAGCCTATCTAATACCAGGGCAATATTCTAACGTCCCCAACCAAAAACTAATCTTACATATAGAAAGAATTGCTTATCTCTACGATATTTCCTCTTGCTCAACAGACTAAATTCCATTATATATCCCAACTTGACCACCTTCAAATATCCCCTAACTATCAAAAAATATTTCCATTTCACTAAGCCAGAATCGGAAAATAAGGATGCAGGCATCTATTTAATCCCGTGTAAATTAAATAAACGCATATATGAACATAGGGAGGATATTCGTAGAGCTAGCAATGCTTCCAGTCTTTTTAACCATGTAAGAAAACGACAATCATATAATAGATTTCTCTAGTGCCCAAATAATTTACCATTGTAGCGATTCTAATAAAAGAAAAATAATTGAATCCTTACTAATCAAAGAAATTCCAAGTTTCAATTTGTCAGAAGGCCAGCATAAATGTAGCCCCTATATATCAAACCTCATTCTAAAGGATATTGTTAATCACCTAAAGCTAACGCCTCCAGATTAATGTCAGCTGCCTGTTATTATATATTACAATATTTCAGTTTTCTTTGTCAATTTCTCTTAGTTAACGGCTGAAGATGATATGGTAAACTACATATCGAAACTAGTCCCGTTTTAATAACCGTTTTAATAATAATAATTAACTTTATGCTCACAAATACAGTGGTTTTCTTGTATATTTATTCACCAATTGTAATTAATTTTCTTTTTAAATATTATAAAGCATTGGATAATCATATTTATTTTTTCTGAACTAAACTATTTTTCATTTTCAAACTCTAAAGAAATTCCTAGAAATTACCTTGATAAAAATTTAAAATATACTTAAGTCATAACCAAACTAAGATGAAATTATTATTCAAATACTCCAAAAAATCCCGTTCTTAAATTATAGAGTTAGTGCTGATGATGATGATGATGATGATGATGATGTTTATGTTAAAATTTAAGGATTAAAAGTGATTCTAATATTCGTAATTCATTGGGATTTGGGGTATGACTAAGTATATTAAAGTAACTCCTTCTCTCCATCTCTCTCCCTCACTCATACTCTTCCTTCCCCGCAGGGGCTATAGCCTCCCGCGCTTGGTACCTGGGGGGTTTGGGAGTGCATGCGCAATATATAACCTTAAATCTTAGCTTTAAGTCTTAATCTTAAGTCATAGAAGATAAGGTGACTTAGCCTCTGCCGCTGAACTGTTGGCGCACTACCTGATCGTGGCCCTCCTGCCTTTAACTGAAGGTACGTCCAACGACCAAGTGCCGGGTGGTATAACCCAGCCAACCCCACTGACTTGTGGGAGCCCTTGGATGGGCCAAGGCTTCAGGAGTAAACCTGGAGATCAAATCTGCTCGGTGCTCATGCATTAGGCGATAATCCAAGGAGGGACTTTTTTCGGCAGAGCACTGCAACTTAAACCTGCTCAAGTCATCCTGGATCATTTCCTTGTCACTGGACTCAGCAGGGGAAAAGTGAAAATAGTAGACTGAACAATGCATACCTACTTTCCACCTTAAACGTCAACGTGCAAGTTATCACTCCATGCATTGCTCATTCATACACACATTCTTGCAATACCCTATCCACAATGTTGCCATAGCCCGCCGTGCAAGACGACACCAACAAATACAAGGACCCCATATCTGCGATGTCTATGGAAGAGGCTGTGCGAACCTTGGTGGACTCCATCAACGTTCTCACTGAAGACGATAATCATCAACCAAACATCATCAAACTCATCCATGTATGGAGTGACGTCGTCATTGGCAACGATGGACCACATTAAGCTATGAAAGCACCTGGAGGAGCTGCACGTCCTTTTGAGAACATCTAGCACCAGGATATGACAATTATAGGTAACCCCCTCACCCTACTCGTTAGTGCTCCTGCCTATCTCTACATCCCTTTATTACACATGCCTCCTACGCCTTTCCACACTTTCTCTCCTATTCACAGAGGTTCTGGTTGTTCCTCCTACTTTCGTCCTCTTATGAGCCTTGGTCAAGTGGCAGTGTATACGGTGAGGCCCCTACCTGCTGCGAGGTCCAAAAGCACACTAAGTAATGCAAGCATTAGGTATGGGGGTGTGCTGGGCCGTCGACTCTGCTGACCTTGCTCCAGTAGACATATTTAATGGCTACACACGGAAAATCCTTTATGGTTAAAGTTCTAGGACAATTCGCCTAAATTTCGGGCAGGGTTGGCAAAACCTATTAACGCTGGACCACGACTCAGTATGCATAAGTGATTATTACAGTGTGGAATTTTGTGATCCTATGGAGACTTTCACTTAATCTCCCAAGTTGTTGGTGGGTAATAGCATCTACTTTATATATACCCCTTTTTCTACAATATGGTTACAATGGAAGGAAATAGTGGGACTGTAGGTGGGGATCCGCCTAAATTGCAGCCTCGCCCTCCCTAGTTTTCGAGTAGGAAGAGATAACACGAGATTTCTCCTCGACTGCTGGAGGGGCTTCCCTCCCTCCGATGGTGGAGAGAAGCTGGTTCATTCCCCGCTATCCTCTCCTAAAAACGTAAGTTGAAGACAAAGAGGATTAAGGATTCTTCTCCCTCCGTCGGAGACGCATGGACGGACCTGTCCTTTCCGTTTCAGCAAGCGATCAGACCAAGACTAAAGTCGCAAGTGCAGTAAGTGGATCCTCGATTACGAAGAGAAACATCATTGAGAGAGAATCTTGCCTTTTCGAGCCCTCTGGCTTCAGACGCTCTCTGTTTATTTGCTCTACTGATGGTAGCATGTTTGCCAAGGGCAACATGATCCATCAAAGGAGAGTCATAGCTAGTTTAATTGTTAGAGAGCCGAAGTTGACCCGTTTCTTGGACGGGAGCCTTCTGGTGAATACGTTAGATCTCCCTGAGGAGGCTATGATTTGAGCCCTTCTGACACTTAATGGCTCACCGGCGAGTGTGACGCCGCACTCTACCATGAACTTTGTGAATGAAGTGGTTTAAGCGAGGAAACTCCTGGTCTAGTCAATAGAAGGCATCACCATAAAGCTGGCCAACCATGAAGCGGTCAAGCTCTAACGTGTGTCGAGGAAAAAGGTAGGGGCCTCGAGACTCACCCCTATATTCTTCGTCAGGATCGACCCTGACAGGCTACCTGAGTCGGTGGGTGCCGGTTAGTATTACGACCGAGTGAAGGCATTCGTGCCACTGCCGTGGACGTGCTACTACTACCATCGCCCTGCCAATACAAATTGCTCGTGTAAACGCGCAAAGGGGTGTCTAACGGAAGATTGTATACGTTGCTCCAAGAACGTACGCGATAAGTTCCTAACGTGTGTGGCTAAGTGGGCCAATTGCGTAGAATCGCACACCTCTTCTTCAAAGAAATGTGGTGCGTATCTTCAGGAGAAGGAAATCTTGGCTGTTAAGGCTACGAATCGTGTCTCATTTTGCCAAGCTAAGGACTTAATCTTAGCACGGCCAGTTCTGCCTTGGACTTCTTATAACTCAAATTTAAAAAGAACCCTCTGCTAATGGCCACTTTAGGCCTCCAAACATGTCGATTTTGCCCCCATTCGAAAACCTCCTGCGGGTTCTAATCATCCTGGGTGCTCCTCTTGTAGAATGGGCGGCACAAAGGGTTCATATCCAACCTCTGCTAAAACCAGAGCAACCTCTCCCTCTACTGCCCCTCTCCACCGAGTAATTAGACTCACAGGAGGAAACATCCCTGAAGGTGGTCTTAATGCCGTCTTCTAGGGACAGCACCAACTGAGCTTTGGCTCCTATGCCCCCTACCAACGCTGGATTGGTTGGCTCGAAGACAGTGGATCCTTCAAAAGAGGAAGCCCGCCTCGGAAGCCGTCCCCCCCTCCAAAAAAAGTTTCGAGGTGGAGGGAGGGAAAGAATGATCCAGACACCTGAACCTCCCCGTGAAGGTATTCTCTTCGAAGAATGCCCTCTCATCTCCTCCAAGTTAGGCTGGAGGGCATTTTCCTTCAATGGCTTTCTCTCGGATTCCGGGCCAACAAGGAGGAGCTGCTGGCTGGGTGCCTCCTACCCAGCCTTCTGGGGTATAAAGGTTTTTAACCCCACAACCACGGGATGGAGAGTGGGAAGGAGGATGCACCGTTAACACCCGACATGATACCTCTCTTCTTCTCTTTACCCTAAATACCTCCTTTTAGTCAGTCGCATTGCAGCTGCACCTCGATATGACGTATAATGTTTTATCTGCGTAAAGTCCACCGTCAACCGACTTCAAAGTGGATGACTTCTGCCGCATCGTGGTACGGTTGCAGATGCCCTTTCTACTACTCTGGAATTTGAACAGTAGACAACCCTATGGGAAGACTAGAAACTACTCGATCAATCTCAGGGGTCAGGTTCTCGCCTACCTGATTGATGTGCTAGATATACGTTTCCTAAATGTGGATGATTTTACGCATCACTCCACTAGAAACGTTTCGTTTTCCTGTTTTAATCTATCACAGTGCTCTCCTGAAGAACAGGCTGATTTTGTGTGCGAGGTGATCGATCACCCCAAGGGTAGATAGTGATCACTTTCACATTTAAATATCATTTTGGGGCCCGCTGCCGTCTGAGAGACAGCCCCTACCCCTCCAGTGGTTCCTGGCTGCGGCATAGTGGTGCGCATTTCAGGAAATGACTTATTTCTCTGTCGCAGTCGAGGAGTTTAGGTCGGTGGATGAGGCCGTTGAATTCTCCGGCATCCTTATCACTGATGGCTTAACTACTATTTCTAGAACATCTGACGTGCTATTTGATCGCTTCCGTGGTGGTAAGCCGAGTTTGATAAGGCCCCCAAACAGAAGTATTATGCTTGCATGCGCTATAGGCGCTACTCGAACGATTTCACTGTCGGGGAATTTCGTCGCGCTAGGGCAAGGTTCCAGCATGTTTAGAAGCACAACCGCCGCTATTCCTGGCGGGCATACATTTCTTTACTTAACAGGACGACCACTTTCTAGGCAAACTCTCGCATGAGACTCCTTCCGTTCTTCAGGAAATTTGGACAGAAATCTTGGGTCCAAACTCCGTGGCGAAGTCCTTTGCTACAGCTTTCTTCACATTCTCTAGTCGTGATTCTGCTTCGTCATCATTCAATTATAGGTTTACAGTGAGTTAAGTTATGCTCTCATTTGGTTGCAGACACCGCTCCAGGTCCGAAAGATGTTCCGTATGTCATGCAACAACAGCTAGATGAGCTAGACATGGCCTTTCTGTTAGATTTGTTAAAAATGATCTAGACAGAGAAAATTCTCCCAGACTTCTGGCAAATACCTACTGTGCTCGCTTTTCAGAAACTAGCTCTATACTCTCTCTAACCTATTTCGTGTGCAAATTGATGGAGAAATTGGTAAATGTTAGACTAGCCACTAGTCTTTTTCCCCTTGAATTCAAACCATCTCCCTCCTTCTCTCTTTTTCTCTCCTTAACTAACGCTCCCTGTCAAACCATCTCTCTCCCTCTCTCTCTCTCTCTCCACACACACACACACACACACACACACACACATATATATATATATATATATATATATATATATATATATATATATATATATATATATATATATATATATATATATCCATAACCAGATGATTTTAGAACGCGATTTTTTTCTTTCTTTTTTTAAAAGTGGACAAGTAAACTGTATTAATTTCCAATGCATTCTTTACCACCCCTCCTTCTCTCCCCTGCCTCTCACCCCCCTATCTACAAACCAATCTCCCTCGCCCTCTTCCTTCTCTCCATCTACTCTAAATCCTCCCCCCAATGCTTCCCCTCTACCCCATCCACCCCTTTTCTTTTCACCTCTCCCCCTACAAAAGGACATCCAAAGAAAGATAAAAATTAATAGAAAATATCCCGTTCTTAAAATATACAATTTATGTGCTCACAATGTCGTTCACTCATAACTAACGGTCAGTGTCACGCGTAAGCGTAAAATGCCGAGCATGCGCGGTGAAACGCTTAGGGAAAGTGCGCAGCTCTCTTAAATCTGTCTTAAATCTAAAAATATTTGTGCAACAATATAAAAATTTAAAAAATGGGGATATATATATTGTCGTGGTATATGGCCGAGTATGTATGTACGTTTGTCCGTACATGAATAACTCCGTTCCTTTTTTCTCTAAGAGTGCTCTACTTTTTTTACTTTTGTTTTTGATTCTTTAACAAGAGAGTATTCGTAATATTATATATCTATTGTCATATGCAGCGTTTCGAGGATTTAATTAAACAACTAATGCAAAAAAATATACTTTTAATTACGTAAAAAAATTAAACATTAAAGTTTTAAATATACTAAGGCTATAATAAGAGGATGTAAATAAAAATGAATACTATCAATGAGTACTATACGATGGTTGAAGCAAAAATTCACTTTAGTACGGAATGGTAACTAAGGAACATAAATAAGTTGGATTCCTTTTACCTTAAACTAAGAGGGAATGTGGCGTGGGATAACCTTGAACGAGAACCTCGTTGATACGATGTTGAAGGCATGAGGCTGACTTTGACACATAGCTGTCCGTCTCGCTGAGCTAATCCCGAGGTTACTGAGGCGTGTGCGGCGATGCTTCTTGACTTGAAGATATAAGCGAGGGGATTGTGAATTTAAGATTATTCCACTCCTTGGGTTACACTTTCGGGCTTCTCGATGATGAGACTTGACTAAGAGGTGAATCTTTTCTGGAGTGGAACTTCACATTGGTATTCCTTAATGGTGAGGGATATCTCTGGTTTTATTCGGAAAACTGAGATAGGGGGTTTCTCGGAACGAGGTTTGGTATGAGAGTGATTCTCGATACCGCTAGTCTACTCTTCGTTGTGGGCAACAGGAACAGCCTCGAAAAGAAAAATCCCGCTCGGTTCCACTTCTTTTTGATTCCCTGTTTTACTAAGGGACCGCTCTTCTTCTCTCGATTGCTACCTCGATTCTCCTCCTTTTTCTCCAGATCTAACTATATACACGTCGATTATCGCTTGGGGAGAGGGAAGGGGAGATGAGGGCCCCCCCTTAAGCCTCTCTCCTAGGACATCACTTTTCAACGTTGTGACCCTTCGCTCTTCTGGTTTACGTCGGAGAAAGTGAAATTTCGTCTATTTGGCGAAAATAGACCGAAACAATAGGAGGGGGGAGTGAGCCTGTTCATAGATTTTGATTCTAAAGGCTATCGCTTCATCCTTTGTTTATATTAACGGACTACGAAATTTGCTGATGGTAATCCTTCTTTGAGAGCGATCTAGAGGATTGTTGGGACAGCGGATCAAAGGGAAGGAGGGGGGAAGTATCGGACCATATGGAACGTAACTGTTGACGCTATGTAACCAAACTAGCCTCGGCTTGTCCTCGCGATATTTATTTCACCACATTTCCTCCCTTCTAAAGAAGGTAATGGCGGGGGTGGGAGAGAACTCAAGTGCAATTCCAAGTCCGACTGTTACCATGAAAATACAATGGTCAACCATCATACTAAACTAAGGCTGATTGACAGTGTACGCACACGCGCGCACGTACATAGGCAGGTGAATGGCGGCTTTAACCTTGCCTCGTAAGACCAAGCAGTCCGGATCACACAACTCAATTTAACAAAAAAAAAAATCGATTACTACAAAGAACAAGAAAAAGAAACTGACTATTAAACTGTACCTAGGAGGTTAATTCCGTACACAAATAAACCTAACACATTAATATCTACACAAAAAAAATTATCTTAAGAACAAAGGGAGTTTAATTAGCCCTCTCTGGGGTTTCGGATCAAGTTATCAGCTCTATACTTATCGGAGCCTTTTATATAGTTTATGTTAAATTGGTACTCGATAAACAATAGACTCCATCGCATGAGTCTGCCGTTCTAATTTTTGCTGTTACGCAAATATGCCCTAGGCCGGTTCTTGAATTCCACGTTAAGATCACTAACTTTTACACAGAAAATGAATTTCTATATCCCCCAAATTACGTCTAGCGATGCATGTTTTATTTTTGCATAAAATATGGGAACAGAGGTATCATCGTCTTAATTTTGTACCCGGGCACTACCGATTCCTTCACCACAGGCATCGGTTCGGATTCCCAACTTCTTTTGGGGATTAGGTATTTGAAGGATGTGTGCTGAACTTAATTTTTCCTTCACTCGGGCGGACAATTGTTAATCTATGAGCGGGCCAAGGTGGGAGTTTAAATCTTTGTCAGTGGACGGGTCGTCATGGGAGAAGTCTACTGAGGGTAGGAGATACTCGTTATCCGATTCTACGTACACCGTGTTTACCACCTGAAGAGGTTCACAAGGGTATAACGCTTCGATGATTCCTCCTTCCTCCATCGTCACAATATTTTCAATACACGCTCGGCAGTGACACTTCTTGAGCATGTTTATGTGATACAGTTTATGGCCTGAGAGAGTTTCAATCACGTAGTCAACGGGGCCACGAGCTTCTATGACCGGGAAGGGACCCTTCCATTGGAAGAGTAACTTATTCGTCTCTGTAGGCAATGGAAACAATACTTCGTCGCCGGGCTTTAATTTCCGAGCTTTTGCTTTTAAGTCGAAATATCTTCGGTATTTTTCTAGGTTGCACTCCGTGTTTGAGCGGGCCGACCCTTCACATTTCTCCAAGCATTCCCGTAGCTCGATGACATATGTGTAGGAGGATTTAACTTTTTCATTTAATTGGGGATTAGTGAAGAGCTACTTAAGGATGCTCATAGGTCATCAGACGTTACGTCCGTAAAACAATTCGAAGGGGGCAAAACCCAGAGTTCGGTGAGGGATTTCTCGGCACGCAAAGAGGGCGACTGGTAGGTAGCGATGCCATTCTCGAGGCTGAGACTGACAGAGCTTTCTTAACACTGCCTTTAGGGTACCATTTCATTTTTCCCACATCCCGTTTGCGGATGGATGAAAAGGGGTTGTAAAGAGGGGTTTGATGAGTAGTAACTTGCCCCCGTATTCCATCAGTTCCGACGTAAACTGAGGGCCTCGATCTGAGAGGATTTCTTGAGGGGTACCGACTCTAAGAAAAATGGAGATGAGTGCTTCTGCACAGGAAATACTGTCAATTTTCCTTAGGGCAACTACGTCGGGGAAACGAGTGGCGCAGTCTACTAAAGTGAGGATATAAGAGTGTCCTTCACTAGACGGGGGATAGAGGGGCCCCACCAAGTCTATAGCCGCTCTGAAGAAAGGACCGGAAATGACGAGTATTTTCTGTACGGGATCCGGCGGTACCCAGCCTTTATCTGTGGCCTTCTGGCACAGTTCGCATGACTCGCAGTATACAGCGATCTCTTTAACGGCGCCGGGCCAAAAGAAGTATTTAACAATACGTAGAGAGGTTTTGTTGTGACTGAAATGTAGAGCCAATAATCCATCGTGTGCGATTTTTAATACCCGTTGGGCGTAACATCTGGGAATGCACAAAACTTTATCTGACGGTGGGGGGGGGGGGGTACTTCGGCCGTCGTCCGGAATAGTAGTGAATTCTCCACCACGTATCTTATTCGTTTGTTCCCGCGGACAGATTTGATTTCATTTTTCGCTGCCTTCTTCCCCAGGGGTTGGAGAGTCGGACAGTCCTTCTGGGCAGTAGCGAAGGCTTAGGAATTAAGCTCGTCGTTTCCATGGTTCTCCAGAGGTGGTAAGGGGGTCGAGACCGGGACCTCTTAGTTGCTTGAATCCGTGTGACTATAGGCTGAGCCACCGGATTTGGGAAGAACTGCGTGCTCTGGCCTATTAAGAGTGAACAGAATTTAATAGGCGCTGCCAATACCTCGGTCCAGCCAGTGAAATACTGACACTGGATGTGGCATTTGACGACGGGAAACTTGTTTGATCTACCCAGGAAATCCTGGACGACCACGAACCTCTGGTGTTGGGGGCTGATTGGGGGAAGCAATTTATCTGAAACTACATTACAGGTGCATCCCGCATCGCATACCAATGTTAAGACTTGGCAACCATTTACAGATTCAGTCTTGAATTTAGTCCTCCGGAAAAACTATTATTAAACAAAAAGTCCACCTGTTGGTCAGGGCCATTTGATGGGGACCAATGGGACGCTGAAGCAAGGGGTTGTTTTGGGGAAATAGATGCGGTGATGTTGTGCACTTGTTGACTCGAGGACGACCTAAGCCTCTAATTTGGGGGGCACTGGAAGATAATGTGACCTGGGGTGCCACAATTAAAGAACGTAATGAGGTTTCTGGGGTGCTGGAGGTCTTAACAAATTTAGGGAGGTTTTTTTTGTTCGAGTTTCTGGGGATACCCACCTTTCTTTGGAGACAAGGGCTGGTTCTATTTAAACTATCGGGGATATAGTTTATGGTTGGAATCATGCAGATCTGCTTCCTCCACGCAGTCCTTGAACGTAGCGGCTTGCCTGTCCTTGAGAAATGCTTGTATCTCCGGGGGCAGGGTACAGAAAAATTGGTCCTTAAGAATGAAGTCGACGAGAGAGTCGAACTCATTCTCCACTTGTGCTGAATTTAGCCATAATTGAAACTGTCTTCGCAAGATAAAGTTAAATAGACGGCATATTTGACCTAAACTTGTCTAAACTTCATCCTATTCTCCTTGGGATTTAGATTAATTGCGGTAGTAGTTCGGACTTAATGGTGGAATAATCCACAGAGGCCTCGGAAGGTAACGAGATGAATATATCACGGAGACGGGTATTAAGCAGAGGCAGTAATCTGGCGATTCCCTCTGTTTCTATGTTCCAATGATTCAACTCAAAGATTTTCTCAAACTGTGTCAGGCACAGACACAGATCTTTGTTATCTTTATATGCTAGGAGTTTCATAATAGGTATCTGCGTAGCTCCAGGCTGGGATCCAACGGAATTGACTTCCACCTGATCCTTGCTCATTTCCCTTTTATGTGCGCGTATTTTTTCTTTCTCTTTTGCTTCCCTCTGTATTCTTCTATCTTCTGCTTCTCTTTTCGCTTGCGCCGGTTCTCTTTCCATATGTTTTCTTCTTTCTTCTCTTTCCACTTGTCTCTCCTCTTGTTCCTGGACGTGGAGGTAGGCAACTAGTTTTTGGTCTGTTAATCCAAGGGTTTGGACTTGTTGGTGGAATCATCCGAACGATGACACTTCACATATGTCCGTCAAAAACTCACCGCTGTACGTTAAAAGTAGTTATGCAACCATGAAACAAGTAGCGCTCTGCCTACCCCAACCTTACCAGATTGAACTATATATACGTCAATTATCCCCTGGGGGAAGGGGTTGGAGAGATGAGGGCCCACCTTTAAGCCTCTCTCCTAGGACATCACTTTTCAACGTTGTAACCCTTCGTTCTTCTGGTTTACTTTGAAGAAAGTGAAATTTCGTTTATTCGGCGAAAATAGACTTAAACATTAGGAGGGGACAGTGAGCCTGTTCATAAATTTTGATTCTAAAGGTTATTGCACCCTTCTTTGTTTATATTAACGGACTACAAAATCTGCTGGTGGCAATCCTTTTTTGCGAGCGATCTCGAGGATTGTTAGGACAGCGAGGCAAAGGGGAAGGGGGGATGGGGGGGGGGGTAAAGTATCGGACCATATGGAACGTAACTGTTACTGTGTAACCAAACTAGCGTTTTTTTGTCCTCGCGATATTGATTTCCAAACACACACACACATACACACACACACACACACACACATATATATATATATATATATATATATATATATATATATATATATATATATATATATATATATACTTGCAGAGATACGCGTCAGTTCACCGAAAATCAAGATGCATATTGTTTGAAATTCTTATATTGTGGCATAAAAATATCTTTAATTACTGATTATTAGATAAATAGGGTGGACTAGGGTTGAAGGAATAGGGATAGATGAGGTGATGCTAGGGGAGGAGTAGATGATGTGAAAGGGGTATAGGAAGAAGGAGATAAGAGGCTAGGAGAAAATGCAGGTGAGGGGGAAGAGATGATCACATTGCTTGAACGATTAAAGAGTCCGAAGGCCAGCAGTCCAAAGGCCAGATAGCGAGCACCGCGAAGTCCAAGCTCTTCCCTTAGTAGAGAGTGGCGAAGCCATGGCTTATATATATATATATATATATATATATATATATATATATATATATATATATATATATATATATATATATATATATATATACATATATATATATATATATATATATATATATATATATATATATATATATATATATATATATATATATATATATATATATATATATATATATATATATATATTTAGAGAGGGAGAGTGAAAGAACTTTAGATCTCTCTCTCTCTCTCAATTAATCAATCAAATCGAAAACAGATGATAGAATTGTTGTTGGCATATTACCTAGAATATATGAGAAATATGAAAATTTTAGCTTATCTATTAAGATAAACTATCGTTAAAGGATATTTTTAAAAAGGAAAATGTTAAATATGCTGACATTTGTTTCTCTTTATACATAACAAGGACTCTAATACTCAAGTCGGGATCTACCTCTTCGGAAAAGGAAACAAAACCTATGGAGAATTGCTCCAAATAGCTTAAGAAACGTTATGGATAATAAACGTTAAAGGAAGGAATTGGATAAGTAAATTAAAAGCCGCACTATTCAATGCAAGGCCAATTTTAAATATTTTTCAGAGTTTCAAGCGCTATTATTGCTTAAGAACTACGACATTATTGTCATCCCAGAATCTTCGATTCAGTGCTGCTCGAGGGATTTTATTTCACAATATTAATTACAGGAATACAAATTGTTTCATAAAGAGGGTGGAAGAGTTCTATTGTATGCACATGTTGATTTGCATCATATAGATTATATCATTGGGTCTCCTTTTCAAGTAATAGTAATTAAACTAAGCATAAAAATGAATTTGTATGTTAATTTGATTTACTGGAATTCACATCAACCTTTTGAGATATATAATTCAATTTTATGACTTCATAACTAAAATCAGTAAAGATACGCTATTCTTGATCATTGTAGACTTTAATTGTGCTAAAGTAAACTTACCTATAAAAACTGCCGAGTCAGAAGAAGAAAGATTGGTCAATTTATAGATGAAATCTTTTTAACTTAATGGGTGAGAGAACTAACAAGAAGGAAAAATATACTGGATTTAGTGCTAAAAATGGTCAACATCACTAAACTAAATTTCAAAAGAGCTAATCTTGCTGAAGTGAGGAAGAGTTTGAGTGTAGCATGAATTTAATGAAGTGGGGCATGAAATTAATTAACTTGTGGCATGAATTTATAAACAATCCTCTAAATAAACAAGCTTAATTCATCCCATTAAAAGTCACTAACGTATAAAATGTTAATGAACCTAAATGTTATCTGCTAAAACGAAGAAAATTATTAAAAACAGAAATAAAGGGTATAGAATGAAAAAATATAATAGTAGCGCAGAAAATAGAAATCATTATGTAGAATTGAGAAGGAAGGTTAAAGCTGAAACCAAAAGAGCGAAAAGAAATGAAAATATAAGTTGCTCTAAATTGTAAAAAGTAAAAAAAATCTAAAAGAGTTTTTGCTTTTATAAATAGTAGGAAACCAATAAAAGATAGCATTGCCCCAATTAAAGACAAATAGGATATTTTACAATTCAATGATGTTAATGTAGCTAATTCGTTAAATGAATACGTTTGCATCAGTGTTTAGAAAAGAAAGTATGATTAATATCCCTACACTAATTATTACAAAGGTTGGCAATAGTCCACCTAAATCGATTAGAGGCACCGTTAAAACTATAAGAAAGATTATTGATAAAATTAATAATTATATATCTAAGAGACCAGATAAAATATCTCCAAGAGTTTTAAAAGAAATCAAAGTCCACTGGCTGGACATCTAACGCAAATCTTTAATTTATCGCTAGAAAGGGGAATCATTTCTCAAGAATTTTGATCGTAATTATTTCCCTTTAATTTTATTAACTTCAGTAGTTGGAAAATGTTTGATAGCTCCATTGTTGAGAAAATAGTTTAGCATTTATAAAATAAACAAATTATAAAATTACTCACAGAATGGCTCTAGGAGACACAGGTCATGCATCACAAGTTGATTAGATTTTTTCCACTATATTAATAAAGAGAATGACAGGAAGAAATCAGGTGATATTTTGTATTTAGATTATCAAACGGCATTCGATAAAGTACTGCATACGAATTGATTTCTAAAGTAAGAGCCTTAAGAATTGAAGGAGTAGTAGCATAACCGAAATAGCACCAGAATGGACTATTGTGAGTAGTGGTGTGCTTTAAGGTTCTATCCTTAGACCTTTGCTTTTTATTAGTTATGTTAATGATGAAGATTATAATATGCCGTCAATATTTTATAAATTCGCAGACGACTGCAAGCTAGAAAAAGGCATGATAACTCAACAGGATGTTTTAGAATTTAAAAATTATATTAATAAGGTAGGACAATGATATGCAAAATGGGAAGTGCCCTAAATCTTAAGAAGTATAAAGTACTGCATGTGGGCTATAAAAAGCCAAGAGCAAAATATAAACTTTTCGATAAAATAATGGCAGTAACCTATAAAGAAAAATATCTTGGAGTCTTTGTATCAAATGATCTTAAATTCTCTCGGCAGTGTACTAAAGTAAGGAAAAAACTTTGAAGCTTCTCAGCTATATCAAGCGTAAACTTAGCTATAAAATAAATACAATTTTAATTTGTATAAGTAAGACCATATATACTAGGAAGATTAAAATTAGAATATTATGCCAAGGTATGGTCACGATACTTAAGAAAGGATATTTTCGGATTCGTGAAGGTACAAGCTAAGGCCCACCCCCCAAAAAAATTGATACCGGAATAATAAAATCATAACTATAAGACAAGGCTAGAAAGACATAACTTATTCAGGCTGGAAACATGACCTTCTATAGGTCAATTAATAGAAGTGTTAAAAATCTCTAAAGGAATAAATAAATTAGATTTTTCAACTTAATTCGTAATTAGCACAAATTCTACACAAAATAATGACATTGAAATCACTCCAAAACATTTTCGAACTAATTTATGTAGAACCTTAGTTTCCCTCAAAATTTTAAACATCTGGAATCAGTTACCTAAAGAAATGGTATCCCAGAGTTCAGTTGAGACTTTTAAAACTAGACTGGATAAAATAATTATAAACATTACATAACAAATGACAAAACAATGTATGTTGCTAATAAAAAAAGAAAAAAGAGCAGTTTTTAAGTTTAGATTAGTAAGATATTCAATTATTATTATAAAAATAATAATACTAAAGATATGAATAATAATAATAAAATTATAATATTATTATTATTTTTATTATTATTAAGTATTATTATTATTATTATTATTATTATTATAATAATATTATCATTCTTCTTCTTATTATTATTATTGTTCACTAATAAAAATTTATTGGACGTGTATATTTCTCATAATTTCATATAGAATTGTTAACATCTGCAATTTTGAGAATTTGTGCCCAATAGTTCCGTTGACTTTTAGATTTAGATTAGACCTAGTAAGTAAAATCCTTAAATAATAAGTGACAAATCATTGTATGTTGATAAAAATAAGAAGAAAGAAAAATGCATGCTCTAAGTTTAGATTAGTATGATATAATGGATGGCCCAAAAGTAACTTCGCATTTTTAAAAATTAATAACACAAAAACTAATTAAGTTATAAAAGTGGGTGATATATAAAATGGAAGAAGAGATCTTGGAGTCTTATTATTGTTAAAACAAAGTCGGATTCTTTGCACCATATTTTCCATGACTCATTCCAAAACATCAGGAGTGATTTTGTCGATTTCTTCAATGATGTTTTGTTTCAATGCTTAAAGATTATTAGGTTTATTTTCGTATACCTTTTCTTAAAGGTATCTCCAAAGAAAAAAAATCTGGAGGGGTAAAATCAGGTGATCGTGGTGGCCAAGAAACGTCACCTAAACGTGAAATTAACCGACCAGGAAAGGCTGCTCTTAGTGTTCCATGGTTTCTCTCGTTGTGTGTAGTGTCGCCCCATCTTGTTGAAACCACATATCGTGTATATCAAAATCTTCCAGTTCTGGCAATAAATAATCTTGTATCATTTCTCTGTAAGTGTCCCCTGTTATTGTCACTGTTTTTCCGTCAGCATCCTCGAACAAGTGGGGACCAATGATTGGCGAATTGGTTATCCCGCACCAGACCGTAACATGATGTGCCTGTAGAGGCTGCTCGTGAATTATCATGGGGTTTTCAGCAAACCAGAATCTGCAATTTTGTTTATTAACGTATCCAGTAATGTGAAAATGGGCTTCATCGGACATGATTAGGTGCGAGGTAAAAGTCGGATCATTTGTTAGTCCCAAAAATGCGCGTGCAAAGTTTATTCTTTTTTGATGGTCTGCAATATTTAATTGTTGAGTTATTTGAATTTTGTATGGATGAAGTTTCAATTCTTTTGTTAAGATGCGTTGCAATGATGTTCGAGAAATTCCTAGTTGACTGGAACGTATCCCTAGTTGACGTTTGTGGCTGTTGTTGAACACTGGTTAACACACGCTGAATGACACCTGCATTTCGCACAGATCTCGGTCTATCAGAGCGTTCTTTATCACCTGTAGACCCAGATTCTCTAAACCTTGATACCATTGCAAGGATGCAGTGCCTCCTGGGACTGTTTCGTTGATTAAATGCTGTTCTAAAGTCCCTATGCACAGTAACAATTGATCCATTATGTTTTAAATAAGTAGTCACAATTCTTGTTCGTTGTTCTTTGCTGTATCTTGCCATTCTGGGTTAATAATTAGTCGGGTATTATTGTGTATTATATTCTTTATATAAGTATTATAGATACACAATAAAAATGTGAAGTAACTTTTGTGCCACAATAAAACCCTAAGAACTCCTCTTCCATTTTATATATCACCCACTTTTATAACTTCATTAGTTTTTGTGTTATTAATTTTTTAAAATGTGAAGTAACTTTTGGGCCACCCGTTACTAGTATTTTATGTAAATAAGCATGTGTTATCTGATATTCGATTAAAAGTTCCTAGTCGTGTCTAGTTTTCAAAATTGCCGGCTATAAATTTCGCTTTTCTTATCCCGGAAAAGGGTGTGAAAGGTGAGGGGAGAGAGAGAGTCATCTTAACTATACTATGCCTTAAAGGAAGTACTGTAGATGTTAAGAGAATCAAGACACAAGAACCTCTGTTGTAATGGATCGAATGATCTCTTGAAATATTTACTTTCCTTGTAACTTCTTGTATCTCTCTCGCTCTCTCTCTTTCTTTCTTTCTCTCTCTCTCCCTCTTTCTCTCTCTCCATCTCTCTTTCCTTCTCTCTATCAGTCTTATTCTCCTACTCTCTAACTACACTCTCTCTCTCTCTCTCTCTCTCTCTCTCATGATCAGTCTTATTCTCTTAATCTCTAACTCTCTTTTCTATCTCTCTCCTACTCCTTTACTCTGTTATTCTTATTGTCTTTTTTCTTAATCTCTTAGTCTCAGTTTCTTTCTCTCTCTCTCTCTCTCTCCATCTCTTTTTCCGTCTCTCTATCAGTCTTATTCTCTTACTCTCTAACTCCCTCTCTCTCTTTCTCTTGATCAGTCTTATTCTCTAATCTCTAACTCTCTTTTCTATCTCTCTCCTACTCCTTTACTCTCTTACTCTTATTCTCTTTTTTCATAATCTCTAAGTCTCAGTTTCTCTCTCTCTCTCTCTCTCTCTCCATAATACTTCCTGGCTTTCATCTCATTATTATTTTCATCACCCGCCACTGTGACTCTACGGGTGAGAAAGAATTTTTTATCCCCTTTATACGAGTGCGCGAATTATTATAACGTGGCAAGAATAAAACAGTCATAAATTAATGTTTACGAACTTATAAACTTTCATGATATCCCGCTATACTCGTAGATAAGTGTGTATCATAACAAAGTAGATGGATTAAATGCATGCACTCTATTCCCTGGCTTGAGGTGCCATTAATCTTATTGCTTCTCTGACTGGCCTTGAGGGGACCTTAGGGTCTTTGCTGGACCTAGTTGTGTAGTTTTATAGTTCTCTTTCTATCGAGCTATCACTCACTCATCACTCTCTGTTTATTCGGATTCTGTCAAGTATGAAATAAAATGAGTTTCAATCATATTCTTCACTTTTTCATACCAGCCCTATAACTTTGGCCAAGGCTATATATATATATATATATATATATATATATATATATATATATATATATATATATATATATATATATATATATATATGTATATATATATATATATATATATATATATATATATATATATATATATATATATATATATATATATATATATTACAAATTAGATTAGAATTACACAACATCATTCATTTACCCTTGTTTTTAATCATTTTATCCTTTTGATCGAATGAAACTTAGCTCCTATATGAACTGGACCAGAGAGCGATTTTGGATTTAGCAAAAAATGCAGTTTTTCTCTTATTTTTAGTCGCGTGTGAGTCTATATTTTGCTATGTCAGTCTGTCGGTCGGTCCCCGGTCCGTTGGTCCCCATTTTGCTTTTTGTTGTTTTGGTGATAACATTGTGACTATTAGACCAATTCTAACGAAATTTGAAATCTTTATGTTGTTTTACATTCTCTTTGGAATGATATAATTGCCAAGGTCCTCCCAAGGTAAGCCCAGGAATTATTGAAAGTTTTGAAGTTCGTAAGGTCATAAATCAAAATAAGTGAGAGCACGCGACTTTGGTCAGCAGACCTTGTTCTAATGTTTTTTTAATAAAATCAATAATTTAAATATTATAATAACTATTCTACCTCGTAAATTTTTGAAACGAATGAAAAAAATATATATATATACACTAGTCTAAAAAAATTGCCCATGACTGTAAGCATACTAATTAGCAGAGATTTAAAGTTTGGCAGACCGTTAATACAGGGGAAAATGCTCAACGAGTGTTAGGTTACATTAAGACGCAATTGAGTTTTTAAAACAAGGAAATTGGGGTGACCTTATACACTTCGTTGATACGACTACTTGGGGTACGGGGTTCAGTTGCGGTCCTCTTGCCCTACAAAATAAATAAAAGGGCTGAATAAGGCACAAACTAGATCTATGAAACTGACTCTACTGAATAAGCATAGATACTATTAGAGCCATTTCTAAGAGTTGAGTCTCTTCTCGCTTGCAATAGGAGGTCAACTGAGATAGTTATTCAAAAATCTTTGGTGCTTCGAGTATTTTAATGAGCAGTTTTTTTAAGATGTGTATGAATCAGAGTTTTAAGCTCGTTTTACACATTTTTCTGGCAGGGGAGGGAGCTGTAAATACTTTATAGCTAAATTATGCCAAACATGCAAAAAGCTACATATACAGATAGTTGATAGTTCAAGTGTTGTGCACTTTAATGATAGCATTAAATGACTGGTTTTTAGTGCGCAGTAAAATTGATATAAGTATGTAAATATTACTTTTGATCAAATATGGTTTTACTGTTTTAATGCTGATTGTACTTTGTAGGGGAAAGGGACTCCAAGAAGAATACCCCCTTCATTTGTTTCTTGAATTCCTTCCCTCTCTCTTTCTCTCTGTCTCCTAAGTATAACTCCCGGTGGAGAAATCTCAGAATCCAAAGAGAGAAAAATCTGAAGAAAGAATTTGATTAACCGTCAGCCGCCGTACAGGTGCAGTTAATTAAGGTAGGCGCGAAAAGCTTTTACCTCGCCTAGGAAGCGCTAATCTCCGTAGTCGAGAAACTGCTATCCGAAATTTCCCGCCCAAATCGTAAAGGTCATTAAGACTTGGGTCAGACGACAGACGCTAATCCATCTGACCGCCGGAAGTGGTCAGCCAGTCGTCTAAATCTGACAATGAGTTTAAGAACCCGTCGCCTTCGGTTCAGATCTTGGGTCTGTTTCTCCAAGTCCCTGGTATTCGCTTATACCATCGAGGTTGGATCTCACCAGGCAGACCCATCTTTTTTTGTGAAGGCTTACTCTGTTCAGAGCAAGCCTCGAATCGATTCATTCCCGAAGGATTGGCCGGGATTCCTCTCGTCTTATCTGGACCCCCCCCTCCCCCCCTCAAGGATCTTCAGTTTCCCGTGTGAGACTTCGCGCCGAACCGCGTCCGAGTCTCGATATTTGGAGATTGTACTTCTCTGGAGCAGAAGTGCCATCGTCCGTCTTCAAGGAGGATCGTGAACTCGTCTTCTGGTCCCCCCCCCCCTCCTCTCCTTCATCTTCGTCAACATCAGGATATTCTGCCGAGAATCACGTCCATTGCCCGTATCCATTGCCCCGCGCCGACTCGCTAAAGGATTCCCCTTCCTCGAGGTGACCCCATTAAGGAAAAACAACCCTTGCTTGTATCTCCCGTTAATTGACCCACTTTCCGACCTATAAATATTCCCTCTGTATAACTGATTTATAGTATCCCATTTAAAACCTGGTTAACGAGTAATTAACGTTACCCGATTGCCAATTAATTTATATTCTGTCAAAATTGTACTTATTTACAATACCTATATTTCCCGTATGTATATATATGTTAACAAGTGACTCATTAAAATTATATTTGGGGTTTTCACTTTATAAATATATCATTAAAGTGCAACTTGGTAAACTCATTAAACGCTATCGGCCCCTGTATTAAAATCGCACTCTTATACCTCGTAATCAATGGATTACTCTTTCGAAGTGAACGTACTTGTACGTAACGAATGACGCCTACGTACATTAGAGGATATATGTAAATATAACTGTATATATACATATTCTCGTGGCTTTTATCTCTTTACTCCCAACCAATAGATCCTTATATGTATATATAGACGTTGTGCCTGGGGAGGTGACCTATTTTTCGACATACTTCTTTCACTTCATATTCATTTTTTTTTTATCCTGCCTGCAGAGGGGAGAGGGGAACCTTCATATGTACTTTGCTTTCCGCCAAGCTTTTTGCTCAGGAATTTACCTATATATTACCTCCTCAGTAGGCACAGCCATGTATGTTGAGGTATTCATATTTTTTTAACTTTTTTTCTGCGCTACACATGTTACAGTATATATAACATGGAAATAAGTATAAGCATGGAAAAATGATTTCCTTCTTTCATGTCACATGAACTAGTTCGAGTGGAGATAGATTTTTAGCTTTTTCCTACATTTTATACAAGTTTCTTAATACACCTAAAAATCCGAGGCTTCAACCTTATTCCCTGTTAATGTTTATATATAGATGTGGCACCCACGCATTAAACATCCATAACAAGTAACAAAGAACAAGTGATTACGCAACGCCTGGACAAAGAAGCCAAAAATGCACTGCCCAGCGATTTAATTTTAAGACTTTCCGTGGCAACTTTTTCTTTCAACCTTTAGAGATTTTATCAATTTATTTTATTTGAATGGCGTTTCACTTGGTAAACAATGAAGAGTTTATGATTGGCCAAAACTATCGGCCCAATTAAAGATAATTAGAGTTCAAACTTCTGATACACAGAGTCAACCCGGGAAGATAAAACAAAAAGATGTGTTGCATATAACTGTGAAAATATTATATATATATATATATATATATATATATATATATATATATATATATATATATATATATATATATATATATATATATATATATATATATATATATATATATATATATATATATATATATATATATATATATATATATATATATATATATATATATATATATATATATATATATATATATATATATATATATATATATATATATATATATATATATATATATATATATATATATATATATAGGGTCTTTCAATAAGGTCGCTCAATTTTTAAATGTGAATAAAACAAGTTGTGTGTGATATATGCACTCAATTTATTTTAAATTTGGAAGTACATTTTATGGCTTAAGTGTGGAATATGACGTCGTTCAAATGTCCGCCGCGGCTTCGCTTGGTGGAACGTATTCGGAAGGCCCAATTTCCGATGACTTTGTCGCATAAATCTGGCTGAATTTGCTGGATGGTGTTCGTTATGTTAATTTTGAGGACATCAGCTGTTTGCGGATTATTCGCATGGACCTGCGATTTAAGGTAGCCCCAAAGAAAGTAGTCTAATGGCATTAAATCGCATCATATTGGGGGCCGGTTGACGTCGCCGCCGAGAGAGATGATCCTGCCCTGAAATCGCTGGTGAAAAATGTCTAACGTAGCTTGCGCAGTGTGGCACGTAGCACCGTCCTGTTGGAACCACATGTCGTCAGTATCCATATTAGGCATATAATCCAGTTGAGGCCACAAGAAGTTGATTATCATCGATCTGTAGGTCTCGCCGTTGACGGTTGTGGCAATCCCATCTTCGTTTTCAAAAAAATACAGACCGATGATTCTGTTAGACGAAAATCTGCACCAAACAGTGACTTTGTTGGGATGCAATTGGTGCTATTGTATCTCATGTGGATTGTTTTCGTTCCAAATCACACAATTTTTCTTGTTCACAAATCCATTCATTCAAAAATGGGCCTCGTCGCTAAAGATGATTTTTTTCGCGGAACGTTTGCCGAACGGGGCACTGATTTTGCTAATAACATTTAAAGATTTGCACACGTTGTTCAACGCTATAACCTGACATCGTGAATTGCCAAGTAATACTAAACAGTTCACAGTGAGGTTGCCAGATGTCGCTTTAACAACATAGCCACTATCGCCTGACAAAGCTCGAGCGTCCTTGTTGAAAGACCCTTTCTATATATATATATATATATATATATATATATATATATATATATATATATATATATATATATATATATATATATATTTGAAATGAATAACTCAAAAAGTAGCACGTGAGGTTCGCAATGAATGCAATGTCCCGAGGGAAAAATAGAAAAGATGCTTCAAAGTACTTTGGAACTTTATTCAGTTCATTCTCAACGATAACTACAAGAGAAAATAATATTATAAGGGTATATATAAGCTAGCAAAAGATAAAGGACCGTCTCTAAGACAGGAAATTACCAATGAGGAAATAGGAGAGGGATGGATAAATTTACGTTAAGATTTAGCTATAACAGTTAGCAAGGTCAGACCCAGAGTCAAAAAAGTCAAGAACAGAGCTAAAAGGGCTAAAACGATTAACAGATAAAGCGATAGTCTAAAGAGGGAGATTAGGAGAGACTAAAGATGTAGGCCGATAGGTAGAAGAGAGGGAGAAAGGGAGAGGAAGAGAAATAAAATAATGTTAATACAAAATAAATGCAATAATTAAATTGACAAATCAGGTTCCCATAAAAATGAAAATTGCAAAATAATTAGGAATTTAAGTCAAAGCTAATTTCTTTAAGAATGAGTTTTTTCATAACAGCAACAATTTTAAAAACGCCAGGGTAAATGTTAAAGTTATTAAATTAGCTTATACATGAATATTCAATAAGGGTTCTTTTAATTGAGTCATTTGAGTAAAAAATAAATTTACAGAATTACAATTAATTTAGTGGTTATTTTCGGACTACTATTCACAGCTCTCCTAATATTGCATTTATGCTGATTAATATGGATATATATATATATATATATATATATATATATATATATATATATATATATATATATATATATATATATACATATTTATATATATATATATATTTATTTATATACATATATATAAATATATATATATATATATATATATATATATATATATATACAATTGGCGACTCTATTCATTATATATTTGTTAAATTTGTATTACCCTTCAGATAAATTGAAATTATCAACTTTGTTAATGATGATGGATTCCGCAATTTTCCTTTCAATATAATTGTTAGATATATAAATGTTTTTTGCAGATTGTTTCCTGCTGTTTCACTTGTCTAAGGATGTGTTTTACCGTCTATATAATGTGTTCCCTGTCTAGCGTCTTCATTATTAGTTGAAAATAGCATGTTACCGAAACTACTTCGATAGTTATAAATAGAATATTGATTCAAATATTGTGGTTTACCATTATCTTCCATATATATATATATATATATATATATATATATATATATATATACATATATATTACGGAGCAAAATAAAAGAATGATTTTCCTATATTAAACTATTTAAAAAATATGATTTGTAGGTAAATGAAATTTCGAAGGTACATAAGGGTATGTATTTAATATATTTTAGGAAGATTTCATATGATACAATCGTATATTAAAGAAATTATACTAAATAAACTAACAAAATAAAATATTGAAACGTGCGAAATAAGAGAACGATCAATTTGATAATTGCTTAGCAAGCAAATACACTCGAAACAAAGCAAGATTTAACAACGATGAAACGTAAACATTAAATTAAAGGTTTTGAAGCCTTTGTATTATATTATTTTGTTCGATTTTTGCTAAATATTTACCATAATCCGTCACAGTTCAAGGCTACTGGTTTCGAACTTTGTCTCCAATGATCTTCTAAAGGTTCTGAATTGGGTCTAGGTCCGGGCTCTGAGCAGGCTACTTCAATACTTAGATATCTTATTGTTCGAAATAGTATTTTATTTGCTGTGCAGAGTATGGATGGTCCGTTGTCGTGCATAAATACTGCTGGCTGGTTCAGAGATGGTCGGAGTCAAGGTATAAATGTTATACGAGGTTTAGCTAAACATTTGCATTTACCTTTCCAATTATTCACCCTAGCGGATTACTCCTTCAGAATAAAACATCCCCAATGCTATGAAACTGCCTCCTCTATGCTTGGCAGACATGTAACACATGTATACTAGCGGCTATATTATAAGGGTAAGTAAGAACAGGTGTATTTAAATATTTATTATACAAGTACAACAAAAGGTTGAGAGTATATATTAAACACATAGGATATATCTAATTTCTATCTTTCGTGAAAATTTCAAGTGAATGGATTAAATATTTCGTAAGTTATGAGGAAATAAACAAACTATCTTCCAAATTGCAGCGGCCAAAAGTTAAAGGTCACTTAGAAAAACAATGTAAAATGGAACAAGAACAAAAAAGAAACCCTTACGATTAATATTTTGTGAACATCTCTTTACTAGCAATGACCTCCCGACATCTGTTACCACAGGACTGAATTAATTTCTTGCAGAATGATGGGGTAATATTGTTCCATTCCTTTTTCAATAATTCCCAGAGTTCATCTTGGTTCTTTGGATTTCTCCTTCGTGCCCCATCTCCAATAATCTTCTAAACATTTTATATAGGGTTTGACTTCACTTGCATAGTGTATATGTATGACATAGGCTTCTAACTCCATTGCGACTAAATATCAATAAAAAATGCTAAAATAAACGCGAATGTAACAATGACAAAGACTTATTCATCGGAAAACAAGAAAATCATAAATAATGATAACATGAAATTAATATCTGGAATGATCCCCTTTAGCCTCAGGAACGACCGTCGGCGTTTCTTAAAAGAATGTGCAAGAATGGTGTACTTTTCTAAAGGGATTTTATTTCACTATTCTTCTGTAAACTTTCCAATTCAACAAAGCTGAATTGGGTATGCTCTTCTTCAACTCATTCTACAGATGTCTGATTTGTTTCAAATCTAGTCTCTAAAAAGACCACTTGATTACAGTAATGTTTTTTATGCCTTATATTTCTGAGTAAATTTGCTTCTATGTTCGGAATCGTTGTATTTTTCAAAGGTAAAATGACTTTCAACTTCCACTTTCTTTGCCCCCCCCAAAAAGAAAATAGTTAATTGAAGGACACTGTGATAGAACGAGTTGAATCTGTGTTAAATTCAACTCCTATCCCATATTAGTTAAAACCTCGAGGAGGCCCACGTGCATCTTCGATTCGAGGCTTGGAGTCTTATCAACAGCTACCGGACGTCAATGTTTAAACAAGGAGGTTATCGTCCCCCCCATTCGCCCCCATACGCCGACCTCGCCAGATCGAGTTAGGCTTATGGACAGATAAGGCATTTTTCTCCGGCCCAGCTGTGCGTTCCCTCGAAGCTTCCACCCCATTCTCCCCCACGCCAAGGAGATGTCCTGGCTATTTATATGGAAACTTTACCACTAAGATCAGATTGGAGATCTAGATTTTCGTCGCGAAACATCACCACGACCCTCTCTCCCTTTGTGCGCCAAGGGACCTCGACCTCGAGATTCACCATCACTTGTCCAGAAGGAGGACAATATTCCTTGAGTGCCAAAGGTTCGAGCCTTTAGTGACGCCAAGTCTCCAAGGCATCCCCCCCCCCTGTTGTTCAAGGAGAACAACATTAGAACAGCCATTGTTCGTTTTGAGCCCTTCGCCAAGAAACGGTTCTCAACCCCCCCTGTTGTTCAAAGGAGAACAACATTAGAACAGCCATTGTTCTTGAGCCCGTAGACAAGAGACGGTTCTCATCTCCCCCTTTGTTTAGAAGAGAACAACCTAAAACAGCCATTGTTCGTCAAGCCGTTCGTCGAGTAACGGTTCTCCTTTCCAAGACGCCTCGTCAGGATCCTTTTATCCCCCCCCTTCGGCTGGAACTCGCCAGCGGACCGAATATTCCTTCAAGTACCTTCCACTGCACCCTAATGAAGTTACGTAAGCCAAGCGTCACCTTTTGAGTATTGATCCCTTATTTGTCAATTCTATCCTGTGCTTTAAATGGTTTATCGAACCATCCCATCTCTTTAACTCCATATTTGTTTTACCCTTTTTGATCCCTTAAATCCTTGGATTAGCCCGAGTCTCCACGACCCTTTCCATTCTGTTTGTCAATATTTTCCGTTTTTGTGTATTGTTTATAGTTATTATTAATAAAACTCTATTTTATTAATGATAGCAATATTATTATCCTTGACCTCAGTTCCACTTCTTAAGCATTTTGAAGATACATAATATCGGCCGCCAGACAGTAAAACGCACTCTAAAGATAATTAAGGAAGTTCCCTCAACGAATAGTGTAATATATGGTATCGTCGGGAGTCATTCTACGACATATATATATATACTATTTAATTTGGTATCAGGTGTGTAAGGTTTAACGCTATATCTTTGCAAACACTGGTCTTAGTCGAGTAAAGCATAGTGTTATTCGTTATAATAATAGAATATAGTAGTTCCCTTTTGTTTTAACGATTGCTATCCCCTTTTTTGGGAAACTTAAGAAGCTGGAGTAGCTCAAGGAACGGTTATAATAATTTGTTTGTTTTTTTGTGATTTTAGTCAGTGGTTATTTAGATTGAGAAACCAAGTACGAATAGGTCAGTGCCCATATTTAGGTAGGCTAATTCTATAGAGGCATAATTCTTGTTGCGAGGAA
The DNA here is from genome assembly GCA_963969495.1 of Ceratothoa steindachneri. NCBI lineage: Eukaryota > Metazoa > Arthropoda > Malacostraca > Isopoda > Cymothoidae > Ceratothoa > Ceratothoa steindachneri. Next base: position 150,599,158 of record OZ018321.1, on the reverse strand, counting down.
TTTTAGTTGGTTGACTAGTGCGCCCCCAAGTGCAAAGATGACTCCGTTCGAAATCTTTAAAGCACAAGGAGAGTCCTGTGGACTTTCCGGAAAAGAACTAATTAATTACATTCAAGAGGAGCAAAGAAGAGAAATGCAACGAGAAGAAAGAGGGGAACGGATAAGACAAGCTGAGCTTCAGATTGAATTAGCTCGGATTAAAGCAGAAGTTCAAAGAAAAAAGGTAGAAAAAGAAAGAGAAAGAGAGGAACGGGAAAGAGTAATCCAACGAGAAGAAAGAAGGACGGATTCGCGCCCCTTCCCAGGAAAGCTGACAAAGTTTCCGAGCCCCGTAAAGCCCCAAAACTTCCTTCCCCAAAACCAACAACGGGACTCCAAACCTCCCGTTAAGACTTCTCCTCCATCTCTCTTCCCGAAGCGACCAACCATATGCTTCACCTGTGGTGTAGAAAACCACATGAGCTGGAATTGCCCCCAAAATTCTAGGCTTAAAAGCGGACCAGCCCACCAAGTTCACCAGATTAATGCAACCCCGGCTCCCCCGGTGGTGCAGACCCAAGCAGAAACTTCTCCCCATCCGTCAGGCCACCAGGTAAATTTTATTTTGATAAAAGTTCAGCGGGAACTTTGAAATATGAGGAGGGCAGCGTGGACAGCTGTCGAGTATCGACTCTCGTCAGGGACACAGGATGTACATGCTTCATCGTATCCGACGAACTCCTCCCAGTGGCCTCTAACCACGAAAAATTTGCGGTGGTACATGACCAACTTGGGCGGGCGAACAGATTCCCCGTCGCTAGATGTTACCTGCAGTGTCAATATTATAATGGCTGGGCTGAAGTCATTGTAGCACCCATAAAATTCTGTTCCGTACTTATAGGACAGAGCCCCCAAGTAAGTTTCGACCCTGTGTTTCAGGCCGCCCTTCCTTAAGGCCGAGATAAGAAAGAAGCCCAGGAGCCCGTCCCCATCAGAACCCCGATACCGTCCGATTTCTCGGAGACCCCTAACCAGGACTTTAGGACGGCAAAAAAGGAGTGTGAATCACTAACACCCTTAGGTGATAAGGCCCCAGACAAGGACACGGAGACTGTCCCTGGACCCCAAGAAATAAAGAACCCCCAACGCGCCCATGGAGATACCTTCGTAGAACTGGACGAAGCATCGGCGCTTGAAGAGGATTGCCCCGCGGAGTCCCTTAAGGTAATCCAGACAGTGTGCATCCAACCTGATGCCGATTACCCTCCTCCTTCCCTACCAGGCGAGTCTTTGGAACCCTCTGACCTGGATAGTGACGCGCAGCTGACACCACGCCAGAAGAGTCAGCTCCAAGAACTAATTAAATGGAATCACCATTTACCCGCCCTATTAGCTCTTTTCGAGCAACTGCGTGAAAATGGCCTCACCATTGGCCCCAGCAAATGCCAGTTTGCCCACGAAACCATCAAATATTTGGGTTTCAAAATAGGACAAAGCAAGTCAGGTCCCCACGAGAACAAGATTAAGGCAATCGCCGACATGCCCCTCCCGATTACAAAGAAGCCATTAAGATCGATCCTAGGATCAGCTTCTCCCTATCAGCGATTTGTTCCGAATTTCGCTGCAATTTCGGCCCCCCTATGCCCCCTTAAGGAAAAGAATTTCTCCGATCGTTTACGTTGGAATGATGTCGCTGTTTCCCATTTTAATCAGCTCAAAAGTAAGTTCATTTCTGCCCCCATTTTTAAGTTGCCCAACCCGGAAAAATCCTTTGGGATTAAGACCGACGTGATCAACGAGGGCATTGGAGGTGTACTCCTTCAATACGTGGATGACAGAACGAGTCATCCAGTTGCATATGCTAGTCGTCAATTATTACCACGCGGAAAGAGATATGCCACTAGAGAAAAGATAGCTCTATCAATTATCTGGGTCATAGACAAATTCAAGCTGTACTTGATATGTAAAGAATTTCGAATAGGAACCGACCACCGTCCGTTAGCCTATATTAGGAATTTGAGACACTCAAACGGCCGCATCATGCGCTGGAGTTTACTCTTGCAAGAGTATCAATTTAAAATAAATTATATCAAAGGTTCCGATAACCAGGTCGCTGACGCACTCAGTAGGAATGCGTTACCGAATAGCGTAGAACAATTGTATTCATAGGATTAGTATCTCCATGTAGGTATATACCGTCTTGTACGACTTAATCTAAGATTCTTTTGTAATATAATTAATTAATGTATACGTCTGAATTTTGTAACGCTCAATGTCTAATTTTTTTGATGTATATATATTTGTTCTTATTAATTTACGTATAAATTATTTTGTCCCGTATGTACTAAGTTTATAACATTTCATTGTTCCATGCCTTTTTTTTTTATTAAGTTGTATTAAAGGTTATTTTCCCCTGTAATCTAAAGATCAAAATAATCATGTATTGAGGTAATACTAGTTAGGTGCAGGAAGATACGGTTGGTACAAGAAAACGAGTTCCCTACAACGGAGCTCTATCGTTGTCCCTTCTCTCTTTTTTTTTTCGAAGTGACAACTTCCCCTGGAATGGAGGGGTGTGATAGAACGAGTTGAATCTGTGTTAAATTCAACTCCTATCCCATATTAGTTAAAACCTCGAGGAGGCCCACGTGCATCTTCGATTCGAGGCTTGGAGTCTTATCAACAGCTACCGGACGTCAATGTTTAAACAAGGAGGTTATCGTCCCCCCCGTTCGCCCCCATACGCCGACCTCGCCAGATCGAGTTAGGCTTATGGACAGATAAGGCATTTTTCTCCGGCCCAGCTGTGCGTTCCCTCGAAGCTTCCACCCCATTCTCCCCCACGCCAAGGAGATGTCCTGGCTATTTATATGGAAACTTTACCACTAAGATCAGATTGGAGATCCAGATTTTCGTCGCGAAACATCACCACGACCCTCTCTCCCTTTGTGCGCCAAGGGACCTCGACCTCGAGATTCACCATCACTTGTCCAGAAGGAGGACAATATTCCTTGAGTGCCAAAGGTTCGAGCCTTTAGTGACGCCAAGTCCCCAAGGCATCCCCCCCCCCTGTTGTTCAAGGAGAACAACATTAGAACAGCCATTGTTCGTTTTGAGCCCTTCGCCAAGAAACGGTTCTCACCCCCCCTGTTGTTCAAAGGAGAACAACATTAGAACAGCCATTGTTCTTGAGCCCGTAGACAAGAGACGGTTCTCATCCCCCCCCTTTGTTCAGAAGAGAACAACCTAAAACAGCCATTGTTCGTCAAGCCGTTCGTCGAGTAACGGTTCTCCTTTCCAAGACGCCTCGTCAGGATCCTTTTATCCCCCCCCTTCGGCTGGAACTCGCCAGCGGACCGAATATTCCTTCAAGTACCTTCCACTGCACCCTAATGAAGTTACGTAAGCCAAGCGTCACCTTTTGAGTATTGATCCCTTATTTGTCAATTCTATCCTGTGCTTTAAATGGTTTATCGAACCATCCCATCTCTTTAACTCCATATTTGTTTTACCCTTTTTGATCCCTTAAATCCTTGGATTAGCCCGAGTCTCCACGACCCTTTCCATTCTGTTTGTCAATATTTTCCGTTTTTGTGTATTGTTTATAGTTATTATTAATAAAACTCTATTTTATTAATGATAGCAATATTATTATCCTTGACCTCAGTTCCACTTCTTAAGCATTTTGAAGATACATAATATCGGCCGCCAGACAGTAAAACGCACTCTAAAGATAATTAAGGAAGTTCCCTCAACGAATAGTGTAATATATGGTATCGTCGGGAGTCATTCTACGACAGACACTAAAAACCCGGATACGCTTACAGAAGTGTTAAGACCCACAAACCAGGCTACCCGCTCCGAACCATCATCAGCCAGACATCTACTGTCAACTCTAACTTAGCCAAGTCCCCAAATCGCTTATTACCCCATATGTACCAGCTTACATTCAACAGAAGACTTTCTAAAGATCCTTGAAGTCTCCAAACCAGCCGAGTTCATGTCTTTAATGGACGTCGAATCCTTGTTTACCAACGTTTCCGTGGACAAAACCATTGAGATCATTCGTCGGAAAATCTACCACGCCAAGTTAATACCCTCCACCCGCTCTCTGAAAAGAGTATGCGACAACTCCTTTAGGCTTGCACCAAAGAGGAACCTTTCTACGGTCAGGATGGCTGCAAGTATGTGCAGGTCAACGGAGTGGCAATGGGTTCTACACTGGGTGTTTTATTCGCAACTTCTACATGGGAACCGTGGAGGATACCATTTTCAAGAAAAATCCTCCCTTGAGACGACCGATCTTCGTCCGATCTATTGATGACATAGTTATGAATGCAGATAACCCAAGCCTGGCCCTCACCCTCATTTAAACATTCAAGAAAAATTCATTTCTTCACTTCAACAATGAAACAGAAAACAACTCCACGTTACCATTTCTCGACGTCATCGTCAATTTTCAACGGACACGTTTTACGACTGAAGTTTACGTCAAATTAACAAATCTGGGCTTCTGCATTAGCGGATTTTCCGAATGTTCTGATCGATATAAAAAGTCCGTAATGAATGCCCTCATCAACAGAGCCTTCTCTCACTCATCGAACTGGATTGCGGTTAATACAGAACTAAAAAGAGTAATTCAGCTGCTCGTCAACAATGGCTACACACAAAGGTCAATTGACAATGCCATAAAGCAGAAGATGGACGCTTACCACAACCCAAGACAGAAAATTGTAAAACTAAGTAAAATAGATCTTTTTTATCAAGAATTCATGAACACAGGATATAATGAGAATTAAAAAGTCCTCAAAGCCATCATTCAGGGTAATTTTATGCCCACTGATCTAATAAGCCAAATTAAGTTAGTTATAATATTTATTACAGACAAAGAAAACTCGCGCTCTCGTAGTAAAAATTAGCTGCCTTCTACGACGGGCCCCTTGCAGGAGCGTAATTTTTTTTTACGAATATACATGCCACGCTAGTGACTGTGAGCATCGTACTTCTGCGTACAAAGGGATGACCTCAACAACCCTTTCTACAGATGTCCGACCTTTCTGACTGAAAGATCTGCGAATTCCCCGGATATTGTACTTCCAAGCACAAACTTCCCATTCAATCTGATCTGTGTACCTGGCCCCCTGGTTCCAAGCGATCATATCTCAATCATGACCACCATCTCCCCCGCAACCATTCTACTTCCTATTCCGCCTGGGAAAAGCTTTGCTAAGGATAACTGGGAGCTGTAAAAGGAAATGCTCAATAGCTATGAGCAAGCCAGCCTAAGCAAGGCTATCCAACTTTTATGTATACAGGGACAGAAACAAAGCCGGACATCGTGCTATCAGATCCTAACATCCTTTTCACCATTTTATTCATTCAGGCCCTCTCACCCCCAGTGACCACATCCCTATAGTCATTACGGTGGCTACCGCGCCTATTCCTTTTCCGACTCCACCAAGGAAGAATTGGGCGGCTGTTGACTGGGAGGCCTGAATTCTTTCTCGAATGAAATTCTCGAGATGGAAGGTAACACGCAAAAGGTGATAAACAGAGAGTTGACCAATATCTTCGACAGCTTTGTGACCACGGACAATTTAATCCCGATCACAAAGCACAAGGTCTTGTTCTCGAAACGCCCAACCAAGGAAAAGATCATACTGCAACAGCGATTCCAGGAGATTTACACGACATCTGGGCTGCTGGTTACACCAGCCCAATGAACTTTGTGATGGTCCAGAAGCTCAAACAGCAAGTGAAAGCTGCACTGTTATGGGAGATCAGAGAAATTTGAGACCGTACGATCCACAACTTGGATATCGAGGACAATCCCAGATGATTCTGGAACGCTATCAGCAACTGAGAGGATGACTAACATTGAAGGCTGACTCTCTCATAGTGCCACTTAACAAATGTGTCATAACTCCACAAGATAAAGCTGAGCATTTTAGAATGTATGGAGCGACGTTTTAGGTAACTCCGAATAAGAGGAGGAAAACTTCGATCTGGGCGTTGAGGACGTAGTTCTGGAGCATATGGATAGGCACTATAGGGGGTTCACCGCAAACCTTAACAGGTTGCTAGAGTGTTTCCCAGAATGAATGGCGATCTCGTAAGAAGAGCTGAAGGCAGCAATGACCTGCTTTAAGCAAAACGCTCCTGGTCGAAGCCTTATAACAACAAGGCACTTAACAGAGGCCCCAGTGAGGACAAAACCCAGACTGTTCAGCCGTTTCAATGTGGCATTAGCAGCAGGATATTTTCCAGACGGCATGGAGATATCCAAAATGATTTTTATTTCCAAACCAGAGGAACCAAATAATCAAGTGATGAACTACAGGTTAATCTTACTTCTCCATAAAATTGGGAAAGTACTCTAAAAAATCTTGAATAAGAGACTGGTCTCATATTTGACGTTGCACTCACTGCAGAACGCTGAACAACATGGCTTGTGCAAGAAAAGGAGCACGAAGACTGCAATCGTCTTAACATACCAGCCTCCGGACAAGGGTCTTGCCTCTGGTTGCATGGTAGATGTGGTCTGCCGGGATGTGAAAAAAGACTCGACAAGATGTGGATCCACGGACTCAAGTACAAGATCTCAAGACTCGGGATTGCACTTCATTTCGACAAAATCCTCCACAAATACCACACAGGCAAGATAGCACTGATAGCATTTGGGGGCCACGTTGGAGCCTCATTTGACTTGCTATTCGGAGTCCCTCAAGAAGGGTGTCTGAGTCCTACCCTTTTTACTATATATATACCAGGGATATTCCGATACCGCTGCTTCCTGGATCCCACAACGTATAATATGCGTACGAGATCACCCAAATTGCGACTCCCAAAACCAGATCTGAAAGAGTAATGTCGAGGCCAAGTGCAGCAGAGGCCCACAAAATCTCCAAGTATGAAGAGAAGTGCAAAATCCAAACAAACCAAGCAAAATTCCCCTCAGTTGCGGTTGGCAGACTGGAAAACTGAACTATTAAATATTCCCCGAGCGCGACCAGGATCTCAAAATACGGCATAGGAAGCCATATAAACTCAAAAGTTCAAGTTACGAAACTAGAACTCAACAAACAACACAAAAATCGGAACCTAAGAATAAAAATAAAAAGAAATTGTATACTACCTTGGTAAGAACCGAACTCTTGTACCCACCAGTTTCTTTAAACATATCATCAAGAAGTAGGATGGTTAAGATGCAAAGGGTGAAAATTAGGCATCTACGCTTCATCCACAACATCAAATGGGAGGACTATATCTCCTCAATAGAGCTGCACAGAGAACGGGAATAGATACGCTGAATGTATCCGTGCATTCACGAAGCACCGCCATCTGTGACAGTCTGGAGGCAACTCTCCCGCCAGGTACTGTATACGACTTGTTCAAACTACATGGCCGGGAGAGATACATGTCTTACATGCCTCTGGCAGGTCGGTTGCCACACCGGCCATCTGCAGGTGACTCTGCAAACAACTCATTAGTAACCTGAAAATGAATAAACAATAGTGAACAATAGTGATTAAAATTACGAAAAGTATGGCCAGATCACCGGGAATACTTTCTACCTCCTCCTGTACGGAAGTTTCACTACTATTCCTCTCTACCCCTGCCCCCTATTTTAAGGAAACGAGGAGGGGGGCCCTTTTTCACCATCTTTCTATATGAATAAATTTAAAATTAAATAAAAAAAATTCACCGTTTGACCATAAGATGATCCTTGAAACGGTTGAAAGACGTTTCGCAAATAAAGAAATACCATTTGCCAGCATTTTTTCTCACTTTTTGCTTTCTGAAAAGAAAGGCTTAAAAAGCTGCAGCGCAAGCTAAACCAAGCAACCATCACTATCGACTTCAAAAATCATGCATATACATATAATTTGCTTTGATAATGTAATATAACGTTTGTCCATGCAGTTAGGTAAGGGTAATAGTAAGAATTCTTTAATCTGCTAGAAAAATTTCGAGGAGTTCCTCAACTGTCTTCAAGACACACGACTGGGCAACCATCCCTTTTTCTAGAAAAAGAATTTTTAAGAATCCATTTGTAAGAGATAGCCTTACTTTAACAGAAACGAGAATACGAATGTTCTTGCAGTTCTTGAACCATCCATTTTTTTATAATGAGCTATAACGTCCATGACAATGCGGTTGAGGTAAGGGTGATAGTAAGAATTCTTTAATCCGCTAGAAAAGTTTCATGGAGTTCCTCAACCCTCTTCAGGAGCGCCACTCATACGACTGGACTACCATCCCTTTCTCTAAAAAGATAAATTTTAAGAACCTGTTTGTATAGTCGGATCTTTTACTAACGTATCCAAGGTAGACAAGTTATTTATTACACTAAATCTTAACTCAGGAGTTTATCTGAGGGTGTTTTTTTTTGTTTGTAAAAAAGTTTTTATATACAAATTGACCAAAATAAAAGTTCGGGATATGGATATAGTCATGGCCAAAGGTTTTGACATGGTTTATCGATAAGAGTATATTTGGAATTTGGAATTTTTTGTAAACACTATAGTAAAGTTAAAAAAATATATATGATTTCGAATCTTTGGGTATTTTTTAAAAGAAAACGAATTGCAAATGGTAAAGTCAGAAAAATTATTAAAATTTAGGCATGGCTGTTTTTTTGTTATTAAATTTTTTGTGGATTTTTTGTATATTTAAAGATTTTTTCACAGTTATTTCTAATATAGATTTTCAATTTTAATCTTTAACAGAAGGAAATTGCTCCTAAACTCTTAAAACGAGTTAAACAAAAATGAAATTACTAGAGTAAATTTAGATGGGGAAACATGCTCATATTTTGTATTTATTTACCACATCAAGTTGGAATTCTTCTTTGTTGCCTCAAGTCAGGGGGCTTACAGAGTTTTCTTGGGTGTATTCGAATGATGGCACTTGGCGAAGAGCGATTGTGGCAGCCGAACAAGAAAGTTGTGTAGATGACAATGGTCTGCCTATCACATCAATACAAGAATTAATAAGCCAAAAATGGAGTGAGATTGACATGAGTCGCCATTATGGGATTTCCAGCGGTCTCTGGTTGTACCAGACAAAAATAGCATGAATATTACCTGTATATGAATCTACATAAGTTTAAAATGCCATGGCAACCGTGCCATGAGGTGGCGAAAATCCGCCGAATCAAAGTCTGCTGACGGTGGAATCTATGTTGAAATAAAAGTATCTTTCCTATCCAGGTGCAGCTCATTGTCACTGCTAGTAAGGTGGTATTTAAAGAAAGCAGAAGAACACAAAAATCATGCCAGGTGTAAATCGTGTATTCGCCTGCCTGACACCTCTCACGCGGTGGCAGGATTGCAAAGGTCTTATATACTGGGAGGGTTGGCAGAGGAACGCGCCCAACATGCTATTCGGGAGACAAATAGCAAATGAGGAGCAAGAGAAATGAAGCTTCCGCAGCTCGTTCCATTTAGTTCAAAGTCCAAGTAAAATTTATTAAAGGAAAATGCCCTACAATCTGTCAAAAAAGACGCCCTAAATTCCTTCATTTACTTTTTAATTAGCCCCCGCCAGGTTAAACCAAACGGCTCGTCTATAGGCTGAGCTTGATGTTGCACAGAGTGGCGACTCTGTCTCGATTCAACGCCACCTTGTTCCTGGTGAGACTCCTTTTTCCTCCCCTTCCCTGTTACTTCGTATCTTTTGTGAAATATCATGGAGCCATTTAACTCTCCCCTGGGAAACCGTAATATTAAGATTTCTTTTGCCCACTCCTCTAATATGTCAAAATTAGATCGCCTGAATTCTCCTACCCTGCCACTACATTCAGTTTTATTAATTAAGTACTAATTAGTTGCCGAATCATACCTCGGACACTAAGAACGTACTCATAAGGTGGATTTCTGAAGTGGCAAGAGAGTGGAGCTAGTGCTTCAATTTCCAGAAGCCTCCCTATTGCTACTATTTCAGAAGACCACAACTCTCCCCCATTTCTTGGCGCAACTCCCCCTCCCTTTCTTGTCCTATCTTATTTTCCGCCTACCTATTTTTACTTCCACAAAACTGACCTTTAGAAATAAAGTGAAGAATATTTTTATAGTCATTTTCTTAGAACACCCGATCTCGAGCAAGGAAATAACGAAGTATTCGTACCAAAAATCAGACACCCCTTGACATTCTGGTGCTCCAGATAGAATTTCCTTGCCCTTTATTGGCTATTTTAATCGAGATCGTGGGACTAACTTTAGGAGGCATTAAAATATCATTGGTTGACTGGAAACGACCTTTAATTTTATCACAACTAATCTTATTTATGCAAGAGGAAAGATAAAGAACTATAAAGAGAAGAGAGAGAACGAATAATAAAGAGAAATAATTGAAAAAAGTGAAAATAAAAGGGTCCATGAACTTAAATTGGCCTATCTTAAAGCTACCATGGTAGGTCAGAACATCGACGGATTACTCGATAAGTTTAAACTACCATATTTCGAAGACAAGGATGGTATTGATGTTTACTTTAATCGCTTTGAAAAAGTATCAGAGTGCCAAGGTTGGGATTTGTAGAACGAAGGTGCAACTGACTTGCTTCTTGTTCCAGGAAAGAGCTTTGGCTATATGCATAACCTTACCACCAGATGTCATTTCAGACTATCACCGCCTAAAGTTAGAGCTGATGGCTGTCTATAATATGTCCCCCGAATTTTACTGTAGGGGGTTTAGGAAGGCTCGTTTAGGCCTAGATTAGACTTTCCACCAGTTTGGCTATTTACTCTGGGGAACAATGAATTCTTGGTTAGATAGATGTAAAGAACCACGTATTTATGAAGGTTTTTAGAATAATTTTTTTGCCTGACCAATTTTTAACCACGTGTCAAACAGAAATTAGAGCTTTCGCCAAGCAAAGGTCGTCGGGACACGATTCCAAAACGGCCTTGGAAGCTGCCGATCTTTACACCAGCTCTTACAACACGTATCCAAGGAGTAAGGGATGACCAGTAGAGAAAATGAACAAACGAACGGAACAAAGATTTAAGAAGAATATGAATACCCAACCACCGTCTTCTGGTAAGGCGTTTGCTGATCAAGGTCATTCTTTTCCCGAAGCCCTTTCGAAACAGGTATGTGGCCCTTTGAAATGTCAATATCCGGAGTTCTTTGGCACACTCGCAACAGATGCCCCCAAACCCTGCCTCCGAAAATCGAGGGAATTTGCACATAACCTATGCGACCAGCCCGTAGGTGAGAAAGCACAGTTTCTATATACTCGCATAGCCCATGGCAACACAGCTATGGTGTCATCGCCTCACATAGGGGTAAATTTTCTCTTTACTTGCATCCTCACGTACAAAATGGCCTTAAATTTGAAAAAAGGTACTGTTAATGGCTGTTCATTATCTACTCTGGTTACATATACAGGGTGCAGTTGTATTATGTTATCAGAAGACCTTCTTTCTTAGGTAATACCGTCTTGCAAGAGCTGGGTCATTGCTTATGACTATTTAGGGCAAGGGGATAAATTTTCATTCGTCCGCTGTTATTCAAGTTGTGTCTATGTAAACGGCTGGGTCGAAGTATATAATAGTAGTTTCTTGATTCACTTGGGTCCGAACTATCATCTTAAAGGAGGCGGTGTCAATAAAGAGGCCCTAAATTTCTTTTTTTAATTTTAAATTACCTATCGCCAGGTCAAACCAAGTAGCTAGTCTCGAGGATGAGTTCACTGTTGCACAAAGTAGCGACTCTGTCTCGATTCAACGCCGCCTTGTTCCTTGTGAGTCTCTTTTTTTTCCTCCCCTTCCATTTGTTACTTGGTATCTCTTGTGAAATATAATGGAGCTATTTAACTCTCTCCCCCCCTTGGAAGCCAGAATATTAAATGGTTTTCTCCTGTCCCCCTTTTAAGGTCACAATTAGATCATTAGAATTCTCCCACCTCGCCACTACTCACTGTAAGTGCTTAATTAGTTGCTGAATCATAATTCGGACACCAGAGAACGAACTCACCAGGTGTCTTTCTGAAGTGGTCAGACAATGGGGCTAGTGGTTCAAGTTCCAGAAGCATATCTAATGTTACTACTACAGAAGACCCCAACTCTCCTCCTTTTCTTGGCGCAACTCTCCCTCCCTTTCTTGCCCTATCTTATATTTAGGCTACCTATTTTTTCCTATCCAAAACTACCCTACAGAAATCAAGTAGAGTTTTTTTTATACTGTCATTTTCTTTACCCCCCGATTTCGAGCAAGGAAATAACGAAGTGGTCCTACCATATATCGCACCCCTTGACAAGGTCTAACTAAAAGGATGAGCAGCTAGCCTTTTTCGAGCAGACGGCCCTCGTAGAGGTGCCCTTAGCCTACTCTAGGGCATAACTCTGGCTGTTTTGTGCCACTAAGGCGCCGCTTCCTTAGAAAAGTTATTGGTTGAATGTGGACTCGCGGGCTTCTTTTCCTACGCCTGGCTCGAATCCTTTGACATGCGAAGCGACCTGAAGTTTCGTGTGTCCTTACTTTTGGAATCTTTAGATTGCCCAAGGTCCCTTGTCTATCCTTGGACATGCACAAAGAGCCGATTACCCTTATTCCTATAGTCCTCGAGAAGGGGACACTTAGAAATTTTAAGATGCGGTTTTATGACCACTCTCAGGGCAGATGTCTACTCTGAGAACAGCGATCGCTTTCAATTATGGAAGGTGCTCGCATAGGGGGAGATCCCTGATTATAGGTGCTTTCCTTAACTGAAAAGCGAAGGAAGTCCCGTGTAGCGCGAAGCGCGACATGATCAATTCATTGGCCTCTCGGAACGAGATTCGTTTCGCAGCTTAACAGCCAAGACCTCTTTCTCAAGAAGATAAGACTATATTTCTCCCTTCGAAGTAGATTTGGATGGCCGCAATTGTCAAATTTTTGCTTAAATGACAGATTCCTGTAGTCTAAGTCTCTCGTGCAGATTGTACAGATTTTGGAATGAGCTGATTTGGCATTTCTGCAAAAGCGATTCATATGAAAAATGCGTTGGCATTAATATCACATCCGTGCCTGAGGCACCTTGCCTTGACGTAGTCGAGATATCACCCAGCACCCACCGAGTAATGAAACCTGTCACGGTCGAACGTGACGAAGAGTGTTGTGTTTGGTCTTGAAGCTCTTCCCCGTTTCTTCAGCCCATGTTCGACCTTAACCACTTGTTGGTCGGCCAGCTCTTCTCTGGTGTTTTCCATGGTGTACTCCAAGATTTCCTTCACTTAAACTACTCATTTTACTAAATTTGTTGCAGAGTGCGGTGTTACCTACACCGACGAGACATTTAAGTGTCCAGAGAGCACTTCGTATCACATTCGCTTGTGCATGGCAAACCGCATTCACCAGTAGGATCCTGTCCGAGAAACAGGTGTGACTTTCTCTTCTTTACTAAGTATAACTGCGAGAGCATGACGCTGATAGAAAGTGTATCTTTGCCAGGCATGTTTCCATCAGTCGAACGAATGACAAAAAATAGCTTGAACCTGGAAGGCTTTTAGAAGAGAAGGTCACACCTGTTTCTCGGACAGGATCCTTCTGGTGAATGTGGTTTGCCATGCACACGCGAATACGATACGAAGTGCTCTCTGGACACTTAAATGTCTCGTCGGTGTAGGTAACACCGCACTCTGCAACAAATTTGTTGCTCAATTTGTTGCAGAGTGCGGTGTTACCTACACCGACGAGACCTTTAAGTGTCCAGAGAGCACTTCGTATCATATTCGCTTGTGCATGGCAAACCGCATTCACCAGAAGGATCCTGTCCGAGAAACAGGTGTGACCTTCTCTTCTTTACTAAGTATAACTGCGAGAGCATGACGCTGATAGAAAGTGTATCTTTGGCAGGCATGTTTCCATCAGTCGAACGAATGACAAGAAATAGCTTGAACCTGGAAGGCTTTTAGACAAGGATTAACACCCTAATTATGGGGATAGGTGTCTTCGAAGCTCTGATCACTGATGACTTGGCCTGCCCACCAGAAATCGCCACTCAGTCGGAATCTCTATTCTTCTCAATTCCGGGTGGGACGGGTAGACCTCCGGGTGCATGTGCACATCCGAGAGGCGTCCTCCATCTGGATACCCCTCATCCGAGGGAAATCCTTGGAGACAGTCATGCCAGCCCACATCGTGAAATAGTGTGGGATAGGCTTGCAAACCACAAGCAAGGTAAGTAGTTTTGAGTTGGGGATGGATAGGGGCCAGTCGATCGCACCATGACTTGCCTCTCTAAGTAACTTTGACCTATCTCATTTAGCACATCAGGAGCAAGACTCAAAGCCTCCTAGTTCTTTTATTCTTTAAGCGGAACGCTAAGATATCTTGGTAAGAGAACCAGCATTCTCTGGATAGTAACTAACTTCATTTCAATCTCGTGCTCGTTAGGTCGTTTTCCTAAGAAATCTTTTACGCCTCTATCTCTTCGTAAGTTGAAGGTACAACTGTGCCAGCAAGATGGTCTTTCAATTTTAGCAAATATAGAGACTGTCAAACGCTCTTAAAGTGCAGTCCATAATATTTTGTTAACATATTACAAAACACGTTTATATAAGACTTTTAATTAAACTGATATTCAAGGGAAACTCTCAAAAAGTGTAAATCGAGCCATTACCCAAATTGTGGAGAAGGACGGTTTCAAGACAGATGCTGTAATTTCTAGAAATATTAGTAAGATTTTAGTCATAAATATCTACAGGTAGACTTTTTCAAGTCGGGTAAAGGAAGCTAATCTTTACACTCGCACACCCCTTGTCAAGCTATTGATCGTCCAAATAACAACAAGGTTTGACTAACATTCGCCATTGAGCACGTTACATGGATAGATGACTCTCAGAGATCAGAGAGAGGGAGAGAGAGAGGTAGAGAGGGAGAAAGATGCGCGTGGCCGTGCCTTTCAAGAAGAGAGAGAGAACAGACACCTGGTTGACCCTTTTTGTTTGCGCTAATGAAGGTGCGAAATCACGAGAGGTCGTGGTGGCCTGAAAGCTTGTCATCGCGGAAAGATGTGAGAAGCTTGAAGGTCCTCATTGGGAGTCGGACAAAGTTTCGCCTCGCTGCCTTAGGAACTTTTCTGCAATCGTGCTAATAGGGCGAGACTACCCTCGGCTGGCGATGCGTCGGACCCTGGAACCCTTCCCTTTGGGCGGAGGGGAAAAAATTCGACCCCACTATAAATCTTCCGGCACAAGAGTTGGAAGGGAGCATCCACCGCACACCCGCCCCGTCAGTATCCGCCACCTGCCCGCCCCTGTCAGTACCTGCCGTCTGCACTTCTCCGTTCGTACCCGCTATTCGTGTCCCATTAGACTCAGCATAATTCCTCGCGGAACCCCTCAAGCTCGGGGTATTTTCGTTTAATTCGCGTGAGTCTACTCCGTACACGTCGTTACCCGTTCCTCAAACGCAATGCGCCCAGTCTCGATTCGGTGTTCTAAACTCGAAGGCAAGATCTAATTTCATCCCGTTAGTAGTCATTGTCAAGAGACTATTATTTGAACTTTGCGCCAAGGCAAGGATTACTGCCTCGGGCCAAATCTTCGAGGTAACAGCAACGCGCAACTCTCCTGTTCAAGTGCTCTCTACCCTCCCCCCTTCCCCAGTGGAAGTCTCAGTCGTCGGCTTCGTGTACGCTCAAGGTCATTCGAGCGACCCTTCGGTCAGTATTGTTCGTTTGTGTGTACGGAGACCGTCCCCGCCAAGTCCCCCAAGTACGTCTAATGTGTTGTATTGCTTGCTTCAAACCTTCTTTTAACCTTTGTAAAAAGAATATTAATTTGTATATTAGTAAAGTTATTTTTGTACCCGTTTTTTATATTGTCCCGGAACTGCAAAGATAACCAACAATTTGGCCAGCCTAAAATTCGATTAATTTGCACTGTCTGTATTATAAGTTTCCCACGCATACAACTGTCATCTCTCTCGGTCGAGAAACGCAGGAAGGGTTTAACTCGACCCTCTTCTACGAAAATGACCAATAGAGTAATGAATCTATGTTCAATTTGCTCGCATCCGATGGCAGAAGATTCGTTCGTCGTGGAGCAGGCGAAAAATTGTCTGACAATTGCACCAAATAAGTTTAGGAAAGCAAATGTCATGGTTTGTGGGTTGATTTCAATGCAAAACACTGGGCATCTTGTACGCTTATGGGACACACTGAATGAACAAGCGTATCAAAATTTTTCTTTCCCATCTTGCGAGCATCCGAACTCCAACCTGCAATTTTCATGCACGGTGATTCACGCCCGAGTCGACGAAGTTCCAGAACTGTCCTGTACAGAATTATAGGACTTTAATCCATTAAAATTACTGGAAAACAATTCGGAGAGAGATCTACGGGTGGAATCTGAAAATTGTTTACGAAATCTATGAAATTCTCGTAGACGAATGGAGCAAGATTACTGCGCAAGTGTCAGCAGCTGGTACGTTCCTGTGACAGATATAAAAAAATAATCATGAATAAAGGTTTCCAGACAAAATACTATTTACTTATATCTTGTACAAATGATTTCCACTGATAATTTAATCGTAGTTTTCCAATAGAACTTAGTTTCCGTTGTTATCGTTCCAGAACGATGAGCCTATCGCTTTAAAAACTGTCCTGCACAGAATTAGGACCTTAATACCATTAAAGAAAATGGAAGACACTCCGGATAGAGGTCTACATGGTAGAATATGAAAATAGCTCAGGAACTCTAGGAAATTCTTGTAGACGAATGAAGCGAGATTACTGCGCAAAAATACTGATTTATATTTTGTACACATGTTTTCCATTGATAAATTAATCGTAATTTTCCAATAGAAATTCGTTTCCGCTATTGTTCAGATCACTTTAGACACTTCAAATTGCTTAGCTGCTGGTAACTTTCGTTATTTATCCCGAGTGCTTTCGTTTATTACATATTCAAGCAAAGAATATGACAAGGATAGTATCAAAAGCAAAAGACGATAACTGACGTGTGATTAGTTTATGACAGAATTTACTCTCACTGGCGTGTTATAAAACAAATGACTGTTTGGAAGAATGCAATATTAAAAAAATTAAATGTATATGACGATACATATAAATATCCATACATCCATTTATAAACAAAACTTATATATATATATATATATATATAAAATGAAGGATAAACGAAAGGACATATAAAGGAAAATTCATTTCATTTTCTTGATAGAACGTTTTGGGTGAACTTTTCACCCATCTTCGTGTAATGGAAAATACAATTCGTGGAAAACAATTTAAATTTGGGATGGTAAATATTGTTTAAAAATTGGCTGTAATTTTTTCAGTCAGAGACACAGCAAAACCGTTTCGTTTGAAATAGCTAGTCAGAAATACGACTTCTTGGTGAAATCCGGAGTAGGATGAACAAATATTAAAAGCCTGGAATATTAGTGTTTTGATGGCACTTATTTTGAAAGAAAAGTCACAAAAACTGAAAAAGTTTGGGCCTTGACCAGTAAAGGTTGGGTACGAAAAACTTTGGTTACAAATCCAGTTGGGACACTTTACCGCCGTTTTGTCGATGATACATACATTCTGTTCAATACAGAGGAGCCCTGCGATATTTTTTTGCAATATGCCAATCATATACATCCTAATATTAAATTTAATTGCGAAAAGGAGATCGATTCCTCCATCTCATTTTTAGATATCCACATTTCCCGTGTCCCAACTGGATTTGTAACCAAAAATATCAATTACCTGTAAATTTCTCGCTATCCTCCCTTCTTAATAAACATTAAATACTTTCCAAAAATTCATCATTTGTATTATATGTTTAACTTTAACTTAAATTGTTTTCCACGAATTGTATTTTCCAGTACTCGAAGATGGATAAAAAGTTTACCCGAAAAGTTGTATCTATCAAGAAAATGAAATGAATTTCTCTTTATACATCTTTTCGTTCATCTTTCAAATTAAATTGAAGCTCCATAGGAGAAGCCCTAACCAATATATATATATATATATATATATATATATATATATATATATATATATATATATATATATATATACAGGGTGTTTGCCAGAAAGTTTGTTATACTCGCTTTTTTTTATTTCTTAAGAGGTTTACGTGTGTGATAGAAAGGATCATTCAAATAAACTTAAACTTCTACTTTTCCAGTATCTCATAAAACGTCTTTTCCATTCTATGCAGGTCAGGTGTGGCTATGTAAAGGTGAAAAGAAACGTGAAGAGGCTCAAGGACGGGAAGGACGTCAAAGATCAACCTCACTCAGGCGTCTAGACCTCAAGTTGTCAACCATTTGGCTAAAAGAAAAGCCTTCGAAAGTGCTCCGAAATTCAAAATAATTGCGCTCTCGAAGTAGAAGATCATCTCGGTAGCCACTGTGTCCAAGACCGTCAAGAAGAAGGGCGGAAAAAGCTTGAGGTGCGTAGAAGGGCTTCACCTCACTGCCCCTATGGCACGCTCTCGTCGCCTTCTCAACGACTCGCAGATTGATGGCAATCGAATTCTTATTTTTTATGAAGAAAAAAACCTTCACAGTCGAACCGGTTATCAACAAGCAGAATGACTGAGTGGTGAGCTATGACCAGGAGGTCTCCGAGGTTCACGACGTGTCTATATCCAAAACGCCCATATAGATAATATCCCCAACTTTAACCTTTCGGATGGGCAATTCAAATGCAGCCCCTACATCAAAGATCTAATCTTAAAAGATATCTTTAATGAACTTAAATTCACACCCCCTGATTAGGAACTCCAATTCGATCTCTGTAAGCTATATATATATATATATATATATATATATATATATATATATATATATATATATATATATATATATATATATATATATATATATTATGCTTGGTGGGACTGCATATATTCATAGTGTTCGACTGAGGCTGGCATGACAAACTCCATGCCGAAACTGGTCTCGAGATAATAAATACTACGCTCCTCTACAGTGGTTTCATCAACATATTTAGAATCTGTAATAGGATTTAACAATTGTTCTGATATATATATATATATATATATGTCGAGGTATGAACAAGTGTACGTAAATATGCGCACATAGGCTCTAAGGAAAGCCAAGCAAAGCGACAACTGTTATGGTTTCTAAGAGTGCGATTTAATAGATAGCGGCAGCTGCGTAACCAAGGAATATAACAAACACAATCACAAAAATAGACTTTTAATACACACGAACTAAAAGGGGACTACAATAAATATATATATATATGTATATATATATATATATATATATATATATATATATATATATATATATATATATATATATATATATATATATATTTATATATGGGTGAGAATGGATGGGGAGAAAGAAAAGTCCAGACACTACACAGAGCTCTTTATTGACGTTTCGCCTCTTGGCTTCCTCAGAAGCTCCGAATACTAATTAGATAACCGTAGTTAGGGACTGGCTATAATGGGAGATTAAGGGTAATAAATGCTTTACTTCCTTTGAAACTTGAGGGTAAGGTGGAGCAAGGTCTTGATGACCTTGATTACTAACGGGGGGTAGCCACAGAACCCACAGCGGGTGGGTCTACTCTTCTTGAACTCTCGTTTGCGAGATGAGGGCCTCCTGTCCTCAGCGGGTCACCGAACGAACTTCGAAAGGCGGGGGGGGGGGGGAGATGACTTCTCCACACTCGACTTGAGCGAGCTGATGAGACTCTTATCGTAAGAGGTCACCAGAAGAACTTCGGAGGACGGCTTCTCCAATCCTTGATCCGACGGGTGAGAAAGACTGACGTTGGGGCACGAGACTCTTCTCTCTGCCTCAAAGATACGGGGGCGAGGTCCAGCTCTCCCGTGGCCTGTGGCCGTCACTCATACTTCTTGAAAGAGAGCTCGTTGATTTTCACTCCTTTCGAGGAAGTCTCGTCTAACCGAATCTAGCCGTCAGCCTGGAGCGGGTGCATATATACCCGGGGCTACCCAAAACAGAGAGAGAGATTGAGCCCATCTTAACCTTCTTTATCGGGCGCGATGAACCAGGTGCCTCCTTACGAGGAAGTGTCAACGGCTTGGACCAGCAGCTAGACGGGTGACAGGACAGCGGCCGGGCCATAAACGCGGTTCACGACGAGGCTACAAAGCAGTCTCCCAACCCTCGGGAGGGCGGGGTTGAAACGCCCGGAGGAAGCTTTGGTGTGAATTTCACGGAAACCTGGCTCGCTATGTTGCAGTGCTTTGGTAAATTGCTTCATTAGGCCTAGTTTTATATGCAGTGGTGGAAAATTGTAAAGAAAAAACACTGTAGTATGTAAAAATAATATAAATAGTAACAGTAACAAATATTAAATAAAAAAAACTAAAAATAGGAAGCATTTATAGTAAGTTACAAAATTATCAAACGTTACTTAAGAATTACCACTGATTTTGACCCATATAACTAAATAATATTGAGTATACTTTCATAAATTTCATAGATTAGGTTAACAAATACCTTAGGAACACTCCATTAAAATTATATCAAAATCCGCTTACAACTTTTAGAGTTGTCAGTTTCGACCCAACCCTGTTTGCATTCAATCCCTCGGGACAATTTAGTGTGTTTAACGTGAGATGGTGATTTACGAGAAACTGGATGGTCGCAGAAAGAGACGGATGTTTATAATTGTGATTTACGCAAAAAAAAAAACTAGAATAAGTTATTCTCATTTCAGGGTTGTTGGGGGGGAGGGTAATTGTTTTACAGTGTATTGATCGATATTTGTTTAATAAGCGTCCGCAGCACCTCACAATTGGCTGATTTCTGTTTACCAACTGTCAGTTTGATTATCTCCCAAAAGTTCTATATTGGCTTCAAATCTGGTGAATTCTTTGGCGAAAGTCTCGAAAGTTCGATGTTACCTTAATCCAAATTTACGTTATTGCTTTTGTTTTGAGAAGAGGTGATCCATCATGTTTAAAAGGATTGTTATCATCCTCAAATTTCTCCTAAACTGTTTGGAAAAGTTCTTAATGAAGCAGGTTCTAGTACCATTTAGAGTTCATGGCAGTGTTCTTGGACAAAACTTTTACTGCTCAAGTTCCCTTAGATGAGAAGCAGCCCTAGAAAAGGATTGTGTCCGCATGCTTTGCCGTGGGCACTACACAAGAGTCACGAAAGCGCTCCCTTTTTATTATCTTTAAATGCTGACTTTTTAATAAACCTGCAATCATCTAAATATTAGAATAACCAGGCAATGGCTTCGCCACTCCGAGCTTGCGCTTCGCTACTAAGATTAAAATTTAAAATCTAGAAAAAAGCAGCCATGGTTCAATTTTTATAAATTTTCTGAACTTCGCCAATTATAATATTTTTTAAAAGGAACTCTAAACTAAATTTCCCCCCTTTCAAAATATCACGTTACTAAAATATATTTATAAAATATATATAAAAATGAATTTTCTGAACTTCACTATTTGTAATTCTTTGGGTTTTAAACAATTCACAAAATTTCGGTACTTATATTTATTTCTGAACTTCACCCTTTTGCTTTTTGATATTATAAAGAATTAATAGAAATCTCTTTGATAAAAAAACATAAGTCATAACCAAACTAAGATGAAATTATTATTTAAATACTCAAAAAAATCCCCTTCTTAAATTATGGAGTTAGTGATGATGATGATGATGATGATGATGATGATGATGATGATGATGATGATGATGATGATGAGGTTGATGATAATGATAATTGATTAAATTTTGGAAAATGCGCGCCCTCGATTTTTGTGGGTACTTTGTTATAAATATCTCTATTTAAAAAAAACCGCAAATGTGCTTTCAGTAATTTAGGTAGGCAAATATCTACATAATTATAATATTGTTATGAAAAATAGATTGGCCACCATCTTGGGAGCCATAATGTTAATTGGAATCACATCATATTGTATTCTATGTATATCATTTTGAATGGCTTCTTTTCTCAATTAAAATATGATATGGACATTTCATATTAGTAAATTTTAAAGAAAATATGGTTAATTTAAATAGCATTCGGGATCGAGGCTTATATGTCTGAAGTCAATAAGCACGGTATACAAACTAGAGGCCTAACGACATATGGCAATCGCCTTTGAATTTGAATCTAATGATAGGCTTTATAATTATAAATACTACGATTTTATTAAATATAGTGGGGCGTGCAATCCCCCACAATTAAAATGAGCTAAGGGGGCCGAATCCCCCATTTCAAAATTACCTTAAAAAATTATATAAAATAAAATATGATGCGATTCCAAATAACCTAACAAAAAATAGTCAAAAAGCCTCTTTTTAAATTAAGGGAATTATTGTTTCCGTAATACCAACGCCTCATTGCGGGAGCATCTAGTTCCAGTTTAGAGGTGAAGGATGTCTTTATGGCGATTATTTATCTGACTCCAAAGATAAATGATTTTACGGTGTTCTTCTACTTAAATGGGCTTATCGAAGTTCAAGGCAAAGATCGACTTGTAAAAATAATTTTTTTATTCTAACAACTGAATATTGGGCGTGCAAGCGGCGAGAGACGGAGCGTACTAAGCGGGAGAATAGTATATATATATATATATATATATATATATATATATATATATATATATATATATATATATATATATATATATATATATATATATATATATATATATATATATATATATATATATATATATATATATATATATATATATATATATATATATATATATATATATATATATATATATATATATATATATATATATATATATATATATATATATATTCAACGCGAGTACGAGTTTAAGAGCAAGTAAGACTTAGGAGATTGAGGTGGGAGCGTGAACGCTGAAGATTTCGTTACTATTCTCTCTCTGATGTTCTGTCTTCTTGAATGTCTTCCTGTCTGAATGACTTTTGATCATCATCATCATCATCATCATCATCATCATCATTACTAATTCTATATTTTAAGAACGGGATTTTTTGAAAAATAGTAAATACTTTTTTTTTCTCAGTTTGGAAATGACTTGGTGTGTTTTGTCGATTTTTAAAATTGAGATAACAAGAGGAGGGCTTCGCCACTCTTCCTTACAGAAGATGAAATTTAGAAAATTTATTTTTACATATCTTCTCTTCTATAACTATATTTTAGCAACTTGATATTTTGAAAAAGGGCAAATTTAGTTTAGAGATCCTTTTAAAAATTATTATAATTGGCGAAGTTCAGAAAATTTATAAACATTTAACCATGGCTGCTTTTTTTTAGATCTTAAATTTTAATCTTAGTAGCGAAGCGCAAGCTCACCCCTAGGGGGTAGTAGCGAAGCCATTATTGCCTGGTCTTATTTATATTTGCGCTCTTAATGCAGAGGGCGTGACCTAAAAAGCGGCCTACCTCCGCTTTTTGGTCTTTCTCCAACCTTTAGACGGCGCTAGGAAGTCGGTGTACACTGTGTGTACATTTACATGATAAACGCTTACATATATGTAAATTTACAAAACCAATCCTATTTCTCATACATAATTTGCTCTATGCATTTAATAGGACATGCTTGGATTTAATAGGACCAATTCGCTGCCATTTGTGTACGTTTCTTCGGGCCTATTTAATACAGCAGTTTGGGGTGCCAGAAGCCTACTTATGCATAGTCCGACCCCTACAAAGTTCCCCATATTTAACCGAATAATTATTCTTATTACGTAAATTTTAAAAACGAATGAAAAAATATAAATATTTATTAGTCTAAAAACTTTTGTCTATTACTGAATAGCTATTAATTCAGAAATACACAGGTTAGCCATACTTGAATAATTTTAAGAAAACTAATTTTAAGTATGACTATTTCAAAATAACCCACAGTCTGAATTGGGTTAAATTTTGATATATATATATATATATATATATATATATATATATATATATATATATATATATATATATATATATATATATATATATATATATATATATATATATATATATATATATAATATCTGCACACACAGAATAAATATATTTGCAAAAGTTTTAACATCTCAAAATATCCTAGAATATTTGGATTTTCTCGGAAAAAGTGTTGATAAAATTCGATACCCCATTTCGTGAGATTTTAGTTTTCGCCTTGAACAGGGCGTTTAATTTCTGAAGTAGATGCAGGAATTCAAAATCCCCGTACACAAAACATTCAGCGGTGACTTCGGATCTCACCAACAATGCAATGAGCGAATCGCGCTTCCTTCCCCCCACCCCTGCTACTTTCACTATAATCATTGGCCGCCAGAAGAGATCGGAACATTAAAAACAATCACTAGAACAGTTACTTATTTAAAAAGTAGATTAAAATTTGCACTCTCTAACATTAACACAGGATTTTTTAATAAAATATGGGTGGTAGGAAACTGAATAAAAATTTTAAGAGTGAAGCAAAGGAAAGAGCTTGGCACAAAGATAACGATGCAGAAGGCCTAAATCTAATACTGGGTGAAGTACATTTCAATGGGTGGATTCAAGGTATAGAACTACTCAACACTCCAACACCTCCTGATTACTTTTTGGACTGACTTTATAATTATTTTGTTTTGTGAATATAAAAAAATTAGCCTCAATGAATTAAAATATTTTTAGATATAATTAAGATATATATTCCTAAATTTTATGAAATCGGCCTTTGTTCAATTAAGCTTAAACACACTGAAGCAGAATAGATACTATTGATACAACTAAAACGCCTTTTGAATTGCTAAAATTTTAAATTTCAACAAATGAATATTTCATTCCATAATATCAACACAACATGGATCATATGCTTAAAAATATCCACATTTCCCAAGACAAATCAGGAATGATTATTTTTCCTCGTGAATAACTTAGCTGTTAAATATTAATGAGCGAAAAGGATGGAGAAGAGGGCATACATCCCAAAGGAAATTAATTAATCATTTCTGGATAATGGAAATATTCTTTTATTTATTTTTATTTCCTATTCTCTTAATTTATTTTTAGTTTACCCTAAATTATACCAGTTTTGATTTCTTAAAGTATTTTTAAAGCGGTCGGTAGAAAAGACTCCAAAGCAGCCGATAAAATCCTCAAACAAGCAGGAGCAACAACACAGACGCGTATGTACATTTGACCCACCTGTTGGGAAGGAATAAGTAATTTATTCCAGGAAAGAAGATGAAAGAAAAACGATACCTTTTAACTTTGACAAAAAGGAAATGGTAAAAAGAGCGTACAAGTGAAAAATGTGAGTCGACTTTGCAAAAGAAGAAGATATAAGGGCATAAGAAGTGGAGGGAGTGTCAATCTACTCCAAACGGCCCGTGATATGTGGTAATAGGCTAGGAACAACATGAATATAAAAAAAAAGTTGAAAAAAAGTAAATATTTGAGTATCTTAATGAATATTTCAAGCTAGGCACTTCCGACATCCCTAAATACTCGAAAATATAGACTGTAAAAATGTTTAGATCGAGAGGGTATATATATATTTACTTTTGATTCAATCCTAGAGTTTGGTTAAACACTTCTTCAATGCCTTAAATACCCACTAAAGACATTACTTCATATTAAAATCCATATTCGCACAAGGTCATTGATCACCCTATCCCACACATGATTTCAAGGACATTTGTCATGAAACTAACATTTGTTTACCCAGCGTTGCCGTAGCAACGTAGTCTAAAAAATCCCCACGTAAAAGGCGATTTTATGGCCACATAAGCCTCTGAACAGGAGGTGCAAGACCACTGTGAATTTCTGGCTAAAAACACTAAAAAAATTCTCAAAACTATAGGTGTTTAGACATAAGTCCATAATGAAGGAATGTTTTGCGTGTTCAATAGCTACACCAATGTGGCTATTGGTGTAGTTATAGTTAATTATCTCGTCATACGAAAGTATAGTGTTAGAAAGTGTTAAAACAACTTTAAGTTATGAGTAAAGAAGTAATTAAGACCCAGGAGATGCTGGGGAAGTACGTATCCAAACCTCCTTTGACGGAAAAACTACTGAGCAAGCCGCCATTCCGCTATCTGCATGACATCCTCAACGTGGTAAGAAACTGTGTCATCCTAATCGCGCGCCTGGAAATCGGTCCCTTAAAACTTGGAGAAATAACAAGGTTTCTCTTCATTCTAAGCCTCGTTCGAGGAACCTTTGCTAAATTTAACATCAAAGGAGCTTAAAATCGAATACTTTGATTACACCCAGATGGTTCGCACTTCGATATAGTTATATTTTTTTTAGTCAGGAGTTATAGATTTTTTTTTAATTAAATTTAAAATAAAAACGAATAAGGGCATCTACCGAGGGAAAAGTGCAAATGTGTCGAAGATATATAAACTTGCGCATCCTCTTCGAGCATTGGGGTATGAGGGTACATAAACATCCACATGTTCATCACTTGTTTCTAATATATATTGATTAGGTTGACAATGATAAGAAGGGGGGTATTGACAAGCCCAAATTGGATAAAATACATGAATTTGAGTTCCGTAATTTATGCGGCTTGTGTCCTTACCCTTACTAGATCTGATTTGTTCGTGGTACGATCATTTCATGACTCCTACATCCGCGTAAAGGACTCAAGCATGTATCTGTGAGTTCGCCTCGCTTGTGCACGAACTCGTTCCCATCCTCTTAAATTAAGCTGCAACGCCCCAGTATTTTGAGTTGGCGATGAGCCTCACTACTTCATTACTCCTTATTTAAGTTTTTCGTAGCAGAGTCATTAAAGAACTCCGCCGACCGAACGGGATTCTACACTTAGCTGTAGGTTTTGTATTTTTCTGTGCAAACGCCGGGCATATGGTGAGTATGTATCTGTGTCGCTCAGGAAGTTGATTTATTTCGATGTGTTCCATTTTGAATGCTGACTGCATCGCAGTTTTTCCAAGGAGACCCGTACATGACAGAATGGAATTTCTTTTCTGGACCTGCAGAGGCCTTTTCACCCTTTTCGAGCTGAGGATGAGTCTTAGCTCCGGGGGTTAGAAGTGGGCTTTCGCACTCAGCTATCTTACCTCACACACTTGATTCACAGAGCCCTTACCAGCTGTAAGCCCATGTTGTTCAGTCCTTTTCATTCCCTTAGTTATCTCTTTAATTATTATAGTTATCAAATTTTCTATATTCAATCTAATTTTGTAAGACGCATAACCACTCCATGCTCCCTAACTCACTCACAATTAATGCGATAGATTGATTTTGTAGGATTAAAGCCAATTAACATCACCATTAACTTACCGCCTCTACCAAAATTGGACTATTTTGGTGCTTGGAGTGAATGGCATCCAAAGATCAAGGCTTTAGAATGTGGTCTGTCATAAGTACCTTGTTAACCATTGACAACATTCCACTTTGAAACCACATATGCCTATTACTTATTTCTAAGTTTGGTTTCGGTCCATTTTTAAACAAAATTTCGCAGTCAATCAGAGTTTTTTCTATTTACCTCTATTTTTTTTAGAAAATCAAAAGGTTCCTAAAATATTTCTGAATATCGAAATTACACTGTCTCTCACAAGTCACACGACCTTAAAAATCATTATTTGGCAACATTCCACTATCTTCTCAGACAAGATCAATTCAGCTTGGTTACCTTCAACAATACCCTTTCCATTATAAACACTCAGATTTGACACGATCACATTTGACCAATAGGTATATATTAATCAATAATTAATATGAATCCCAGAATTTTATATGCACACTTTTGTTTCTCTGGTCATCGAGAGGAAATTTTGCCAAAATTGTTTTAGTTACTATGAAGAACAAAGAGAACTGGATTTCAAGCATATCCAAATTTTAGTCAAGTCATTAGTGATATAATCATAACACAGGCCTGCGTTTGAAAGAAAATTTATGTTCCTCGGGATTTATTTGTGGTTTCTTAATGAATTAAACCTCCTGAGCTCAAAAATGAATGCATTTTTGTTCAATCAGGTCAGATTTTCTCAGTACAGCATACACCATTTTCATTGAGATTATCTCATTTTTTCTGAAAACAAAATTTCAAAAAAACCTTTCTCTATCTAATAATGCATTATTATTTTTATATCATAAAAACATGAATAAACGTATGTAAACTATAATCCTTTTAATAAAACAAAAAATTAAAGAATGCAACATAATAAAGAAAATAATTCTCATCTGGGGCATCACGCTTCAAACACCAACAGTAGTCAGCAAGCATGTTTACGTCCCACTTACCCTGGTGCATGGATTCCATTGTTTTTATGTCCTGGTGGACTCTTTTCCACTGTTCTTCACTGTAATCCCCGCAGTTTTCGGGAAAATAATCCAGATGAGACTGTAAAAAGTGTATCTTTAGAGACATTCGAGCTCCCAAATGTTTGAGACTTGTTAGGAGCTGATTGACCAGGGCAAAATATTCTGGGCTTCTTTTATTGCCTAAAAAATTGTTAACTAGAGCTTTGAAAGCTTTTTAGGCATCTTCTTCTATGTCCATCATTGATGCCTCAAACGGCTGATCTCTCATAAAGTTCCTGATCTGAGGTCCATCAAAAATTCCCGCTTTGAGCTTAGCGTTACTGATTTGTGGAAGTTTTGAAGAATAAATTTAAAAGCTTGGCCTTCTTTATTAAGGGTTTTGAAATAATTTTTTCATTATACCAAGCTTTATATGCAGTGGAGGAAGCAGTATTTTTTGAGGAGGCACTAAAGGTTCAGCTATCACATTGTTTGATCCAATTCTAAATGCTACTCGTGGAGGCCAAGCCTTCTTCTCATAGGGCATACTATCTGCACGATTGTCCCATAAACATAGGAAACAGGGATGCTTCGTGTAGCCTGTTTGCATCCCAAATATAAGAGACACTACCTGAAAAGGAATTTAGCAGGAGAGGCAAATTCAAGGTGTAATATTTCTAAAAACAAATTCAAAGTAATATTTCTTAAAGCAATAAGAATTTCAATATGTACTGAAAATCCTGCAGCCGATGCATTAAATCATTGTAATGGAAATAATTAAATATATGTACATCTTATTTTGAGTATATTGAGTTATTTTGTATACCTTCTCAATTAGGATAAATTCCCCATTAACCCAAAAGGATGCATTAACCTATAGGGACACACTTCAACAAAAAATTATAACTCAAAAATGACTCATGATTTCCAGATTTGCATTCTTGTAAAATGTAAGTTCACCAAAAGGTGTATACAAGTATTACCAATTAAAAATTAAAATGTCCATATCAAAGAGCTTAGAAATGCCAAGTGAAAAATGATCTTACCTTTAAGTCACCACATATCATACAATTGTGGGTATTGCATCCACCATTTTTTTTATATTTTCATAACTTTCAAGAAAGTGGATTGAATAGGAACGGAAGCTATCTTGTTACCAATATTAAGTAACACAGCTTTTGAAATTCTACTGGAGGAATCTATGAAAAGTCTCCATTTCTAATGGGTTGTAGGGAATTCCAAAGGGCCTCAACAAGTCCTTGAATATTTGCACAGTATACTAAAGAGCTGGAAGCATGGTCTTGTGACCATATTATGTGGGGAAACCTGATAAGACTCAGATGTGTCATAATCTTGATCAACTTCCATATTAATCTCTCCATGGACCCCTATATGTTCAGGGAGAGAAGATATAGGAATTCCTGGACCATGGGGAAGGGGTTTGATGGCAGAAGGAACATCCGGATATGCCACACTATGTTTATTCTTCTTATTTATACCTGTGGAAAACATAATTGCATATTACCTTTTAGAAATTGATTTGGAGTTGCAGATAATACATAAATGTTTAGTAAAAGATATATTCATGCTAGAGTGAACTATGTTAGTTTTTAATTTTATGCTAAGTCTATCATAATAATGACATTTTCAGGAGCCAGTATAATACAGAAAGCTTAATACTTGATACAATGCTCGCCTTTAAGATTTGTCATGCACAAATAGCCGTCCGTAGTTTTGTCCTTGCCCTCTCTCCACACCATGGGAACACCAAAAGAGAGAGACTTCTGTTCGCCCTGACTCCAGCGTCTTAAACCAATGTAGAATCCCTTGCAGCAGATATGTGGTGCAAAACCTTTATCTTGATCTCTTAGCCTTACTCCAAAATATGCATGATACAAAGATTTACTTACAGGAGAGATTATACATTGATGCTCGGAAAAAGTCGCTTTGCCGCAAACATAAAAAAATATGTCGGAGCTATTCTTACATTTTCTGTTAATTTTTAACTCAACCATTATTATTATTATTATTATTATTATTATTATTATTATTATTATTATTATTATTATAATGCTAATCAATTTCTAACCTGCAAAAATATAAACTTATTAACATAATTACTTAAAATGTACACAAAATTTATGGCGAATACAGTAGTGCAAACACTATTGAAATTTTGATGTAATATAGGACATGTATAAACTATAAAATTACTATCACCGTGCCCCTGTATCGCAAAAATTGGACCTGATAGAGAAAATCGGATGCCAGATTCGGATTGAGGAGGTCAATTTTATTAAGAAACACTACACAAAACCTAAGGTACGTTTTGACGCAGACCAGTGTAATGGAAATTAATCAATAAAAGAGGATACTACGATTATATAATTTAAAATGATGACTTTCAGGACAGGCGACCTTTAATCGAGATTCCAGCGAAGGACGATTTTGTATCATTGTTACACATCCCCAAATATTAACCGAAATGGACATTTTAAAATAAGCTAAAAGACAACATATTGTCGGAACAGAATAAAGATGAATAAGAAGAACGTAAGGGAGATGCGATGTTATAACAGTAAAAGGTTACGTTATAGATTATTATAGAAATTAATAGAAAATGGGAAGGAGCTAGAGATAAGTAAATAAAATTTGTATATTGCAAGAGAACAGGAGTTAGAATGAGGTACTTGCCAGAATTAATGAATTTCTGGTGTCTAGAGGTAACTTACAGGAAATTAATGCAAATTACAGTCACTAAAAATACAAAATTTCTCTTACACTCTTTAAAACCACTAATCCTGGCCTGGACTCTGCATGAATGCAGAAAGTGAATGCCCAGAACGAGACTAGAAATGTGTAATCGACGCTTATATCAACCGTGCCTTCGCCCACTGCCAAACTTGGAAAGATACACACAATGAGATTATGAGAGCAACACAAGTACTTGTCAACAATGGATTCAGCAACCACGATGTACAAGTAGCCATGAAGAAGAAAATGGATCACTTTTACTTCACAGATCAGCATAGCACCGGAAACAACATAGAAAATAAGATAGAACTCTTCAACATGAAAACGATGAACACCGCTTACCGAACAGTCGAAAGAGTAATTAAGGAAATTATTAATTAATCTATAAAGCCCTCAAGTAAAGAACAAAAAATATCGCTAACTATATATTATCAAACTAGACGCACCGCCAGCCTCATTATGAAAATAACAATTAGAAGCCCATTCCCGAACCTAAGCAAAGGACCCATCTGATATATGAGTATAAATGCAACCTAAGAGACTCAACTTCCTCACTCTTATATTGGAATGACGGAAACTAAACTATCAAGAAGAATGACATACCACCTAAGCAACGGAGCCCCATACCCCCCAAAAATACACAAGTCAAAACCATGGAACTATTCTCAACAGAAAAATATTAGAAGAAAACACGAAAATTATAGACTTTGCGCCAGATCGTCAACAACTACTTTTCATAGAAGCCATCTATATACAAGAAAAACAACCCAAGCTTAACATTCAATTCAATTCAATTCGAACGGAATAATGCCAAGCGGTAGAAAGCCTACCCTTTCGACCTTGTCATAACATGCTCATAAGTTTGTCAGTACGTTCACCATGGCTGATTTCTTTGTTTGTTTGTATATAAGTGTGTTCATTCATTTATATATAAACCAATTTCTACTCTTTTTATTTGTAGTTTTACTTTATCTGTGAAGATGATACGAAGGTATCGAAACGTGTCAGATAAATAAAGTGTTTTTTTAGCAAGAAATAGCCTAGAAAAAGGAAACACATACATGGCTGAACTCACCTCTCAGATCTGCAGGCGATTTGACAATACTGGAAGGCCAAGGCCAGTCTGACCTAGAGTAGACGACCTCAGTCGACGATGAGTAGCAGAATACAAAAACTAAATTCTAGGTAACACGCATTGCCTAACACACCAACAAATGCCTATTTCTGCCCCATCCAAGAATGCTCTACAACTATTTGCCGATATAACAAACACAAAACTACGACCACTTCCCAAGTACAAATAGACGAAACCTATGCTAAATACACTAATTCCAAAAGATAAAAAAAAACAGATACCAACGACTTAGCCTCACACCGGTGCCTGTCCCTCCAATCACGACAACAACAAAAGCCTTTTCTTCCTCCTCCTGCTTCTTCTCTCCCCAAGAAGCAGCCCTTTCCACTAAACACTCCCCTCTGAATTTGAATTCAACAACAAAGCCGAATGGGAGGACGCTTCGTCCTTCTTCTTCTCCGAGGGGCTATAGCCTCCTATTCCCGTGTCATCACCGGTTTAGTACTCACTCGTCGAACAATCAGTGTCACTCTCGCTGAATCCTACCAGCAGGGAATCATCATTCTCATGCCCATCTTCATCTCTGCTTTCCAATCTCTTTGATCTCTCCTCCGTGCTCACAGCATGAGGCCTAGGATCTTTTACATGTCGAGGAATGCCATCCACTTCCGCTGCTTGGGGAGAGATCAGTTTTGTTACTCTTCCGCACTTGAACTTCTCAAAACAGTTGTTTTGGGGGCCCTTAGCCCATACATCCTCCCCTACCTTGTACGCCACCTCCATTCTGCTCCTTGACCTCATCTATTCCCTTAACTCTCTCCTCATACTCGTGAACCATATTAATGGGTGTGTCAATTTATTTGTTGCTTTCCATTACACTACGTCAGATATGCCACTTAGTACCGTAACTTTGGCTTCAGACTACAGGGTGACACCCCAAAAATGGGCTCCAACTTTCGATACGACTCATTTCTTAATTTTCTGCAAGGATTGAATGAAACTTTCGTGTTAACTAGTTTATTGTGTTTAAAAACATCATATCAAAACATGAGAGTCTTTGGACTCTTTTTCTATATTCTAGAGCACGTGTCCGAGATGACCTCCATTTAGCTATGTGCATTTCTTGAAGCGCAGCACAAAGTTGTCCATGACGTCTTTACAAACCAACTGTCTAATGGCTCTGATCTCCTCCCTAATGTCTTCCTTTAGTTCCGTGATGGTTCTGAGTCTTCCCGCGTACACTCTGTCTTCAAGCTAGCCCCAAAGAAATAAATCTGGGGAGCTAAGTTCTGGGCTGAGAGGTGGTCACTCAAAATTAGTCTTGAGACTGATCACACGGCCACCAAAGTTCTCCTTCAGCCAATTTCGGGACAGGTTTGAGGTGTGAGAGCTTGCTTCATCTTTCTGGAACCAGAAATTCCCGATAAGCGACGAGAGCATCATCTACAGCTCCATCTTGAAGGTTTTGAGGACCTCAACATGCCGCTCCTTGGTGACTCTCACTGTCGCGCCAGATTCCTCGAAGTAGAATGGTCCTATGATGCCTCTAGCTGAGATTGCAGTCCATACCTTACACTTAGGGGAGTGTAGGGGCCTAGTGGTTACCTCATTTGGTTTGGAGCTCCCACAAAAGACATTTGTCTTTGAGTTTACCTTTCCTTCAAGATGGAAGTGAGCTTCATCTGAGGTCCAAAGGAGGTTAAGGAAAGTTGGGGTCTCCTGAATCTTCTACAGTACTCGACTGCCATAGCCTTTCTCTGCTCCTTGTCTGAAGGTGTAAGAGTCTGCTTCATCTATATTCTGTATAGGTAGGCCTTTATATCCATTACTAGCACTCTCTTGCAAATCTCACGGGATATACCGAGGGACTGACTTCGCTTGCGCACAGAGCGTTTTGGACTCTGCTGAACTGATTCTCTCACGCTATCGACCAGCTCAGCTGTATGCTTACTGGGGCGTCCCGAATGGCTTGGACGGTTTTCACTGACTGCATTGAGATTCTTCACTGTCCCCTAGTTTTCAAAGTGGTCCACTCAGTCCTGAATTCTGCTCTTGGAAGGTGTTTTTTCACATTCGAACTGATGCACGAAAGTTTCTTGCACGTTCTTGAACGAGCTTGTCTTGTAGTAATGTTTGACGCAGTATATTCTTTGCTGGAGCTCCCATTGAGATCCAGTTATGTTCACAGGCGTTACTTCTGTCATGTCCTGCAAGGTAAGGGTTATTAGTGAATGAATGAAGGATATATCACAAAAGTGTGTGCCGGCCCGTTTCTTTTTCGGGGGGGGGGGGGATGGGTCACCCTATACTAATTTGAATTTGCTTCCTTTTAAGAGTAGAGGAAAGGTAAAAAAATGTCAGACTGACATTAGTATGATGTTAAGTTAACAATAACTAACAAAATTTAATAATTAATGTGTTAGATTTACTGTACAGTAGGTTTGCGAATGATTTTTCATTGAGAATGGAAAGTGTTGATGGTGTCAAGGCAATGTGGACTCACAAATCCAATTTTGTTTAGGGCAAAATGAAGGATCGGGTCTGCCCTGCAAATAAAATTGAATTTCACTTACTATAAACCTAAATTGAAAAAGATGTTTCTTCTGCTTCTCTCGAAGGTCACTTTAATTGAATTTATTTTTTTCCGCAGGTTATTAAAAATCACGGTTTTCTGCAAGGTCTCTACACGGATAGTGAGCTCCAATCGGACCATGTAAAGGATAAAGAAGCCAAAATTACCTTCCTCCAAAAATGGATTGATGCCACCAGTTAGGAATTCTTTTTAACTTTTTACTTATCACACTAAACACTTAATGTACCTCCTCACACGATGACTTGAGTTAACTATTTTTACTAAAATTACTTAAATTAAAACATTTTCTACATCAGACTACTAAGTAGTCTGAGTACAGACATGCGCCTGTTCGCATCAGAGATAGAACCAAAACAGTGTATGAGACAGGAGTAAATGAGGCGTTGATGTAATCTTTCCCACATCTGTATTTCTCACCTGCGCTAAGAATTGATTTTGATAATAAGAAGTTCACTTTTAAGGGTTTTAATGATCGTTTAGAATTTATTTCGACACTCAAAATTTCTCCCTAAGTGCTCTAAATCGAGTTTTGAAAGTATAAATCCTGAAAGTGTTTTACCCTTAAATTTTGTAAGCCCGCATTTTAAACGTATTCATGAGGAAAGAGATTTAAAGCGCTTTCTCTACGTATTCTTACAATAAGAGTTTCAGACACTGAGGTTTAAAAGAGCCACCAAACCTTTTGATACAATATAAAGTTTTCAAGAGTCTTTTATTCCTACAGTAAGAGATTCACACTTAAAGGCATTAAAGAGCGAATCGAACATGTTTCTGCAATAAGCATTTCACCCTGAAAGATATTGAAGCACGTTCAAAAGTATATCTCTCTAGGAAAGGCTTTATCTTTCTTAGGGTTTTAAATTCCATTAATAATGTATTCGTACAGTAAGAATTTTAAATTTAAAGGCTTTTTAGCACATTTTGAATGGATTCTTACAATGAGAATTTCAACTTTGATGTTTTTAAAGCGCGTTTCGATTGTATTCATATTGCTAACCTTTCACCCTTAAGGCTTTTTAAGTGCCTTTCAAATGCATCCTGTACTAAGGGTTAGACCCTTACGAATTCAGAAACACGTGTTTTTTCTAGGCATAGGGTAAAGAGAAAACAATTTAAAAGTTTAAAATCCTTTTTCAACATGGGTTTTGCCATTAATTATTTTAAATCTTGTTTCGAGCGTATTTCTAGGGTAAGGACTTCACCCCTAAAATGCTTAAAACCGCGTTTAGAACACAGTGCTTCCTTAAGAGTTTTAGCTTCTTGCAAATGAATTGGGTTTTACCTCATGAAGTCGATCATGTCAAATGAAAAGCTTTCTTTATTTAAAGAGTTGTGTTGATTAGAAGTTCAATACTATCTAGTGAAGAGAGTTACCTCTAATAAAAGGGTTCTGTCTAATCAAGGCTTCATGTTTGAAGAAAATGGTTCTCAGTAATGAAAGGAAATCTATCTAATGAAAAGAATGTCGAATTAACCGGCTTTTATCTAATAAAGGGGATTTGTATAGGGAAAAGTGTTCTGTCCAAGAAAGAGCTCCTGGCTAATAAAATTGTTTCTTCATAATTAAAAATGTTCTGTCGAATGACATAGGTTCTCTCTTTTCTAAAAGAATTCTTTTTAATGAAAGTTTGGCCGAAATAAACGAAGTTCTGCATAATTAGGAGTTATGTTTAATGAAGAGCGTTTGTGTATCGAATTGGGTTCTGCCTTGTGAGGGGTTATGTCTAAGGAAGAGGGTTTGTTTATTGAAGTGTTCTGAAAAAGATCTTGTCTAATGAAAGGGGTTCAGTCTAGTTAAAAAGGTTCCATCTAATGAATGGAGATCTTCCTAATCAAAATGATGGTTTCTTCAGGTCTGGCCATCGGTGAAACCTTGGATGTAAGACCGAGCAAAATTGTCTCTGGCCATGAAGTGGATAACACCAACCTCCTCCTGCAAGCGACAGCGAAGGCCATTGAAAAGAAGGTGGGTGATCTCAAAAGTGCTTCCACAAGGTCTCTCAAGGTGCACCACGAGGGCTCCCAAGGTAATCTCAAGATGCTTTCAGTGCGATCTCAGAATGGTTCTCAGAGGGGCCCTCAGAGTGCACTCAGGAGTGTTCTTGGCGTGTTCTCAGGAGTGTTCTTGAGTTGATCAGAAAAGAGGCAGGAGGGGTCATCTATTTAGAACTCTATAGCAAGTATTGAAGCTAGAGAAATTGGAAATGTGGCGAAGATGTCTTGTCACAGTTGCATTACAGCCATCGGGACAGGGAGGGCACGGAAGTCTACAAATGTCTCTTGACATCCCTCTGTGTGTGAGTGGACAATGATACATAAGGAAACTAATGATGGGGAATAATAGAATTTAAAAAATGAAAAGGATTGAGGGAATGCAGCCATATTAAAACCGACCACCCAAAATGGTACAAAGAGGGACCAGGGAGGAATGGACGAAGGCTAGTCGGTGACTGGCCGGAAAACAGGCTTCTAGATCAAATATAAAAAAAAAATGGAATCGAGAAGAACTAAAGGCTCCGGGCGGTTACCAGGGTACTAACCAGGTATTACAGTCTATATAGGGCACTATCTTGTGGGCTCCCTCAGGAGAGTTCTCAGGGGAAGTCATGTGGTGGTCTCAGGGTGCTGCTCTCAGATGGACTCGCAGGTATTCTGATTGCGGACTCAGGGTGATCTCAAGAGGATTTTCAGCTGTTCAGAGGAGTTTCCAGCTTAGTTTTAGGGTGATTCTCAGCAGAGTTCTCAAGGTGTTCTCAGAAGAAATTTCGGAGAGAACTCAAGATGGTTTACAGAAGGACTCTGGGTGATCTAAGCAGGGCTCTCATTGTGTTTTCAGTCGCGCTTTCAGAGTGCTCTTATTTGGATCTTAGCAAAAAAATCTCAGGATAATCTCAGGAGAATTTTAAGGTGATTTCAGGAGGTTCTTAAGGTGGTCTCATCAGAGATCTAACGGTGATCTCAGGAGGTTCTCAAGGTGATCTCAGGAGGGCCCTCATCTTGCTTTGAGTAAGACTCTCCGAATCATCTCAGAATAGTTTAAGGAGCCATCTGAAAGGCTTTTGTGGTTCTCCGAGGAGGTTCTCTGCGTACCTTCCAAATTTTTATCTGGAGTATTTTCATAAAGCTTTCATGGGGACTCTGGGGGTGATCTTAAGGTGCTTTCAGGATGGTTATAAAAGATGACCTTTTTGCTGCTCTCAGAAAGGCTCTCAAGAGAGCGATGTCAAAATGATCCAGGTTAAACCCAGGATGGTCTACTAAAGTGGTCTCAGGATGCTCTCAGGAGGACTCTTATTGTTTCGTCGTTTGAGGAGTTTCGATGTGCTCTCGAGCTTTTTCTCGGGAGGGCTCTCATGTTGCCATGCGTAACTCTTTTAGGTGGTCTCAGTGTACTCTTAGGATGGTTCTCATGTTGCTGTCAATGCTATCGGGTGGGTTCTTAGGGCACTCCAATGGTGCTCTCGGGAGGAAAGATTTTTTTTCAATTCTTTTTGTGCTTTAAAGCATCCTGAGCTTTGGATGTGGTGAAGTGATTCAATGGAGTGTAAACGGAAAACTTGTTTCAGCTGAAGACAACAAATACAGTGACAATCGATACGAACTGAGTTGTTACCAGACTCTTTTTTTTTTCCTTTAGGTTGTCAATCACTAGAATGTTTTGCACAAAGGAGTTTGTGCCTACAATAGCGTCGTAAATGGGGACGAAAAAGCAATCGAAAACTATTTTAAAGGATTAAATATCGAATGAGCGAGCCCCTTTGAATGTCCTTATGGCACTTATTGCTATTGAGTTCTTATAACTTTTTCTTACATTTATAATAATATAGAGTGATTTGTGCAAGAGAATTTGGCCCCTACCAATTGAGTTCCATGACTTCTCATAAGGGAGATCGGGGTACTTTGACGCCATCCTCATTGAAATTATAATTTCCAGTTCATTTTGTTTGAACAAATTCCCTGCAATATTTCTTCGTTTAAAAACTGCCCTTCCTACCTGGAAATGCCAAAGGGCTTATTTCATTAATTGAATCCTGACACCAGTTTCGAAACAGGATCGAGACGATCTCGTCGCATTGAGTCTCCATCAGAAAATGTATCCGTCCCAAGGAGGAATCACTAAATTTGTCCAAGATATTTCTGAGTTCCTTCATTTTTTCTGTTCAAGATATTTCTGAGTTCCTTTATTTTTCTGTTCAAGATATTTCTGAATTCCATTTTTTTTTCTATTCAAGATATTTCTGAATTCATTCATTTTTTCTGTTCAAGATATTTCTGAGTTCCTTCCTTTTTTATGTTCAAGATATTTCTGAGTTCCTTCCTTTTTTGTTTAAGATATTTCTGAGTTCCTTCATTTTTTTGTTCAAGATATTTCTGAGTTCCTTCCTTTTTTATGTTCAAGATATTTCTGAGTTCCTTCCTTTTTTGTTTAAGATATTTCTGAATTCCTTCCTTTGTTGTTCAAGATATTTCTGATTGGTTACATCTTTGGGACAAAAAAAGAACGAGAACAGAGGGGCCATTAAAGAAATAAAGGTTGATGTAGAAGCAATTCTTTCCATTACTTTAAAAATAATATTAAATAAAAATCCTTCATAAATAATAACATTATTCTCCCTCGCAGTATTTTATGTTTACTCAAGATTATAAGTAAAATAGTCGTGCTTGGAAGAGCGGGGTATCCAAAAACCCCAAAGGAAAAAAAACTTACCCCACTGAGATTTTTTTCTTATTAGATGGACAGATATTATTTTGATTATTATAATTTAATTATAATTCATTATATGTCAATACTATAGTAAAATATCAAGTCAACCCTACACTGTTTCTTGGGATTGTGTAGGAAGGGTCTTTCTTACCCCTGGTACAACTGAAACCTGGAAGAGTAGCATACCCTACTGACACTAGTGGTCCAAGAAAAATGGGTGCTCTTTCTATTGTCATCTTTTGCACCTTTTTATATCTCAATTTCTCCTTTTTGCGCTTGTTTAGACCCATCATTGGGGGAAAGAGGGCGGTGAATGTTCTAAAAAAAAGTTACCTATAAGAAAAAATGATCAAAAAAGGAGGAAAGTTACACAAGTTTTATTAATTCTTTCCAACTATTAATTTTCAGATCGACTCCTCAAAGGCTGTGAATCAGGTTCTGTCTCAGCCCAAGACGACAAAAAGAGAATCCAAGACTAGAGATAAAACAAAGGAAAAGCGGGAATCTAAAAATGAGAAATCGCCAAAGAAAGAAAACCCGAGTCAAAAGACCAAGGTACGTTCATGGTCTCTATAAGATTTGGAAGATCGGAATTGGATCCAGTATGACACAATAAGGTAATTACCGGTGGTGGATCCAAGATAAAAATGGGGGTAATGATAAACTTGCATTCGTCCATCTGAGTATTCGGAGAAAAGTGCCCTAGCGGTCATTAAAATTAGTTATCTTACACAACATTGATAATAAATAACAGCATTTCATAAAAGAGCACCAACTCTACCAGATCCAATTTTTTCCACACATCAGAAAATTATGACTTGTAGTGTTTGAACGTCAGCTAAGGACTAATAGTGAATTTAATAATTATTTTTTAGATGTACCTGCATTTTAGACACGTATCATATAAGATACATTTGATCGCAACAGATTAAAAACTGTATATTATTACATAAGTTATTATGAATAGCTGAATACAAGTCTGGCATAAAAAAGAAGTCTGAAGTCTTTTGTGGGGGAACTTCAGTTCCTACCCGCCTGCCCTGGATCCGCATAATTAAAGAT
The DNA here is from genome assembly GCA_963969495.1 of Ceratothoa steindachneri. Classification (NCBI taxonomy): domain Eukaryota; kingdom Metazoa; phylum Arthropoda; class Malacostraca; order Isopoda; family Cymothoidae; genus Ceratothoa; species Ceratothoa steindachneri. The sequence goes on along the minus strand of OZ018321.1, from coordinate 150,558,825 downwards.
TGGTTACAAAAGTTCGCGATGGCTTGGATAAAACTCGTTTGTAAGATACAGAATAAATTTGATGGAATTAACGATAGAAGATGATAAAGGAAGGAACGGTATACGAAGAATAGAAATGAAGGCGATTGGCCTAATAATGGCTTAGCAATAATTCGCTATAAATCCTAAATTCATTCCATTTTGTATCTCTTAATGTCAAAAGAATGAGACTTACCGAAAAGAGACAGGTCTAGGAGAGTTGCGCTCTCTGTCCCTAACGAACAAAATACTCTCCTCTTTTAGGCCCTATTATTTAGTATTAGTATTAGTTGTGAAAGTTGTGAAAAAGAGGGGGTAGATAGTGAGTACAGAGAGGGGGGGGGCGAAAGATGCGAAAATGAAAAAAGTACTAGGTTAACAGAGTAGTTGCCCGGTGTACGGGCCATCTCCCGTACACCATCTCCATTATTCTGTATGTTCTTCCATATATGAATATGTATAAAAGTTTTTTTTTTTTTTTTTTTTTTTTTTTTTTAGTTCAACTCACTTGAATCTGGGTTGTGGCTCTTCGTTTTTGGTGTTTGGGAGGTAACTCATGTAACCTCCCTCTTCGTGATCCAGAGCATCGAGTGTCTCGTTTGGAAGAAATCCTTCCAGTTTCTCCCAGATGCTTTTCCCTCTTTTGTAGAGGTATAAATTGATTGGCTCAATTTTTGTTTGTTCGTGTAGGCTCCTTGAGGTCCGGAAGTCGTACCATTTGGAGCATGTAACGAATTTGAGACCTAGGTTCTGTACTCTTTGTAGCATCGACATGTTCCTGCCGGATGCTACATTGAGTGGGATGCTTGGGTATACCAGCTTGGATCTGACCAAGCTGATGTATAATTTCCTTTTATTGGTTGTGGAAAGATTCTTAAATCGGTGGAGTTTGTCAAGTTCAGTTTTCGCAAATCCAATTCGGGACCTCACGTGCTTGCTCATTCCGGAACTGGAGAGTCCGAAACCGAGAATAGACGCGCGAGGAGTGTATTCAATGTCGGTGTTTCCGATTTTGAAGGGGATGGTACGCTGTCTTCCAATTGCGGTTGCGGAGAACTTAGCCACGTTGGTCTGAATCTTCCAGCGTCTTTCGAATCTGGAGATTCTCTCGGCTTCAGCCGCTGAGGCCATGGCCATCAGCCTTGCCGACTTCGTCCTTCGTACCACAACTTGGGTGACATCATCTGCGTACTGGATGTTGAGGGTTTTCCCATCAGCTGGTTTAGGGATATCTCTTGTGAAAATTGTGTAGAGAGTGGGGCTAAGGCATCCTCCTTGAGGAACACCGGAGGCAAGGTCAAAGGATTCTCCTACGTGTCCTTCGAATGCTATCACTGCTCGTCTGTTGGTGAGATAGCTACAGAGAATTTTTTCGAAGTGAGGAGCGAGTCTCAGTCTGGAGATTTTGTATTTGAGGCCTTCGATTCAGACCTTGTCGAAGGCCTTTTTTACATCTCTGCAGACGACATCGATCCAGCAACCTCTAGCTCGCCATGCTGCCGCATGTTGCAGCATATGGGCTATCGCTGTTTCTGTGCCTCGGTGTTCCCTGAACCCGTGCTGCTCTTCGTTCAGGAGGTTCTTTTCAGCTAGGTGTTTAGCCAGTCTGCTGTTGAGGATTTTTTCAAAAACCTTCCCAATGGTCTCCAGCAGTGAGATAGGTCTATAATTCATGACCTGGTTAGATGGTTTTCCCGGCTTGGGTATGAAGATCATTTTGGATGTCTTCAGGCCATCCGGGAAGTATCCCATTGCAAGAGACGCATTGAATAGGTTCAGCAGTCTGGTCTTAAGTCTTTCCGGGGCTTCTTTTAGGTGCCTGATAGTGATAGGCTTAGCCCTGGGGCTTTAGACTTAAATGATGAAATGGAATTGGCAAGCTCTTCGGTTGAGATTTTCATGCCGTCCTGAGAGGATCCTTGAAATCGGAGGTAGCAAGTGGTACAGTAAGGGTCAAACCTCCCTTCTCTTCTCTCCATGTACTCAAGAACCTGATCCTCGAAGCCTAGGTCGAAGTCTTCTTCTTCTTCATCAGAGATTCTAAAGACGTTCTTCCAGACTCCGCGGAAAAGCTTCTCTTTCTCCTTAGGAGTTACCGCCTTTGTACCTTCATGCTTGATTTCCGTTCGGCCAGGGATGCAAGCATTTCCCTTTAGCTTGTTGATGGTTGACCAAAAGGTCTTGGGGTTCCTCTCAGTATCTAATTTTTCAATCAGATGATTCCATTTGTTCCGAATTTCTGTTCCTATTCGGAAATTCAGCTGATTTCTCAAGTTTTGGACGCTACGAAAGTCCATGGGTCTGGAGTAGCCCAAATTGAGGATGGTCTCGTAGACTTCCGTGAAACGATGCTGTAGCACCACTCTCTCTGGGGTTGGTTTTGTGGGTAAGATTAATTTGTGTGACGTCATCGGGATAGCAATAGCGTCGGCGACTGATATGAGGTCGTTAATAGCAGTTAGCTCGTCATCCAGATCTTCTTCGGATGCGTCTTGTAAATCAGGGATAACTTCTGGAAATGCACTCCTGTACTCTCCCCATTTTGCATTCCAGAAGTCCTTTCTAGGGATAACTGGGACTGGGATAGGGGCTGTTGCTATTGTAATTATCATAGGCAGATGGTCGCTAGATGTTAGGGGTCCGGGCGCAACACGATGGTGAAACGGGAAGTTGGGGTTTGTGAGCACCACGTCTGGTTTAGTGGCCGTCCCGGGGTAAAAAAATGTGGGGAAGTCCGGACCAATGCGATCTGCAACCCCTCTACGTGTCAAGAGGTCAAGTGATCTGCCTCTTGAATTTGTAGAGGAGTAACCCGCTGCTCTGTTCCTGGCGTTGAGGTCTCCAGCGAACAGGACAGGGTGCTCTTTAGTGAACAGGGTGTACAGGTCATGGTATGGAAGATATGTCCTGCGAGGGGGCTGGTATCTCGCACTAAGTTCAATGTCACCCATTGAGCACCTTAGGATGATGGACAGCGTGGACTCATCCATAGGGTTGCCTATTCTGTATTGAAGATCTTTTTTTACTGCTATTAACGCACCGTCGAATCTTTCGCCGGTGCAGTTCTTCTGTATAACATTATATCCATAGATCTTCTGCTTGTCCAAGTCTTTAACACTTGTTTCTAACAGCAGAAGAACATCAGGGTCCAGTTCTCTGTAGACGTTATAAAGATACTTTTTGTTCGGTTCCCATCCTTGCACATTGTGTGCCAGGATGGTTAACTTGTTTCTGTATCTATTGGCTATCCCGCTAGTCTTTATTAATCTTTGGCCGTTTGGCGGCCAGCTTTTATCTGTTTGTACTGTTCCGGGTCATAGAGCCTGAAGTTCTCGTTGTAGAGCTTTGTCTTACACGTGAGTAGAGAGGCTCGAATGGTTTCACCGGAGACTGGGGCGTTGTAGCATACTTTGATCAGTCCTTTTTTGACTCTGGCAGCAACCTCCTCAGTGGAGATCTCTTTCTTATCAATGTTTTGTGCATTAATTGCCAGAGTGAGTCTGATCTCTCTGCCGTCTAGCTCGAGGTCATCCTCTTTCTGGTCGGCTTCATTTGACTGGATCTTGGGCTCCACTTTGGCTTTTCGGGGTTTCTTCTGCCTGGGTGAGTTGGGTATGGTTGCTGGGGCGTCAGACTTTTGTTGTGCTGATGCTTGTTCGATGCCTTGAGGTTCGGAGGTTACCTGAATGGATTCTGTTTGTGGCTGCTTATTATTGTTGAATGATGCCGAGAGGACTTTATTGGAATCGGGGTTGTCTGGGAATTTAACCATCTCCAAGTCATTGGCTGCCAGCATTTTATTCATCTCCGTGTTAAATGAACCAGGGCAAGCAAGGTTCATAACGTGAGCGTGTAGAATGCATGCCAGCATTTTGGTGGGAGTACTGTCGCTTAATTGCAGCACTATCTGCGGTTGTGTCGGTGCCGTGTTCGGTAGTGCTTGCGTTTTAGCGGCAGCGGCATATGATTGTTTAGGCCTGTCTGCAGCCTCTCTTTTCTTCCTAAGCTCTTCTTTTCTGACAGGGCATTGCATGCTCAGGGTGCGATGGTTGCCAGCGCAGTTGATGCACATTTTCGTGCTGCTCACACAGTGCATCCAGTCGTGCCCGGTCTGTGAGCATTCCAAGCAGATCTTTGGCTTTCCAGAGTCGGGGCAGGCGCTAGTAGAGTGGTCTTCTACCTTGTAGCAGTTAAAGCAGGTAAGAAGTTCGAAGAACCTCTCCCGCTCAATTTGGTCTGAGGAGATGATCATGGAGAACAACCTGAGACCTGATTCCTTGGCTTTTGCAGCCATGTCCATGTTTTGAAATACAATTTTGAAGACATGAGAAAGGCTTCGAAATTTCACGACTTCGATCACCTCCGCCCATTGATGGTTCCTCAAAATTTCAGCTTTAATTTCTTCTGCCGTTCTTTCCCCTACCCAGGGGTCCACCCTTCTGCAGATGACTGCTTTCCTTGCAGCTAGTGCCGGAGATGGTCGAGGTTCTAGACCGATCTTGCCGAGTTCTTGTGAGCCTGCTTCGGATGAAATTTTTTCAAGGTCATCTTGTGTGTGGCAGATGACCGTATAGCCTCTGTTGGTTTCAAGAAGGCGCTTGAGACCGATGCCAAGTTTATCGAATATGGCTTCGAATACCTCGGCTTTTTCCGGTTTTTGATTGCCGGTTAGCTTAAGCGGGACTCGAAAGTCCAGCGGCTTCCCCCTCACGTTCATGGCGAGGGTGACTTCTCATTAAAGGTGTTTTCGTGACCAACACAAAACTGGTCGTGACAGAAACAGGAGGAATCTCCAATCAGTCCCTTTGACGAGCTTCTTGCCAGATGTCGCGAATTAATATTATAAATGTATGAATGCCGTCGTCTATCTTGATTTGCAGTCAAATAAACTGGACGGGAAACTTCGAAATTTATTCTCTTAAAATTAACAGAAGAAACCAACGAGGTCGTCTCCCTCAGAAAATTCGTAAATTGAGATATTAAAGGAAAGTGGTGAGGATAGAGGAGGTCAAATGAGGCTGAAGAATCGCTTCAGATCTTAGAGAGCATTGGGATGGGGATGGAACGCAACTGCGAGCGTTCGGGCATGGGTGTAATGCCCCCAGATATCAGCTAGGGTATGGCTTTCCATGCTGTACCTATTACCTCTTTGCGGGAACTAATTTTACTTTTCAAAAGGGTGTATCTTACTCCAAGTAAGAATGGTCAATAGCTCGCTTGATTCCAATTTGTTTAAAATAACCTGTTATTCTTGCATACTTGTAAATACCATCTTATAGCTAGCTCTTTAGGTGCATTTGCTATCCAATTCTTCCGATTTTTAAATTTAATTGGACAGTTTGCTTTTGTTTTTATCGTTTTAAAACTTGAAAGAATTTTATATTTCTTTACAATTTGCTGTTTTAGATTCCAACAACTCTTTCGAATTCCTCCTCATGGGGGTGCATGGCTTTGAGACAGCTTCACTGAAGTGCTTTAACGAATATTCCGCAGCAATTTTACCTCTTATTTGCATGTGCCGTGGTTCATATGCTATGTTTACCTAAGTTAAACATAGTTAAACATCTGAGTTTCATTTTTTCTTCGGCAAGTATCTGGCAGAAATTCTATTCCAAAGTTTTCTTTATTTTTTGTCCCCTAAAGGCTTAGAAATGTGTCTTCCTGGCGGTAGAAAGTTGTTCAAGTTCCTGTTGCATTCAATTGTTTAAAAATAATAAGACAAAATACAAAAGATGTCTTTAAGACAGCACATTACCTTATACTTCTTCTGCTCCTCTCAGAAAAGCTTGGAGGTCGCATTTCGAAACGTCCTCAAACATTTGTTAAAGATTGTTCTGAGAACGCTGAAGTTCGTTCTTTTAACCCAATGATCGAGGAAGATTTATAAATTTTTGCATGATTTTTGCTTTTGTAATGTGCGGCTTTTTTTCGGCGGAATTTAAAGGTTCCTGAGGTAAAGCCATCCAGGTCTCGACCAAATGGAACTAGCAATCCCACCACGACCATCAGCGAATCCAAAGGTCCAGATAAACCAACTCGAAAGTCAAGAGACCCTTCAAAAGCGACTGTGGGGGCAGAAGCTCCCCCCAGGGTCAAGAGAAAGGAGAGAATTGTTCTACAAAAGGTACACTGCTTATGTTTAGGAAATACCCTTTAACCAAAGTAGCTTAAGCACGATAAAAATGTACAATTGCCATGAAACACAATTGCACGTAGTAAAGAGTTGGAAACTTCCCTTAAAGAAGTTTTCTGCACGCAATTTATGTTTATTTATGTTTCCTATAAATCCAAATTCTAATTAGTTATTATCATTGTATATTGCATATCAAAATTATGTAGTATCGCGCCAGCAAGAACAAAACAGGTTGCTCGACTTCCCGGGACATCGGCCTGAATCTGAGTTTTGACACCTTTTAAGACACTGAAACACAAGTATAGAAGCTCTTCCTGTCTCAGGCAGATGGGAAAGGGGTTAGAAGGGGCAGGGTTTTTAATAGGGGAGTTTAGTCAAGCCCACCATATTTTTTAGAAGAGAAGTTGATGAGGATGGTAATAATAACGCAATGCTAGTATCTGTTTTATTAAAGAATGCCATAAGACAATTAATATTTTCCTACTTTACTTAACTCGAATCAGATTAATATTTTGTGAGTACTTTTTGTGCTACAATAGAAGATAAATTAATAATTCCATAGAAAAAAATCATATGATTGTATTTTAGAATTTGATTACCAAAGATATAACCTAAAGTTTTGGTTTCATCACTTGATGTTTATTTTCAAATGGCGTCTAATGGATTTCCCCAAAAAATTATAATTAATGATAATTGAAGAGAGTGGTTAATTTTCGACAGCGATGTAATGGAACGTGTTACTTTTTCCTTTTTAGTCTTTATGGAACCAAATTCATAAAATGATTCCAACTTTCGGACACTGATTTGAATGTTTCTTTGATCTCCTTTTTCTGCTTCTGCTAATTATCACAAAATGATTATGATAGAATGAATCAGAGATTATGCGATGATTTGAAATATAAAACGGAAAAATATATATAGGGGATTTCAGGTAAATCGATACAAATTGTACGCAGAAAAAGAGAAGAAGTTGTAGACAAAACATAGCAATAATTCCTATAAGAATTTACACACAAATATAACGATATATATATATATATATATATATATATATATATATATATATATATATATATATATATATATATTTAAAGGCGCAAATAAATGGAAAATTGGTAACACAACCTATAAAAACGCTAAGGAGAATATTACATGTACCAATGAAAGCTTTCCTTAAGCTTTCATTGGTATCCGGGTCTTATTACCAATTTTCCATTTCTTTGGGCCTTTAAATACATCTATATATCACGCGTCATGTGATTTTCAATATATATATATATATATATATATATATATATATATATATATATATATATATATATATATATATATAATTACAAAATTATTTGAAATAGCCATTATCTTCCTTCACGACCTTCTCCAGGCGGAACCATAACTGGTTGCATGCCCTTGTTAGGGAGTCCTTATCAATGGTTGACGTTAGTTTCACAATAGCAGGCCTTACAGATCCTAAATTGCTGTGGGCAGCCTTATTAGTATCCTTCTCAACAACGCGCAACACAAAATAATCGAAGAGATTGCAGGAAGGGGAGCTTGGCGGCCACAAGTCTGCGTAGCAGTGGTGCGGGGCGTTGTTGAACAACCACGCCTGTGTCTCCCTTGCCTTGTGTGCAGGAGCAGAGTCCTGCTGGAAAACGCAAGGCCTTCCCGCAGCTATTTGGTCCATACAACGCTTGATTAAAGTCTCCAACACTTCAATATAAACTTCCGTATTGACCTCGAGGCAATGGTGAAGATATGAGGAGGCATAACGTGGCCCTCGCTTGTGACCACGCTCAGTTTACAATAACCTTCACGCTTCTCCTGGTGGGGAGGGACGCAAATATGGAGTACCGTTTTTTAGCTATCATTCCCATATGAAACTGCGTAAGCTGATACCCGCAAGAAGGCTAAACTCTTATTGAGCGTTTCTAAGGTCGAGTAACCTACATTGGTGCGTTCCTTATCAAGGCCTTATGTATACTTGCAACTTTGTATTGATTTACTGTAACCCAAATGATTCGTAGAAACTCCTAAGTTATCAGGGGAGACTATTATTCATTTTTATCTGCATTATTTTAACCTATCGATTAGGCAAAGAGACTCAGACGCGACTGCCTGAGCTCGGTCTCTTCTCAGAAGACACAAGGAAAATTTTGATCATCAAAGTTTTTAACATTTTACCAGAATAAGACTAAAAAATACTGTTGGAAGCTTGAACTTCGAGGTTCACGACTACTATGATAGGCAGATACTGCATATATTGATTATACGAGGCATAAAGCAAACTACGTGCAGAGTTCGTTAATAGATCCAGCTTTGAAAATTTCATGCATAAAATTGAGCGAGCGAATGCTTTTTAATTCACAATAAATTGAATATAAATAGGTTATTAGCATTTTTTAGAGTCAAGCTTTACCATTAAATCCTGGTTCTGTTCCTGCCATGACAGAAAGGAATCTTTCTAGCTCTACCTTAACTGCAGAATCTTGTGCGAGAGGTGAATTATGAAGGCCTTGAACTAGAGTATAGGTTAGGCCTTGGTTAAATAGTACCTTCTCGCTACAATCAACAAATTCTTAAGATACACTCTTTTAGCACTATCCCCCACTCCTGCCCTTTCTTCCACACACACACACACACACACACACACACACACACACACACAAACACACTCTTTCCCTCTAATTCTACCTCTGGCCCCTCTCCCTTCCTCTCTCTTACTCTCTCTCTCTCTCTCTCTCTCTCTCTCTCTCTCTCTCTCTCTCTTGCTCTCATATTTACTAGTTCAATTTAGTTACCTTATCTTTACTACTCTCAATGAGCTGGTTTATCTTTACTTCATCCATAATTATTAAACACATTTTCTCATTTTTCTTTTACTACTAATAGTTACCTAATTATCTATTCAATTAGCACATATTTATCAAATACATATATGGGGGAAATTTTAAATATTCTCGCAAATTCTGACTTTGTTTAAGTGTCTATAGCTAATATCTATAAATTTGGATGTCTGACTATTATAATATATTTCTTAACGAGGTTCTGATTCATCCAACACGAATTAAAAATATATTTTTGCATTCAAAGGCCCCCACCACCCCCCACCCCAAAGAGATACGTTTGAGAATGATCTTTGGAAATTTAAAACAAACATCTCGTTCCAGGTATTTATGTATGTAAATTCAGCATTTTTTTATGACATAATTTATTCAGTACTTCACATCTTTCTCTGCTTCCCTAGCTTCTATCTTCCACATCATTCAGCACATGCATATTAGCCATGTCCCTAAATTTGTTCTTACTTTCACGTGTCAATAATTGTTTTCAGGAGTCCAAATCTTCGCACGAGATGTCAAGCTCGAGAGAGAAAAGGAATCAGGATACGAAGAAATCGAGGGTCACAAAGGGACAAAAAGAAGCCAAGGAGAAAACAGGAAAATCAACCAAACCAAAAGCCAAATCAGAAATCCACAAACCGAAGTAAATCTTATTTCAATTCTTAGGCGCAATCTTCGAAGGCTTTAGATTGGTCTGAATATTTGCCTCAGTCTAGGTAAAAAGAGATGAGTCAATCTGGAGGTGATTTTCTGGACGCCGCTTACGTAATTTTCCTTTCGAATCTTTCTTTTTATACTCCCCTATCATAGTTCCTATTAAAAATTTGGTCAATTATTATTAAATCCTACTCCTTTAATTTGTCATTTTTAGACATGTTCTTCTAGATCGTATTGTCCTTCCATTCTTAACTAATAATGGCTCGCCATTATTTAATTAAGATTCATCATATACTGTATCTCTCCCAAAGAGTAATCAGAATAATAGTTTACTTTAAAATTTCCAAACAATGTTGGTCAGGTATAAGAGGATGCGTTTATGTTACTTTAAATGGGACCTTGTGGAAGTTTCTAAAGAAATACAAATTAACATTACAAATTCCATTTATAAAACTTTTATTTTAGTATTTTCCTCTTCTTATAAGCAAAACTTTCGTTACGTCTAGATACAAAAAAGAATTGTTTATTTCTATCATATTCCCGCTTGCCTAAATGATTAAACTTCATTGTGTATCCAACTTGGCCACTTTCAAATCTCTCCGTTTCATTAGGCCAAAATCGCATCTATTTAATCCTATGTAAAGCCCCAAATTGTCCCACTTTTTATGTGGGAGAGACCAGAAGGTCAGTAGATAAAAGCATAATAAGAAAATAGGGGGAATATTCATATAGAAAGCAATGCATCAAGTATTTTTAACCATGCAAAAAATGCCAATCACATAATAGATTTTCTGGTGACCAAATAATTTATCAGTGCAATGATTATAATAAAAGAAAAATTATAAAATCTCATTAGTTAAAGAAATTCCAAATTAAAATTTGTCTGAAAGGCAGTAAAATTACAGTCCCTTTATCCTAAACTTATCTTAAAGAATGTTGTTAATCGCCTTAAATTAACGCCCCCAGATTAATGTCAGTTGCCTGTTGTTATATATTGTAAAATTTGAATTTTTTGTCAATTTCTTTTAGTTTACGGCTGAAGATATGGAAAACTATATCAAAACTAGTCGCGTTTTCATAAGATTTATGCTTCCAAACAGTGGTTTCTTTGTACTTTTAATTTACCCGTTATTAAATAAAAAATGTTTTTAGAATTTCCAACCAGTCGTGTGAATTTGGAATATGGCTCATTCGATCTCAATCAAAATTGCGATCTTCTCTCGATGCGACCCCGAATTTCGCGTGGTTATTGGTTTTATACCATGACTGCTACATTGTCTAGAACGTTTAATATTATTTTACATAATATACTTTGAATCTACTGCAAAAAAAATAAATGAAAATGCTTTACTTTTTAGTCGATTAATTCTAGCAATAAAATAATGACAAACAAGGGGGAAAATGCCGCATACCCTATGGAATATAATACATAATGCCACCTAACAAAACATGGCGGCCGAACATAAAAGTTATTGATATGCCAAAATAGAACTAAAATTATCATTTGCTCTACAGGAAGCAATCGCCCAATGCAGTTGAATCTGGAAAAGACATAACCCCACCCACAGCAGTGCTCCATGTGGGAGATGTGGTCAATGATGAAGGTGCTGACCAAGAACCAGTGGATATGACGACGTCAGTCAAAGTAAGTAGGCAGGTCTTTTGTTGCGCCATTCAAGATACTCCGAACAGATAATGAAATGCACTAAAAGATCAGAATAACAATTCGTGGAAAGCCCGATGGCACCGGGAGCAGCTCTTCGTTGCGGAGGAAAGTGTAAGGTAGTGTTGTGTTTTGACACACACGAGCGATCATTTAACCGTTGCTGGTTGGAACTAGAATATGAGTGCCCGCATAGATTACAGTAGAATTCGTTAGGAAGGGTTCCCGAACAGAGGAGAGAGTAAGTATTTTGTGATGCGAAGACAAGAAGGAAAAGATAGCGTTGTAGTAATAACTGTGTGAATGATGATGCGTGCAAAGCCACTTACCCCTGCGGTAGTGATTATCAGCTTATCCGTCGATGGGAGACCGACTCGTGACTACACTGATTTTTTTGTTTCCACTCTTGCTAAGATCAAACCCGTTCCTCTACGTTGAAAGTCTAGTGACATATTTACTAGGCGAGCGAGACCTCATGAGCCACCAGTGGTGCATCTTGCTTTCGTCCAAAATACCAGATGCACGACCAGTGGTACAAAAAGCGATTTTGAATATTTTTTCAATTTTCAATTTCTTGTTTATCTCTTAAAATAATTAATGAATATGGGTTGAATGAATAAGACAAATAAATGAAAAAACATTTATTGTATGAAAATCATATATGAAATTAAATTGATGAATCAGATTTCGAATATATATAAACAAAAATGCTAAAAATAAGAATAATGATTTCAAATTCCAAATAGCAAATTACTAAAATTATACGAAAAAAATTCCTATATATTTTTTAATATAGGATACGAATACCTTGAAAAAATACTAGGGTGGTTCCGAAATTAATACCTCCTAATTTTTACTCCGCCCCAAGGGCTCCGAGGGGATTACTTATAGCATTTTCATAATGACTAAATCTTTGCGGTAATAATCTGACATTTTTATTTCTCTGTTGCTGATATTGACGGTTTGACAGTCTAAGAAAGCAATCCCTGTCATGGACGTGCGTCAGAAGCAGAAATTGAATTCATCCATGCAGAAGAAGTTGAACCAATTGACATTTACCAACGCTTGGTGAATGTTTACGGAGCCAAGGCAGTAGATGGCAGCACGGGTAGAAGATGGGTTCGTCGATTCAAGAGTGGCGACAGAGATATGGGCGACAAACCGCGCTCCGGACGCCCATGCACAGCCGCCACTACGGAAAATGAAGCGCGCCTCAATCAGCTCATCCGCACTAATCGTGGGATAACGGTGAATGAAATGGGTGCAGAGTTGGAATTGGGTGTCGGTTCACTGCAAACGATGTTTTCATCCCTGTGGTACAACAAAGTGTGTGTCAGGTGAGCTCTACAGTTGCTCAAGCAGAAGCAAAAAGACGTTGTGTTACCATTACGAGCCGGAGTCCAAAGGGCAGTGGATGGAATGTCACCACTCAGGTTCCCCAGCGAAGAAGTTCAAGACGCAGATATAAGCAGGCAAACTGATTTACACCGTCTTCTGGTACAGAAAGGACGTCATCCTCTTGGATTTTTTGAAGCCAGGGGCAACTGTCAACTCTGACCATTACATTGAAAAGTTGATCAAGCTGAAGGACTGGATTGCCGTTAAAAGGCCAGAGATGAAAGAGACATTTTGTTTGCAATACGATAACGCCAGACACGAGTTTGAAGACCACATAATGTGTAACAAAGTTCGGCAGGATGGTGCTGCTGCACCCACTGTATAGCCCAGACTTGGCACCGCCTGACTTCCATTTGTTTAGGCCTCTAAGCGACGGATTACGCGGGCAGCGTTTTTTAAACAACGGCACCGTCATCGACGCCGTGAAGAAATGAACTGCCTCGGCAGGCGCTGACTTTTACCAGCGCTGCATTCAGGTCTTTGCTCATCGCTGGCAGAAATACATTTACAATGGTGGTGACTACGTGCAAAAATAAATTCTGATGCAAAAATGTCCGCTCGTTTCAATGGTGCCACTCCAGTCTTTGTAAGTTTGCAACTTTTTGAGTTAAAAAATAGGAGGCATTACTTTCGGAACGACCCTCGTATGATGCCATTGCATGAGGTTCCCATTACAGCATATAAAAGAAATAAATAGCAATTTAGTGTAAATAAGTCACACAGGAAATTAAATTTATGATTCAGATTTCAAAAGAAAAAAGATAAAAAAATATGTATAAGAAAAATAATGAAAATAAGAATACTTTTTTTTTTAAATTCAAAGAACAAATCCCAAACTCAAAATAGGACACGTTTCAAAAATAAAATAATTTGGCATAAGATTTGCCATTACATAAAAAGCATTTTAGTGTTTTAGTCAACATGTAGGCGTTCAAAACATGATGGACTCAAGAAAGGCTTTCCTTCACATGTGCAACAAAAAGTTTCACTCCTCTTGCTTTTGAAGCAGCTATTTTGTAACCTTCATTTTTTGCAATAACATCGGAGCATCCTCTGCATCGTTTGCGTACATCTCTGGTTTTCACTTGAGCTTCATTCAATACATGCAGTGGCCTAATGCCACTGATAGCAGCTCCTTGATTCCCAACAGCCTCATTCTCAGTTGGTTTGCATGTAATTAGTAAAAAAACAAAAGATTCTCTAAAATGATTAATAGAAATAGTATTGTAACAATAGTATTTGTTGAAGACGTTATAAAAATTTATGATCGAAGTACCAAACAATACGATCTTTTGTTTTTTCTTAGAGTTGAGTAGTAAGCAGCAAGTTGATCGCTGCTGTCTACGCCCTGCTTGGTAGCATTATAAGCTAGCACACTTTCAGGCTTTTGAATATCAACGCCATTATTTTTCTTGCTAGTGCTTACCAATGCAAGAAAATGATTAGGTTCAGTTGTCAGCACTAGAATTTCAGGTTTATCTCTCCATTTGATCACTTTTATATCACCTTGTATTTGCTTGCCATACCGTGTCTTCTCTCTTCAGTTGCTTGGCAATTAGGCTACCCCTTGAAGTAAATTCTTTCGATTTCGCCGGAGTGTTTCACAGATTTAAGTTGATTTCTGAAGCAAAGTTCTAGCTAAATTGATAGAGGTGTAGAAATTGTCTACCTATAGAATTCGGCCCTGATGAAGCAATCCTTCCATAAGCTTTCACGTTATGTGACCAGCAGTAGCAACATCTGTAATTGTGTCTTTGACTTTGACTTTGTATAAGTGCGGGTGCATGTGAGGGGAGACGATAGGGTGTGGGGGGGGACAGAGAAAATAGACAAGTGGAGAAGAGAGAAAAAAGTGTAGAAGAGGTGCAAAGAGATGCCTAGGGTCTGGTGATCAGACTTATCACTTTCATTTATTTTCTTGGTTGTGTGAATTCATTTTGTTGTCTTTGGATTTGGTAACAATTATAAAGTTATAAAATTATAAAATTATAATTATTATGGCGTTCAAGCCATTTGTCTTAGCAACTTTAGTATTTTATGGTTTGTGTTGTGCATTGCCTGTTTTGTATATGTTTTTAATATATTTAAGTGCGTGCTTGTTGTATTGTTTTATTGTATGTGTATTTTAGTAGTTTTATTGTTTCTTCTTTCTTCTTTCTTCTTTTGTAGTTAACTTCTTTCGAAGTTCTCTTCTTAATCGGTGAGTTTTTCAATTCTTGGTATGGTTGTCTTTATCGGTAACTTGTCGTAGTAAGGTTTCGAGTATCTTCATTGTTTTTGTGATTGATCTTGTATCACAGGTTTCTTCATTCTCATTTTACGCATAGAACGGCACTTCGTCTCCGCCAGCCACTCGGTTGGCGGAGCTGGGGAATCTGGGGCGACATTCAGCTCTTCTGTTCTGGTTAATCATCTGGGTGATTTCATCACTCAGTTCACGATTAACCAGATTCTGCATTTTCCGGGTCCGTTCTTCTATGACTTTGTTAATGGGAATTATCCCCGCCTCTCTGTGCAGGTCTTCTTGCCGTCTTCTTTCATGCCTGCGTGTACCCGTTATTAGGTACATGCATTTATTTTGCACTACTTGAAGACGCCTCTTTTGTGTTTTTGAGACACATGAGAGGGTGGAGGCGGGGTAAAGCAACGTAGATCTTACAAGGGCATTGTAGATCTTCTTCTTGTTGCTTTCACGTAGATTTCTGAAGCTGTATAGAGTTCTGACAGCGGACGAGGCTCGAGAAATTCTTTCTTCGACGTGCTTTTTGTACCCGGTAGAGGTGATTTTCATACCGAGTACATTGCATTCGTTGGTGTAGGGGTATCGCGTATCCCCCACACGCACGTCTGCCCTTAAGGTGCGTCCGATGGGGACCACCTTGAATTTCTCTTGGTTTGTTCTTATTTTCCACTGAGCCTCATAGTTGTTAAGGTTCGCGATTTCCATCGCTGTCATGCGAGCTTGCCACGGCGCATGCCTCCATGGAGATACGATTATCTGGCTGAAATCATCGGCGTATTGAATATTGAGGGAATTGGGGTACACAGGGTCTGGGACGTCCGCGGTGTATATGGAGTAAAGGGTGGGGGACAGACATCCCCCCTGCGGGAGGCCCGCAGTGAGCGGAAACTTTGGTCCGTCCGTGCACCCTAGACTGACATACGCCGCTCTCTCCATGACATAGTCACAGAGAGTTCTTTCTAAGTTTTCACTTAGACCCAGCCTTAAGATCTTATACTGCATGCCCCGCTGCCACACCTTATCAAACGCCTTTGACACATCCCGACAAACGATATCCACATAACTCCTGTCCCGTTTGGCTTGGGAAAGCTTTTCCGTTATGACATTAATTGCCATTTCCGTACTTCGCTTCTTTCTAAACCCGAATTGGCAAGGGTTGTAGAGGGAGTTTTCCTCCAGGTGAGACACCAGTCTTCCGTTGAGGATCTTCTCAAAGAGTTTCCCGCCAAATTCCAGGAGTGAAATTGGGCGGTAGCTCTCTCTCAACGTAGGGTCCTTTCCATGCTTGGGCAAAAAGATCATTTTTGCCGTTTTGTAAGCATCTGGAAAGTACCCTGTATTCAGACATGCGTTAAAAATTCGTCTCATTCCTTCGATGATGTTGGCTGGTGCCTTTTCGAAGTTAAGCTTCGTAAGCCCCGATTGGCCTGGGGCTTTCTGTCGGAATGAGCGGAGTGCGCCAAGGATCTCTTCTTCTGTGATCTCGGCGTCTCCGTCACGCAGTCTATCCACCTGGTGATGAGGATGCGTTTGATGTATTACCGTGTTAAGCTCGTCTACGATGTTATTTTCGAACTCTATATCGAAATCTTCGTTTTAATCTTCCGATATGCTGAAGATTTTTTCCCAATAACGCCGGAATATCACTTCGATGATATTATCTGCAGTTTCAATGGATCCATCTTTTTTTTGGATTTCCATTTTCTTCTTTTTTCCAGATGATCCTCTGAGACTTTTGACTTTCTTCCAAAAGTCCTTGGGAGATGCATCTTGATCGAGGCTCTCGATCGCATCGTCCCATTGTCTCTGTTGTTGTTCGAGGATCAGCTGGTTGAGCTCTTCCTTGATCTCTCTACTTCGTTGTAGCGAGTCAAATGTTGCATTTGTTATATTTAACTCGTACATAACTCTCAATTCTCTATATAGATCTTTCATATACCCAGTCCACCTGTATGAGGAGATGGTTTTAAACTGGGTTTTGGGGATGCAAGCCCTATCTGCAATAATTAGATGTTCGTTGAGGTCGTCGAGTGCCTCGTCTATCTCCTCGAGAATTGCCTCGTCCAGATCTCGTGGGCGATAGACCTCGAGGAGACCAGCGTACCGTGCCCAGTCGGCTCTCCTGTAGTCTTTTCTGACTGGAGCTGGGACTTGTATAGGGTTCCTATTGATGGTGAGTAGGATCCCTATATGATCACTACATGGTACCTGGACTGGTTCCATGTAGTAATTGAACGGCAGCTGACGATTAGCCAGACAAATGTCTGGTTTTGTGGCACTTCTTCCTCGAGTATAGGTTGGGAAGTCCGGGCCTATTCTATGGACCATGTTTCGGTCCATCATAGTATCCAGGCACCTTCCAATTCCATTGAAGGTCCTGTACCCAGAATCCCGACATCTGGCATTAAGGTCCCCCATTAATATGGTGGGGGTCCTTCTGCCAAATAGGCCAGAGAGAGAATGGATTGGCAAATATTCTCGTCTCGGCGGCTGGTACCCGGTGGCGATGACCAGCTTTCCTATATCGAGTTCGACCTCTATTGCAAGATAGGATTCTTCCAAGTTCCTTATGGGTCTATACTTGATCCCTCTTTTGATGGCGATGGCGGCACCGTCGTACCGCTCTTGAGAGTAATTCGTGATTAACACGTCGTAGTTCCAGATCTTAATTTCAGAACTACGAGTGTCAATCCCATGTTCAGAAATCAAGATGACATCTGCATCTATTTCCCTGAACACATTTCCGTAGAGAGTTCTTTTGGTTGTCCAGCCATTGGTGTTTATTTCCAGAATTCTTAGTGAGTTCCGCTCCATGGTAAGATGAGTTACCTGTGTTTCTTCTTTTTCTTACTCTTGGGGGCCTGTGGGGCGGGTCTGGGGTGCCCAGGCTTTACCTTCTTCGGGGGAGGGCTGGGAGTCTTTGACTGACTCTTTGTTGCCCTAGTGCGAGTGCATGGGCCCTCGTCACTATCCGAAGAAGTGGTATCATCTTCTTCATTCGCTTCATCTTCTTCTTCTGAATCTTCCGACGGGGGAGATTCTATTACATCTTTTAGTCCCGTGGCTTTTGCTTCGGTGCTATTGTTCTTGATGACACTATCCTTGAATGCCTTAGAGCATTCCGGGTCATCAGGAACGATGATGGAAGGAAGATTGTTGGCCTTTAGCAGCGCGTTCAATACCCGGTTGTAGCATCCGGGTTTGACCGCGTTTGCCACATTTGTATGAGTAATGCAAATTAGGATCTTCGCACTGAGGTCACTTGTAAAGATCACAGGTGAGGGGGTTGCCAATGTTGAGGCCATCCCTTCACTTTTCTTTAAAGTGCTCGCGTAGGTTTGAGTTTTTTTATTCTTTTCTTCCTCTTCCTTTTTTTTAATTATGTCCTTTCTCCTTGGGCAGTTCAGGGCCATCGTTCGATGGGGCCCCTTGCAGTTCATGCATTTCTTTTCCTGGCTCTTGCAGGCGTCATAGCGATGACCCTGCGTGGCACATTCACTGCACCAGGTTGTGCCTTTTTGGGGACAGTTTGCGGTTGTGTGTTCTTCGAGGGCATAACATACGAAGCACATCTGAATATTGACATATTTTTCGTGCTCGATGTTTGATCCTGGGATCCTCATATTAAAAATGAGGAGTCCCTCGGTTGCCGCCTTGTGGGCCATTTCGGTCGTGTTGAAGGTCACCTTGAAAACATGGGTGTGATCTCTAAATTTGATCACCTCCCTTATTTTCGCCCAATTGTGGTTTTTCTCGATTTCCATTTTGATATCTGCGGAGGAGTTTTCGCCAACCCAGCTCTCTACTTTAGGGCAAATAATACTTCTATTTGCAGAGATTGCTGGTGGGGTTTTGGCTTCCAGGTCCATTTGCTTGAGAACTTCTGCCCCTTCGTCAGAAAGGAGCCGGTCGATGTCCTTGGTTTCCCTGCACATGGCGATGAAACCATTTGGAATGTCTATCAGTTTGATGAGAGCAATCCGTAAGTTTGCGAATAAGGATTCGCAAACGGTCTTCTTTTCGGGGGTCTTTTTACTAGGTAAGGTCCGTAGGGGGACCCTCTTAGGGAGGGCCTCCATCGTCGCCGACGTCTTCTCTCTTCACTCTTCTTTCTTGAATTATTTTTTATGTGTGAAAATTATATGTGAAAATTTGTATGTGAAAAAAGTGAAAAGTGGTAAAGGAGGTACAGTTAAGGGTTAGGTTTGACAACGACGTGAGAAGAGTGCTCCCGTCCAGTTTCCTGTTGTTTCCCCGCTCGGATGGTGCCGGGATGAGGGGGGATGATGGATGGGGGATGGTTCTCGAGTGGGGACCTCAGAGGGTTGAGCTTGGTGGACTTAATGCATAGCGGCCGAATCAACGCCTGCTAAGTTTGTGCCACCCCCTCACGGGTACGTACGCCCAAACTGCATCCAACTACATAGAGACGGGTGTAACTCCCTTTATGATTCTGGCCGGGTCTCCCGGGCGATGAGGATTTCTCCTCCGTCCGGGACTCGCAGTTTTGCCCCAAATTCGAGAGAATTTCTGACTTGTGCTTCTGCTGTGGGATAGGCCTCAAACCAGTTTCCACGCAAGCCCTTAATTATGCCAGTCCAAGTGGCTGACATAGTTAAGACGAAATTAATGAAGGGCAGTCATCCGAGCAGGTTCCCACGCAGGTCGTTGGACGGGAGCAACGAGGGTATTTAGCCCATCATTTTCTTCTACTTCGCAGCGAAAAGATATGTTAAATCTTTGCAGATCGACTGGGCTCCTAAAGACACCCAGGACAGAGTCGCGTTCTTAGATGGCGAAGGCTCAAAAGTCTCTCTTTCAATAAGCACGCGTGAATAAACAACGCTCTCTAGGAGGTAGTAAGGCAGTGCTACAGCGTACGAAAAATTCGCCCAGCTGTAATTGTGTCACTTTTTCCTCTGAATAATCTAAATCGCTATGTATAGCCTTCAGTTGAGAAAGTTTTGTAAATCTTGTGACCATACTTGCTTTTTTTATCATGAATGTAATGCCGCAGGATAGTTCTTCCTCTGTAATGAACAAGGCTTTTGTGTATAACATCTTTTTCTCCAGCAGTATATTTTTCAAAGTTCTTGGACAGTAATCTGGTCAGAGGGGCTTTTTCGGCAAGCCTACCTGTGGGATCAACAATATTATTATCTGACAAATGGAAAAAATCTCATAATTTCTTTAAATCGGTTTCTTAACATACATAGTTTCTTAAATCAATTTTATTCCATAAATTTCAGTACAAAACTAACAAAATTTGTAAGTTGGCTGCTAATTCATCGCCATCAAAATCAGAATTCCAAGAAATTCTTTGATATATTTGGGTGTTACACATTTCCAGTTTCTCAAGTTAAAACTTCGCCTGACTTAATGTGATGAAATTTAGTTCTGTGCATGTCGATTTGTTTCTTTTATGATTAAATCTATAACTTCATCATCAACAAACAATTGATAAACACCAACTAGATGTATTTTGTAACAACCAGCTGCTAGCTGAAAATCATAATGCATGGATTCTCTTGCATTACAATGAAATCGTCGTGGTACCTTGGCTTTTAGATTTTTTCATACTAGTGAGTGAGATGCTGTAGATGGACCTGGATTCGTAATAACAGCAGTAGATAGACCTGGATTTCGTAATATCAGCGGTAGATGGACCTGGATTTGTAATAAAAGCTGTAGGTGCACATGTATTTGTAATAACAGATTTTAAAATGCTCCCTTGATCGTTATCATTCTGATCTTCCTCTTCTGAACTCTTTGTAATACTAGATAAATCATCGCATTAGTTGGTGTAAATTCTGCGTCACTTAAATCTTCTTCAGAGCTAGAAGATAGGGTGTTACTGTAGAATAAGTTTTTTTTCATATTTAGGCCCAACAAAAAGAATAATTAATATAGTAGAATAGTTTTTGCCAATAATAATAATAATAATTAAAGAGGTTCGGCAGGATTTTGGCTGCGTGTTATTTTTAAGTTAGGTAGTTTCGCGCCACCCCTATAAACTTTGCTATAATTGAGGCTTTGCCTACTGGACCGCGAAAGAAAAATTTAACAATTGATAAGGAATTTTTTTAAATATATAAAAATATGACCTTCAAAACTTTCAATAATTCCTGGACTATTCTTGGAACAACCTTGGCAATTATATCATTCGAAAGAAAATGTAAAACAACATAAGGGTTTCAAATTTCGTTAGATCAGCCGAATAGTTATGATATTGTTGCCAAATAATTAATAATTCCTCCGCTAACCTTGGAAGGATTTTGGCAATTATATAATTTGAAGGAGAATGTAAAACAACATAAGGCTTTCAAATTTCGTTAGAATCGGCCAAATAGTTACAATGTTATCACAAAATAAATGCAAAACGGGTACCGACGGACCGACCGACCGACATAGTCAGATATAGAGGCTCACGCGACTCTAAATCGTTATATAATATGAATAAAAAGTGTAGGTTATGATATTTCTTATATGGTTGGACACATGGTTGGACACAGTGACGGCTCCAAGATCAAATTTGGGCGGGAGAAGGCTAACCCATATTCCTCCCTCTGAGTAGTCTGAGGTATAATAAGGAAATTAATAATTATTTTTCGATTGATTTCTTATAATTATAACACAGATCGTTGTCATTAACACCCTATAATTGTAGGTTCCTTACAATATGGTAATCAAAAGACAAATTTTATGGGGCTATGGCACCCTTGAATCTGCCACTTGTTAGACATACTGCTACTTGTTATTACAAGTATGAACTTCCGGGGCGTCAGGTGGTACCAGCAAAAAATATAAATATTCGAAGACCACATTAACCTCCCGTGGCCACGAAACTGCTTGGTACACCGGTGTCCCAGTTGGTCTTGGGAAAGAAAATTATAAAACAATACCAAATGAGCCATATGTTTCACATGGATTTTATCTTTTTAGAAGAAAGAAAAGATGCTCATCTCAAGAAATACACCCTCCTCGCACTTAAGCAACAATTTAACTAAGCGCACCAAGAAAAGTCGTGCTTGGTATTTCGTAGCAACCTTGGAAATTATGCTTGGGAGCGAATGTTTATACTAAGAATCCATACGTTTATGATATAATACCTTCAATCCTTTACTCTTCAGGGTGCTGACATGTTGGGACCTCAAGATGACTCTAATGTGGAGCCAGATATATTTGGTAAGGCACAATTTTACATTATATTTTGTTCGGTGGTTACCTGTACTTTAAGAAAAGTGGATAATTATAATTTTTTCTCGGATATATTATAGAATAACCTAAAATGTCTAGAATCCTTTGTGTTAAATTACATTGCATTCATTATCTGATTTTTTCTTTAAATTATTTCTCTTTAAAATATTTCACGTGTTTCCTTTTGTTTTATAAAGGTTCTCCGGGTCAGGAAGTTAGCAATGGTCCTCTGAACAAATCTGAATTCAAATCGATTCCCAGCGAGGAAAACGCGTTGCCTGCCAACAAGGAAAACGACTTCCCTACCCAAGAAGTAATGTCACCGTCACATCCTGTGCCCCCCGATATCGATCCAGCGATTTTGAAAGCCATAAGAGGCAATGGTTAGCTTCTTTCTTATTCGCTGTAGCAGTCCACTAAGGCATATTAGTACACCTTGAAAAAGTATTTCCATACATAACTTTAAGGGACATAGATACCCTCACCTTGACAACATTCGATTAATAAGAACTTGATGCTACTTCACGATTTTCTTTTGTGCTCACATTTATGCTGTACTTTTGGTATTTGAGGCAGGTTTAGGAAAATTGCGCTTCCTCTTCTCCCCTAGATACCCTTTTTGTCTACTTGGCAATCTACCTTCCCTACATTTTAGTTTTCTTGAATCCTACTACTCCAGTAACATCTTAAAAAATTAATGTAAATACCATGTGTCAAAAGAGGATGCGCTGTCAGATGGGAATCGCTTCAACAGCCTGGGAGGTACGACAGATCCTTCTGATTCCGGAGTTGGATCTCTTGAGTCTCCAAAACATGCGACCAAGGAAAACTCCCTCCCGAATGAAGCTGAACAGAAAGCACTGTCTCCGGTACCAGCTCCCCCGATGACTCCAGGACCCCGCCCAGCTTCCCTCAAAGCCTACCACCCTGACCTCCCAGAAGCTGACCTCGGTTTACCTACTGGTATCAGGTAAGAGGTGACAAAGTCGATTTCTTCACGTTGTTCGATGACAAACAACAACAATTTCCTTGAATGGAGATGTCATCAACATATGAATTCACATCAATTTTTTTTTTAAAACAGCGCTCAGGCAGAGGCTTTGCCGGAACGGCCAAAAACAGGGATGGGACTTCGCCCCCGGACCGGAAGAAGGTCTGCCCGACCGCCAAGCGCTAGACCCGCTCCCCCAAAAGTGAGAGAGAGAAGAGAAATACCACCAGAAGAAATGCCAAGGTACGGCAGTATCTTATATTCCATTTTATTTCTTACAGTACAATATGCCAAGACCTGCCACCTCGAAGTGATAACTACCAATCCTAAAGACTCTATTTTTCGATATAATTAACACAAACGTGCAAACCTTTGCACCCCAGTTTAGAACCTTATCTACTAAATGTAACGTACTTTCTTAGACTTGGATTGCTAATTAACTTTCTTATTCAATTTACTCCGCAAACACAAGATGAAGTTTTATTCCGGGAAAAT
This sequence comes from Ceratothoa steindachneri, assembly GCA_963969495.1. NCBI lineage: Eukaryota > Metazoa > Arthropoda > Malacostraca > Isopoda > Cymothoidae > Ceratothoa > Ceratothoa steindachneri. The sequence goes on along the minus strand of OZ018321.1, from coordinate 150,535,188 downwards.
AACTGAAAGCCACAGAAATTTCCTGTGCGCGCCATATTGTGCTCCCCGTAAACGTTTCTAGTTTGTACTGTTGAGCTGTACTCTTTTGTTGTAATTTTTTAATTACACTTTTTTTACATGATATTACAAATAATAGACCCAACTAGAAGATAGCAGAGTGAAAACACCGCTTCTTAGTTAATCCATAAAGAATAGGATTAGTCAGCGATTATTGCCCTATTCTGGTCGATTTCTAGTTGATGGCCATAGCGAACCATGGTTGGATCTCACATCTAACGATTCCTCTCATGATTTAAATATGCCATAGAAAAAAAAGAGATGAAATCACCTATAATTCTTAACCTTTACTCAAAAATAAGATAAGATCCACCCTCGACCAGTAGTGTCAGGACACAACTCCTCGCATTCCTTGGCGCGTTTTATGCCGTCTAAGAACCTCTATAACCGAATGAGTGTGAATTATATGGTTTTGTTTAAAGTATAACAAATATGTTACGGATTAAGAACAAAAGATAAGTATATATCCGCAAAGAGAAGTACTTAAAAATACACATGAAAGTTAAAGCCCATAGTAAAAAACAGGAAAATTCCTGGACCCCGTAAAAGTATTTGTGATTAAGTAGAGATAAATCCAACCGAAAAATCGAGTCATTTCCAATACTATAAAGTTAAGTTAGAAAATGTCAGATATGGGCTCATATCCAATTAACATAATTTAAAGTAACGTAACTCACCTTGAACCCAACTTTATCCTTAATTTCGTCTCATTATCTGCTCGAGTAATTGTGTTGGTTAATTAAGTCTGACACCATTTGTGATCATCGATTTTGTTCCTTTCTCGTGGTTATCTTGCGAAATGTCCTAGAGTATCTTCTTTGATCATGTTACCAGCCAATTTTTCTCCAAATAAGTTAGCGGAAAAATCCTTAAGAAACTCCAATATAATTTAGATATCATTTTTTACCAATTTATTGACAAACTTTTAAACTTAGATAAAAAACATCCTTTAATTTTGTTTGTTTTTATTTTAGCTAAATAAAAAATGGCACCATAAATTAAGAACTTTCTTCAGCAAAATCTTTAACAAAAGACGCTGATGAAATATTTCTACTGGTGTTATAAATATATACAAAGTTCTGTCCGAAGTGAACGTCCTATCACAAGCCGAAATTTAATTGGGAGAAAAGTAAAATGAGAGGGTGATTCATATATCTAGAGAATATGTGATATGACGTAACTGTAAAGCATACAGATAGCTTTCAATGTTAAATAATAAACCGAATTTCCGTAGTCATAAAACTCTTAATTAAAAACGTATGTTTAAAAAGTACACACTAAGCCTCAATTTTAAATATACTCCTAAGTTTGAATTCTTCGATCAGACTTTATCTCTTCTTTCATCAAACTATTGTCATCCTATTATCCCAACTTTATATACTTTTGTCAAATAGATTTATTATAATTTTATGAAAGATAAGATATAGTGAAAAAAGTGTACTTTGTATACAGAACCAAAAGATTTTAGTATGTTCGCCATTTTGTTCCGTAAAGCATAAGATGGGGTAAGGTTAATGACCAAGCTAGACTAGATAGTAGTCATTAAGCTTGCTCTAAATGAAGGAATAGATGAGAACGCGTTAGAGCAGAGAAAACGAGATATGGGCGTGACTAAAGTAACAGGGTAGTTTCAATAATGTGACTGTAATATTAGCAGTTTATTTTTAAAACTTAACAATGAAAGAACATCAGGATAACAAAGATTAACGAGGAAAATGTAAACACACAGTTGAAGTAAAAATGAATTAAGAATGATTATAAATGAATGAATTAATTTGATTGAATAAATACAGAATTTGCGATTGGGGTATTGATTGATATGCCGGGATTGAATAATTACATATAATACAAATGGCTTAGCAAAGTGGTAATAATTAAAGATTATAAAGATTGTGGTAAATTTTAACGTTACAGAACATAGATTGTAAATTTGATATAGTCTATGAATATGTTATAGTCAATGAATATGTGATTGTACGATACGATATATATATATATATATATATATATATATATATATATATATATATAACCTCAGGGTGGAGCTGGAAGTATAAAGAAAAGAGGGAAGATCGAAAGTGCGAGGGAGGCAGAAATGAGGAGGTCTACAATGAGTGGCTGGTTTCAAATGCGTCAGACAAGGGTTGTGATTGGTTGAAGGGAACTGCACATCGAATATGGTAATCGTATGGGATAAATATTATCGAAAAGTTGTAGAAATTAATTTACTGGGCGAGATGCATAATTCCTTAGATGGGAAAATGCCAACTGCATTTTAGGGAACTTTTGTAGTAGCTAGCAAAGATGTCAGCTGCTACATCACAAGCAAGTCGCTAACCTTTCTTCCATGACATGATATACTTTCTAATATCTATGGCATGATACATTTTGTTTATTTCTGGATGTTATTTTAATCCGACACTTAAGTGTTCTTTCTTTAAATTCTCAGTCTTTTGGTGATCGGTCTATGTAAACACCATTGTATGTTGTGTTGGACCGTCATGTTTGCAGTATGAAATACGAGGGGCGGTCAATAAGCTTTGCAATTCGGATATAAGGAAACGAGATATGAGGAAAGGTGTTTTATTATTTTTCAATATAACTACCCTCGATTTCAATGCACTTGCGCCACTTGTCCCTGAGGCTTCGAATTCCCGACAACCAGAAATCTGTCGATTGCTGTTCAATCCACTCCTGGATGGCGAGCTGGACATCTTCATCGTCCCCAAACCAGCGTCCACGCAGTGCAGCCTTGAGCTGGCGGAATAAAAAGTAGTCGCTAGGGGCCAGATCTGGACTGTAGGGGGGATTGTTGAGCTCCTCGAATCCGCACTCGCGCAGGGCATCTGGTGCAATTCTTGCCTTGTAGACTTTGACGACCCTGGAGTCGATCATGGGGCGTGAGGTTTCTTGGGGCCCAACGGGCAGAGACCTTGGTCATGGCCAAATTGTCGTGGATGATGTTGATAACACTTCCATGTGATATTCCAAGTTGTCGCTCGATTTCTTCGACCTTCACCCGTCGATTTTCGAGGATCATCCTCTCCACACGGGCCACATTGTCCTCGTTGGTCACGTCTGACGGGCGTCCTGGACGGCGGTCATCTTCAAGGGACTCACGACCATAGTGGAACTCCCTATTCCAGCGAGCAATGGTTGCATAGGAAGGGGTGGTGTTGGTTTACACTGCAACCATGCGTTCATTGTTCTCTTTTGCATTCTTGCCTTCCTTAGTCAAAAAATTGATCACTGCGCGGTGCTCAACCTTCTCCATTGTTACAAAATTTGTGACTGACGATCTGCGATCTCGTACTGCTTCTTAAATAAACGAGGCAGGAGCGTGCGGCTGCAGGTCCTGACTTTTCATAACTTGTTCCAACACCCCCGCAAACAGCCATCCCCCTTCCTCTGTTTTGCCCTACCGATTCGCAAAACTTATTGACTGCCCCTCGTATAATTAGGGTGAAAGTTCTGTTTTCTTTGTACGTCTGAACGTTTGCTACGCATTTCCCCCAAATTTAATAAGTCATTCAAGTATTAAAAAAGTACTTTATGAAAGCTTATGAATTTTTGTATGTTTCAAAGAACAGGTAAAATTTGGTGTCCATAGAATTCGTACATAAGTATAAATATTGTCAGAGAGAGAAGGTTACCCTCCCCCTCCCCTCCTAGAACCCAGCGTCTACCTGTATCGCCTGAGAAAGATGCACCTGTACGGCCCGACAACCTCAAGAGATCAGCGAGAATTTCGCGCGACCGCTTGATCTGTTTGAGATCCCTTTCTTCCCCGTCTCATCGCCTGATTGGTACCAGATCTAATACGTCGAGGACCTTTGCGCGAGCCTGTGATGTGCTCGCCGAGAATATCCCCTCCCCCCTGACGCGCCAAGTTTAGTGAGGTCCCCGTCCCCCCTTTTTGGGTCCCCCGGCGAACAGCTTCCGCCAAGGCAGTATAAATACTTCGGGAAAAGTTTTGAGAAATTAGTACCTTACAGCCCCGTGTTGGTTAGCAGCCACGTACAGTCTCGTACGCCCTGCCCCGCCTCCCAACGGCTTCCAGCTACGAATGCGACGCGTCACCTCTCTACCAAGCCTCGCTCGTACCTAATGCCAGAGTTCCAGCCCTACATACGATAGAAACGGACAGACATCTATCACTCGGGTATCGACTTCGTTCTCGTTTGGAGTACTCCATCGTTCTTTTCTCAGCGATGTTAAAGAAGAAGGAATTTTGCAGGTAGAACTTTGCAAAGCATCGAGTCAATTGGGCTTTAAGTAAGTTTCCCCGTCATTTGAACTCTCCGCCTTTCCCTGGAAGCAATCACCGTGCATCATTTCTTGGACTCTCGTCCTCGTTGAGTCATTTGTATCCCCAGCCCTCTCGTTTGGTACCCCGGGACTCATCTTATTTATTGTGATTTATTTAATTTTGCTCATAATATTTTCTTTGTATGTAGTAAAGTTATTTTTCTACAATCAGTTTCTCTAAAATTTAGAACCTCTAAGAATTCATTATTTAGGCCAACCGCACTCGATTTGTTTATTTAATCCTCTCACTGGGATCTGTATCCCAATTTCCGGCGTGTTCCCTTCGCACGTCAACGCAGAGTTAATCCTTGGATAGCATCGACGTTCGATTCTACGACACATATATTAGTTTATTATATCAACTTCAGCTGTAAACTGACAAAACCTAATTTTGGTGATTCGTTGCTCGATATTCGTCTGAGTTTGGTTTCTGGCAGTTTTTCTCAGTTTACGGCTGAAGTTGATATGATAAACACATGAAACTAGTTCCGTCTTAATAAACATTATGCCATTATAAAGTCGTCTACTTTCTACACACATACACACACACACACATATATATATATATATATATATATATATATATATATATATATATATATATATATATATAGAGAGAGAGAGAGAGAGAGAGAGAGAGATATACATATATAATTTTTTGCAGGCCCTCAACAGGAAAACCAATGACGAACTTGATTCTTGATTCTCAAAACAAAGACAAAAACACCGGAATTGATGATGACGGTGTTGACGATGATGACACCTTCACTGTAGGAAACCAGGAGACGCTTCTCGACGAAGATGCGGTACGCTGCCCATCGTTATTTTCCTTTCATTAGCTCCGTGGGGAGGAGGGACACACTCGCGCTCTCCTCTGTGTGAACTTGTTCCTTGATGCTTGTAATTTCCCCTTCCTCGCCCGGGAGGGTAGTCTTTGTCATCTCTATCCATCCTTCATTTTTTCCTCTTCACCCTTTCCCTTCATCTCTCTATCCCTCCCCATATTTTTTTTTATTAATGAGAATTCCCTCTCTGGTTTCCCTCTTGTTTAATATCTTCCTCGGATTCTTCAATCTTCGTATTCTTTCTTTAGAACTTTTGAAGCAATGGAATATCATAATAACCTTGTATTATAATATGTTTTCTATCGTATTATCATTTAGTTCCAAATAGCATCCATCTTCTAGTATATTTTTCTCTATATCTTGTATCCTATACCGTTTATAGTATCATAATATCTTTTGCTTATGATATCTTTTATCTATTATCATATTTTTCTCTAAAATATGATCGTTTAATAATATATATTTTACGCCATATATTTTATTTATTATCTTTCGCATCACATCTTTTCTCTCGTATTTTTATACTCCAAAAATCACATCAGTCTTATATTGCATATTTTGTCCCCATAATATCATTTATATCGTGCTATTTATGGTACCATAATATATTTTATTGTATAATGTCCTTTTATATCTTTCTCTTTTATCTTATAATGTTTTGTCTCAAACTTCCCTCAAAATATCTTGCATGTTATAGTGTGTTTTTTATCTCATAATATCCTTTATTTTGCATTCTCTCTTGCATCGTAATATCCTCTATATCTTCTCATTTGTCTCTTAGTATCTTTTTACATGAGAATGTATTCTATCTTCCATCCATAACATATTTTATGTCTTAATATTTTTACATCATATTATCTTTTCCTTGATGTCTGAAAATATAAGAGCGAATGAGATGGTTTTCTTGTGGGATCTTCTTTCGGGAGATTCCTTTTGCCAGTGACCTTTGAAACTCGTTACCCGAGGAAACTATCTCATTTACTCATCAAGAAGCTCGATATAATAGCTTCATCTCTTTTGAATGGAATTTTTAAAGAAGGTGAAGGAGTGAATGCAACTACGTAGTCTTCATTTTACTAATGACCTGAAAGAAATCTTGTGTACGTCCTCTAATCATTGACGTGACCGCGCACGCAAAGTTGAAAAGAAGCTAGATGAATATTATTCCCTTTCGCATTTTCATCGTGTTAAAGATTTGCAACTACCGCTTTGCCATGGCATTGGCATAAGGGCTAATATTGCATTCCATCGTGTTTTTCCTTGGTACGATAATTACCCTTTTCTCTTTGCTACCCGAGCTATGCAAATTTCTGGTGATGGTGCCATTGATTTTCGAATGATTTAATAAATACATGCGTTGAAATCCAATTATTGTGCCTTTAAACCCCCTTTCTAATATATATATATATATATATATATATATATATATATATATATATATATATATATATATATATATATATATATATATATATATATATTGCATCACTTCCCTTTTACAAGGATCTTTTACCTCTCCGGAAACCGGTGTATGTTTCGTAAGGTACAAAATCATTTTTTTGTCTCCGATTAAATCTCATGGAAAGTAATAGAAACTTGATCCCATTTTTTTTATCTATTTTCAGACAATAGAGCGAGTGATGGACACCGGTTTGGAGAAAGAAAAGCAAGAGCTACTTGAAGGAGACCAGAATGCGAAAGGGATCTTGGTTGCCCAAATTTTGGAAACCAAAAAGGAATTAGAGGACACCAGGAGAGAAGCATTTTCTCCAGAAACCCCCGGTCACAGGAGGGTTCTCATAGTATGTCTAATATGTTTACATTATGATGATGAAATCTTAGTTGAATTACATCTTTTTTTTTCAAACTTAGAATCCTTAATCAAAAGCACTTTGATCATTTTCTTTCACCAGGAACAAACTTTACAAGGAGACGCCAACCGCAGGAAAGAGAAAGAACATATCCAAAAAGACGTTGAGAAATTGACCAGTTCTATTCAAGCGCTCACTCGATCGGTCAATCCTTTAGGTGAGCACAACTCTTTTCTTGTGACAAGAAAATTAACCTTGTGAATTCGCATTAATACAACTTTTCTTGTTAAAAAATATAAATTGTTAACTGCGTAAACACACTAATCATTTTGCATCAATTAAATTAGCTTACTCTATAGAGAAGAGCCATTTCTCTCCTTGCAACAACATTATTGACTTTGACTTTACGGATTACTCCTAAAGCAATGACATTGCCTCGATGACTTTGGGGACACAACGCTTGGTGAAAATAACTCGGGTGCTTTGCATTGATGCAACTTTCTTCCTGTGACACTGGCATCAACTTGACTGTGTGGAGACAAATTCTCTGATTGGAGCAATTAAATTATATAAATTGTGTTAAAACACAATTCTCTTCTTTCGAGAAATTAATTAATTTGGAGACTCAGTAAACCCGACACTCTTCTTGTAATAGCCAGATTACTATGGTAACTTCTTATTGCAGCAAAAATGCTGGATTACCTTCAAGAAGACTTCGACTCGATGCAGAAGGAATTGGAATCCTGGAGGAAGGAAGAAAAGACACTCGAGCAAAGTCTCAAAGCAGAACAGAGGTGAGGAATGCCAGGGGTATGAGGATAAAAAAATTTTATACTATTTTCTTAAAGAAGCGAAAACTAACGAGACATCTGGATCAGATATTTAAAAATGCTTTTTTAAAAAAAAAGTTACAGGTAAGAAAGAATCGAGTATACATTTAGTTAGCTTCCATGGAAAAGACATTGCGGTAGAGATCAACTTATCCCTTAATAAGGAAGATGTGATAAGTTAAGTTGCAAATTAAATTGAACGTAAAAAAATGTAATGATTAGTTTAGTGGAACCAGACACCTGGAAATCGATTACATCAAGTTTGGGTGGGGATTTTGGGTGATCTGTAGAGGTATCAATGGGGGACATCAAAGTTCTTAAATTTATTGGCGTCACTTTTATTCATAATTATGCATCTTCATAAATCTCCCCCTGCTCTTCATATTGACTAACTCTCTTGACTTTGTGGATTCATTTCACAATAAAGTTGGGTCGCCCTAAAGAGTCACTAAAACCTATTCCGAACTAGGAAGTAAAATCATCTCCCTAGTCTCCTCAAAGAAACCTATCTATGGGTGAATAGCGCCCCCCTACAGATCTCTATCACCCCGATTAGGCTAGTCCAGTTATGAACCCCCACTATTTTTCCCTTGCCTCAACTTCACCAATATCTTCACGATCCCTTTTTACAAAAACTCTCCTGTGCAGGTGCCCTCGTTGGTCTTCTCCCTTACAAGAGGAATAAAATTCCGTCTCTCTTCGCAGTCTGACTGAGCAGCAGCTCGAGCCCCTCCGGCGGCAGCTGGAAGAGATGGACGCAGCCATCTTCGATCAACGGGATCGGATCTCAGCCATCAAATCCGTAATTCTTCGCAATGAGGAGAAAAGCACCCGGTTATTGGCAGGAATCAACATTAACTCGTAACTCATTTACTTATGTAATATCAAATCATGTATGTGATGACCAATCATGAATATGATGACAATCATGTATATGATGATAATCATGTATTTGATAAACAAACATGCATGTAATAAGAATCATGTACGTCATAACTAATCGTCTTTAAGATAACAATCATGTATGTGTTAACCAATCATGTATGTGATAAACAATCATGCATGTAATAACTAATCCTGTATGTGATAACCAATCATGCATGTAATAACAATGTGTACGTCATAACCAATCATGTATATGAAAGCAATTCTGTGTTATAACAATAATGTATATGATGACCAATCATGTATATGCTAAACAACTATGTATGTGATGACAATCATATATGTACATATGATCACCTATTATATATCTATATATGTCGTGGATGGCAAAACTTGTTAAATTTCTCGAATGTAATTTATCGTTTTTTTATCTCTGAATTGTTTCAACTCTAGCAATTCTTCCGCAAGGTGAGGCTGGCGTGCATCATTGCCAGCAAATACTTACGCCACTCACAGGATAAGGGATTCTGGAGCCCCGCTTCCGAGAACAGCGACCTCTAACCGGTTTTTTCGTCTTTACCGACGAATGGTTATCCGCGCCAAATTATTAGAGGCCTCTTACAACACGGTCCTGAATGACAATTATCGATTCTTCCCTCGTGCTTTACTACGCGTGCCGGCGTACGGTGTGGGCAGGTTCCAGTCCTCCATCATTAGGGTTGCGGTTAAAAGAGGAATGGTTTGCTTCATCGAGACTGCATCGGGCACGCTCCTAATCCATGCCAAATAAGAGGCTGTATCGAATAGATGAATCTAACAGCAACTTGAGTGGAGTGGACGGGGAGCGTCCCCCAGGCAGTCTTGAAGAAGTACACCATTCTTCTTTCGACGCTGCGCCATTTTGCAGTTTAGTTAAAAGAGGACTTTTAGTTGCCTTTTACGACCTGCGCCCGATGATGGTAGGGGGATTCTCCAGCCCAGGAGATAGGTTTCGAACCAATTTCGAATCAATTGATTTGTTTAGACAAACACGAAAGTTAGAAGAGACTTTACCATAACGTTTTAGAAGAAATTTTTTTTAAGAAAGTAGTGAAGTTAGTACAAGGTGGAACAGAGAGGACGGACGTTTTTGAAATGTCTATTACTCAGCCCCAGGGGAAGGGTCATATGTCTGGCAAGGACCATTCAGCCCGTGGTGTCTTAGCATTATTTTTCTTTTATTTTCGAGTCTGTTTCGAGTCTGTTTCAGGAGTTCAGCGTGAATTTCAGCGCCACTTCAACATTCACCGAAATGAGGCTGTTTCCACCCGTAAGACAATCTTACGCTGGGTTAATGCACTTCCTACACGAGGTACACTAATAAATAGGAGAACGGTGGGGGCCCTACGAACGGTATGGATCGCAGAAAATGGGAAACGTGTTAGACAAGCTTTTCTGCGGAGTCTGAATCGCTCTGCTCGTAAGCATTCCACTGAACTAGGCATCGGTAATCGATTGGTAAGGCTTATTTTGCATGAAGACCTGCATTTTCACCCCTACAAATTGGTCATTGGGCAACAGTTGCAACCAGGGTACTATGAACAGCGGCTTAAGTTCGCACGTCAGATGGAAACAATTTTTGAGGCAAATGACAACCTCATTTTGTTAATAAGTGATGAAGCTCATTTCATCTCAATGGCATGGTGAATCAACAGAACTGTCGTTATTGGGCTTTTCAAAATCCAAGGGAACTGCATGAAAGACCACTGCACAGCCCAAAAGTGACAGTCTGGTGTACTGTCGGAAAAGCTGCCGTCATTGTTCTTTACTTTTTTGAAGACAATAATGGAAATGCTGTTACTGTGAACTCAGAGCGTTATATCGAGATGATAAACAACTTCTTTGTGCCTAAATTACGAAGAAAACGTATGCCTATCCACGTGTGTGGTTTCAGCATGATAGGGCGACGGCCCACACAGCCAGAGCATTAATGCACGTTCTTTGCCCTCTCTTCGGTGACCGCGTCATTTCCAGGTTTGCTGACCCTCCTTGGCGCCCTCGGTTCCCTGATTTGTCCATGTGTGTTTATTTCTTGTGGGGAAACCTCAAAGCACGTGTGTATGAGCATCAACCCCGTACATTGGACGATTTGAAGGAAGCTATTCGCGTGGAGGTCGCCAAAATCAACAGAGCAATGCTAGAGAGAGTGGAAGCCAACTTCCAAAAACGCCTTAAGAAATGAATGAATGAAAACGGGCACCTCATGATGGATGTTGTTTTCCACACTTGATTTTGTCAACTGCTAATTCAATATGAATACATTGATGTCAATAAAATTTAGCTGAAGCTAAAATTAATGAATTTGTGAATTTCTCAAAAATGTCCATCCTCTTTGCCCCCTCCCTCTATAAGTTAAATTGTATTGAAGCTCACAAACTAAGTCACCAAAGGTGGAGAATTCTTGGGATGCCGTGGATACTCTCTGGGTCTTCCGCCTCTCATATTTGCAAACTAGGGGGTTTCCGTGGGGAGAATTTCCAGAACAAACTTCTATTAAAATTTAGAGGCAGGGCCAAATGTTTTTCCTTATTTTCATATCAATATGATTATAACGAAGTTGAGAAGGAATAAATGGAAATAATTTGTATATGCCCCAAACAATCAGAAATAATTAACAAATTACAAAATTTGCCACAACATCTAACATCAGCAACTTATAAAAAATAAGAATTTGAAGCTCGGTGAAAATTACAGCAACACCGAACTGATACAGGAAGCTCAGTAGCGAGTCGAGATTCCCCTGGCAGTGATCAGAGGATTTATTCTTCGACTAAAGCTCTCCACGAGGGGGCGATATCTGAGGGATGTGATGCTGTCTTACTCTTCAGTTAAGGCTGCCTTCAGTTTCTGATTGGAGGCTGGCTGATAAAATCTTACTGCCTCTTTCAGGCGCTGCCAGAGGTTTATAGTGGATTCATATTCGAAGGATGAGGTGGCCAATCCATCACCGTAATAATGTTGAACCGGAAACACTGTATGGTGGACTCAGACAACCCACTTTACACTTAACATGTAGCCCATATTATTACAAAGCAGCTACAATCCTTTACTGTCAGCACTATGTACTCTTGAGTCTACTGCTTCCCAGGCTTCCTATGGTCGATAAAAACTGAAAGGTCGACTCGTCTAAACATAAGACACGTCCCCATTGATGCATCATTCAAGTGCGGTAAGCATGTGCCCAAGCCAGGCGACGTCGCTTCTGCTGAAGGTTACCCAAAGGTTTCTGGCGGATTTACGTTACTTAACGCCTTGTACAAGCAGTCTACAGAGGATTTTTCTGACTGATGTATTAACCTTGCCATCTTCTTCTGGAAATTTATCTTGCCGCTAGACTTCAGTTTTCTTACGATCCCGAAGGCTCGTGTGACGCAGAGATCTGTCGTCACGTTTTGTACTATCCCTAAGTCGTCCAAAATGAAGTCTGTCTTAGATGTTCCCACTATCTCGGATCCTTTTTAACACCTGCGCAGCACCGTGATGTGATCTGCTGACCCTCTGGGTGATTTGTCGACTGCTGAAACCCTCCTCTTGCCGCTTAGGTAACAGATTTGTTTCCTTCAGAATATATGTCGAGGTTTTAGTGAGTGGGTAATCCCAGTCGCACTTCCTGGACATATATTTTATTACCGCACCGAGGTGAAGCAGAGGTAAAGCGCATCCAATACACCTACCTTAGTCACTTCCATTGAATAAGAATAACCCCGGTGCGTACCCTTTTGATCAAAACTAAGATGATGATCTTCTGAGTGTGTTCTCCACTCAGTAAAAGCCAACCATGGGTGGTTCGGTGGAATATTGAGATTTAAGCCGAGTGGATTGCTTAATAATTGCCAAGGGATCGTCCAAATTAGTTTAACACACATATAAAAAGATAATTGTTTCAATGTACATGAATTTGAAATAAGCAACAGCGTCTATAAATATAAATTGGGTTAATCTTGCACTGAATAAATAAGTCTACAAAATATCATGGAGATTACTTGAAAATTACTCACTGGGACGCTTGCGTCTTAATGACACCAGACAGAACGAAGGGAATATTATTATTGAGTTAAACACTGAATTAAGTAAGCACTTCTAATATTCGAGGGTCTGGGCTCGGGATGAGAATTCTAGTTCACAAATAAACTGGTGAGGTTAGGGGAGGGGATAATTCAATTAACGATACCTTTGAGTTCGTAAATATTTTTGAAAGGGGGCGGTGAAAATCTTCTGGTGACGATAATCGCACCTAGTCCGGCCGTTCAAGGTTACCGACTGAGAGGGTAATCCTAGACCGTTGATATGCTGATCCTATGCCGGATCACGAAGGTGAGCCAAACGGTGACTCAATCGGACTTCTTCCTCGAATTGCCTGTCCGATTATTCGGCTCCTGGAGTGAGTAGCCAAAACCGAACATCTAGGGTAATCCGCAGAGGGAGGTCCTGTTTAACCTCAGACTCTGAATGGGGGGGCCTGCGAGAAGTTTGGCACCTACAAGTACCGTGACGGTAACAACCAATTCCTCGAGAAGTTCCTTCCTTGCAGCAGGCGAACGCTTTCTTATGTGGATCGAGTTTCACACAAACTCGACATAGGTCCAAGGGCTTCTGCTTGATTCCAGGGAGAAGTCTTCCTTTTATTTCTCTCATGAGCAGAATCGAGAGAGAGAATCGAATTCTCGTACAATCCGTATCGTCGCGTGAAAGACCTTTTTTCATCTTTGGGCTGACGATATGTCATTCACGGCTTCAAGCCATCTCGAATTTTACGGCGGGGCGAAAAAGGGCGACGGAGAATTTGAGCCGAAAAGTGCATTTTAGGGATACGAGATGGCGCGCAGCTTTGTGTTGGAGTGTTTCTGCGTACACCTAGGTACGCGATATTTAGACTTCTACAATATAGTTACGTGTTTTCGTCATTATTATATTATTTTAACATCCTGTCCACATGGAATAATATCAAATTAAACAACAATTATGATATTTTATATAAAAACATTTTGGCTGTAATATACAGCATAGATATACCAAGATTTCATAGATTTCAATAGCATCACCATTTTAATTATTTTTTTAAAAGTTATAAGGAAGATTTAACTCTGATTTGGCTTTACAGATTTATTGGATGCAGATATCCACAACTACACCAACATATTCCTAGATATAGGCAAAGGAATAAGAAAAAGTGTAGATGTCCGTAAATTTTTTACCGCGGCTGTACGTAACTGATGAGATATGTAAGTCCACAGTATCATCAGATGAGTCATTAGTGCACATCGAAGACTTAATATTATTGTAAAGAATAATTATTATCATTTAAATGACCTCCTGTAATTTACAAGATCTAGTTGTGGCATTTATCGAAAATATTTTATATGTTACGCTTTTTGGTTTTGGTTTTCCTAAACGCCGTGAAGTATGTCAGCAGATCATCCCGTTGTTAATTGTTACCTCGGCAATTTCTTCTAAACCCAACTACTCCTGAAAGTGTACTACCCGCAAAAGTGTTGCAGTTTAGAATTTTCTTTCTTTCGCGTTCTACTGGCTGTTCCACTCTTCCTAACAGTCAACCCACATTCGTATCGTGATCACGTACAGTTTCTTTCCAACTGCAGGCACGACTTTGTCCTTTGCCATCACTTTACTCGATTAAGAATGTGTCAACAACAACCAAAGGATTGGTTTTAAGATAGTCGTAACTCTATCCCAAAAACAGCCTCACACACACATACACACACATAATCAATCACAAAGCCATCCATACACATACAAGACAGCAACGGATATAATCAATGGGTCCAAACCATCTCCTCAATGCCTTTTAACCGAATATCAACCCAGAGGAAAGATCTCTCCCAAGCCACAAATCGGTTCGCCCTTATTATGTCCTGGTCCGTTCAACACCCAAACTAAACATACAAATACTGCACTGCTCTGACAGACACAGACATCCTCCTCCACTACCACAAGAAACCAGACACAGTCCAACACATATTTACAACATGCACAACATACGCACAGCTGAGCCAAAACCTCCAGATACACGGATTGCGGGATCTCTGGGGGAACCTGTTCGGTCGAAGACATCTTCGAACATCTTCGAGGTAACGATTCCGCGATACTTCTGACGGCAAGAATCCGACAGTATCTCCTGGTTGGGTATCTTATTGTCAGGGTGGCATTTTTTAAAGTCCCTCTGCGACTGACACCTAATACTGTGCTATCTTAAAATTCCGAAAAAGAGCAAGACGAAACAATAAACAAAATCGCTAAAAAAACGAAATGAAACTAAAGCAAGAAGAATAAAAAAGCACGGTCAGGCATCGGCTAGAGGCCCGCCTTGCCCCAGTCGAGGAAGCATGCGACCAGCACTAAACAGAGTGAAATAAAATGAAGGAGACTATCCAAAACGTCAGATAGTTCAGCAGTCTGTGTGCAAAAACTCGCCACAGTACAAGGAACAAGCGGTAGCGCCATGTTCTTCCCGCTACCTGGTCAGGTAACATACGCAAAGATTACCCAGATTGGGGAAATTTAAAACGAATGCACCAAACACTTGGGGGACAACGCAGTCGTCGTCGTACTGGGCAGGGGAGCGCTCCATTAAATGGCGGTGCATCTCTCGAGTATGGTCTAATTCGAAGACAACAAAAAGTGGGCTGAAGCCATCGCGGTATGGGGGCAGTGGGGGGATCCACGGGAACAGTCGCGGCGGCGTGATGGCAAGCAACTTTAGATCTACTCGATCGTCTCCCATCTTTTTTGCTAGACAGCCCGGAGAGCTGACCTGATTCATGTCTGAATTTAGTGTGAATAAGAGGAAAACGCTGGTCTGGTTGCCCACTCTACGCAGACTCTTTTGTGTCCTTATCGGGGCTCTATTTCCCTGCAAACCCTACCTGTCCACAAACTCCTTCGAGATTGGCCGCGGATGTGGGGAGAACAGTTGGCGACTAAGGGAGACGCATTGCCCGCAGGTATAAGCGCATAATGCACTTTGTTTAAAATTGTTTGACGCAGAGCAATTGGTAACGTACAGAAGGCACTGGTTGCCAGACAAATAGCGATGTGGTGGATCCAGTCTACCTTTCGCAGTACACACTCGGATGCGGATATGTACACTCACATCTGTAGAAATGCTTTGAAAGAACAAATAATCTGTAGAAAAGTAAATCAGTAGCTCTATCAACACCCAAAATATTGAACGTCAACGGGTAGCAGAGACCCAAAGGCTGTGAATGTAAGGCCTCCAAGGTGAGACGTCAGTAGAAAACAAGCCCAGGGAAACAATATGAATCCACCACTTCCAGGTGACCGCAGATTAGGTACATTTCCGCTCCAAGGTTAAGCCGCGGAGGGCGGCAGATATGCCCTATCTTATTCATGGCTATGGAAAACTAAAACTTGTGCGCTTTAGCATAGCGAGAGATGCTGTTCAATGCTTGTTGTATTCTACGCACCAGAGTTGGCATTTGGGAAGCACCAAAAGAAATTGAAAGGTTGTTTGCGAAAAGCGTAGTGATAACCTCTTTCGGCAGCCCCGATGTGATACTGTTTATGCTCAGAGCAAATACTCTGACACTGAGGACACTTCCTTGTAAGAAGCCTTCATCTGCTCCATTAGGTCGGAGATAGCCCCTCCAACAGGTACGTGAATGGCGATACGGTATCATGGATTTTCTCTAGATCAAAAAACTCGAAGATATTATTTCCCAGTCAGGGCAGAGCATCTGACGTAGAGAGTAACTTGCGGAAGTCAACCTGTGCAGAAAAAAGGTAGCCTCCCCTGTTCCTGTAAAAGGCTAGTCTAACATTTACCAGTTTCTCCATCAATTTGCGCAATCAGGAGGCTAGAGAAATTGCGCGAAAATTAGGCAAAAGTGAACACCTTAGTCATTCACTAGGAGTCAGAGAGGATAGCCCTAGCTCACTTAAGTGTTGACGCATGGCATACGCGAGATCCTCCGGACCAGGAGCCTTGTTCACGCATGCTACGAGAGTGAAACGAAACTCACAACGTAAACCTGTGGTTGAAATGTTCTTCACCTCTAAAGCAAAGTTCAGTCTGTGAACTTCAACGATATCACGACGTGTAATAAATGCTGGAGGAGTACCATCTTAGCTAAAGAAAGTGGTTGTGAAAGACTCCACCACGAGAGAATGGGAGAGAGCATCAAAGAAAGATAGAACTTGCCCCGAATCTTCTTGACTCGTCTCTACACCTCTGCAAGGGGGGTTACTCCTTAAATGAAAATAGCTATAACCGCCAGAAAAAGAGATAGGCGTGCTTCTAAACATACCGGAACTTATCTCTTAGCTCAAAGCAATCCCCCGACGAGGAAATCGTTCGGGCGGATTTATAGCACATGTAGGAAAATCGGTTTTGTTTGATGGCCGTCTCATACTATGCCAACCACTAATTATGCCGGTGGCGTGCAAAACCACCAGACGTTCAAGGAATGGTAGTAAGGCACACGGAGATGAGGTTGCCGGAGAATAACTCAGCAGCCTCATATAACGACCTAAACTCATCGACTGAATTGCGGACCACTTTCTTCTCTCCAATCACCACTGAAGCGGCGTTTCAGTCACTATGGGATAAAGAAATCATAGTCGAATGGCAAAGTGGTACCTACCAGGAAGATCATCGACCACCTCCCACCCAAAATTAGGCTGTATCTCTAGAGAGCACAGGGATAGATTGAGGTAAGAAAATTAAGCGGTTCTCTGGAGGGGATGGGTGAATATTTATGATAACTAGATATATCCATCTTGTCGATCATGTCTCCAACGACATGATTCCTGGGCTTGATCATGTAGTCCACCCAGTGGAGGTATCTACCATTCAAGTCTCCGAGTGGGAGAAAGGGAGAGTGAGCAAAGAGTACGTGACAATCATGGCTTCCTGCAGATAATAGCTAACAAGGAATGAGAGGAGATGTTCCTCCGCAGCTCCTCCTAGTTTGCTAGGTGTCCGCAGCAGTTCTATTACAGGAATCTACCTTTCAGGTCTAGCTGGGTGGAGATGCGAGGGCTCTCTTTGAATGAAAGTACTTCACATTAATGGTCGTACGATTCCCAGAAGAATAACTCCTAGGGTTGTTAGCCAAACAAGGCGCTGACGCTTTCGAGACATCAGGAGAGATTGTGCTCATTATGCAAGTCTTTTCCTCACCTTTGCCTCAAAACCTATGGTGGGCGGGTCGGCTTGGAGGCAGGGGTCTCTCTTTTGTTTGGTTCCGAATCTCCAAGTCGCTACGCCCAACTTTGGTGTTGTTCTACTTTTGTGGCACAACTTTATGAGTCACCGAAGATGGCATCACGAGCACCTTCGGAGGGTTTGCGTGGGGCCGTTTCACCCTACAGCAAACGGTCATCTGCAGAAAAGTTCCAAATGGTCGCCGAAGCTACGGTGGTCCTATGTGTGAAGGAAAGAGGGTCAGAAGGCGCGAAATAATTAAATATTCAACCTTACGAAAATAGATAAGGTGCCCCGACGTAATCGTGGCTCTGGTCAACGACTTGCATCTTTGGTCTTGGTCTTGGTCTCCTCGACCGAGGGCACCTCTTGGCCAAATATGCCTTTCTTGGCCTAGTCCTTGCCGAAACTTCAGGGGGATTCGTCCTTCCTTGGAGCTTCCGCGAGGGAAGATGAATCCCTAGTCTTAGATCTCTTCTTCTTGCTCTTTCCTTTCTTTCTCAGAAAGGTGGGCGGGGAGTGTACCCGCTTGCTTCCACCAACAAAAAAGGCTCCAGGGCCGGCCTGAACGACGTCGTCCAGGTCTTTCTCCAAACTTGAGATCTTTGCCTTAAAGAGGCTACTAAGTAGGAAAAGGAGTCCTTCCTCTCCTTGTGAGTACTTGGGAGCTAGTGCTACCAAAGGAGGTCTTCGTGCAGGAGTGAACTCAGGTTCAGTGTCTGGCGCAAAGCTCAAGTTCACCCCCATGGAAGACCCCGTCATCTTAGGCTAGGCTACCGTCAGGATCATCACCATCTCGGAAAGGGGCGGCAACTGTCTCCCGAATGTGTCGGTATCCCTATCCAGAACTAATAAGGCCTATGGCCAGTCTTTTACGTCACTGGGGCCGGCATACCAACCTGCATATTTAAGAAAGGGGGAGTGAGCATGCCATTTCCTATAAAGCTCACAAACTTCGGGTCTATAAGGTATCTTAGCAAGGTCCAGGGACTGATGCCGCCTCTAGTCTTCTACGGGGATTATGTTAGGCCACCTGACCTCAACAGCAGGTAAGGAGACAGGTGCCGTGTCCATTGACTCCCTGTTTTTTTTACGAGCCGCTGAGAAAGCAAAGGTGTACCTGCCGCAAATAAAGTCGCCAGGAGGCAACTGTATAAAAAAGTGTATGGGAGAAACCAAGAACCCTTCAATAATAAGCACACTAGGGCGTCACCAACTTCACAAAAGTAGAGCTGTTCAGCTGTAGCTCTGGAGATGGCAAAAGGGAAACCACTTTGCCACAATCATAATGTTGTAGGGGAGCCCTTCCATTACGCAGAGTGATCCTGTCGTTTAGTTCCTCGTCCTTCCCCAAAACAAGGTTGGGCGAGGTTTTAAATGTTGAAAGACATTTTGAAATCCCCCTACCTACAAAAGGAAGCTAATAAACCTGTGGCCACTAAGAAGAAAAGTGGGCATTGATCGGCTATATCCTGCATTCAGCCGCTCCCGCCTCTCTCGGATAGGGTTTCCGACATTTAATGTGTCCACGATGGATGCGTTAACGGGGATTTTCACCACCCTTACAGCGATACACAGCAATCATAAGTTGCCCAGTGAATCGGTCTGTCCACAAAAGCCGCAGCTCCCAAATGAACAACCAGAGAGGCAGGATGGCAGGGCATATATCCTTAGTATGACGACGAATCCTCGACAAAAAAGCCAAGATCTGAAGATTATTTGTGGCAGATCCAGAGACGGGAGAGGAAACTGTTAGTTAGCCTGGCAGCCAACAAAGGCAGTAAAAGTCTTCTGCATCCGAGAACAGCCGCAGGGAGGTGATCAGCCCATTAAACACAGGGGGGTTTTATTGGGGTGAAAACCATATTCCCGTTAATTGCTCCTCAACACGCAGGACTCATCTAGCTAAAGTCCCATGCAACCTACTGGTGTTAAAGGCCTGAGGTAGCTGGTAAGGGCCTTAAGCATAGACAGACGGTTCGTGGGATAGTCATAAAAAGGAATGTTG
The DNA here is from genome assembly GCA_963969495.1 of Ceratothoa steindachneri. Lineage (NCBI taxonomy): Eukaryota > Metazoa > Arthropoda > Malacostraca > Isopoda > Cymothoidae > Ceratothoa > Ceratothoa steindachneri. Next base: position 150,515,221 of record OZ018321.1, on the reverse strand, counting down.
AGAAATTACTAGGTGAAAGCACAACACCTTGCCACAGCTCCGTTATAGAGTCCATGTTTACCCAATGAAGGAGCTTTCCTAATTTTCTGAGTCCCGTCACTTCGGGCGGCCAGGAAAACACAACGCCATGCTCTAGCTGTGGCAAGAAAGAATTAATCTTTGTAGATGAGGACCGCAGACATAAGAGGAGGGAAGACAAAAAGGGGAGGAGACAGAAGAGGAGGGGAATAAAGAAGGGAAGGGGAAAAAATAGAAGAGGCGAGACAGAAGAGGAGGGAAGGCAAAAGGGCATTGGAGACAGAAAAGGAGGGCAGGTAAAAGATGGGAGAAGACAGAAGGAGAGGGTAGATATAAGATGAGGGGAGACAGAAGTGGACGGGGAGACTGGAGAGGAGGAGAGATAGGAGGTGAGGTGAGACTGAAGAGAAGGCAAAACAGAAGAAGAGGGGAGACATAAGATGATGGGGGGACAGAATGGAAGGGGAAACTGAAGGGGATGAAAGACAGAACAAGAGGGGAGACAGAAGAGGAAGAGAGACAGATGAGGGAGGCGAGAGAAGGGAAGGGAGAAAGAAGAGGAAGAGAGACAGAAAAAGGAATAGGAAGAGAGACAGACGAGGGGAGAGACAGAAGAGGAGGTGATATAGAAGGGGAGGGGAGACAGAAGAGAGGGGGGAGACATAATGTGAGGGGAGACAGAAGAGGAAGGAAGACATAAGAGGAAGGAAGACAGAAGAGTGGTGAAACAGACAGGGAGGGGAGACAGAAGAGTAGGGGAGACAGAATATGATGAGAGACATAAGATGAGGGGATACAGAAAGGGGAGAGACAGAGAGAGAGTGGGACAAAGGAGTAAGGGAGACATAATTTGAGGGGATATATAAGATGAGGGGACAGAGAGACAGAAGAGAATTGAATACAAAAAAGTGATGGGGAGACAGAAGGGGAGGGGAGACATCAGAGGGAGGGAGACAGAAGAAAGGGGGAACACAAGGGGATGGGGAGACTGAATATGAGGGGAAACAGAAGAGGGTGGAGACATAAGAGGGAGGATAAATAAGGAAAGGGGAGACAGTAGAGGAGGAGAGACAAGAGGAGTGAAGAAGTTTTTTATTAAATCCATAGTGGCTCTTTTACCCGGAAGTTTTGAATCATGCCCACGGGTGGGACACTCCCCTGTCAGTGTGACCAAGTTATTGGCATTAACGTTGTTAAATCCTCTAAGTATTTTGAAGCACTCGATAAGCTGCCCCCTTAGTCTTCGATTTCTGACGGAAAATAGATAGAGTTTTTTTAACCTCTCGTGGTAAGGTTTGTTACGTACTGACGAGATAAGTTTTGTCGCTGGGTGTTGTACAGCTTCTAATTTATCTATGTCTTTTATTAAGTAAGGGGCCCAGAACTGCACAGCGTATTCGAGATGGGGCCTGACAATACTTTTATATAGTAGCATAATTATTTACTTGCTTTTATAAGTAAAGTTTCTTTTTTATAAATCCTAGTGCTGTGTTAGCTTTGTTTGCAGCAGCTGCGCATTGGTTTGATGTTTTTAAGTTTTCTGTCATTATTACTCCTAAATCTTTAACCTGCGGGGTTGTGTTTATAAGGCCGCCTTGCATTGTATAGTTGTATTTTTTGTTTTTTGTTTCGCTTGAAAGATTTGGCATTTGTCGATATTAAATGGCATTTGCCATTTTTCTGACCATTCGGTAATTTTATTTATATCAACTTGCAGGCTAGCCCTGTCCTCTTCGCATAATACTGAGTAACCTATTTTCGTGTCATCTGCAATTTAGATATGATATTATTTATTCCAACGTCTATGTCATTGATGTATATGTTAAATAAAATAGGCCCCAGGACTGATCCCTGAGGAATACCGCTGATAACACAGATACCCAGTCCGATTCCACGCCATTTATTATCACTCTCTGCTTCCTGTTTTTTAACCAGCTCCTAATCCATCCGTTAATTCCTAGCGTACGCAGTTTGTTCATGAGTTTCTGGTGGGGAATTTTGTCAAATGCCTTTTTGAAATCCAGGTAATTATATCTAATGATTAGTATTGTTATATAGGTTGAAAAGGTTATGGTAAAAGTCAATTAAGTTTGTTAAGCACGATCTCTTAGACCTAAAACCATGCTAGCTATCTCGTATAAGGTTATTGCTTTCGAGGAACTCTACTAGTTTGTGTCTAATGATCGTTTCAAGTAACTTCCCAACTATTGAGGTTAAGCTAATGGGTCTGTAATTACCGGCCTGGTTTTTACATCCATTTTTAAAGATAGGTGTGACATAAAGGGAGGGGGACAAAAGAGAAGGGGGAGACAGAAGGGGAGGGGAGACAGAAGGGAAAGAGGAACATAAGGGGAGGGGAGAGAGAAGAGGAGGGAAGACAGAAGGGAAGAAGAGACATAAAAGGAGCGGATACAGAAGGGAAGGGGAGACAGAAAAGGAGGGAGAGACAGAAGGGAAGGAGAGATGTAAGAGGAGGGGATACAGAAGAGGAGGAGAGACAGAAGGAAAGGAGAGACATAAGAGGATGAGATACAGAAGAGGAGGGGATACAGAAGAGGAGGAAAGACAAAAGGGAAGGAGAGACATAAGAGGAGGGAATATAGAAGAGGAGGGGACAGAAGATGAGAGGGAGACTGAATGGGAGGGGAGACAGAAGGGGAAGGGAGACATAAGGGGAGGAGAGACAGAAGAGGATGGGGAGACAGAAAGGAAGGAGAGACATAAGAGGAGCGGGTACAGAAGGGGAGGGGGATACATAAGAGGAGGGAGAGACAGAAGGGAAGGAGAGACAGAAGGGAAGGAGAGACATGAGAGGAGGGGATACAGAAGATGAGGGGAAACAGAAGGGAAGGAGAGACATAAGAGGAGGGGACACAAAAGATGAGGGGAGACAGAAGGCAAGGAGAGACATAAGAGGATAAGATACAGAAGAGGAGGGCGACAGAAGATGAGAGGGAGACAGAAGGGGAGGAGAGACAGAAGAAGAGGGGGAGACAGAAGGGAAGGAGAGACATAAGAGGAGCGGATACAGAGGGGGAAGGGAGACAGAAGAGGAGAGAGAGGCGTAAGGGAAGAAGAGACATAAGAGGAGGGGATACAGAAGATGAGAGGAGACATAAGGAAAGTAGAGACATAAGAGGAGGGGATACAGAAGAAGAGGGGAGACAGAAGAAAGGGTTAATTTTGTTGGTAGGCCAAGAGGGAAAATTAAAGGCCTGATGGAAATAAGTTTATTTGCATCAAAAGGACAGGAGCAGTTAGTAGTAACTTTAAACTAAGAAGCGAAAGGAAAAACCAACAAGGGCAATTTAGGAGAAGTCAAATTGGAGTTAACTAGGTAGCCTGACTACTCTGAAGAGGAAACTACTTGAGACAGACAGGATCGGGAGAATATACACAATTGAGGCAGATCCAAACTCCCTCCGAGGCAGAAGAAAAAGAAAATAGCGAAGGAGTTAATAAGAAAGCGTGTATTGGGAGTAGGTAAAGAAGCGTATATTCAGAATAGGTAAAGAAGCGTGTATAATGATGAGGTCCCTCGAATTTAAATAGAAAACCAACGATGGCATCTCTCCCAGAAAGGAAATAAAGAGAGATAAGAAAGCGAAGTGAGATGAAGTCAAAATGTACGGCAGATATATAACTGCAGATCCTTCTGCAGGCGTTGGGGCCTGGAAGGCACACGAATATAGGCGTTAGGGCCGGAATAGGAGGCAATCCTCCAATGGTCACCCGTAGCATGGTTGTCCCACCTAGACTCGATATCCCTGACCTGTCCGTAAAAAAAAATAGGAGACGAAAAGAAAGAGGTGGAAAGTATAAGAAGAAAAAGGGTGTGGGCTAATCAAGCCCAGTGTGGCTGCTCTTTAGTGAGAATATATATATATATATATATATATATATATATATATATATATATATATATATATTATTAAAAGTAAAACCAACGAGGCAATCTCACGCAGATAGTTTTTAAAGAAAGATCTGCAAAGAAAGTGCTGTTAAAGGAAGTGAAAATGTTTGGAAGACCGCGACCGATCCTACTACAGGCACTCAAATCCATACGCTGAGGGAATGCGGTCAAACAATCCTCCAGATGTTAGTTGCAGCATGTAGTCCATGTTACACCCGAAAGACTGTTGCGCCGTCAGTATTAGAAAGATTCTTTGTCACTCAACTACTCCATAACACGAAATCTGTCGATGACTGCTTCGTAACCATACCCGTTCCCCCCCTCCTCCCCACTCCTTCCCCCTGCCAAAAGGTGTTAATAACCCTCCCAAAATATTCAAATCTGCGAAATTATAACTATTGAAACACTTTCCTATCGCTCGCTCATCTTGAGAAAGCAAACAAAAAGTATAAATAAAACTTAGAGTTTCGGTAAAGATATGATACAAGTGTTTATGGTCCGATACCTGAGCGATCTTTGAGTGAAATCACTCTAGCCCATCCAATTACACCTCATAATAGAGCCATCTGCCAACAGTGCCAGTAAGTATTTGGCCTTTGGCACAGCGAGAGGCTCGGCCAGTTGCTTCTCTTCATTCTTCTCTACAGCAGTGGAGTGAAGCGGTGTCACGATCGGTCTGTTGGCTTATTCTCTAGACAGCTTCCCCCTTTAACCAGGAATTAGTAACCATCTGCACATCTTGTCAAATTAATTGGTAAGTTTACCACCAATATTTTTCACTGTTGCTCAACTTTCCTCTGTTAAATCGAGGATTTTGGGGCCAAATAAAAAATCTCTTTTGACATCCCAGAACAAACATAATGTAAAGAAGAAAAATAAAAATACTCCCAATAAAGTTTATATACAAGGCTAAAAGATTAATAAAATAAAACAAATAATTTAATCATTAACTCTATAATTTAAGAAGGGGATTTTTTTGAGTATTTGAATAATAATGTCATCTTAGTTTGCTTATGACTTATCTTTTTTTATCAAAGTTAGTTCTAATAATTCTTTTATAATACAAAAAACAAAATGGTGAAGTTCAGAAATAAATATAAGTATCGAAATTTTGTGAATTTTTTAAAACCCAAAGAATTACAAATGGTGAAGTTCAGAAAATTTATTTTTATATATCTTCTTCTATAACTATATTTTAGTAACGTGATATTTTGAAAGGGGGAAAATTTAGTTTAGATTTCCTTTTTAAAATTATTATAATTGGCGAAGTTCAGAAAATTTATAAAATTTAACCATGGCTGATTTTTTTTCAGATTTTAAATTTTAATCTTAGTAGCGAAGCCATTGACTGGTATTTTAAATGAAAGAAAATTTTTAATATTATTAAATAACATTGAGTATTTTGCTAAATGAAATTTAAACTCGTATATGACTTAGGGACAGTTTTTAGAGGCGAGAGATCAATTCCTTCAAAGAAAGTTCTTCCTGTTTTGAACATTTTAGAAAGGATAAGTAATAAAAACTTTAATCAGCAATTCAATTAAATTATCATCTTCTTCAATACCCAACTTGAGATAAATGAAATAAAACTAATTTATAACAGTGTCCTTCAATATTTTCATGTCCTCTTCCCTCCACCTTTTTAATATCTTCGTGCGAATGAAATTAGCCAAACGACTTCCATAATTAAAAATCTAACCAAATTTCTTTTTAGAAAATTATGCTGGTTACAATACATACAGTTTCAACAGTTTTGGATTATTTTACAAAATTAGAAATGTTAAATTTTACCTAATTTTATACACTTTTTTTTACCACTGAGCGAGAAGCTTAAATCACAAAGTAAAGGGATTTTTTTCCTGGAATTTAAAGCATAATAGCAACGAAGTCGCATTATGAAAAGGGTTTATATGGAGAAATCTGCAAAGAAACTGACGTAGGTGGAGTAAGTAGAATATGTGGAAGACTGTCGCAAATCCTCATGCAGGAAACGGTGCCAGGAAGGTAAACTTCGAATGTTGGTGAAAGGAAAGTCCCTCAAGCCTTCAGCTGTCGCCTGACATTCTGTTGCCATTCAGTTGGATGTGTCACCAAGGCTGAAAGCCACTGATTTGGAATAATCCGGACTGTTATTGCGAGTAATAAAGCAAATCTGGCTGGGCATCTTCACCAGGAAATATTCCTATGAAAGTGGTGGTGATGAATGAAATGAAAATGTATAAGTATAGAGCCCGAATCAACTAAAGAGGAAATTTCTTGGCGAGCTCGTAACCGAGAAATCGTCCAACTCTCCAAGCCTTGCTCAATTTCATCATTATTCAAAATATCGCGAATACTATTTTTTCTCTATTAAAAAATGTAATCTATGAAAATAAGGAGATAGTGTAATGTGAGATAGTGATTAATAAGTCCTTTTTATCTGTAGTAGCTTCTGATTTCGGGGGATAAATCTTAGTAAATACCAATTCTTCTCAACAAAGAATTGTGTGCAATGAATCTGCTGAAGTGACAAGAAATATTGGGTACAAGTTTGGATCAGTTCATCGAGCATTTTTGAAAAAAAAAATATTTCAGGAAAAAGGGTCATTAGAGAAATAACGATATACACTATCGTTAATTTTAAATGCTAGTTGTGTGTGCGTGTGTGTGTCATCTTGGCCCAATTCACAATAATGGTCATCGTCATTTGTTGCTTTGGCAGCTTTTACTATCAATGCAGTGAATTGTTGTTTTCTCAGTCAATTTTTCGCAGTTTGTTTTTTTTTTGGCTGATTAACTGCTTTCCTGATATATGCAGTCAGGTGTGAAGAAAGAAAACGCGACTTTCGTTCTGTTTGATCCGATTTTTTGTTATAAAAATTTACTTAGTTGTAATGTTGTGATATGACAGGTGTGGCGAAGGAAAACCACTTTTTCTGGTTGCGTGATTTTTTTATTTTAGGAAAAGTGCTGGGTTGTATTGTTAATGGTTAACAGAGGTAAAAGGTGTGTGATTGAAGAATCCATATTTGTTCTGGTGGAGCCAAATTTATTATAGGAAAACCACCAGAGTGTATTGTTGTGATATATCAAAAATAATTGGTGCAACTAGTGAAGACCCCACTTTTTTACGTAGGACTATTTTTTTTTTTATTGATAGAAGAGATAATAAGTGTGGCAAGTGAAAACTCCACTTTTGTTCTAGCTGAGCCAATTTTTGTTATAAGAATAAAAGATAATAGGTGTAACAAAGTGAAGACTCCACTTTTCTTTTGATGCGGTAATTTTCTTATATTAAAAGCTTTAGATTAAGCAGTATTTTTTAAGATAGTACAAGCTTTATTTGTAGATACACTACAGAGAGCAGAAAAAAAATTATAAAACAACTAGAAAGGATGGCATAACAATTGCCGAACTACCACTCAATTTGTTTTGTAACTACATCTTATGAAATTATTCATAAGCATTATAATAATAATTCTGCTTCGTGAGAATTCTTAAGCTCGCATGGTGTTATTACCGATGTTAGTATCATGTCCTCGGCGTGAAAAAACGTAGTTTTCGATACCAGTGGCATTGTGGTAAAGTTTTTAACATTTTTGTAAATACTGCGAAGACTGAGATAGACAACAGGTGCCCAAATCAAGCTCCGACTCTTTAAAAAGAAAAAGGAAAACAAAAATAGAACAAGAAAAGATGGAAAAACAACAAAGAGAAGTGTTAATGAACTGGTGCTCTCGGTTGATGGCAGACCTGCTTCTTAAAGAGTGGCAGGTGATAAAATTCAAGCAGAGTAGGAGATAAAGAGTCCCATATTCTAGCTGTGAAGAGAATGAAAGAAGTAACAACTCACTTTATGCTGAGGTTTAATATTTTTCCACACTAAATATGTTAATGGGAAGCTCGCTGGGTATTACATGGACAGGAGAGTGGAAGTGACATAGAGCTATGTAATTCGATAGAGCAATACCAAGAATAGTATTTGTATAATATGTAGAGTGTAGCAACTCATAGCGTAGTTTGAGTGAGCCAATTTTGTAGTGAGAAGAGGGTTATTGGTGAGATAGTATGCCTTTTCAACTCTATAAGGATGAGAAGTGAAAAGATGAGCCACCTCAATCATCGGAACAATATTCCATACAAGGACGAATAAGTCCCAGATAGATCCAGAGGAGATGTTTAGATGAAAAGTAAAAGGTCTTTCAATAAGGCAGCTCAATTTTTAAATGTGAATAAAACAAGTTGTGTGTAATATATGCACTCAATTTATTTTAAATTTGAAAGTTTTTTCTATGGCATTAAGTGTGGAATATGACGTCGTTCAAATGTCCGCCGCGGCTTTGCTTGGTGGAACGTATTCGGGAGGACCAATTTTTGATCACTTTGTCGCATAAATCTGGCTGAATTTGCTGGATGGTGTTCGTTATGTTGACTTTGAGGACATCAACTGTTTGCGATTATTTGCATAGACCTTCAATTTAAGGTAACCCCCCCCCCCCCCCAGTAGTCTAATGGCGTTAAATCGCATGATCTCGGTGGCCAGTTGACGTCGCCGCCACGCGAGATGACCCTGCCCTGAAATCGCTGGTGCAAAATGTCTATTGTGGCGTGCGCAGTGTGGTACGTAGCGCCATCCTGTTGAAACCACATGTCGTCAGTATCCATATAATCCAGTTAAGGCCACAGAAAGTTGCTTATCATCGATCTGTAGGTTTCGCCGTTGACGGTTATGGCAATCCCATCTTCGTTCTCAAAAAAATACGGACCGATGATTCCGTTAGTCGAAAATCCGCACCAAACAGTGACTTTGTTGAGATGCAATTGGTGCTGGTGTATCTCATGCGGATTGTTTTCGTCCCAAATCCGACAATTTTGCTTGTTCACAAATTCATTCATCCAAAGATGGGCCTCGTCGCTGAAGAGGATAGAAATCACGTAATGCGCGGAACGTTTGTCGAACGGAGCACTGATTTTGATAATAACATTTAAAGATTTGCACACGCTGTTCAACGCTATACCCTTCCATCGTGACTTGCCAATTACTACTGAATAGTTCACAGTGAGGTTGTCAGATGTAGTTTTAACAACATAGCCACTATTGCCTGACAAAGCTCGAGCAACCTTGTTGAAAGACCCTTTACATGCAACATCTGAACAGTGTACATGGCTTATTACAGACAGACTTAGCAAGGCTCATCATATGATCCTTCCATGACATTCTCCTGCTAATTTATCGAAGGAAGTTTGTCTTAGAAGCATTGAAATGCACCATGTTGGGTCCTCCCCAATCAGAGATACTATGTAAATCAATATTAAAGAGACATTAGACAAGCCTTGGTAAGAATGACAGCGTACAAAAGAGGTAGGCTGAAATTGGAATGAGGATGATTAATCAGGAGTATTCCTTGAGTGATAAGCGCAGCGACATTAGAATTATTTAAGGTAAATTTAGAGAAAATCAAGGAGCCAAAAAGAGTGGCTTTATTAGAGAGAGAGAAACAGCTACAGTACCATAAGGTTTAAACAACGGATGGAAACTAGATTTGCAAAGGGTTTTTTTTTAAATACACATATCTATAAAGTAGAGACCACTATTAGTAGTTGATAAAATGAAGATGTTACGAAGTTTAACATTGCATTGATTCCTAGCAGCTTTAACCATTGAGTTAAAAAACCTGGGACCACAACAATTTTGCGTTATTTAAAACTAGCCCGTAGCAGATCAGATCATTGGCGAAGCTTCTGCAGTGAAGTTACACACATTGGTTAAAAAATCAGAATTGTAATGTTTGGAAGAATATCACCGTTGTCATTGACGAAATTTCATTTTCCCATCGGAAATAGGAGCGTGGATGGAGATATGATTTGGCTTCTGAAGAATATTCAACGAGTTTCCAAAAATGGTTTTGTCATTCCTTTGTGAATGAAAATAAGAAGCGTGAAAAGACTACGCTGAGTGTTTTAATAAAAAATATATTAAACTTCCTTTAGTTATATATAGTGATAAATGGAAGGGTTATCTGTTCCTCTAAAATTAAGGATATTGCCATTAGAGTTTTAACCATTCCAAACATTTCGTCAATAACGATAATAACTGCCATACATAGAACATACAAAGGTCATGAAAGTACTTAAAGACATAGATGAAGCGGGCAGGTATATGTGTTTTATATCTATGATAATAGTTGGCTAGATAGCTTATTTATTTGATCTGCTTTCTCGAATGAGTTCCACTGATTTCTTTACGAACCTGAAAATCCTTTAGCTTATGCAAACAGAGACTGATCGCACCGATCCATTACCCACGATGAGGAAAAGAACGATGAAAGGGCTACATCATGCAGCCAAAATTCATATTGCCGTAAGAAGTTAATTTAACTACAACACGGAAGGTTAGGAGTTATATACAGTTTCTAAACGAATGATTTCTTCCGATTTTTCCATTATTGGTGGCGAATTGGAGTAAAAAGGCGTTATTTGGTAAAAATGGTAAAAGGAGTGATTTACAATGGGAATAAGCGTCAAATTCTATACGAAAGGCCAAAATGTATGAGAAAAAACTAAATTTTTTGTTATAGATGAGTTGTGATTGAAAGAGGAATTTTACCTCATTTCTAATCAACAATGCATATATTGTAATTTATTTTTTTCTTGTATTGGTGTGTAAGCAAACTTCAAACCTCATTCAAACATTTATTAAGAAAGCCAAATATAAACATTCTTCCTTCGTTTTCTATAACCTTTAACCATCAAGATTTTGGATTCCAAATTTATCGATTGCCTACCTTTTGTAAGCACGGGCACGGCGTCTCCCTCAATCGCCAATGGTTCTCACTGCATTCGCAGCCGATCTCGACACTACCTATGCCGCCGAGAGACGCCAGTCGTAACCTAAGCCCTTTGGGTTTAAGATTTAGAAAACTCCTTCGAAAGCGCGGTGTAGCTCTCGGGCCGGTGGCGTCTCTAGTTCTATCTAGGGCGACACCTTTGACCATTTGTCGCCACACATTTGCTCACAAAGCTTCTACAGCGCTAGGAGTATTGCTTTCAATATTATTGCAGCACACTTCGTGTTACGCTGGATCCGCGCAATGAACACGGATGGTTCTAAGTCTGAAGAGGTGATCGCCCTCCACACAGTATGTCATCATTTGGAAGTTCTTTTTAGGGTTGTTAGATTGGTCTCTTGGATACGGTCACTTGTATGGCGAGGATGAAGAGCGTCTTCCAGCTCTGTCCAATGGAGTGTAATGGTGGGTACTCATTGCTATACAAACCGCAAGGTGGTAACGTCAGATAGAAACCTTGAACATTCACGAGATTGGCGTCCACGTGAACAACTTATTACCACCCAGATGTCTCTACATAGATTTTGTGGCACTTGATCTGACTAGAGATTTCTTAGGGTAGCAAAACAAGGTCGACAGACCTAAGTCGCCTGCTCTCAATTAGTTTACAAAAGTTTTAAAACAAATTTAATTAACAAACATATCATTAGACCTTATGACATTCAAAACTTTCAAAAACTCATTGAAAAGTAAAATGGTTACCATCCTACGAACCGACATAGAAACTTATACATTCGAGTGCACACGACTAAAAGTACTCTTGTTCAAAGATAAGTGTTTTGCGGTCAATTCTGCCTTTAAAAGTTAGTTACTGACAGCAGATATAATTTATAAAGATTTTTTTTTAATTGAAAGCAAAAATCAACAAGGGAAGATCTCGCAGACAGTTTGTAAGAGACTATCGCGATATAGAATGGGTTTTTTAAGTAAAGTAAAAGCTTTTTAATGTACAAAAATAAATCATTCCTTTATCGAGGAATTCTTTCATTCCTACCGCCATATCAGAGTAAACTTTGCTATTTAGGTGCTGTTTAATAAAATATAAATGGTAATCACACGCTACAAAATTACATAGCTGTGTATAGATGGTGGGGGAGAGGCTCCCAACCTGATGCATTATTTTTTCTTCAAGCCAGGGTTCCCACGTGTGGATGTATATAGTTAGGAAGGATAAAAACACCCTGTCGAATGATCATGAATGACGTTTTTGTTCTGGAGCTTCATTTAAGCTTTGCAATTGTTGAACATTTACATAAATATGCACTAACTGTTTCCTTATTATTGAGGATCTCATAATAAATTACTCCTTTCACATCCTCCCAAATGCAAAGCTTCGCTTTCTGTTTTTAGAAGTCGAAATGGGTTTTTGTTTGTGATCAAACAGATGAAGAAAAATATTCACACGTTATAAACGTTGGCTTTTAGGCATTTTATTTGGCACCGAAACACCATGTTGTATAAAACAGCCGAGGAATTACTTAAAATGACATAGGCATTTGCTTGCTAAAAAAATGCATTACTAGCTTAAAATGTCCGAAACTTTGCTTGTTAAAAAAGGTATTACTATCTTAAAATAACCCTGTCATTGTGTGCTTAAAAAGGCATTACTAGTTTAAAATGACCTTCCCATTGCGTGCTTAAAAAGAAATTACTAGCTTGAAAATTATCAGGAAATTAAAACAGTTATCGTTAATTAAATAGCAGCAAATTTGGAACAATTTCCAAAATTCTAAGAACTTTTCGACAGCTATTAAAAAAATATGAACATTAGTCGCTGGAAAAAGTTATTTTAAGTGCTTTCGTATTCATTCAGGAACGTTACTTCCAGATGAGAGACGGACGAAGGGAACATAAAGTTGCGTGCCATTGGGCCGCGACTGTTCCCATGGACCTACCTCCCCCCTCCCCCTCCCATCATGCCGCGAAGGCTTCAGGTTGCTTTCTGTCGTCTCCGAATTGGGCACACTCACGGGACGCACCGCCATTTGATGGAGCGCTCCCCAGCGCCCTACTGTGAAGATTGCGTTGTCCTCCAGACTGTTCGGCACATTCTTGTTGAATGTCCCAGTCTGGGCGATCTCCGCGCAAATTCCAGCCAATTTGCAAATTGATATGAGAAAGTAGATTTGAACTCAGATCGTCGAACTCGAACAAAGTACATTTAAAATCGCTGTTCAATGCTGAAAAGAAGTCCGAAGAGCATTATACGGCTATCAAACGTCTCCTTGATTAACACTACGAAGTAAAGGGAAATGCAATAGGCTCAATCGATCATGAGTTCGACCCAGTATTCCAAAGAAAGAAAAATTTACTTTCGCAGATCGCAATGGTATTTGATCCGCTTGATCTCATTTCGCCAGTCACTATTTGTGGTAGACCTTTGATGCAAAACCTTTGGGCAAAAAAGCTAAGTTAGGACTCCGTGCTTGTAAAGTCCGATTTCAAAACGTCGTAGGCACTTCGCAGCGATATGGTGAATTTGGATGCATTGAAACTTCCTCGTTATGCCTTTAAGGATAATGGTAAGTCTGATCTCAAAATATTTTGTGGTGCAATCAAATCTTGTTATAGATATTCTATTTATTCTATGTTTCAAAACAATACAAACTTTTTTTTCTATTCAGAGTTTGCTCTTCTTTCAGTCCGGTTTTTGTCCTTTCTGGATTTATTAGGTGTTGGCTAGGCATTCAATGTCCTCACGCTGTTTTTCGAATCCTTCTCTCACTCCTTTAAATCCATCAAAATAATTGTGAAGGCACAAATTGTGCTTTTGTGGCTCTTGAAAGACGTCTACAGAATATAACAAAAATAGGTTTTCGATAAATTCATCTTCAGGACATTAAAATCACTAGAGAAGAACTTTGCCGTAAATCAAAATGAACATTTTCTTTAATTATTTGAGCACATTAAAAAAATACAGACTAGGCATCTCCCTTGGGAAATTTAACTACTAAGATGAAACTTTGAGTCTATGAACTCTCTTGGGTAACCCATGTCAACAAATATTGGCCTCAACTCGAATTAAAATGTCTCATGGAAGCGAGTAAAAGGTAAATCTCAACTCATTTGACCCCTCAAAGCGAATTCCAGCACTTTTTATATATCCCAATTATTCTGACTTAAATAAACTCTACCATATCACTTGCCTTGTGTGTAAATTGTATTTGATTTAGGTTAGTCAATTAGAGTCTTTTCCTGAAGAAAACAGTTTGCTCAAAAGCGATTCAAAGCAGGAAACCAACGCCCTCTCCCCCCCTCTGACCTCGATAGGGACCTCGATTGTTTTTTGGATAACAACCGTCTTATCAGAAGAAAATGACGAATATACAACGCTAACTTGTATGACTATAATATTGTTAATTCCCTATTGCTCGGTAAAATTCATTACGAAACCCGATTAATAATGGAAAATTTCATTTGAAATACAAGCATCTTGGAATTGATTCGGCTATATGAACCCTTAGAAGCCAAAGCTTTTGTGAAACAACATCCCGTCAACCTCTCAAAAGAATCCTTGTTGATTGCTTTGTTTAAAAAATTGAATTATTTTGCATTTCATTACCCCAAAATGACCAACTTCACAAAGACCCAGATGATATTTATCAAACCTTTCAAACATACTGGGGTTGACTTCACAGACCATGTGTTCTTCAAAACTTCAAATGATTAAAGTAAAAGGGTACTTTATATATTTATATTATTAATATGCCTCAACGTGGGAGCTGTGCATATGTCTATATCCTCGTTTGTCAAAACAATTCAAAGATTTTAAAATCTTTACGGACTTCCTGTCGTAGTCTATAGCGATAACGGTAAAGGTTTTATAAAATGGGGCAAAGCTCTCTCTAAGGCGTTGTTATCTAATGACTTCCAAGCCCACATGCTTTCTAATAACATCAGACACCTTACGATACCCATTTATGCGGTGTGGATAGGGAGTTCGTGGGAAAAGTTAATCCAAGTTATGCAATTCTGCTTGCAAAGACAATGGGACATTCAATAATAGATTACTTTGATTGTCTGACTTTAATCTCTTCCATTTAAAACGCCATTAATACCCGTCTTCTCACTCATTGTTCGTTCTGAAAAGGATTTAATCTCTCCTACTCAGAAATCCTCCATAAAACTTCATTCTAATACTAGTGTCAAAATTTTGGAAAAGTATGATGCTTCTGAACACTTGGACGTTGATCCCCAGGAAGAACTTAATAAGTCTTTCTTGCAAAGCTCTGAGAAGTTCGATGCTTTAAGAGAGCGATGGCTCTTCTCATACTTTTTTAGTTTGATATAATAAGATAGAGATCTCTTTTAAATCGCTTGAACAAATCACTTAAGAGTAGGGAATGTCTTTCTTATTCAAAGACCCAAGAAAAGACATTCATTTTGGCAGATTGGGCAAGTTCTAGATCTTGTCAAAATAGTGTGTCCCCTAAGAGGGGAATGGAAAAATTCTTCAGTATCTTATTAAACACATATATCACTTACGAACAGGATCCGGAAATTTCTGATGGAATCTGCGTTCCTGAAAGATCATCCCCTCCTGCCAAAATTTGGCATTCGCTTGCGCGCCCAAGAAGCATAATGGCCCTTCAAGCCGAAGTGAAACTACGAAATCTCGTACATTAGCATTAAGCCTTAATCTTCCATTAAAATTTTAAAAATACAAAAAAAAGTATAGATTTAAGTTCTTTTAAGATTCAAACTTTTGTAGGATTTTAACTTTATCCTGAGGGAAAGGTCATTAGAAAAATATTTTCGACCATTAGAATTTCCTCTTACCTCTTTCGTCTAACCTGCCCTTATTTTTTATGTATATCACTCTCTGTATGTCTATTTTTCATGAGTCAGGGTATCCATTTTTTATGCAAGGACTTGCGGTGAATGTTTGAGTATTCTGTTATTGAAAATTGAGACCAGTGGTCAACGGAGTACAGCCAACTTGTTCACGTTTTCACTGACTCTAGGAGATTCTTGGATGAGGTTACGCCTGCCTCCTCTAATTTGGGCTATGTTTGGGGTGTAGCAGATTTTAGAAGCGTGGGATCAGGATAGGTGTTATATCGCCCTTTGAATAGTTAGTTGGGGTCCTCTTTGTCAGTTACGCATTTTCAAAAGAAGGGAGTCAGGAAACACCATTAGGAGCATACTCGTATTTTGCTCTTTTGGCGCAAACCTTCTTTCACGCATAAAAGAAACGACCGGGCGGCCGTTTTCTTTATCAATCTCATCTCAACTTTTCCATTTAACTTCTCTCCTCTTAAGTATAAGATTTTTAAAGTGTTTGTATATTAACGCTAAGTTAATTTCAATTTTTTTGCATAAATAAGCTGAGTGTTTTGCTTCATTATTATGTACATACTGGTGTTAACTTGCATCGTCAAGTAATTTACGTTAAAGGAACTTTGGTTCTCTTACACATAGTGTAAGAGCGTTTCAATCAAATCCCTTCCAGTTCAGATCCCACAGCTTCTTTTCAAATTCCTTACTTCTTATCAAACTTCATTTTAATTTCAAATATTCAAGTCATCTTTCATCCCTCTCTATCAGTAACTACCAACTAACGAGAGAATTAGGGTCCCAACTCGTCTCAAAACACATCCTGGGAGGCATTTAACTTTTCAAAAATATCAATCCGAGTTTGCTACCCACCATAAAACCTTTTATTAACCAGTAAAGATTAGCTCCCTTTACATTGTGAAAGATTGATACTATCACTTTCACCGTTTAAACACCATTTAGACTCTTACTATTCTTTCGTACCCTCCTAGCGCCAATACATTTAGTTTATTATGCTTTCTTGATTGCTTATCCACCAGCACTAACATACTCCTTCAAACTTCTTCTTCTGAATACTCACCTTCCCTGCTTCAACAACTAACATCTAACATCTTTTCTTCACTGCCGCAACTCCTGCAATTGCGTATTCTCCCAGAACCCAAATCCACCGTCTAGTATCTTCCCTTGAGTTCTTGCATCCCCAGCGCCTTCCTTGGTTTCCCTACCAACCGCAACCCTGAGCGTTTCTTCCACTTATTGCGTAAAATTATAGCCCCATCACCCACTTTTTATACTAACTTTACCTGACCACGTCCATTCCTAGCCCAAACCCCTCATTGGAACCTCCCGTCTCATACACCCACTGCCTACCATCTCGTCCATAAACACACCCACCTGGAGCCGCATGGCTAAGTATCTTTCCTACCCCAGAACCCATCGTTTACCCTGTTTCCCTTAACACGTTCCATCCCGGCCAAAATACACGGGTTTTTTACATTCTTCCTACTATTGTGTACACTCCAGGAGTCGTATGGCAGTGTGCCCTCACTATACCAACACTTAAAATTTACATTCTTTCCATTTCTGCTCACCATCCAACCCCAAAACCGCCGTTTCCCATCTTCTCCTGCCCAGACACTCAAAGTCACACCCTTCTTATCGCGCACCATCCCGGCCTCAGCGTCCACCATTTTCTATCTACTCCAGAACGCACCGTTTACCAGGAACCGACTGCATGACAACGTACTCTACCAACCCCAGACTATGAGAATATACCTCAATGAGCCCAAAACTTACAATTGAGGGAAATATCTAAAATGGGATAACTAATGAGGGCATTTCACACACTGCAGTATGACTGTGAGAATGAAGATAAAACAGACAGGAAAAAGGCAGTGTACCTTATAACTGCGTACCCTCCCGAGCTCACTATATAAAAACATACACTATCAAACCCAAACCCTAACGTTGAGTGAAATATTGAAAAATTTAAAAAAGGTGTAATAAGAGAGGGAATCTTCACACATGAATAAAGATATTGACATGCAGAGGAAGAAAAGAATATCTGACATACAAACATAGATACAGGAGAAGATGTAAACAAGAAAATACACCATAGCCGCAGTAACGTTATGATGTAAGGGACGAGAGAGCGAAAAAGAGTTACAAGGAGTTACAAGCAAAGAGAGTACCCTAGGAGACCTTACGGTTAATTCAAAGAGGGTACCTTTGGACTAGCACGAGTGGGCATATGGCTGCTCAATTGTTTTGCGTCCCTAAACGGCCACTTTTCAAGACTTTGTCTAGTCTTGACTTGAACTGGTAAACAGATTCACTGTTGACAACTTCCACTGGAAGTGCGTCCCACATACCGCAGATACTGTAAGTGAAAAAATTTCCACACAGATTGCGGTTGTAACGCTTCAGTTCAAGTTTGAAGCCGTGATTGCGCGTTCTGTTCTCAATCAGTGTGAACATATCCCGGTAGTCAATATTGTCGAACTCTCGAAGTATTTTAAAAACTTCGATGAGCTGACCACGCAGTCTACGTGTTTCCAGCGAGAACAGATCTAATTCCCTTAGTCTATCCTCATAACTTTTATGTCGGATAGAGGGACTCTCCCTCCTTCTCGCTCTCTTCCTCTCTCTCTCTTTCCTTTCCTATGTGGAGCTATCATACACTTTTAAAGTGTAAATGATTGCTTTTCTTTATTTAATTGATATTTATATGTATATTTATATTTGACGGAGTTAGAGTCAGAGAAAGACGTGTGGGGTAAATTGGGAGACTCATCTGACTACTGATGACTCACTGGTAGATTCTCGCCTTGGAGTTAATTATAAATTACTTTTACCTACTTGATAAATTGATTTATAACTTCTTTTTTACATAATTACCATAAAATACCGACTATAAGAACGGAATAAGGAGGAAAAATTTAAGACACATCGAAAGAATGGAGAAATCTGCCTGGGTGTCAGAGAGGGGTGAGAGGAGTTGTGGGCGAAGGGGAGGCAATGAAGAAGCAATTCTTAGTATCGAACTTCTCCGATGTCTGGGGGCTTGTCTCTACTGGTTAATAAAGTGCTTTAAGTTAGGCGACTTACTCAGATCTAATGATTTACAAAAGATAATTGCCTTCCTAGAGATGTTTTTAGACGAGCTGAGTACAATTTCTCTCGTCAGTTGTTAGTTAGTTGTAGAAAGTGCTAAAAGGGGAATTGAATATTTGAAAATAAAATGTTAAAGTTAGATAATATTTTGATAATATGAATGAATTTGAAAAGAGCCTGCACATTGTAATGTGGAATACATTCCATTGATTTGAAAGTACGGGCAAGGGAACCAACGTTTTCTGAAAGAAATTTATGAAAGTCTAGCTTAGACTACAACAAAATGATGAAGCTAAACACTTATATTATTCCCGTAAAGAGCCTAAATTAACTTATTCTTATTCACAAACACTACTAATATATACAAAGGGGAGAAGTTAATTTGAAAAGATAATCGCTTGAAAGATTGTCCACGCCGAAAGATCACACGGCTTAAGCGCCTACTTCTATCGGTGAATCTTTTCACTCTGCCTTTGAAAATTTGTATAAACTAAAGGACCCCACACAAACTCACCAAGGGACGGGGCTTGATCGAAGAATTTCCATCCCGATACAACCCCCTCCAAAATGTAGTTCTATCTCAATAGATGGATAAAGTGCGATAGACACACAAATGAGGAAAGGGGGAAATCGAACAGTTGAAAATATTTTCTAACGGAAAAGTAGAATAAATAAAGGAAGAAAGATTGAAAAGTGAGAAAGTCTGCGTTGTGTATAATTTTTGACCTTGTGCTGGTTTATCATTAATCTGTAAATCCTATATTAGGTTATTATATTGAAAATACCAAGCTAATAGTCCTAAAATGAACTCTTTTAATTTTACCGCCTCGGCCTCTTCTCATCCCAAAACCTTATCGACGGCTAGCCTCCATTGACATCCCATCCCTCCTTAATGATGTGTCATCTAATTTATCCCCCCCCCCCCCGACGCCCTAACCAAATCTTCTCATCCTTGAGTCAATCCCTCCTAACTTGCTTTAATGCTCACTCCCCCATTATTACCCCTTTGTCCCCTCGCCGTCACAGCGCCCCATGGTACTCGCTGGAACTCCTACGCTCCTCTTCGTGAAGCTCGCTCCAGTGGGCAAGATACAACTGCTCTTTCACTCACTTACCGTCTTGCGACATTTCTCTACTTGGCTAAACTAAAATCTACTCGTGAAGCCCATTCGCGTAAATTGTTAGCCGACAATAAGAATGACCCCCGCCCCGTTTTCCGCCTGCTCTCTTCCCTTACCTCCTCATACCAAGTCCCCACCCCCATCAGCCCCACCATCCTCTCAAAATTCTTTGCAGATAAGGTCATCAACCTTCTTACCTCGCCCACACGACTGTCTAACCAGGCCTTTCACATTCTCCCTGATAACCTCTCCCCAGCCGTTCAACGTATTTCCTGCTGTGACCGCTTCTGAGTTGTCTGCCTTACTCTCGCGCTCTAAAAAATCTGGCTCCCCTTGTGACTCGTTCCCCTCAAAGCTATTAATCAAAATATTGCCTGTCATACTCCCAATGCTCCTCCACCTGTTCAATACCTCCCTTGCTACTGGTGTTGTCCCTTCTTCCTTCAAATATGCCCAAATCCGTCCGATCCTTAAAAAGCCGAAGCTTAACCCTTCCGACTCAGCTAGCTATCGCCCGATCTCGCAACTTCCCTTACTCTCTAAGGTCCTTTAGAGAGTAGTTGTTTCGCACATTAATTCTCATATCGTTGCCTTTAATATTGATGAGACTTACCAAACAGGTTTTAGAGCTGGGCACTCTACCGAAACCGCTCTACTCAATGTTACTGATTGATTACGTAGAGCTGCAGACCATGGTTGTACCTCCATCCTCCTTCTACTTGACTTCTCCTCTGCCTTTGATACTATTAACCATTCCGTCTTGCTCAATCGCCTCCACTCTTTCCTGGGCATTTCTGGCGTTGCTTTCGACTGGTTTCGCTCTTACCCTTCGTCTCGCACCCAATCTGTGGTGATTGCCGATGTCTCCTCTGACCCCACTCCGATTCGCTTTGGTGTCCCTCAAGGCTCTGTCCTCGGCCCTCTCCTCTTTCGTATCTACTTATTTCCTCTTAGCTCCCTCCTACGTAATCTCGGTCTATCCTTCCAACTTTATGCCGATGACACTCAAATCTGTATTTCCTCTTTCCCCTGGACCATTGCCCACTCAATCTATGGCCTTCTATCTGCCTATTCTTCTATCTCGGATTGGCTATCGGCTAACTTCCTTAAACTTGACCACTCCAAAACTGAAGTTCTTCTGGTGGTACCCCCGTTCTAGTATACAAAGTTAAATCCCTCTTTCCCTACCTCCCTGGGGGGGAAACTCTGTCGCTTTCTCTTACTTTGTTGAAAATATGGGCGTTGTGTTTGATGACCATGTCTCCTTCAAGCCCCACATCCACAATATTAACAAATCTTCCCCTTTGTTTCATCCATAACTTCTCCCGCATTCACTCTCACTTCGATCGCCAAAGTCTTGAGAGTGCTGTCCACGCTTTCATTACCTCCCGCCTTGATTACTGTAACTCTCTTCTTGTAAATCTACCATTTTCCTCTCTACGTCCACTCCAGCTAGTCCAGAACTACGTTGCCCGACTACTCCTCCGTTGCTCTCGCTTCTCCCCTTCTAAGCCCCTGCTTCAGGAACTTCACTGGTTACCTGTCAGATATCATTCTCATTTCAAGATTCTTCTCCTCACTTTCAAGGTCCTTCACCAAAAGGCCCCAACCTACCTTTCCCAACGTCTCGCCCCTCGTGCCCTCCAGTCACCTCATGCTCCTCTCCTTAGCACTCCTCGCTCGTCCCTCTGTTCAATGGGCGCTCGCTTCTTCTCAGTCTGTGTCCCCAAGTTTTGGAATGCTCTTCCAGCCGTAATTAGATCTGCTGCCTCACTTACCACTTTAAAGCGACTCCTGAAAACGCATCTGTTCAGGATTGCCTACTCACCCACCTGTTCTTAGCCCACAGCCCAACGTGCGCTCTGTGAAGGCTTCCGGCCTTGAAGAGAGCATTATAAGAAATTTACTATTATTATTATTATTATTATAATTAAAAGATCCATCTAAAACACTTCCATTTTAAGGCTGTCAGATTAGCTTATTAGGTACAATCGTATGGTGTGGATGATGAAAAAAATGGCCCGGTTATTGAGAAAAAGCACAGAATTGTGATAGTATCCTTTGAATGGTAAGGCCAATAACATTTTAATCGTTCCATCGTCTCGATAACAAATGTCCTTGTAAAAAGGTTCAGGATGGTGGTAAAAGCCTCTAGTTGGTGGCAAACGGTTCAAGATGGCTCAGGATGCAGGAACAAAACAGGATGGTACCAAAACATCAGAGCTGTATTAAAGCTCAGTCGGGTGGAAAAGGGCTAAAAAAAGAGATCAGTAAGTCTCGAAAGTTCAAAAGAGACACCATGGTGGAAAAATACTCAAGATGGTCCAATCTTTCCATCAGAGCCTGCTGAATAAAATATGACGTAATTTTGCTAACGTTAATACGACTCAATCTTCAAATATTTGAGAATAGTTAATGAGGAAGGAAACCAATCATATACACCAAACCTCACAAATGGTAGCGTTGTATCTTAAGAAGTGACTGAAAATGCGAATTAACAAAAGACTAAGCCTCAAATTTAAATTCTTCTCCCAGGAAAACAGGCTTCGCCACTCCCCCCTCCCCCTGCAGGAAGAGATTGCGCTTCGCTACTAAGATTAAAATTTAAAATCTAAACAAAAGCAGCCATGGTTAAATTTTTATAAATTGTTTGAACTTCGCCAATTATAATAATTTTAAAAAGGAACTCTAAACTAAATTTCACCCTTTCAAAATATCACGTTGCTAAAATATAGAGTTATAGAAGAATAAGATATATAAAAATAAATTTCCTGAACTTCACCATTTGTAATTCTTTGGGTTTTAAAAAATTGACAAAATTTCGATATTTATATTTATTTCTGAACTTTGATAAAAAAAATATGTCATAACCAAACTAAGATGAAATTATTATTCAAATACTCAAAAAACTTCCCTTCTTAAATTTCAGAGTTAGTGATGATGATGATGATGATGATGATGATGATGATGATGATGATGATGATGATTAACAGGAAGAAATTTTATAGATTATTTTTTAAAATAGCTCAACAATGCCCATATTTGAGTACATGATTTCAGTTAAAATTGGAGTAAGAACCCAGATATCATAACCATAAAATTTTATCTCTAAGCTTATTTTTCGTTGATTTGTATTTTCCTGAATTTTCTAAAGACCTCTTCTACTAATTTAACTTTCTGTTTTCTTCTTTTTAGGCATCGGCAGGATGAAGGATGTCTACTTGAAAGCCAAGGAAATCCTTGGCAAGAAGCCTATTAAGAAAGGGGAGGTAATCATGAGCGCGGAGCCGTTTGCTTACGTCATCGACGCTCATCAGGCCGGGGGATATTGCGAGAACTGCCTAATTTCATCGAGGTAAGCAATGGTTCCATTTCGATTTGATTCTATTTTAATATTTCGTTGTAAAAAGGGTTGTATATTAGCTCTATTCGCAGAATATTGGCTATAAACGTATAGACAGTCTTTCAAACGAACCGGATGAAATTGTGTTACGTATTGGTAATAAAAATAAGCAGCATAAGTTGGCATCAGCTCCCGATAGGAAAGGTAAAAAATATTTTGGGCGAAATCGATTAAGGAAATAAATACAAAAATCCCTCCTTTTAAACACTCGGATTTTAGAAATCGTTCCAACCCTGTAGAAAAGGTACAAAAAAAAAATTGTAAGTAAAGGAGAAAACCAACGAGTGCATCTCCAATGGAAATGGATTTTTTTTTTAGTTCATAATGTTCGGAATTCCAAAAGTAGAGAAGGTAAATTAGCCCGAATATTCAAAAGACGATACTACTTGGTTCGTTACATATCAACAAGGTATTTGTGGCTGTCGACCTCGCAAATATTGAAAACCTAAGAATTGTCTCCTGCTTAGTGATCGATTCTTTTGTTGGTTCGCCAACGCTCAATGGAGAGTCGAGTGTGGCATGGGTATTGCGAAGCCATGCCCACACTGACATCAAGAGGATTTTGTGCCCTACCTGCCACAACTTTTCTGTCATCTGCCTTAACTGGGGATGTTGGACATCTTGTGAAGAGATTTGATTACCCTGTTAGGTCCAAGCATCATAAAAAAAATCTCCTCTCTATGCTACTCGCATTATATACATTCCAACATTTTCACTTATACTAACTTCATTAATTACTTTACACAAATTTTCACGTAGACTATTGTTGAAGATACCCTCAAAGAAAGAAAGGGAAAGAAAATGGCTAAAAAAAGTAGCTATTAAAGCGGAAGATAGTACAATCATCAAGGATCAAGAAAGAATCGTTAAAAGAGCTAAGGAGTGCAGTATTTCCTCAGATATCGCAAGGGGTAGGTTCCACCCCCACCCCTTCCTCTCCCGATACGTGAAAATCCGCGAAGTAGAAACGATATGTTTATTACGTAATTTACCCCTTTATAAACCCTCCCCGCAATCTTATAAACTTTCCCCACACCATAATAAACACTTTTTTTGCACTCGAAGTATGAAAGAGACTACAGTATTTTGAAAAGAAAATATTTGTATATAGACTACTTTTTAATCATATTACCAACATTAAAATTTCGTATGGGTACTCACCAGCGAAGATACTAACCCTTGAATGATGACGATGAATTAACTGTGCAGTACTAAACGATGAAGCTGATGAGAATATTGAGATGAATGTACTGCACAGCAAAGAAGAGCATTACATCTCTTCTAAAGGCGCCGCATCAGCGGGCCCTTCATCAGGTGGTGCGATATTTCGTCGGCAGCGTATGTAACATCGGTTGCCGCTGAAAGCGTAGTCACGGCTTCTTTCTTTTTGCGAGTGAGGAACATAGTGATGGGCAATTGCTGGCGCTACCCTTTCTAATGGGCGAGGAGATTTTTATATACTTTAGTAGCGCTGTCGATTGCATTTTTAAATTTTAAAGCACGAAGCATCTGGGGGCCCCATTCGTCAGCCATTTTTTGGAAGTTCTTTCTCCGTTCTAACCATAGTTGCGAGGCGTTCCAGTAATAGACCGACTTCTTCCTCTGCTTTATCCTCTGGATCATTTTGTTCTTGTTTCTTCACTTGCTGCCTTCGTCACTTTTGTCCGGTCCTTGTCCTTTAATGGATTTGAGTGGGCCTCTATCAGGTCATTAACATCGTCTGGAGTCATATTGATGAAACCCTCTCCTCTTCCTAATTTTGCCAGCTTCCCTCTCTTATCTACGGCAGATGGGTGGATTTCGTCCGCAGAGAATCCCTTATGTGGAATCAATCGCACCGCCCTATCATTCTCATTTGCACTATTAAACATTTGCATGTACACCTCCTTTTTACTTTCTACTTTTTAATACACGCTACACATTGGCATTCCACCATCCAACATTTCGCTTTCTCTTTCCAGTTTTGACACACATACAGCCTTTGCACTATCTTCTTTTAATTTTGTTTTGCATTTGCTCTAACTCCATACTTGCACTTGCACTTATTTCATCTTTTCTTCTCTCAACCATTCTTACATATTCTCTCTTTTATCTGTGATTCAATAACCTTTCACTTCCGATTCCACCTTCCTCACGTCTTCACATCAAATATGCCGATCATCATATTATATCTTACTAGGCACAGACCAATCATACATTCAAGTTCTCCCCCTTTTTAGAAGGTACCCAATGTGTATTTGTTCACATCTTTATGCGGAAAGAATGTGTTTGCTACACATAAGTTGCTTTCAGCATAGAACCTGACCACCTTCTCTCCATTTTTATTCTCTCCGGGTATACCAAAAGCATCAGTTATCCCTTCTCTCATTCTGTCACTTCTTCGTCCATTCATATCTCTTTACCCAATTCCGTCCATCACTCGTCTCAAATCATTCCAGAAGTTGTTCTTTTTAGTTTCGCTCATACAATTACATGGTCTACATATATATTACAACCACGCAAAGATTCGCCCTTGCAAATCTCAAATACCTACATAATTCTCGAGTCAAACATCCATTCCCAACCATTGCATCATACCACTCTCTCTCAAAAACACTACAACACCGCACCGTCTTTATTTCTACCACCTCGATCTACAACCGATTGCACTCCATACCCCATCCACACAAACCCTTCATTTCATTTTTGTCTCACATTGAGCAAACAGCTGCAATTCACACGTTGGTGCAGGATAATCAGCGCTTCGAGGATAAAACCTGTTGGGGAGGTGGTTCTTAGACTAGGGGACTTCCTATCTAGGCTTAGTTGCCTTTTACGTCACGCGCTGGATGACTGTATGGTTTTCTTCCTGTCCCGCCTACGTGCAGAAGCAATTTATTAATTTCTTCGTTTGGGGTGCATTGATGGAAAATAGGAGGTAACTGTAAAATTATTAAATGGATCAAAAGCAAACTGCTCAAAAATTGTTTTGGGAAGCAATAAGTTAAGCTGATCCCAAATACGAAGACGATTAATTAATGGAATTAATTTTCATTCTTTGGAAAGAAGACATAGAAGACTTTCAAAATTCTGAAAGTTTTCATAAATGTTTAAGTGGGATAAAAATTAAATGGACCTCGTTATCAGCAGCAATAAGTTTCAAAACCCAGCCGCGATGAAGAACAGATTTGAGACAACCATCGGTATTTCCCGTCAACTGATTGTGTCACGCCAGACTGTCTCAAATCGCTTGAGAGATGTGGGTCTAATAGATCGGTGCTCTCCTAAGAAAACACCTATAAGTAATAGAATACAGCGGCTAGGTTAACCTTTGTTACTGAGCTTGTCCTATGGGGTGCTGAAAAGTGAGAAAGAGTGTTTTTAACGACGAAAACAAATTTAATTTGTTCGAATAGGCTGGGAAACAGAGTGTAAATCATCGTACGAGTGAAAGATTGAGTCCCACTTACATGAAAAGACGGATTAATTTGAAGGTGGTAGCATTATGGTATGGGGCATGTTTTCAAGCGTTGGCTTCTGGCTGCTCGTCCATTTACGCGACAAAGTAATCGTTACGGTATAAGAGAATCGGATTCGAAAACATGTGATATCCTCTTTTTGAACATCGGGAGCCTGTTTTCATGCAGGTCAATGGTCCGTGACACGCAAAAATGACGGTCAAGCAGTGCTTGGATCAGGAAAATATCGACGGTACGAATTGGCCTACGTAGCACCCTGATTTAAGCCCAAGAGAAAATCCATGAAACCTACTCTGTGAACATTTTGGGGTTCGGAAACTGACGTCTGTTGAAGAACTCTGGCAAAGATTGAAAGAAGAATGGAATAAACTCACGCGCTAACAATGCTACAAATTGATGAATTCCTGCGGCCCAAGATGTGTTCAAGTTATTCAGAACAAGAACCCGCATCTTTCTTATTTTATATTGCTTAATTGTCTATGAGATAGTTATGTTGTTTTCTTGTTATTGATGCATTTATACTACCAATCTCTAGTTTGGGACGCGTTCTTTCTTTAAATACACATTATTTGCCTTAACTTTCTTTAGTCCCGTTGTACGGAATGAAACTGATACTATCGGAAGAAAAGTTCAAGCAATATTATGTGCAATTTTCATATATATTATACGAATATTTTTACGGAAATGTAGATTTTGGTATTTGGTTATATAAGATACTAAACATGATTTTCGGTTGTTCTTCCGGTTTATTTTTATCAATTACTCTTGAATTATTTCCCAAAGTTCTTCGACGGTGCTTAAGTTTCTCTCCTCCCTTCTCTCTCCGAGCGTCTCCCACAAATTCTCATTCGGATTGAGGTCCGGGCTCTGAGCAGGCCAGTCCATGACACCTACATTTTTTCACCAACTTTGGCGTGTGACAGGATGCATTATCCTGCATAAAAAATGGCAGATTGGGCAGAGGCGGCTCTCATATGTGGAACAGAATGTGTTTATACACTTAAGCATTCACTCCTCTCTGCAAGAGGACAAGTGGGCCAGTACCCTTTGCCCAAATTATGCTGCCGTAGAAAAAGCTCGAGACGATATACTATATATCAATTCTTTGTGGGGATTATTCTATATTCGAGTGCGGGGTTTAATCAGATGGCCGAGTATGACTTTACGTTAATAAATAGGCCTGGAGAGGGCTTATTTATCTTCAATATACTTAAGAAGTGGAACGGAGCCCAAGGATAAATAATATTGCAAGCATTAATAAAATAGAATTTTATTAATTAATCTAACAAAAATAACACATGGAAAATAGTTACATGACCGGGGATTAAAATGGGAGATACACATGAAATGACAAAGGTCATAGGATAAATTTGACTAAGCGGTGGATTAAGATTTGGAGGGATTTAAATGACAAAACAAACAAGAAGGGAAACGGGTCCACTAAATCCGTGTTAAAGCACGGAGTTACGTTGGCACAAAGTTAAATAGTTGAATGCAATTTGTAGGTTACGTATTTATAAGGTCGTCGTGCAGAGGAAGGCGATTTGAAGGAATGGCTTCGGTCCGACTGGCGATTTCCTTCCCAGGAGGAGGGGTTTTTAAGGGGGTTGTCCTTAACGAGGGGGGGAAGGACAGACTTCGAGGAGTATGAGCGAATTGGGGCTCGGAAGTACGAGCGATCCTTGAGACAGGATATCGGAGATGTTCTGGATGAACAATTGAGGTTATTGGTGTAACCAAGCGTTCTCTTGAAGAACGTTAAAAGGGGGAAATTAAATTACCACTGATGTGATATCAGGGTAGCGAGAACCGTTGATTGTCGAACGGGCTCGAAGAACAATGACTGTTCTAAAGTTGTTCTCTTCTGAACAATTGAACAACAGGGAGGCCCTGTTGACTTGGCGTCTCGAGGGGCACGAACTTTGGCACTCAAGGATATTGTCCTGACGAAGGTAATCTCGACCTGATTCAAACGCGAAATTCTATCGCATACATAGCCGGAGCCAGTCCCTCGGGGTATAGGATAATGGGGGACTCCCATGGAATGTCCAACTAGCGCTTGGAACAATCTTATCTTACCATAAGCCTAATTCAATCTGACCAGATCGACGCCTGTAGGCAAACGGGGGATTGAACCTCCTTGATTAAACTTAGAGCGGGGGAAGATAATCGGGAAATGTTGGGCGATAAGGACGCCATGCTACTCTCTTCTCACAGGATGCACGTGGGAAGCATAAGTTTCAATATGTGATAGAAGCGAGGCACGGCCGCCTTAGGCAATTCTATCACATATGCCCCACACCAAAACGCTTCATCCATTAATCTTGGCTGCTCTTGAAGTATTGCACGGATAATTTTTTGTCAAGTCTTCGACAGACAAACCTCCAGCCATCTGAACCAAACAAATTGTACTTCAATTTATCGCTGAATGTAGTTAGGACCATTGTTCTTGTGTCCAAGACTTGCATTCTAGACAAACCAGACACCTCGCCCATTCTACATCACATCAAAGTATGCAAGTCTGAAATTAATATAGATAATTTTAAAATACTTAGTCATAGCCCCAAACTTAACAAACTACGAATATTAGAATCACTTTACATCATAAAACCTAAACCTAAATAAATATAAATCAAAATGCTTCCAATTTTTATATTGTATGATGAATTGTTGACATTTTTATTCTTGTATTAGGTTTTTTAATGTTTTTTTTTAAATTTTGTGTTGATTCAAGTTTTGATGACGTGATTTGTACACATATTAAGAAACAATAATAAATAATGAGAGCAAAATTTGCAAGGGTTAGGCTACGTCTCTTACAGCGTAGACTATTAGGCTTTTGCTTAGGCTACGTCTTGAAGTTGAGTAATAAGTCATTGCGGTTTATTTAAAAGTTGAGTTAATTTAATTTTTGTTCTGTACCCTCAAAATGGAATGTCAAGTTGAAAGAAAGGCGCATTTTCGACACTTGTTGTTATTCATTTTCAATCGAGACGGGAACAATACAAACGCACCCAAAGCTCGTCGCGATATTTGTGCTGTCTACGGAGAAAATGCTTTATCAGAAAGGACAGCTCAATGGTGGTTTTCACGTTTCAAAAACGATCATTTAAATCTTAAAGATGAAGAACGTTCTGGTCGCCCCATTAAGTTGGATGAAGATCGATTGAACGACTTTCTTCATGAAAATCCTCGTCAATCGACTAGAAAATTGGCTGTACAATTAGCCTGTGATCAGAAAACTGTAGTGAATCACCTTCATTCGATGGGGAAAGTTCAAAAACTCGGTGCATGGTTTCCGCACGCTTTGAGCGAAAGCAACAAACTTCAACGCCCCACGATTGCTGCAGGTTTGCTTTCTCGTCACAAGGTTACTCGTGGATATAAGGACAGATTTCTTTACTGCATCATCACTGGCGACGGAAAGTGGTGTGTTTATGTCAATATGAACCATCGAAAACAATGGCTTAGCCCTAATAAAAAAACCACTTCCGCGATTAAAGCAAGGACTTCATCTATGAAAGATGATGCTATGTGTGTGGTGGGATTGTAAAGGCATCATTCTTTATGAGGTCCTTGCGAACAATGAGATTTTCAATGCAGAACTCTACGTTCAACAAATGTATCGACTCGCCGAAGCTATTCGTGAAAAGCGACCTCATCGACGTTATGGAGTCCTTCTCCAACACGACAATGCTCGTCCTCACATTGCGAATATGACAAAAGACGCCATCCAAGCGCTTAATTGTGAAATCCTGCCGCATCCTCAATATTAGCTAGACTTGACTCCATCAGATTTCCATCTGTTCCGCTCTCCAACAATTTGCGCGGCGTTTCGTTCAATATTGATGTGAAATTAAGAACGAATTCTTCGAGTCAAAATCAGAGAATTTTATTGCAAAGGCATCGAAAAACTAGTTGAACATTGGGAAGAAGTCGTAAATAACACCGGAGAATACATTATTGATAAAATTACATATTGTTATCAATTAAAAATGAAGTTTTTCTAAAATTGTTAATGGTAATGAATCAATTTGATAAAACTGCAAGAACTTATTCCTCAACTGAATATTAACACGTTGGCGGCCGTGTGTCCCGCCGGCATCTCTCAAGTTATCTGTCTCGCTGGACCCGGTGAGATGCCGGCGGGTCACAATGCGTGTTTTACTTATGGATTTATTTCTCCTCGGCAACATGAGATATAATGCTTTAAAAGCCATTTGGGACCTCGGGAATATCTATTTTTTCCTGAGTGAAAATTTCATTGGCGTATCTGTAGATCCCGGAAAATAAGAGACCTACTTAGAAAAGATCATTATTTAGTTTGAAGTACATTGGAAAATTACAAACAAATAAGGGTTTGAAGCATGTTGTACAACTAAATAAATTTTACCTTTGAATATTACAAATATAATCTAGAATAAACTTTTCAACAAAAAATATATTTGAAATATATTTCAAAATTAATATAAATTGGACAAAAATGTAGAAAATTTCCTTTATTAGTGCATTTTACCTATAATAAAGTGAAAGCAATTTAATTTTTAGTGGCTTTTCCTAAAGCAATTTAAGCGCATAGCTGGCCTATCTACATATTCGTTAGAATAGGTACATACCTTTTTACATTTTTTCAATGCCTCATTTCTACCTACGCTCTTTGTTAATTTCAAGTAGCATCTTGTGCATCTTTTGCGAGTTTTTCTGTTTTTGGAGTTTCTGGTGTCATATTCTTCTAATGCGTATTTGCCCGCATTTGAAGACTTGAGGCTGGGGTGCATCCTCTACATGACAGAGTGACTCAATAATAGCTAGTCGAAATTCAGCTATTTGCATGTTCTTGTTTGTCAGCTCCTTGTACATGATAAGTGCATTGACAACAGCTGTATTTAGAAGAAATTCGAAGAAAATTTTGTGGTACCATCTGACTGTTTTTCTGAGAGGTGAGAAGTAACTAACCATTTAGTCAGAAATGTCCATTCCTTGTTTGGCAATATTATACGATATTATAATTTCTGGTTTAGTTATATCTTCACCGTTGCGATTTTTCCTGTAGTCGCCATCCTCAATTCATGTTTAGTTGACAGCATAAGAACTTCCCGTTTATCCTTAAATTTTGCTACAACGATTCCATCATTGCTTTCACGCCCTACAATTTCCCCTTTCTTTACTTTTTCTTCAGTTATGGCTTGTCAACATGAACCATCGAAAACAATGGCTTAGCCACAATAAAAAAAAACACTTCCGTGATTAAAGCAAGGACTTCATCCACGAAAGACGATGCTGTGTGTGTAGTGGTATTGTGAAGGCATCATTCTTTATGAGCTCCTTGCGAACAACGAGATTGTCAATGCAGAACTCTACGTTCAACAAATGTATCGACTCGCCGAAGCTATTCGTGAAAAACGACCTCATTGACGTTATGGGTCCTTCTGCAACACGACAATGCTCGTCCTCACATTGCCAATATGACAAAAGACGCCATCCAAACGCTTAATTGAGAAATTCTGCCGCATCCTCTATATTCACCAGAATTGGCTCCATCGGATTTCTATCTGTTCCAATCGCTCTCCAACAATTTGCGCGGCGCGGCGTTTCGTTTAATAGTGATGTGAAATTAAGAACCTGGTTAGACGAATTCTTCGAGTCAAAATCCAGAGATTTTTATTGCAGAGGCATTGAAAAACTAGTTGAATGTTGGGAAGAAGTCGTAAATAACAACGGAGAATACATTATTGATTAAATTGCATATTGTTATCAATTAAAAATGAAGTTTTCTAAAATTGTTAATGGTAATGAATAAATTTGATAAAACCGCAAGAACTTATTCCTCAACCCAATACATTATCAAAAAAGAGGGATTAAAAGCAGGTATAGAAAAGTTAAAGACATATAGATAAAATCTCTAACTAAATACCAAAGTCTAAGAGAGTGTGTGTGAAATGTAGAAATATAAGTCGCATAACTATGAAGACATAAATGCGCAAATATAAATACCTTATTTAATAAACAAAAGAAATAAAACAAGGTAAAGAAATCAAAGGGCTAAGAATTAACATGGACAATTTAATTTGTATTAAGCATCGTAATGACAAGATCAAGTTTAAAGAAATCAGGGGATATATTGAAATTAGGAGAGGAGTTAATGAAGGAGCATTCAACAACGTCAAAGGATTCAGGCGAGATTAGTCCTGAATACATTACCAAGTAACATTAAAGGTTTTTTGAGGAACTGAAACATAAAATTATCAATAAGCAAGGTCTTTATTGACTTTAAGTCGCGTGCTCTCAACAATTCTGATTTATGACCTTATGACCTTCAAAACTTTCAGTAATTGCCGACTAACCTTAGGAGGATCTTGGCAATTACATCATTCAAAAGAGAAGGTAAAACAACATAAGGGTTTCAAGTATCGTTAAAATCGACCGAATATTTATGATGTTATTGACAAATAATTCCCAGGCTATTCTTGGGAGTACATTGAAAATTATATTACTCCAAAGAAAAGGCAAAACAACATAATGGTTTCCAATTTCGTTAGAATCGGCAGAATAGTTATTATGTTATTGCCAAATAACTTAACGGCTAACCTTGGGAGGACTTTGGCAATTATATCATTTGAAAGAGGATGTAAAACAACATAAGGGTTTCAAATTTCGGTAGAATCTGGCAAATAGCTATGATGTTATTGCCAAACCCAAATAATTCCCAGGCTTAGCTTGGGGATACCTTGGCAATTATATCATTCGGGAGAGAATGTAAAACAACATAAAGGTTACAAATTTCCTTAGAATCGGCCGAAGAGTTATGATGTTATTGTCAAAACAAAATAATTTCCGGGCTAACCTTTGGAGGACCTTGGCAATTATACCACTCAAAAGTGAATGTAAAACAACATAAAGTTTTAAAATTTCGTTTGAATCGGCCGAATAATTATGATGTTATTGCCAAAACAACATAATTCCCAGGCTAATCTTGGAAGGATCTTGGCAATTATATCATTCAAAGAAAATGTAAAACAACATAAGGGTTTCAAATTTCGTTAGAATCGGCCGAATATTACAATGTTATTACCAAAACAAATAAAAAAGCAAAACGAGGACCGCCCAACATAGTGAGATATAGAGTGGCATGCGACTAAAAATAGTTACTTGACATCAGAATAATTTGGTTACAGAATTCGATCTGATCTTTCCTTATAAATTTATTGATAAACAAACAATTATTTCGTATATAATCTTTTAAATAAAAATAAATCCATATGAAAAAAAATATCTTTGTGATGTAGTGCGGAATGTTTTCAATTTTTCATGACATTCGCTCACTACATAGGACAACCAAACACCCACACTCAGTAAGAGAAAGAGTGTCAAGATTCAAGATTGAAGATAGTATAAAGTTAGAATGTGGAGAGAATGATAAGATAGATAGAAAATATTGTGTAAAGAGTATGTGTTGATGGGATGATAATGAGTGTAGGATGAACGATGAGGTGAGGATGATAATGATTTGTACCAGGTTGCTTGGCTAACGTTTTCTTTTTTGTTTTGTTTTTGCTTTCTGATGTGATTTAAAGTGAATTAGGTATAAAAATTTAGCATTCGAGCCTTTGTTTTCATTTTGCTCAATCAAGAATCTTTATTCTTTTGTATTTATTAGTTTTTGTGGTTCTTTCGCATCTTTTTTTCATTATTATTAATATATATATATATATATATATATATATATATATATATATATATATATATATATATATATATATATATATATAAATATATATATATCTTTGTTAATGTCGGCAATTCTTTGAATCATCGGGTTTCTCATTTTGTTAGTATAGGCGGTAGTCTTATTCGGTTTCTCATATTGATTTTGTTTGTTTAATCGGTTGTCTTATTCGGTTTCTCATATTAATTTTGTTTGTTTAATCGGTTGTCTTATTCGGTTTTCATATTGATTTTGTTTGTTTAATCGGTTGTCTTATTCGGTTTCTCATATTGATTTTGTTTGTTTAATCGGTTGTCTTATTCGGTTTCTCATATTGATTTTGTTTGTTTAATCGGTTGTCTTATTCGGTTTCTCATATTGATTTTGTTTGTTTAATCGTTTGTCTTATTCGGTTTCTCATATTAATTTTGTTTGTTTAATCGGTTGTCTTATTCGGTTTTCATATTGATTTTGTTTGTTTAATCGGTTGTCTTATTCGGTTTCTCATATTGATTTTGTTTGTTTAATCGGTTGTCTTATTCGGTTTCTCATATTGATTTTGTTTGTTTAATCGGTTGTCTTATTCGGTTTCTCATATTAATTTTGTTTGTTTAATCGGTTGTCTTATTCGGTTTTCATATTGATTTTGTTTGTTTAATCGGTTGTCTTATTCGGTTTCTCATATTGATTTTGTTTGTTTAATCGGTTGTCTTATTTGGTTTCTCATATTAATTTTGTTTGTTTAATCGGTTGTCTTATTCGGTTTCTCATATTGACTTTGTTTGTTTAATCGGTTGTCTTATTCGGTTTCTCATATTGATTTTGTTTGTTTAATCGGTTGTCTTATTCGGTTTCTCATATTGATTTTTTTTTGTTTAATCGGTTGTCTTATTCGGTTTTCCATATTGATTTTGTTTGTTTAATCGGTTGTCTTATTTGGTTTTTCATATTGATTTTGTTTGTTTAATCGGTTGTCTTATTTGGTTTTTCATATTGATTTTTTTTGTTTAATCGGTTGTCTTGTTCGGTTTCTCATATTGATTCTATGGTTGGTGGTCTTCTTCGGTAATCTTGTATTTTACCTATATATCTGGTTGACGTAGTTTAAGGGGTTTTTTTCGCTGCCGTTAAAACGATGTTTGTAATGTATTTGCCGGATTTCGTTTTCCGGTACTACTATTCGGTTAATTTCATTTTGGGAAAATATGTATAAATTAAATATGTATATAGTTGGCGAGCTTTGGCTAACGGCTTAAATGCTTAAAGGGGTCTGAGGGATGAAATACCGTGGATACCCTTGCCAGTCACAAAGTGTTCTTGTGATCTCCTGAAAGATTTGAAATGAAGTGGCTAGAAAATAGTGTTAGGACAAAAAAAACAAAACTTATTGGCTAAGGACACAAACACGGGTGACAGATATATTAAAATGAATACAAGATTTAAGGTAGAAATGGACATCAAACATTGCTAGAAATAATGAAAGAAGATGGGCGAAAAAAATCCTGGCAGAAGATGGCAAAATGAAATTAGCTTAATGGCAGTAGTAACGTGGCAAGTGGTGGACCGTGTATAAACCATGTAATTGCAGACGATATGTGTATGTATGTATTTATGTATGTATGTATAGTATAGTTAGTATTTGTATCTGCATTTATTTCCAGATCTAACTATGTAATTTCTTATGTATTAGCATACATTGCATATATGCAAAGACATAAGTTTAGATGTTGGTTTCCACTCCAAAATATACTAAACTGAGTTTATAAATTTACATATGGGTTGCATAACTTCTTGAACACCCGTTTTAATTCCCCTTCCTTCCCTACTCCCTTCTTTCTATCCTTCTTGATGAGTTTAAAGAAGCAAATGTAACCTCAACTTTTCAAAGAGGAATGAAGACTGATCCTGGAAACTTTCGTCCTATTTCTCACTTCAGCCTTAGGTAAATCCTAGAAGTTGATTGTTAAAGATGGGATCGTGGAGCATCTACATGGCAATAAATTAATAGAGAACTCACAGCAAGGCTTAAGTAACATGCTTAATTTTGTTCAAGAAATGATAAAGTTTCACCACGATAAGGATCTAGATGTAGTCTATTATTGCTTTAAAATGGCTTTTGACATCGTTACGCTTTAAAAAACTTTTCATAAATATTTGAGGGTAGGCTGAGAGTTGTTGTAAATGGAAATAGTACCTATTATGTAAAATTTCAAAATTTGTGTACGACACAAATCTAGGTACTATGGCAAATACTATAGTGACTACTAAAGTTTGAAAAAGGATGGATCTATTTGTCGAATGGTCAGAAAGATGGCAGATGCAATTCAACGTGGAAAATTGTAAGGTAATTATAGATCATGGTAATATATGAAGAGATTACATTATGGGTGACCAAATTTTAGAGTAAACACGGTCAAAGTGAAAACAGATTTAGTTTTTTAACAACGTTTACCGCCCTCTTTCACCATCTGTTGAGTCTATGTAACTAGGCAAGGAAAAGACAGTGGGAGGTTTAAATGAGATGCGAAAGACCACAAGAGAGAGAGAGAGAGCACCGCCCTTCCTTAGACTTGGAAAGGATTATAGTGTAATTATCTTGAGTGATCGGAAATATTTACAAAAGACAATGTAAAGGAGCTTCACAAAGGGCTACCTAGATATACATTTTGCGCTTAACAAAATACATTATTACATAGAAATAGATCGTATAAAGACAAACATAGCAACCTCAATTTATAACACTATATGATCCGTATCTGCGTGGACAATTGATAGAAGTATTTAAAATAATAAACATGTTAATAATATATAAATAATATACAATAATTCCATATATGAACTATATCACTGACTGCTTACTAGTGATAACGGTTACAAACTAGTAAACAAATGATTTAGGACTATAATACCACATAATTATAATTTATTTTCATATAAAATAACAAAGATAACTTATCGTTTAATACACTACTGTCAATAGGTTAAAGGATAAAATTGCTAAATATTACCTTAAAATACAAATCAATAATATAAACAAGAGTGGTTTAATTCATTCTTTTGGAATATCCTCTTTCTCTTTTTAACGTTTGTTCACCTCTGACTTCTTTTTCTCTTGAATTGGCTCGAGTGGCCCGTATGATCTTTGCTTGTTCGCTATTCTGCAAATCCTTCCTTTCTTGATTCATCTCTTCTTTCCTTCCTTACGTCCTTCCTTTTCTTCTCCCTTCCTTTGTTCCCTCTTTACTTTTGCCTTATTTCTCCTTCCTTCTCTTCTCTCATTCGCATGTTAATTCGCCGTATATTTTGCTGTTGTTTTTTTTCTGTCCTATTTTTATACGATTGTATTGTGTGTGTTAAAGTGCACTAAAAGTTTGGAGTATACTTTACACCTCCCCTTAACTTGCAAAACACTTCACCCTTGTTAAAAAAAAGTGCAAAGCTGAGAGGTGCCAACAGAGCTGAATCATTGCAAGTTCGCGAGATATGCGAAGGGTGCGAATTCGACATCTCGCGTATACGAAACACGATCCTTGACCTTAACAACAACTCTGTCAAGGACTCTGTCCCATTACCTCTTTTATTCTTTACTCATAATCCCTTTTAGGAAATAATATAGAAAAATATACGTGTGTGTGTCGTCTTTGATATCCAAACTGAGAGCATACCAAACAAATAGATAAATTATTTTTCATTTATTAATGGAGCATTTCTGTATTTAGTGATATTTCGTTATTTCTGAGGAAATTTACTTGCTGTCTACCTAGCAAAGTCTCTTGCATTTGCTCTTTATGAGCTTCTCGATCTCATTTATTTATCTTATTTTACATTACTTTAATCGGAGTCCTCCGAATGCTCTCCTTTGGATTAGTTAGACATCTATTCTTTCACCAGAATATTTTTTTAATTCTATCGCCGTTTGCTCACTACTCCCTTCCACTACTACCTTCGAAGCATCGAAACTTGGCGCCATCCTTGCTTTTTCACACCAAAATAATATCCAATCCCTATGAGTACCTGTCCTTGTCAGTTAAAAGGGGCAAGATTCTTCCGCAAGAATTTGCTCATTCGCTTCAGATCAGTGGCCAAGTAGCTCAGATAGAATAGGGAGCAGGCAAGCGAATGGCATTTGATGACAGAAATGAAGAAATGAAAGGAATGAATTAACCACTTATGGGATAGTGATAAAAAACAAGAGATACACAAAAATAATGAATATAAAGACAATTCTAATAGATTTATCAAAGGAATGCAATGGCTAATAAGGTCTTCTAATATTTGGAAAAATAAATGCAAAACACAAGATTATATTCTTCAATTGATATCTTATTCCATTACCTCAGTAGTTACATATATTAAATCTCATAAAAGGAGACAAGGATACAGGTAATGGTGTTTGAAAATACTATCAATAAGCACAAATTCAAAGTAGGAAACACCCTGACATTCAAAGTAGTCCGCAGGTTCAGGGTTAAAGTTTTAATTAGCAAAATCGTGGCTGACAGAAAGTTGTTAAGCCCAGCGCCGGGATAAAATGAACCAGCCAATAACTTATAACCGTGGATTTATTCAATGTGTGTCGATCATGTAATTGTAGGTTTTATTACGGGAATACGGATGTTGGCGTCTATCCAATTAGGTGGAGTGATTGTTTGCAACAGATGAACGACAAGGAAAATTTGTTGAAGTGAGCGGATGCCATTTGAAATTCATATAAGCGTGGCGCTAAGCCCAATAATGGTGTCTTATACATCAGACCAAAACAAATTAGCAAGTTCAAGGGCGCTGAAAGAGGAACGGTTGTCGCTAAAGATTAAGAACGAAATTGTTTAGAACATTCATAACCTGAATGAACAAACGTAAAAAAATGGATGAATTGGAGAAAGAGAACGCGCACAATTCTCATGAACGTCTCACCTCCGCAACAAGGGTAGATCTGCAGACAGGATTTCACTAAAAGAAAGCATAATCACGACATTAACAAATGCACTATGGATAAAACTTTGCATAGTGATTATCAAACTATCGGTGATCCGTTGATTTATCCATTATTCAGTAGTGAGAAAGCGATCCTAATTTCAACATTGCACCGAAATGAAGATCTCTTCTACATAATATGATAAAATATTTCAATTACTTCTTAATTCAAGAAAAGATATTTGATTCTTGATCAAGAGGAAAAGGATCGAGCAACTCATTTTTCGAAAAGGTAAACTCAGTTTCCATAAAAATTTGCTCTTTTCAACTTTATCAGTTTATCTCAAATTTAGGATAATTAAAGTCTATAACAAACATTTAATCTAAAAATGATTTTATTATCGTTTTAAGAAGTTAAATGTATTACAAAATATACTAAAATTTAGATAAGAAGGTATCAAGGTTGTATATTTCAATTTATTTCGGCTCAATTATTTTAGTGAATATTTAATCAAGGCTAACTCGCTAACCCGGAACCCGATTGGAACGAAATTTGTTTTAGATTTGAAATTTGTAATTTTAATGGTTGCTTTTTAAAGATATTTCTCCTGTTTTGCGTGATTTTAGTTGTATTAAATTACAGAAAAACAAGTAAGCAATATATCTAAGAAGATTAGTAGTGGGATTTGTAAAACACTCTCTCTTCTCTTTCTCTCTCTGTCTGTCTGTTTGTCTGTCTGTCTCTCTGTCTCTTTCTCTCTCTCTCTCTCTCTCTCTCTCTATATATATATATATATATATATATATATATATATATATATATATATATATATATATATATATGCCCGATGCAGTATCAATAGGGCCAGAGGAAGAGAGAGAACTATCGTAAATGCATATCCTAACTGCACCAGGGCAGTTTATTAAAAAAATAAAATATTAGTATTATACATCAGGATACGAAGAAATTAATCTCTTTTTTTAAAAGTAAAGTAAAATAATTTTTAAGGTACAAAAAAGATACATTTATTCAGCGAATTAGTTTCTTCCATCTCAGTTCACAATAATCTATCTCTCAAATAAGCAGTGGCTGCCTCTCATGAATAGTTCATTCCGTTTTGATGAAATATATAAATTGATATCCTTTTCCGCCTCCTGCACATTCGAGTAAACTTTCATATTTGGGTGATGCGATAATGACTTATATTAATGGTAATCACATGGTGCAAAGTCCGGTAAGTATAGAGCCGTAAAAATTTCCCAACCTAACGCAATAATATTTCTTGGGTCGAGTCTGCCACGCGAATACTCGTACCTCAGAAGTGGTACCCTCTCGGTTTGCTATTGACGGATGTTTTTGTTCTAGTTCCAGTTAAACGTTTCAATTGATGAAAATTTGTATAGGTCATCAGTAATTGTTTACGTTTTATTGAGGAGCTCTCAATGATTAAAGCCTCTCATATCCCACCAAATCCAACGCACAACCTGCTTTAGGAGACCAAGTCTAGGAGTGGAAAGGATTTTTGTTTTGTTTTTTGATCAAGCCATTTTTTTGTTTTGTTTTCGTTTAAAATTACATGTGTGGAGTCTAGAGAATGTGACAAGTACGACACATGTTTTGCTTAAATTCACACAAGAGTTGCATCAGATTTGTGCACGTTTGCAACTAACTATTTATCACTTAATAGAAAAGATAAATGTAATTAATAATCTTTTCATTTTAAAAATTAATTCAGGGCATAAACGGTTAATATTGCGGCAAGAATCCACTTTTCATCTCCCGTAACAACTCGATCCAAAATGGCTCACGGGAATTCGACTCCAGAGAGAAGGAGCAAATTCCCAAATTACATACGCGACACCCACACACCATTTCTACCTTTAGGCAACCCGAAGAGGTCGCCTGCCAAAGAAGATCGGAGACGGCCGAGGGGAATTTAACGTTGCGTGCCAGTGCGCCGCCACTATTCCTTTTGACCTACCCTCTAATGCCGCCATGACTCGAGGTTACTTCCTTCCCTCTTTAAATTGGACACACTGTCAGGAAGCACCACCCTTTGACGATGCGCTTCCCTGCACCTTACTGCAATGACTGCGTTGTCCCCCAGACTGTTCGTCAGATTCTTGTTGAATGTCCCAGTCTGGGCGATCTTCGCGCACGTTACCTTTTCCGGTACCTGGACGAGCGGGCTTCATAGCGCTTGTCCCTTGTGTTCGGGACGAGTTCGTGCACACAGACTTGCGAACTAGTTAACTTCCTGGAGAAGGCTAGCCTTCCTCACCGGGTGAAGGCCTGCCTCCTCCCGACGAAGGAGCGTGCTTCCTTCTTTTCTTGCTTTTTTGCTTCTTGTTTTGGTTTTGTTTGTTGTTTTTTGCCTTGTTTTATGGTTCGTTTGTTTTTAATTTAGCCTAGCATTAGGCTATAAGATAATTAAGCTACTTATGCCTTTGTAGGAGGTTGCCAGATGGACTCTAAATGTCAAAGAAAAAAGACATAATTTAGAGTACAATCCTGGTCTTCATAAAAGAAAAGGACCATTGACACGCGTCCACCTTCAAAATTCTTTCCTGGACTTAGAAATTGATCGTACGAAGAAAGGCTGAGGCACCACAATTTATTTTCACTGAAAATCAGCATCTATGTGGCAAAGTATTTAAAATACTGAAGAATTTACTAATATAAATTATGACTCTATTTGATCAAGATAACTGAGCGGCTACTATAAATAACGGTTTCAAAGTAGTAAAAAAAATATTTGACCTAACGATAGCACAATCTTTCTTTTCTTTTATAATAACACAAACTTCAAATAACCCAGCAAGAAATGTCCTTGAAATCACTCGAGTAAATATTTTTAAGAGTAGAATCGTTAAATATTACTTAAAGCATAACTTAAAGGAAATAACGAGTTAGGAAATTAATTTATTATCCATAACTCTTCCTTTTAGTTTCCTATGACTTCTCCTCCTTTTCTCCTCTTTTTTTAATTAGACTTGAGTGGATCTTATGGTACTTGATTGTTGGTAATTTTTTTAAAGGAACCTTGAACTCATAAGTACGAACTAGTATGTCCGGTGACTAGTAGAGGAAAGGGCACACACGAGAAAAAAGGAATTCAAAGAAAAGGAAGAATAACAATGAATCAAGGATGACAGGGACTGTATTACTACCTGCAGTTAAGCTCCAAGAATGGCCCCACCCTTAAGCGGGACCCAGGCGGGAGGAGCAAAACATTCATGGCTGCGTTCGTGGGAAAGAAAAATATAAAAGATAAAGAACAATGAACAAATGAAAAAACAAACATATAAAACAAAACAGATTCAAAGTCGACGTTTTGTCGACTTTGTCTGGGAGGATTTTTACCCCTTATGTGCCATGCAGGGGCCGCGCTTCCCCTTTTTATTGACATAGCGTTCATAGTAGCCTCCTCTTTTACACACTCGCAATAATATCTTCCATACATTTGCAATTCCATCACTTGAACTTGTCTCAAGACGAAATCCTTTATAGAAACTTCTAGTCGATATTTTCCCCGTTGGTTTTCTTCTCTAG
This sequence comes from Ceratothoa steindachneri, assembly GCA_963969495.1. Lineage (NCBI taxonomy): Eukaryota > Metazoa > Arthropoda > Malacostraca > Isopoda > Cymothoidae > Ceratothoa > Ceratothoa steindachneri. Next base: position 150,472,419 of record OZ018321.1, on the reverse strand, counting down.
AAATAAATTTCCCCTTTTTGCCATATTTTATGCCCATTTAGTATCGTAGTATATCTGTGAAATTATCTTACACTTTGATGTCATTTATTATCGTCATTATCCTTTTTAATTACTACAATTTGGCAGGTAGGAACCAAATAATAGACTGTTGTAATCCAATGAAAGCCACGTGTTCAGAATGGTCGAATATGTCTAAATAAATCAACCGAGTGAGTAGAAAGGGCAGAAAGTGTGAAGGAAATGAAAGCGCTAGGAAACAATTTCGTACTGAGACCAGAGGTGCTCATGAGTAAGAATTTCAGTCGTTTTACGGAGCATAGTTGCTCAGAAATGTGTTAATTCGATGGTGTTTCTCTCGTTCGTAGTGTAAAAAACCTCAAACCGTGCAAGTTGTGTGGCGTGGTATGGTACTGCAGCAAAAACTGCGAGGTCGTTGGGTGCCAACTGCACAACTATGAGTGCTATGCCCTCCAAAGACTGAATCCCTACGTACCGCCGAGTTTCGCTCGCCTCCTTCTTAGAATTATCAATAAGCTAAAGGTAAGATATTTATTTATTTTAAATAGACGTAAATTAATGGAAATATCTCGGTCAAAATGTTTTGAAAGAATTTCGAGAATTAAAAAGGTAAAATTAAATGAAACAAAAATGTGAGGAAGAACTATATGCTTCACACCACCATGACCACCCCTCGGTCAGAAAAAGAGTTAAGCTCATAAGAATAATCTCATTAAATTCTTTTAGGCTCTGATTCATTGTGATTTCCGTGTATTTATTTTGTGCATTTAGGTCGATATTCGTTGAAAAAATTCCAGACAATGGAAATGTACATAGAATGACCCCAAATCTCGATCACGGGAAAGTGGGCCCACGGTTGGGTGAATCTCATAGCAAATAGCCACAATAGCTAAAAAAGGGGAAATACTTGTGTATCAAATGATCAGGGGGGCACATAACTCTCCGGAACTTGCCTGTATTCTTGAACGAAGCTAAATACCCGTCGGAAAAGCTACAATGAGCCAGCTCGGGTTTGTCTCGGGTCATGTTCACAATGAGGCTCTTCTTTCCATCTCTTTATTAATGGAAAGTCGCCTTTCGTCTAGGTTGTTGCGCTGTTTCCCAGGAGGCATTTCTCGGTTGAGGTCTGCTGAGAATGGCAGAGGGAGAATGAAGAGGAGTTTGTTCTAGACGGTTTCGCGTATCACAAAACAATGAGCCCGTCTACGTTTGGAGAACTTGATCTTGCTCTGCACCTTGAGTTACTCTTTCATAATTTAGTTTTTGCATTTAATTTAGGATAAATTATATCATTGCTAGCATAAACACCTCCGATGTAACTTCCAAACTTACACGGCAATCGAAAAAACGCGACCATTACCTGGCGTACTGGATATCAGGCTTGGCAACATTAAACTCAAATTGAGTTGACAGTTGAAAGTGTTTGGCGTCAATTATGACAGGGCCACATGAAAGGCTGTATGCTTTTATTAAAGGGCCCGATCCCTTGCAGAAGACATGTCCATAACAAGTTTGATCCATTAGGAGCGATAATATAAAGAAATATTTGACTCACTGGTGCACAGAGGGTGTTACACATCACGTGAAGTATTTCCCTAAGTCCATGAGTAAGTACTAGAATCCAAAGATCTGCTAATGTTCAATAGCTAACATCATTTATATTAAGGGAGGTATCTCAGTACTTTGCCAAAAGTCATTGTTATACTTATTTATACATCTACTTGAACAAAAGTCATCTTTAAAACTTCTGTATACAAACATTTAAATTAAGCTTAAATAAAACTTGCCAAAATGGACACTCCATGTTGATTGATATGAGTCCAATTTTTCGTTGATGGGAAGCGTAAACAGAGAAAATAAATATTATGTTAGATTTCACATTCCGCAACGCGCATTATTGCTCTCGGCCATGAATTTTGCCAACCTTCCCCCATTAAGGCCACCCAAGGTTTGCAGTGTTTCGACTGATTTAATTATATTTTGTTCAGTGTGTCAGTTGAACAAGCAAGGAGACGTCGACGCTCCGATTGCTCTAATCAATGAAAACTTAAAATATGTATAAGAAACTTTTCCTTCTTTTTCCACCATCATCCTAAATTCACTAATAGGGTGACCTGCATTTATGTCAAGGCTGTGGTCGACTAAAAAAAGAAGCAATGTATATGTAATATTATCAAAGGTAATTTTGAGGCATTGTTCTTAATAAAAAAGAAACTACAAGCATGAATCTAAGTTGTATCTTAGAACTTGTCTATTCATTTGGATCGATTATGTATGATCTCTTCGTCGTCGCTGCTGCCATTCCTCACGAACTCTCTGAGGCAGGTTTAGGTTCCATTGTCACCGTTCGATGTATTTTGCAGCCTGGCCACATATCTACCTTGTTTTAATATCGATCTCTCCAGATATAAGGGGATTAGTCTTTAGTGGTTAATAAAGAGCTTTAGGGTAGACAACAAACTCGGATTGATAGGTTTAGAAAAATCAAATGCTTTCCATGAGATGCTTAAAGACGAGATGAGTTCCAAATTCTCTCTTTAGTTGGTAGCTAGTTCTCTAGAGGAATGAAAGAGGACTTAAATATTTGAAAATACGGTGTTAAAGTTTGATAAGATGAATAAATTTGAAAATAAGCTGCACGATGGAGTCTGAAATGTATTTGAATGATTTGACAGTACATGCTAGAGAAGCAAAGTTTACTACAATGCAAATTATTTGATAGTACTATGTTACACTAATACAAAATATTGGAGCTAGGCACTTACCTTATTCAAAGAGCCTAAATTAAATATAATACTTCATAGGAAAATAGTTAATTGCTAAAGGGGAGATCAAATTGCTAAAGAAAACCGATGCTACGGTTATTTGCCTCTCTGCGTGAAAAAATGTGCCTGCCAATAAACACGCAGATTCCTTCCTTTGAAAATGTGTAACTCACCAAGAGGACCATGAACAACTACACCAGAGGAGAAGAGACAAGAACAAGGGAACACCTCTTCCGATACAATGCTGCTAAAATGTTTGTCTTCCACACCCTTAAACCAAAGTAGAGAGCGGGAGGCGCAATCCTGTTAATAATCTCTCAGGGTCATCGAGAAGAGAAAACGCGGGTGTGTTGATGCCCTCCGCTGACTACTCCTCTGAATTTTCAACAACAGAATTTCCAAATAGCTTAGGTGCTAATATAGCTCAGACATATTAAATAGAGAGATCAATTGGTGGTAGACAGAATAAAGGAGGTCAAATAAACGAAAGCGAGGAGGGGAAAAACCCAGAGGTCGAAAATATTTATGTAAAATCTTCCTCCTCGAGATAAGTTTAAAATCAAGAAAAGGTTTGAGCTTGGAAGAACTTAAATTTACACCTTTTTCTAATTCTCCAATTGGGACTTAAATTATCCTTTTAGCTAATAATAGATGTTTGAGCTTTATGATCTCCCCTTATTTCTCATATTATGATCGAATATCAGAATGATCGAAGGCAAAAGGACAAAGTCTTGAAAGGAACAAAGAATCTTTAATTTAATTGGGTCGTGTTCTTTCATAGAGTAGCGAAGCGATTCCACTGGGTTTACGAACCTGGGCTCGGTGCCAGACACCGAAACTGAGTACGCCCTTCTGCAAGAAATTCCTAAGCGGCACAGGCCACCACGAATCACAAGGAGTATAGGGATCTACTTCCATTACTGGTGTCCCTTTGACAGCCAAAGTCTTCCCGATTTCGGAGAAGGATCTTGCTGAGGCCTGACTGTCTGTCCCTGGGGCCGTTTCCGTGGGCAGAGATAAGCGCGTTCACTCCCTATCATCCTCTCACCCCCTTCCCCCCCAAACAGCAATAGTAATAAAAAAATCAAAGAATAGAGTGCAAGGGCTGCATCTCCTTTCGCTGTGACTCTGTGCACGGATGACTGCGCTGCCGTTTGTGCAAGCGACTAGGCCAAGACCAGCACGTCCGGCATCCAGACTTCCTTTCGCGGGGAAGCCCAGACAAAACCCAAATTACGAGGGCCTCGATTGCGTCTCGGCCTATCATTGAGAAACTAACTTGCGTTTTTGAACCCTCTGACTTCAAACGCTTTCTACTTATTTGCTATACATATGGCAGATTGTGCGCCAAATGACACAAGCTCCAGCAGAGGATAGCATTATCTAGGTTAACTGATAGAGAGCCGAAGGTCGCCAGTTTCTCGGATGGGAGCCTTTTAACGAATGTGGCGGACCTTTTTTAGGCGGCCATTATTACAGCTCTTTGGACAATAAATGGCTCGCCAGTGAAAGTGACGTAATACGGCATTCTTCCATGAATTTCGTGAAACTGATGTTTATGCGAGAAACTCGTAAATTAGACTACTCCTTAGAACACATCATCGAATAGCTGTCTGAACGAGGAACCGACATTGTCGAACGAAAACAGTGGAGAAAGGGGAAATGGCCCGAGACCCACCAATACATTATTCTTTACGTTCGAATGTGACAGGTTCAGCGAGTCTCTGAGTGCCGGTGGGTCTTGCTCCTTAGCGTTTGAGGGCATTCATACTACTTTTGCACAGGTGCTACTACTGCCACCGCTTTAGCCATACGTACCGCTCGTGTAGATGTACAAAGTGGGGTTTACTCGAGAACCGGATAACCGCCTACTATTTACTCATGCTATAGCGCTTATCTCCGTCAGAAGGAAATCCTGGCTACTTGGGATGTCTTATGCCTCTAATTTAAAAATATGCATCCTTTGCTCCTGGCCCATGCAGGCCTATGAGCACGGTCGCTTCTGCGCCTATTTGCAACCCTTCTGAGGTTATACCGCCCCTCACACAGCGCCACCCGGTCGCTCCCCTGATATAGCTGGTGGTACAAAGAGTTCACACCCAGCTTCGGCTAAAATAAGAGCCCCCCCCCCCACCACCACTCGCACGACCGTTTCTCGTAAGGTGAAACCGCCAAGCACCTCCAGCGAGTCGGTAGACTGACGGGAAGCAAACTCCACGAAGGTAGTCATGCGGCCGTCTTCGAGGATTCCTAAAGCTGTCTCCAGAAAGGAGGACAGCACCAAATAAGATTCGGCTTCTACGCAACCACCTAAGGTTGGACCGGGGGATCAGGAGACACAGAACCCTACAAAAGAGGAACTTCCACCTCCGAAACCGTCCCACACAGCAATAGTTTTTAGGCAGAGGCAGGGGAAAATTCGTATATTGAGCCCAACCTCCCCTAGTAACTCCTTGAATACGACCGCACCTTCAGCGCCTCATTCATCAAACATGGCCAGGATCTCATCCGAGCTAGGCTTAGAGGGCATATTCTTTAGTCGAATTTCCGTGGACTACGGGCTAACAGGGAGGAGCTGTGGAACCTCGTTTCCTACAGTTCTCCATTAAATATTTTCTTCAGAAAACCATGCTAGGTTATTGCCCTCCTCTGCCTACCCTTCCGTGGTATAAAGGTTTTGCAACCCCACCCCCTACGTGTTTGGGGTAAGGCAGGAGAATGCGCGATTTAAAGCCCGAATGATGTCTCCCTTCTTCTATTTGAGAAAACATACCTCCTTTCAAGCAACGGTAGTGCAGCTACACCTGGATAGGGGTTATGCTGTTATTTCTGAGTACATTCCACCGTCATTCGACTTAGATGAGGGAAACTTCCGCTGAGCCGTGGCACAGTTGCCGAAGCCCTTTTTCCTACTCGGGGATTTCAACGGTAGATACCCCATCTGGGCGAACTACACGATCACTCCAAAGGTTCGTGTAATTGCCGAACTGATCGATAAGTTGGAGCTAGGTGTCCGAAATGTAAATGGGTTTATGTATCATTGCCAGATAAATGCTTCCTTTTCTTCTCTTAATCTATCCCTGTGATCTCTGGATGCACAGCCTGATCTTTGGTTGGAGGTGGTTATTGACCTTCATGGTAATGACCACTTTTCCATTCAACTATCATTTTCAGAACCATTGCGGCCTTGAAACTACTCCGGTGGTGCTTGAAGCGGTCACGGTGGTCCGCATTTTGGGAAATGACTGATTTCTCTGTCCCAGTCGAAGAGTTTATGTCGCTGGATGAGGACGTTGAGTTCTTCTCCGGTATGATCATCACCGTGGGCCAAACTACTATTCATAGAACATATGCCCTTTTGCACGATCTCCACTTCCTGGCTGGTTGGCCGAGTGTGAGACGGTTCTTAGACAAAATCAATATGTATGCTACATGCGCTAAAAGCACCGCCCGAACGATGTCATCATCAATAAATTTCATAGAGCTAGGGCTAGGTTCTGTTATGTTTTGAAGCACGCCAGCTGCTTTTCTTTGTAATCATACAAGGCTTCAATTACAGCAAGACACCTTTTGTGTGTTAATGAGTCAAAAGTACTTGGAACAAGTTCTCGCAAGACCCCCTTTCCATTCACCAGGAGAACGGAACCACAATCTCGGACCCCGCATCTGTAGCGGAGTCTTTCGCGACCTCTTTTTCCACATTCTATATGCCTCGCGAGCATTCAATGCACGTAGTGATGTCGCCGAAGGCCGCCAACTTGACTTAACCTCCTGAGGCGGAGAACCATTCAACGACAGGTTTACACTGAGCGAGTTGCGTTTCGATATCGTTTCATGCGTGAACACCACCCCTGGTGGTTCGTACGATGTTTTGTATGCCATGTTTCTACATCTTGTTGAGTGAGGGATGACATTTCTGCTAGAAGTACTCAACAGGATCTTGACAAATGGTATCCTACAAGACTCCGAGAAAATGATTAGTGTGTTAGCTTTTAGCAAACCGGGGAGAGATCTGGCTATAGCGGCTGATCTACCCCCCCCCCCCTCCGATTTCCTGAACATCCTGTGTGTGCAAATTGATAAATAAATTAGTCAATGTTAGATTATCCTTCTTCTCGGAGAACGGAGGCCACCTGTTTTCCGCATAGTGCGGCTTCTGTAAGTTCCACTACATGTCGGATGCTCTGCTCTGACTACGAAACGCTATCTGCGAAGACTTCCTTCGTAGGTAGCACTATACCACAGTGTTTTTCGATCTGTAAAATGCCTATGATACTGCATGGCAATACAGTGTCATGGATATCCTGCAAACGATAGAGTATCTCTGCCAAATCGTCAACTCCGCGTACTTGTGTGGAAGCTCTTTCCACCCCAATGAAGAGGGAAGAGAGTTTTTAGCAGGGAAGTTACCTCACTATCACACCATTTCCCCTAAGCATCAACGGTATCATTTCGGTGCTGCGGGAAGATGTTCTCGTTACACTACAGTGGCGGCAACAAAAAAAGTGACATGTGACAATTCGGGGAAAATGAAACAGAAAAATGTAACTTACATATTTTATTATGAATATTTCATGAAAGTTAATACTTGGTCATGTTGCCCTTGCACTTGATGACCATTCTGAGTCGATTGGGCATTGATTCAGCGAGGTTTGCGAAGTAGGTGGGGTCGATCGTAACCCAGATCTTCTTCAGTGATTCTATCAGGTCCTTGATGCTGCCGGATGCTGTCTCTTGAACTTTGGATTTCATCAGATTCCAAGCATTCTCAATAGGATTTAGGTCCGGGGAATTACCAGGCCACTCCAAAACACTAATATTATTATCATTGAAGAACCTTTTTACTAACTGGGACCTGTGAGCAGGGGCACCATCATGCATGAAAAATTCACACCGATGAATTTCCCAAAATGGCAGCATGTGCTGCTTCAAAACTTCGAGATAGTTAGTCCCCCTCATGGTTACATTCTTGGGAAGGAAGTACAGACCTCCTCTGCCCTTGTTTCCACTAAAGGCACCCCACACCATCACACTATCAGGGTGCTTCACAGTTTTCACGGTATATTTTGGGTCATACCGAGACACATTGCTGGGACGACGCACGATCTTTGACTCTCCTCTGACCAGCCTAAAGGTGCTCTCATCACTGAACATCACCTTCTTCCAATGGGCAGCTGTCCAATGTTTATAGGTCTTGCAAAAATTGAGCCTTTTCATCTTCATAGCCTTGGTAAGAAGTGGCTTTTTGGCAGCGCGGCGAGCCGGTAGGCCTAAGTCCTTCTGTAAGCGATGACGGATGGTCCTGAGGGCGACGTTCTGGAGAAGGTCTGGGTGTTTTTTCTTGATTGAAGCGGAGGTTACAGAAGGGTCTGACATCACTTCACGCCTTAGGATATTATCAGTCCTTGGAGATGTCTTCCTAGCTGCACCAGTGCCCTCCTTCCTCTTTGGTATGGTACCTGGTGGCAATAACTCAGCTGCCCGTTTTAGGCGATAAATCGTATTTCTTGAGGTTCCTAAATCTGCTGCTACATCAATAAAAGACTTTCCCTGCTCTAATAGGGTCAAGGCACGGCTTTTCTCTGTCATAGAAAGCTTTTTCCGCCCCATTGTATCCACTTGCACAGAAGTTATAGCACGTCAAATGTAGGCACGAATGCAGGAAATCAGCACGCTGGAGCGTTGTACACCAAAACCTCACTGTACGAGCTCAAACGAGACAGTGAGTTCCAATAAAGCGCAGTTCTGTTGTCTTAGCTCAGGAGAGTCATCCACTCGTGGCATAAGCCCCGCCCCTTTTCATTGGCTTGTTGGCAAGTAAAATCGTGAAAGCGATTTTATGTATCGATTTCTATTGCCAATATTCAATGTCACTTTTTTTGTTGCCGCCACTGTATATGTAGACGGCATTTATATCTCTTCTTTAGGGGGGTAGCAGATGCCATCCATGGTTCCATCCAAACCCTGACTTACTCCTAAACAGAGCTTGCCTCAAAGTGGTGGATTCACACCGTTTCCTTAAACTTGTTTTCGAACGATGCCTCACGCATGAGGCTCATATTAGCAGCCCTAGGGTCTCTTGTATACGCACCATGGACATTATTCGTTACGTCATGTTCGGCACTTGAGGTGCTTATATCGTTACTGTTATATTTTTCTAGCGATCCTTTAATCGTTCGAAACTTGACTACTGATGTGAGTTTTAAGCATCCGTAGCAAGCGTGTATTGTGGGAGGTAGACTCGATCTACCACACCGCTGGTCCATCTGGCGACCGGTGCCTTCCGCAAGTCTCCTATTAAGAGCCTACTTCTTCATGCAGGGAAGTTGTTGCTTTCTCTAATGCATGCAGAGTTCACTATCCGCTTGTACGCTGTGGCACACCGTCTCAGCCAGTCTCTAATGGTTGTCACTGCATCCGCAGTCAATCTCGCATTTCTATGACTACGAGAGACGCCAGTCATAACATAAGCTCTTTACATTCTGGGCTAAAAACTTATTTATGAAATCAGTTTCCGCCAGAGACGCAACCTTGAAGGCCACAGAGGGTACCACATCTGAATATTTGTTGCCAAGCGCTTCTATGTTCCCAAAACTTTCACAGTGCCAATGTACAAAAAAATAGCTTCAGTGCCCGGGACGGGGTCGTGTTTCATACAATATTAACTCTGTTTAAAGTCAGCGGGGCTCTACTAGACTCTGCGTCTGTCTTTACGATCGAGCTGGTTACATTACATCGCTCGATTTTGGAGATAACCCATTCGGCCCGTATCGGAGAACGGATTGGGATCATTGTGCTCTGGGCGCAGTGGAATCTCCGCACCCTATGGTTAATGATATAGGTGACTCCACGGTTGCTGCGAGCCTGGCAGATATCAAGATTATCTTCTGCTAATTTCCTAGACATGTGAAGATTGCGGGTAAATAAAGAGCAGATGAGGCCGCCAAAGAGAAAGCAAGGACTGGGCGAGCAGACTAGGGTTTCACTCTTTCTCGGGCTGCCTGCCCAAGAAGATGAGAGGCGGCCGAGAGGAACTTAAAGTAGCGTACCATCGCTGCGACTGTTCCTGTGGACATACTTCCCAATGCCGCGACGGTTCCTTGTCGATTTCTGTGTCTTCAAATTGAGCACACTCACGGGATGCACTGCCATTTGATTGAACGCTGCCGTGGACTTCACTGCTACGATTGCGTTATCCCCCAGACTATTCGGCTCATTTTTGTTGATTATTTGAGTTTCTACTAGTACCAAGACGGGCTGGGTTTCTCCCGTTTTCCCTCGGACTCGAGATGGGCACTTGCATACATACTTGTGCCTATCTTACGTTTTGGAGGAGGCTATCTTTGGTGTTGATCGCATGCGGCGTAGGAAGGCCAGCCTCTCCCCAATGCGGGAGCGTGCTTTCCTCTTCTTCTTACTTTTGTTTCGATTGTTATTTTAGGGGTTTGTTTGTTTTATTTTTACTTTTGTTTAGTTTCGGGGGTTTTGTAGTGTTTTTATTGTTCAGTTTTTGTTTTTAATCTAGCTTAGTATTGGGCTACTTATTGATTGTAGCATCTTGTGCCCTTGGAGTCCGTCGCCAGATGAGTGCTGAAAACATCATCCATTATGTAGAAACGTATAAAGTATTTTATGCTAGGGAATTATTTAACTTTTCCCTGAAAAACATCACAGAAATTGCCGACCGGGTTGTGGTCAAGGTGGCACATGAGATGTGGAAACAGGGAGCTGCCTCGAGACCCGGCCAATACACGCTTCATCATAAAGCTTCAGTTTTCATGGAGCAATTCACCTGCCACCCAGATCCGGATCTTTTTCTAAATCGGGCTCGCCTGGATGTAGTAGAGTCGCATTCTTTCCTTGGTCTCATTTTCGACCGACGCCCAACCTGAAATGAGCTAAAATGAAAACTTGAGATGTCCTGTACTCACGCAATGGATTCGCTCCTTGCATTTATCACTTGAGTATGGCAGGGTTACTCTTCTATTGTTTAAAATTGCTTTGTAAGTTCCAAGCTAGATTACGGATACAAGTTCTACGCAGCATGAATTGCAAAAGTTGGATTCCATCTATCCCACTGGTCGAAGCTGAACCACCAGTGCCTTTCGTACGTCCAGTGTAAAGAGCCTTTTTGCCTGTCCTGGGGAGATGCAGTTCGCTTTACGCCTTGTAATGTTCATTATTCGTTTGTATGAGCGTGTTCAACGTCTCCCTCCCGTTCTTCAATGGCTCTAATTTTGCCCACGGCCGATCTTTGCGGTTATTCTGCTGACGAGTGACATACATCATTCTCTAAGGCTTTCGAGTTAATGGTAAGGAAACTCATTCGAGAGGTTGATCTAATTCTTGGGGCGATTCCACCGTTGGTTCTACCCAAAACGCACGTTGGAAGGTACTACCTTTTAAGCTTTGTCACTTCGCCTATACTCTCAATCTGGTCGTAGTTTTTGGAGCACATTTCATCTCACACTGAAGATGTGACAGTCTATAACATATGGCTCAAAATCCAAGGAGAGGTTTGGTTTACATGCCACATCAGCCGAGTTTGAAGCCGTGGGGTCTTTTCTGGCCGATGCCTCTTTCTTGAACGCCGAGTTAGATGCAATATACCGCTCAGTACGGAAGATTTCACTCCGTCCTTAGTCAGTTCGAAGATTTAAATATGATTTATAGTGACTGACAGAACGTGACGAGTGACCTTGAATAATTTAAATCTCAGCACACCCTAGTTCCTTGTATTTTAAACCACACGGATACTGTTAGTCTGGTTTATGTCGAGAGAGTTTTCTACTGACATCTTAAACATGTAGATATTTAGAGAAATTAGTGCGTTCATGAGGTTGCCGGGCTATTTGCAGGGACTGTAAGACTGCACCGGCGTTTTTCTCTTCTCAACTCAGACTACATTGCAAGAATCAGAACAGCACTTCGGGTTCTATGGCAAATAAGATGGGAGATGGCGGACCGGAATTTAAGGTTGCGTGACATTGCCCCCCATATTTCCCTTTGACGCACCAGAAAATAAGTTTGAAATGCTGTGCTTTGTAGCTTAGTGGTAGAGCAATTGACCGGTAATTAGGAGAATCGGGTTCGAGTTAGGGAAGATATAATTATTTTTTCTTTAAAAAGTTATACCTGACTTTTCGCTTTTCTTTCCTTTAGATTTATTTTAATGTCCACCTACTCTTGCTTTTAACTCCGGTTTCCTGCCTCACGCCTCATTCACATACAATATATCTAATTTTTCTTGTTACTTTCTAATTTCAAACAATCCTTGCTAGAGGTTGGTTCGAACTAAACTCATTGAGGCAGCGAGCACCTCTTTAATCTACTCTAAAGCAACAATATAGACCACTCGGCTACTCGCGAGAGATGTTTATTATATATTCGCCGTGCGTTTACCTCTATTTCTCGTTTATCCTTTGAATTCCTAAATAATTCCTCTCTTTCATAGTTCTTCGGATTGACCTAGCAAAGCTGGTCTTCAAAGCTTGTCGATCTGTGAGAATTATGTTATCACTCATAGCCGAGTCGTTTAAGACTGAGTTAAGTGAGATCAAAGCAGTGCTCGCTACCTCAGTATGCTTGGTTCGACTCCACCCCTAGCACAGATTTTTTTTCTAAAATGACCTTCATTTCCCATTCACTGACCACTGACAATGTTTGTTTCTATCCATATGTACTTCCATTCTGCCGTACCGACCAAATCAGTATATCATTAACACTTGTAACAAATCATAATGTATCAAAATTGTAACTTACGGCATACTATTATTAACTCATGGCTTTCCTTATAAAATGACACTAGTTCATTGATTTCCGTCCGTTGCCAAAGTTTTAGTTTAAGTTTTATTTTCTCATGGATGCCATATGCCAACTTTTTTTTCTTTAGCAAATAATAATGTTTCAAATCGTTCTTGAAAACCAGTTACATTAAAATTATTGTTTTTCCAGAATTGTACTCGTAGAAAGGAATCATAAACTTACCGGTCATAGGACAGGGGCCTTACCAAAGAGTTAAAATGTGATTGACGTTATGCAAACGTGAAAACTATTTGTTTTTTAGCAGACCTGTATGACCATTATTAATGACAAACACCTGTTTTTTGGCATAGGATGGAGGAGATCAAATTACTGAAACTTATGGCGAATTCAAAAGCAGAAAATTCAAGCATCTGATGAACCGTAAGTTTTTATAACGATTTTCTCTTAACCTTATACCACGGGAATCAAAAACGTTCCCCGAAAATGCAACTAAAAAAAAGTAAGCTTAACATTTAAATTCTTAACCAGGAACAACAAATTCTTCCGAATATGTTAAGATGTGTATAAAGAGGAATTGATTTGCAGGATTACCAAGAAAGACACGGCAGTTTCTTAAATTTCTGCTTCTTCTTTTTCTGCAATCTACAAAAGTCAGGAGCGACACCCATCTAACGACATTTTTGGTCTAGCTAAAGATAATATGATCAAGGCTCCAAGGCTTTAAACTTTCGCCTCTAGTGAAGGAAAAGAACATTATTAATTTAGAGTGTTTTATTTCTAAATTTATTCGGCCTTAAGAAATTTAAATTTATTAAGTAATTAATTGAGTCAGGAAATGCAAATTAATAAATTTATAATCAAATGAGACCATTAATATTAAGGAATATATGATTTTCAATATTGGGATCTTAATATTATGGTAGTTTGATACAATTTTAATTTTGGTAATAAAAACACTTATAATTCACGTCTCATCTAAACGAAAATGACTCACTAAACCCCATCGAAGAATTGAAGGTAGTTGACGGAGAAAAAGGATATCAGGCAAGAACATAGCTAAGGAATTTAGGAAGCTCAACTGCGTAGAGATGGGTAGGCACAACGAGACATAAGCCGAGACTCAGATAATAAGTCTGTACATTGAAACGTGAGACGTAAGGACAAAGACAAGCTTGTCATTGTAGTGAGTGGAACGTTGGTGAAGAGAAGAATAAACGAAAGAAGATGGATGATAAATAGTGTGAGTATATATATATATATATATATATATATATATATATATATATAGGTGTGTGTGTGTGGCTGTCTGCATTGATTGCGCGATGTCTTGATCCTAAGAGAGATCTCTTTTAAATTAAAAGAAAATCCTTTTTTCAGGCCTTAAGTTGTAACTTTAATTTACGTGCTATTCCGTTTTTTTGTCGGATCAATCAGATGTTTGATCCATTTTAGGCTCCTTTTAACCAATATTATTAACTGAGGACTTCATGATTTACCTCAAAATCTTACGCGTTATGGTCAAGTGTCGCTCTTGACGATTATTTATGGGACAAAATAAAAATAAGACTATTTCAACTTTTCATTTTTTTAGAACAAAAAATAAAAATGTACTGAAAGCAGATCAGGAAAAATATATATTTACGAGATTATTTGCTGATACTGCGAAAAAATAGTATTCAATTGTCAGTCAAGTAGTATTATAAACATTTTAAGATTGGGTCTGCTCAAGTGGATCATTGGATCACTGTTGGCCCTTACCTCTGTAACTTTTGTCAAGTCATGATGATTCTCATGGCACCAGCGTCACACGGCAGGTTCTCTAAGAAGTTCGAACGCAATACTAGCAGGGCTGTAGTAGCTTTACGACCAGAAGCGGGTCGACACATGTTCAGACCTGGTACCATCCAGAGCCGTCACCGGTCCGAGAGATACATTAAGTTCTTGAAGGAATTGCCTTGCCCTAAATCCGAAAGGCTTAGCGTATGATTGGTGCATTGAACGGCAATGCAACCGTCTGCTGTGGATGAGATAAGTGTCGTAGAATGACTCCCGATGATACCATATATTACACTATTCGTTGAGGGAACTTCCTTAATTATCTTTAGAGTTCGTTTACTGTCTGGCGGCCGATATTATGTATCTTCAAAATGCTTAAGAAGTGGAACTGAGCTCAAGGATAATAATATGGCTATCATTAATAAAATAGAGTTTTATTAATAATAACTATCAATAATACACAAAAACGGAAAATATTGACATAAACAGAATGGAAAGGGTCGTGGAGACTCGGGCTAATCCGAGGATTTAAAGGATTTAAAAAGGTAAAACAAATATGGAGTTAAAGAGATGGGATGGTTCGATAAACAATTTAAAGCACAGGATAGAATTGACAAAAGGGATCAATACTCAAAAGGTGACGTTTGGCTTACATAACTTTTCATTAGGGTGCAGTGGAAGGTACTTGAAGGAATATTCGGTCCGCTGGCGAGTTCCAGCCGAAGGGGGGGGGTAAAAGGATCCTGACGAGGCGTCTTGGAAAGGAGAACCGTTACTCGACGAACGGCTTGAAGAACAATGGCTGTTCTACTTTGTTCTCTTCTGAACAAAGGGGGGAATGAGAACCGTCTCTTGTCTACGGGCTCAAGAACAATGGCTGTTCTAATGTTGTTCTCCTTGAACAACAGGGGGATGAGAACAGTTTCGTGGCGAAGGGCTCCAAACGAACAATGGCTGTTCTAGGTTGTTCTCTTCGAACAACAGGGGGGGATGAGAACCGTTTCTTGGCGAAGGGCTCAAAACGAACAATGGCTGTTCTAATGTTGTTCTCCCTTGAACAACAGGGGGGGGGAAGAGAACCGTTCTTGGCGAAGGGCTCAAAACGAACAATGGCTGTTCTAATGTTGTTCTCCCTTGAACAACAGGGGGGGGAAGAGAACCGTTTCTTGGCGAAGGGCTCAAAACGAACAATGGCTGTTCTAATGTTGTTCTCCCTTGAACAACAGGGGGGGGGAAGCTTGGTACTTGGCGTCGGAAAGGCTCGAACCTTTGGCACTCAAGGAATATTGTCCTCCTTCTGGACAAGTGATGGTGAATCTCGAGGTCGAGGTCCCTTGGCGCACAAAGGGAGAGAGGGTCGTGGTGATGTTTCGCGACGAAAATCTGGATCTCCAATCTGATCTTAGTGGTAAAGTTTCCATATAAATAGCCAGGACATCTCCTTGGCGTGGGGGAAAATGGAGTGGAAGCTTGGAGGGAACGCACAGCCGGGCCGGGAACAATGCCTTATCTGTTCATAAGCCTAACTCGATCTGGCGAGGTCGGCGTATGGGGGCGAACGGGGGGACGATAACCTCCTTGTTTAAACATTGGCATCCGGTAGCTGAGATAAGACTCCAAGCCTCGAATCGAAGATGCACGTGGGCAGCATCGTGGTTTTAAATAATACGGGGTAGGAGTTGAAATTAAACGCAGCTTCAACACGTTCTATCACACCCCTCCATTCCAGGGGAAGTTGTCACTTCGAAAAAAAAAGAGAGAAGGGACAACGATAGAGCTCCGTTGTGGGGAACTCGTTTTTTTGTACCAACCGTACCTTCCTGCACCTAACTAGTATTACCTCAATACATATGATTATTTTGATCTTTAGATTACAGGAGAAAATAACCTTTAATACAACTTAATCAAAGAAAAAAAAAAGGGCATGGAACAATGAAATGATATAAACTTAGTACATACGGGACAAAATAATTTATACGTAAATTAATAAGACAACTATATATACATACAAAAATTAGACATTGAGCGTTACAAAATTCAGACATATACATTAATTAATTATATTACAAAAGAATCTTAAATTAAGTCGTACAAGACGGTATATACCTACATGGAGATACTAATCCTATGAATACAATTATTCTACGCTATTCGGTAACGCATTTCTACTGAGGGCGTCAGCGACCTGGTTATCGGAACCTTTTATCTAATTTATTTTAAACTGATACTCTTGCAAGAGTAAACTCCAGCGCATGATGCGGCCGTTTGAGTGTCTCAAATTCCTAATATAGGCTAACGGACGGTGGTCGGTTCCTATTTGAAATTCTTTACATATCAAGTACAGCTTGAATTTGTCTATGACCCAGATAATTGATAGAGCTATCTTTTCTCTAGTGGCATATCTCTTTCCGCGTGGTAATAATTGACGACTAGCATATGCAACTGGATGACTCGTTCTGTCATCCACGTATTGAAGGAGTACACCTCCAATGCCCTTGTTGATCACGTTGGTCTTAACCCCAAAGGATTTTTCCGGGTTGGGCAACTTAAAAATGGGGGCAGAAATGAACTTACTTTTGAGCTGATAAAAAGGGGAAACAGCGACATCATTCCAACGTAAACGATCGGAGAAATTCTTTTCCTGAAGGGGGCATAGGGGGCCGAAATTGCAGCGACATTCGGAACAAATCGCTGATAGGGAGAAGCTGATCCTAGGATCGATCTTAATGGCTTCTTTGTAATCGGGAGGGGCATGTCGGCGATTGCCTTAATCTTGTTCTCGTGGGGACCTAACTTGTGTTGTCCTATTTTGAAACCCAAATATTTGATGGTTTCGTGGGCAAACTGGCATTTGCTGGGGCCAATGGTGAGGCCATTTTCACGCAGTTGCTCGAAAAGAGCTAATAGGGTGGGTAAATGGTGATTCCATTTAATTAGTTCTTGTAGCTGACTCTTCTGACGTGGTGTCAGCTGCGCGTCACTATCCAGGTCAGAGGGTTCCAAAGACTCGCCTGGTAGGGAAGGAGGAGGGTAATCAGCATCAGGTTGGATGCACACTGTCTGGATTACATTAAGGGACTCCGCGGGGCAATCCTCTTCAAGCGCCGATGCTTCGTCCAGTTCTACGAAGGTATCTCCATGGGCGCGTTGGGGGTTCTTTTTTTCTTGGGGTCCAGGGACAGTCTCCGTGTCCTTGTCTGGGGCCTTATCACCTAAGGGTGTTAGTGATTCACACTCCTCTTTTGCCGTCCTAAAGTCCTGGTTAGGGGTCTCCGAGAAATCGGACGGTATCGGGGTTCTGATGGGGACGGGCTCCTGGGCTTCTTTCTTATCTCGGCCTCGAGGAAGGGCGGCCTGAAACACAGGGTCGAAACTTACTTGGGGGCTCTGTCCTATAAGTACGGAACAGAATTTTATGGGTGCTACAATGGCTTCAGCCCAGCCATTATAATATTGACACTGCAGGTAACATCTAGCGACGGGGAATCTGTTCGCCCGCCCAAGGTAGTCATGTACCGCCGCAAATTTTTCGTGGTTAGAGGCCACTGGGAGGAGTTCGTCGGACACGATGAAACACGTACATCCTGTGTCCCTGACGAGAGTCAAAACTCGGCAGCTGTCCACGCTGCCATCCTCATATTTCAAAGTTCCCGATGAACTTTTACCAAAAACAAAATTTACCTGGTGGCCTGACGGAGGGGGAGAAGTTTCTGCTTGGGTCTGTACCACCGGGGGAGCCGGGGTTGCATTAATCTGGTGAACTTGGTGGGCTGGTCCGCTTTTAAGCCCAGAATTTTGGGGGCAATTCCAGCTCATGTGGTTTTCTACACCACAGGTGAAGCATATGGTTGGTCGCTTCGGGAAAAGAGATGGAGGAGAAGTCTTAACGGGAAGTTTGGAGTCCCGTTGTTGGTTTTGGGGAAAGAAGTTTTGGGGTTTTACGGGGCTCGGAAACTTTGTCAGCTTTCCGGGAAAGGAGCGCGAGTCCGTCCTTCTTTCTTCTCGTTGGATTTCTTTTTCTCGTTCTTCTCGTTGTTTTTCTCTTTCTCGTTCTTCTCGTTGTATTTTTCTTTCTCGTTCCTCTCGTTGTATTTCTCTTTCTCGTTCCTTTCCCTTTCTCTTTCTACCTCTTTTCTTTGATATTTTTCTTCAATCCGAGCTAGTTTAATCTGATGGTGAAGGTACACTTGTCTTATCCATTCCTCTCTTATGTACTTAATTAGTTCTTTTCCGGAAAGTCCCAAGGATTCTCCTTGCGCTTTAAAGAATTCAAACTGAGTCATCTTTGCACTTGGGGGCGCACTAGTCAACCAACTAAAATTCCTCGCAACAAGAATTATGCCTCTATAGAATTAGCCTACCTAAATATGGGCACTGACCTATTCGTACTTGGTTTCTCAATCTAAATAACCACTGACTAAAATCACAAAAAAACACAAACAAATTATTATAACCGTTCCTTGAGCTACTCCAGCTTCTTAAGTTTCAAAAAAAAGGGGATAGCAATCGTTAAAACAAAAGGGAACTACTATATTTTATTATTATAACGAATAACACTATGCTTTACTCGACTGAGACCAGTGTTTGCAAAGATATAGCGTTAAACCTTACACACCTGATACCAAATTTAAATAGTATATATATATATATATATGTCGTAGAATGACTCCCGACGATACCATATATTACACTATTCGTTGAGGGAACTTCCTTAATTATCTTTAGAGTGCGTTTACTGTCTGGCGGCCGATATTATGTATCTTCAAAATGCTTAAGAAGTGGAACTGAGCTCAAGGATAATAATATGGCTATCATTAATAAAATAGAGTTTTATTAATAATAACTATCAATAATACACAAAAACGGAAAATATTGACATAAACAGAATGGAAAGGGTCGTGGAGACTCGGGTTAATCCGAGGATTTAAAGGATTTAAAAAGGTAAAACAAATATGGAGTTAAAGAGATGGGATGGTTCAATAAACAATTTAAAGCACAGGATAGAATTGACAAAAGGGATCAATACTCAAAAGGTGACGTTTGGCTTACGTAACTTTTCATTAGGGTGCAGTGGAAGGTACTTGAAGGAATATTCGGTCCGCTGGCGAGTTCCAGCCGAAGGGGGGGGATAAAAGGATCCTGACGAGGCGTCTTGGAAAGGAGAACCGTTACTCGACGAACGGCTTGAAGAACAATGGCTGTTCTACTTTGTTCTCTTCTGAACAAAGGGGGGAATGAGAACCGTCTCTTGTCTACGGGCTCAAGAACAATGGCTGTTCTAATGTTGTTCTCCTTGAACAACAGGGGGGGTGAGAACCGTTTCTTGGCGAAGGGCTCCAAACGAACAATGGCTGTTCTAGGTTGTTCTCTTCGAACAACAGGGGGGGATGAGAACCGTTTCTTGGCGAAGGGCTCAAAACGAACAATGGCTGTTCTAATGTTGTTCTCCCTTGAACAACAGGGGGGGGAAGAGAACCGTTCTTGGCGAAGGGCTCAAAACGAACAATGGCTGTTCTAATGTTGTTCTCCCTTGAACAACAGGGGGGGGAAGAGAACCGTTTCTTGGCGAAGGGCTCAAAACGAACAATGGCTGTTCTAATGTTGTTCTCCCTTGAACAACAGGGGGGGGGGGAAGCCTTGGTACTTGGCGTCGGAAAGGCTCGAACCTTTGGCACTCAAGGAATATTGTCCTCCTTCTGGACAATTGATGGTGAATCTCGAGGTCGAGGTCCCTTGGCGCACAAAGGGAGAGAGGGTCGTGGTGATGTTTCGCGACGAAAATCTGGATCTCCAATCTGATCTTAGTGGTAAAGTTTCCATATAAATAGCCAGGACATCTCCTTGGCGTGGGGGAAAATGGAGTGGAAGCTTGGAGGGAACGCACAGCCGGGCCGGGAACAATGCCTTATCTGTTCATAAGCCTAACTCGATCTGGCGAGGTCGGCGTATGGGGGCGAACGGGGGGACGATAACCTCCTTGTTTAAACATTGGCATCCGGTAGCTAAGATAAGACTCCAAGCCTCGAATCGAAGATGCACGTGGGCAGCATCGTGGTTTTAAATAATACGGGGTAGGAGTTGAAATTAAACGCAGCTTCAACACGTTCTATCACAATGAGAGCCGTTGGCAATTTAAGGAGGCGCTGTTTTCGCGTGTACAAGAACACAATGTTCTGTACACGTTGCAAAGGGAGCAACATCTTTCCAACATCGACAAGGAGACTCTGCTTGTTTACAAATAAAATCCTTTAATAAACGTGCGATGGACATTACGATAAATGTGCTCATTAAAATGAACTCTTGCACAGTTAGTCAAGAAAAATAACAATAAAGTTTAGAGCTAAAATTAAACATGAAGGTGATTGTCTATTTGTAAATTTGGGTGATCGTTGCGGCATTCAGGTGACTGTCAAATGGCAACGATTGGTATTTGGGGAAGTTCACGGCAATGCGCTAGCGCTCCCTGCGCTACATAGTGACACGTCGCATTGCGCGGAGACACCAGGCCTCTGCAGAAGTCTTAATTGTGACTTGTCCGCTGCTCTTCTACTTATGACATAACTCTACTACCAATACAATCTTACCTATGTCCACTTCAATCTCCCCTCCCACTTCTCTCTGGAGTCAGACCAACGATGGTGAGTGTTTTGATGGTTCTCCCTTATATTCCTCCAGGATTCGTAATATCCTAACTCATTATAAATTATGTATTTTCCTAGGTTTTGCATTATAGGAAAAAAAGTCTCTTTATTTAGATATTTGTCAACACTCTTAATATTCTAATTTCTAGACAAAAAAATTTTTATATTATAATTCATTGTAAATTATGTATTCCTTTATATCATAGAACCCGAAGATCAGCGGACAGCTCGAAACGTTGTTTATACCAAATAAATGAAGATGAATTTCTCCGCATTCTATGTACTCTCATTCCTGGTGAAATTACATATATATATATATATATATATATATATATATATATATATATATATATATATATATATATATATATATATATATATATATATATATATATATATATATATATATATATATATATATATATATATATATATATATATATATATATATATATATATATATATATATATATATATATATATATATATATATATATATATATATATATATATATATATATATAGAAAGCAACATAAATTTAATGTTTAGCAGAAATCCCATGGCGAGGAAAATAACTAGCGTCATCTTTTTTATTTACCATCGACGTTTCTTCCCAACTACGATCAATATATTAGGTATTAGGTTTAAGATACAAATAAACAAACAAAATATAATGCAATATTTTGATAGCATAATGCTAAAGGTAAAACTAGATATAAAACTGTATTAAAGGGAATTTTAAGCGGAGAATTAAAGCAAAATTACCAAAACCTACTGTACAAAATCACAAACTCAGCCAACGCACGGGTTAAATGCTTCACGTTGACCCGACCAACTCCAAACTGTAGGCGTAATTTTCAGCTAAGGACTTTATTGTAAATACTCAGCTCTGGAATTATTAAGTAACATCTCTCATTTGCCACCGTTATCTTAGGGTAGTCTTGTTGATACACTCCACTTAAAAATGTGCGGATTGACTTTTTTACAATATATAATAAAAAATTATTGTGCAAAAAGAAAGATTCGAGGCACTTGAAATTCTTTGTCAATAAGATTGTAAGATGAAAAGAGATTGTATGCAATGTCAAGAAAGGCCTTAATGGATGAGATTTTGTACTTCAAATCTAAGTAAGTAAAAAAGTTAATCCTAACCTCGTTTAGTGGATATCCTGTATCCTGATGCTTCTGGAGTATTTTGATTTTTTCTTATTCCAATATCTAAAAAGGAAAGGGCGTTATCACTTTCAGTTTTCATTCTATATCTAATACCAGGTTGAATGGTGTTTAGAAAAATATTATATATATATATTGAAAATCACATGACGCGTGATTTTTTTATAGATGTATTTTTAAAGGGCCAAGGAAATGAAAAATTCCTTGGGCCTTTAAATATATATATATATATATTAACTCCACCAAGTGGTCAAAATTCCGTTTGACGCAATGAACACTCTTCTGAATGCGTGGATGACGAAATGATGCACAATGATCGATTGATTCCTAATAATGGCATCCTTTAGGTGACCAAGTAGTAGGAGTTTTGTATTTTAAGCTTCTTCCATTCGGCGCCTCACAAGTAAAACCAAGTGGAGTCAAATGAGGTGAGTTTAGTTGATACTCAATGCTTGCTCTTCGTCTTAATCAAGGTTTAGGTAACAGTTCGTCGAGGTAGTTCTTGGCATCACAATGACAATTATGGCGGATACTCCAATTTCAGATACAATTTACGAAACAAATTCCTGCTCAACTGACTCGTTCAAAGGAGCGTTCGAGCCTAAGAAAGGCATTTTGAGTAGCTTGTATATTTAATTAAAGTTCATCTAAAACAATTTACATATTTTGGTTGTTATCAGCCCGTTTCATCCCACTGCTGAGAAAAGTCCTCTCCAAGAAGTACCCATAGATCAATACGGTCGAGGGCACGATTTTGATACGTTACTCCTGCCATTCAACGAAAGTCATCTTCCACTCCAACATTTATGAGGTCGTCTTGGGTACATCCATATATATATATATATATATATATATATATATATATATATATATATATATATATATATATATATATATATATATATATATATATATAAATGTGCCCATTTTGTGTCGTTTCTTCTAGCTTCTCAACTTCAAAAATTTTATTTTTTGCGATCTTTACAACCATATATTTATTTAATGGCATTAATGATCATTCCTGGCATTTATCAATCTACGTTTTTTGGAGTTGTCCTCCGTCTTGGCATTAATTTAGGTTGTCTCCGAGTTTCACTCCCATAAGTTAAAACTGGTAAGATGAATTGATTAAATAGTTTACGTTTTAAGCAAACAAGTAAGTTATTTTAACTGCCCTTAAAGTTGATGGTCAATCAGAATTTCTCTCTATTCTGCAAAACTACGAACCATTCTTTTCCTCTTTCAAAAGTTAATTTTCAGTTCGACTGTGAGACTGGCTTGTGATAAATCTCTTATCATTGCCTGCATATAATATATTGGTCTGACATGACAGCCGTATTTATAATCTTAGCTCTTTGATCATACTTCCTGGTGTGTGTGTATGTGTGGTTGAATATTGCCTGTTCATGTATTAGTATGTCTCACGTGCCTTCTCCTTGGACATTCTCCTATACATACATACAGCATGTTCCTACCCAATTTGCATTTTAGCAAACTAGTATATTTCCCCTTGTTTCTCTCACCTACATCAGAGTCTAAAAGAGTTACATCCGCACTTTCTCTGGGTCCCGCGGGTGCACAAATCGCCCCCCTCCCTGGGAAAATTGCTGCAACATAAAAAATGACACCCGATCTGGGACCTAAGCTTCAAGAGCGGATACACTATACATGAGCAGCCATAAGTCACTTCTCTCACATTTCACACCTACATCACATTTTTCACCTCCCTCACGTTTCTGACCTCTTCCACATTCCTCTCCTCCCTCACATTTCTCACCTCCTTTAGGTTTCTCACCTCCTTCACAATTTTCTCCTCCCTCACATTTTCTTTTCTCTCACATTTCTCTCATCCTCACATTTCTCACCTCTCTCAGATTTTTCACTTCTGTCACAATTCTGATCTCCTTCACATTTCTTACCTATTTAGATTCATCACCTTCTTCACATTTCTCTCCTCCCTCACATTTCTCACCTACACTCACATTTCTCACCTACACTCACATTTCTCACCTCTCTCACACTTCTCACCTCCTCACACTTTTCACCTCCCTCACACTTCTGCCCTTCCTCACACTTCTGACCTTCCTCACATTTCTCTCTTCCCTCATATTTATCTCATCCCTCACATTCCTCACCTTCTTTAGATTTCTCACTTCATTCACATTTTCTTCTCCCTCACATTTATCTCCTCCCTGCACATATCTCACATTTCTCACCCTCACATTTCTCACTTCTGTCACACTTATAATCTCCCTCACATTTCTTACCTCTTTAGATTTATCATCTTTTCACATTTCTCTCCTCCTTCATATTTATCAACTACCTCAAATTTATCTCCTTCACATTTCTCACCTCTTTCATATTTATCACCTCACTCACTTTTCTCTCCTCCTTCACATTTATCTACTCCCTCACATTTTTCTCTTCCCTCACATTTATTTCCTCCCTGACATTTGTCTCTTCCCTCACATTTATCTACTCCCTCACATTTCTCTCCTCCCCCACATGTCTCACCTCCTCTAGATTTGTCACTTGCCTCATATTTCTCACATCACCCACATTTCTCTTCTCCCTCACATTTCTCACCTATCTCACCTTTCTTACCTCTCTCACATTTCTCACCTGCTCACACTACTGACCTCACTTACATTTCTCTCTTTCCTCACATTTATTTCCTCCCTCACATTCCTCACCTCCTTTAGATTTCTCATTTCCCTACTATTTTTCACCTCACTCACATTTCTCTTCTCCCTCACATTTCTCATATCTCTTACTTTTCTCACCCCTCTCACATTTCTGACCTTCCCCACGCGTCTGACCTCCCCCACATTTCTCTCTTCCCTCACATTTCTCTCCTCCCTCACATTTATCTCCCCCCTCGCATTTTTCCCCCTCACATTTCTCTCCTCCCTCACCTTTCTCTTCTCCCTCACATTTCTCACCTCACACATTTCTTACTCCCTCACAGCTCATGCCACGTTTTGGTAGCTGTAATTTTGATACTTTTCGCAAAAGGATTAAGGATGTAGACTGGGGAATGCGCTTCGAGAATAGGTCGGTAGGAGAAATATACACTGAGCTTTGGCGTACACTCCTTAGTGTAAATTTCGACTTAGTAAAGTATGTGCGCCGTAAGAGCGGGAAGTCGATGAGAGCGCCGTGGGTTAGCCCACTAATATTAAGCTTAATTAAGGACCGAAATAGAAAATTTCAAATACATAAGAACAATGAGTTATTTATAAGTCGGCAAAATTACATAGATTCTCGAAGAGAAGTTAAACGGGTGGTTAGAGATGCGAAGCGGAAATATGAAATAAAACTGGCGAAGGATTCAAAGAAGGAACCGAAACGGTTTTACGGCTATGTAAACAGTAGGAAACCCTTAAAAGGTTCAATAGGGCCGATTAAAGACAAAGATGGTCGCTTGACGGAATTTCCGGCGGAAATGTCTAAAATTTTAAATGAACATTTCACAAGCGTCTTTACTGTTGAAGATTCGTCCCAATTAGGATCGTTAGTTGAAGAAGTAGATAATAGTGATATTTGCATATCCGATATAACAGTTAATGAAGTGGAAATTCTTAAATATATTAACCTGATGAAAAAGTCGAAATCACCCGGGCCCGATGGCGTTTACCCCACTCATTTAAAGGAACTTAAGAATGAACTTGCGAAGCCGTTGCGTGCAATTTTCAATCGCTCATTAGAAGATGGCGTAGTCCCTTTTGACTTCAAGCGTGCAAACGTTACACCAATATTTAAGAATGGGAATAGATACGAAGCAACGAATTTTCGTCCTATTAGTCTAACTTCGGTAGTTGGAAAGCTTTTAGAATCGGTTATTAGAGATAGAATAGTGAGCCACCTCGAGCTAAATAATCTGATTAAAGATTCCCAACATGGGTTTAGGCGGGCGAGATCGTGCTTGACAAATTTGCTCGAATTCTTCCATAAAATGATTTGCGTTTACGACGAAAGCAAAGCTGTAGATGTAATCTATCTAGACTTTAAAAAGGCGTTTGACACCGTTCCGCACGAGAGATTATTAATGAAAGTTAAAGCAGTCGGTGTGAAGGGTAAGATATTAAATTGGATTAGAAATTGGCTGAAGGATCGTTCGCAGCGAGTAGTTATAAATGGTGAATGTTCTGATTGGGTCAACGTCAGTAGTGGAGTGCCACAAGGCTCAGTTCTTGGCCCATTATTGTTTCTAATATATATAAACGATTTGGATAATGGCGTATTTAGTACGATTTCTAAATTTGCTGACGACACGAAGCTGGGCAACCGTGCCTATGTAAGATCGGATGTAGATAAATTACAAAAGGACCTAAACTTGATTGTCAGATGGGCGGATAAGTGGCAAATGCAGTTTAATTTAAGTAAATGTAAGGTGATGCATTTGGGTTGCCATAATTTGAGGGTAGAGTATACAATGAAAGACCAGGTCCTCGACGTGGTTAAATTGGAAAAAGACCTGGGAGTTTTAGTCTCGGATGACTTCAAAGTCACGAAACAATGCGCGGATGCATGTAAAAAAGCAAATCGTGTGCTGGGTTATATCGCGCGTAATTTCACGTTCAAATCCAAAGATATAATTTTACCGTTATATAAATCACTTGTGCGTCCACTGCTTGAATATGCGATTCAATTTTGGGCTCCATACTTAAACAAAAATATCGCGCAATTAGAAAGAGTGCAGCGTAGGGCTACAAAATAAATTCCCGAGCTGAGAAACAGGCCCTACGAGGAAAGACTCAGGGCATTAGATTTGCCATCTCTCGAAGGCAGAAGATTACGTGGCCAGCTAATAGAAGTATTTAAAATATTGAAAGGATTTTCAAACGTTGATTATAGGAATTTGTTCGAATTGGATCATAGGGGAAACACTCGCCAACGCGGATTAAAATTAGTAAACAAGCGATTTAACACTAGTATAGCCCCAAACTATTTTACGTTTAAAATTACTCAAATTTGGAATAGGCTACCAATCCACGTAGTAGATAGTACGTCGGTAAATATGTTTAAAAACCGTCTCGAAGCGCACTTAAATAGTATAAATATAACGTAGTCTGAGCACAGTAAATAAAAACGCCTTGCAAAAGGAGTTTGGAGCGGAGGAACAACGAGAGTAAAAATGATGACCAAAAATGATGCCAGCGATTTCTCTTGCATGTGTAGTTTAGATATCCATTTTCTTTTCCGCCTATCCTATAAATAGTCTTACTATCCTAAAATTAGATTTTCACCACTAGCAGTCGAGGGCTGCGGAAGTTGAGAAGAAAAACTTTCTATCACCCCCCCACCCCTAGGTTGAAGTAGTTAATATGCATGACAATGTACACATGTAGATAAGTGTGTACAGTAGTTTATATATTAAAATAAAAAAAATTAAATGAAAAAAAATAAATATATAGCATGTTAGAGATACACTCGTAGATAAGTGTGTATCGTAGTTATGGATGTAGTGTAGCGGACTAGCCTCGAGCGGACCTTAGGGTCTTTGCTGGTCCTAGATTCTGTAGTTCTGTAATTCTGCCCTTCCTCACATTTCTCATATCCTTCACATTTTTTACCTCCACAGTTCTCAGCAGCCGCGCACTTCTCACCTCCCTCACGTTTTCACCTACCAAACTTCTCCATTTTCTTTGTAAATTTCCCTTAATACCTTCTCGAAGAACTGCCCGTTTAGGTTTTCACAATAATTATTATTCTTAAATAAATGCCTATTTATTTAGTAAATAATTAATTCTAATCCTGTGTGTGGCATAAATTAATCAATGGTGGAATGTGTATGTATGAATGTAGGTTTATTCTTGGTGCTCCACACCCCAATTATGTTAAACAGAGTTTATAACCAGCATTTATTTGACCCGCAGAGGTCCCATTTTACATACAGGCCCTTGGAAGCCTCCATTACAAGCCAATCATCCTTTTCAAGCCTCCTCATTATCTCTTCTTCCTAACCCGAATTATTATTCTATTTTTCTTTGGGAGTTTTATTGGTTAAAACGAAACTTTGCTTCGCCTCAATATTTTTTTGAGGGGGAGGGGGGTGTTTGCGTCTCGTTTCAAGTCTCTACTACTAAGTACAGACACTAAAGTACGAATTTACATGTTACGAACAAATAATCGAGTCCATAAGTGCATTAGAGACGGGTATCTCAAGCCCATGCCTCCACTCAATCTTCACTTTTACCCAACTTTGATCAACTCCTTAAATATGGGGGTTGATAAGTTATTTCGATCCACCAACATTGACAACAAGATCACAGACAACACCTTTCGATTTGCATCTCTATTATGTGGAATGAAGTGCCTTGTTTTATATGCACATCTCCTTCGATTGGGGGCATTGAAGATCATCTTATAGACCAGAGGTTCCTAACCTGAGGCCCCCAGCCTTATCTGTCTCGCTTCCCACACCCTTCGCCCGTTCGTATCGAGATGCAGCCCGCCAACCTTTGCATACTTGCCCGCGCGGCCTTGAGTCTGCGTTTATTCATTTTGACAGTATTTTTTCTCTTGTGTGAAACAACTCACGGCTTTTAAGAATAATCATGAGAAAGGAGAGGCAGAGAATACACTTTTCACGAGGCGTGGACTGATCGGTACTTCTCTGTTGAACGAAAGGGGAAGTGAATGAGCCTCATCTGTTTTCAATCTTTGAGTGTCTTCAAGGAGTTCAACGTTTCAAGGCACTTCACAACACATCATCCAAAGTACAGTGACATGAGCCCAGAGAAGATAATGAGATGGGCCGCTTGCCTGCCAATCTAGCGAAGCAGACTACCTTGCTTAGAAAGCAAGGAATGGAGAGCTCACGGAACATTCTCACTAGTTACAATACAATTTGCAATTGATAATCATAAAACAACTGAAGCCTTTCTCAAATAGAGAGTTTGTGTATAGCTGTATGCTAGTTACTGCTGATACAGTCTGCACTGAAAAGATACGAGCGTCGTCCAACGTCAGCCTCTCTGCCATGACATTCACACTGCGTATAGAAGAGGTGTCAACCCCAACTTTGAAGTAAGCTTGCTAAAGCTTCGATTTCTACGAGTCACCTGCTCTCCCCCAGACGGTTCCTCAACCTCATTACCAACACTAAGCAAGTAGTGAGCACGTTTGGTGCCACAGATCAATGTGAACGTTCGTTCTCTAAGAAGAAACACGCCAGAATGTGCTCTTTCTACCAACCTCTTTATGGTTGCAAACAAGCTCAGGTGTCACATTAATAATTAATTACGATTGTTTCCTTTTTCTTTAGTTTGTTTTTTTCTGCTCTTCCCTCCTGACTTTAGCGAGGAGGCTATGACTCCTAGACATTTTCGAGCTGAAAAGGTTGGGGACCCGTGTTGGAGAGCTATGTCTTTGGTCAAGCCTCCTGCAAAGGCCTACTGCTCGTAGCTGTATCATTAGCAGCTAGTAGGTAGTATTAGTATCAGCAATAACAGATAAAAGGGAGTATAAAAAACAGGCAGAAGTTGCAGTAGATATTTTTAGCAGTAAGAGCATAAGCATTAGTAGTAGTAATGTCATCTTAGAGTCCTTGCTGGCCCGTTTGCAACATAGGTGTTGTCGAATTGAAATAACTATTCAGAGGAATTTAAATACCGACATTGTGGCCAATAACGCGGATTAAATTTGGGGTGATCATTAGTTGGCCCTTAATGCCAAGAGAAAGACTCTTGTCTTAGGTAAAGATAAAGAACTGGCATTAATTAACGAGGTGATGAGTTGGCATCGAGAACTAAAATGAAGCGGCCTAATAACGGAAGAAAAGAATGAAAGATAAACACATTTCACTCACTGAAAACAAACCTTTAAAAATAATTCAAATAACTATTAATCTGTTCTAACTCTAAAATTCAGCAGTAACCTCTGCGGAAGAGATTCTTTTCTCCTCAATCTATCCCCTTAGTAATCCCTTCCCTCTAGTTCTGTACATTCCACAATTTTCACCTCCCTAACTTTACTACCTTATGAAATATTATATTTTAGTAATGCATTCCCATCTCACTTGGATCTCTGTAGCTACGTACGCTTTCTTTTTGCAAGCAGGCAAGGTGTAATACGTACAGGCAAAGGCAATGGTTTGGGAAGAAGCAAGCTTCGTCCCAAGAACACCATTATAAACAAAGAACGGTATCTAAATGTCTCCAAAGGGCAACGCCTACGAACGATACATAAGCATTTCGGTGGTCATCCATACGTTTCCTAGCTTAATAGAGAGCTAGGTGTCACCAGGCACTGGGAACCAAGTATATGGATCTACCTTTATGAGTCCATATCCAGATAACTAACGACAACTTAATCCGATCGAGCACCTATGGGTCATTCACGAAAAGACTGGTTGGGACGCGGAGCCTAGCAATCTCGACCGCTAAAATGGGAAGCCTGATGTCCGGCCGGAACGAATAATAGAAGTCATCCAATGTTATCTCTTAATGCTGAAGGGGGTCATACAACTTAGAATTCTTATACCGTCATTTTATTGTCCTTTAAAAAGGCCAAGGAAAAGATGAATGTTGCGGTCAAATAACCTGAACCATTACAGCTTTTGCCCATCATTGTACACATTCTTTTTGTGTATAGCGATGTAATTATGATGCTAAAAAATTTCTTTTGGGTGTGTGTTGGTGGCTTTTGAGCGCACATTCTCGCTATTTATCTACGTGCCAAATCCATTCAACTAAAAGATCAAAGTGAAATATTTCACTTTAAGTATAGCATGATATAAAGTATAGCAGCTAAGGTATAGTTTGAAATTTAATGTGTTAAAACGGCTATTTTGGTCGTTTTCTCTCTACTCTCCATAAATTATGAGGAAAAATTTTAAATAGTTATTTTTTCCATATTTTCACTTAGCTTCCTCACTATTTTTAATTACAAAATCCTATTTGAATTACTATTTCAAGTATCCAAAGTATTAATACTGAGTGAGCTCGGATCCCAATTTAAGTCCCGAACCCTTTTTAAAGGCTGGGAAATAAGCCATTTGGGTTTAAATAGTCAACCTAATTTGTGCTTTCATTTAGTTGTAATGGATAAACAGAGGGGATCAAAATAACCAAAGAGGGATATTCAATGATTGGAGATAATTTGTCGAGCTATGAATCTTTCAAAATTTTCCACCTCCCTAACTTCACTACATTGCTTGAAACCTTTGTAGTCGCCTTCCCTTCAAGAGGACCTCCATAAACCGAAGCTTTCCTGAGAGTGGTAGTACCATGGTGGCGCGGGCGGAGAGGCGTCGACTCTGATACGCTTCATTACATTCAATCACCCCAACACTCGCTACACTACACCTCCTAGATCAAGTCCACGGATGAAAACTTGATACTTGGCTCATCACGCAACACACACACACACATATAATTCCGGAAGCATTTAACAACCCAACTCTGCTCCATGCCTGGCTCCATGCCCGGCCTCATACCCCTTATGTCAAGTCCTGTCAAGGTGGCCAACCCGCAGTACAGAGACCAATTAGCGGGAAGCTGCTCCCACTGCACCACACGATGTGCGGGTTTCAGGTACAAGTCTTTCCCACACGAGACTTCATTCACGTCCCAATCATAACCAACACAACCCTCCACACCAAACTCACCAGCACTCCACCTCGCCGCCCCTCCTCCACTATCCAACATACCCCACGGCCCAGCAATGCACAATCCATCCGAACCTACTGTCCAGAGTCACCACCTACCCATTACTTCCACACCAACACCCCACTAGCCCCAAAACACATCATCGCAATATACATTCAACCTCTTACAACTGAATAAAAACAACAAAAAATGGATAACGGAGGAAGGCCAGCGAGGTGAAGTGGTGGTAGGGTTGGTGTGGATGGTTGTGTTCGTTTTTGCGTGGAACAGGTATTACATCATCGGGCTTTCATCCACGAATGAAACAACATGATTCTCGCATCACCAAGGTACCCTGACGATCGCATTACCACAGTACCATGGCAATCGCATTATCACTGTACCATAACGATCGCATTACCACAGTACCATGATACTCACATTACCACAGTACCATGAAGATCGCATTAATTATTACTCTACCCTGATGCTCGCATGACCACAGTAAGATGACCATTGCATGACTAGAATATCATGATGTTCGCATTACCGCAGTACCATCACGATCGCATTATCACAGTTCCATGACGATCGCATTACCACAGTACCATGACGATCGCACTACCAGAGTACCATGACGATCGCATTACCACAGTACCATGAAAATCGCATTATCACTGTACCATGACGATCGCATTACCAAAGTACCTTGATACTCGCATTACCATAGAACCATGATGATCGATTTAATTATTACCGTACCATGATGCTTGTATGACCACAGTAACATGACGATCGCATTATCACTGAACCATGATGCTCACATTACCACAGTTTCATCACGATCTCATTATCACAGTTCCATGACGATTGCATTACCACAGTACCATGACGATCGTACTATCAGAGTACCATGACGATCGCATTACCACAGTACCATGAAAATCGCATTATCACTGTACCATGACGATCGCATTACCACAGTACCTTGATACTTGCATTACCATAGAACCATGATGATCGATTTAATTATTACCGTACCATGATACTTGTATCATGGTACAGTAACATGACGATCGCATTATCACTGAACCACCATGATGCTCACATTACCACAGTACCATGACAATCGCATTGTCACCTAACCATGGCAATCGCATTATCACTGTACTATGACAATCGCATTATCACTCTACCATGATGATCGATTACCACAGTACCATAACAATCGCATTATCACTCTACCATAACGATCGCATTGCCACAGTAACATGATGCTCGCATTACCAACAGAAATAAAAACGAGCGATGCGAGGCCTAATCCTAAATCAAAGTTGACGCCTCCTCTACCAATACCTTAAGACTCACTTCAGCCTCCTTTCATCAGCATCACCCCCATAAAAATCTGAACCATCTGAGCAAGCATCAATAGAACATATGTATTACATTTTCAACAACCTATACATACTTTATTATAACTCCCTATATATTTAATATGTCTCTACTCAGAATTCATGTATTTTCTAGTAGTTTTAAACAAATTCAACAGCATTTACATCCTACCCTAATATCATTCAGCTTGCAAAAGACGGCTTCAACCAACTCGTAACACCTCGCAGGACAGCAATAGTATAAGCAAAACTTTCGACATCGTAGCTATATATATACATCCTTGTCGTAGAGTCAAGGTCATTAAGTGACCTTGTTCTGACTCTCCTCAGACGGAACAGGGGGAGGGGGAGTCAAATAATGAGGACAATCGAAGTCCCTGAACGCGTGAGAAAGACAATAACAAACTGAGTGCGATAGTTGGTCGAAGTTAAACAACTCAAAGGGTTTCTTGGTTGAGAGAAACTGTTTATAGAAAAATACTTTACTATATACAAAAATAAGGAATATAAGTAATTCTACAATGGATAAACAACACGAATTAAATGGGAATACGGAAGTATAAAATCAAGGTTACGGAGACTCGGGGTATAACGGGATTCGATGAGTCTCGTTCACTGGACGTTCGAACGAACTCTTGAGGGAAAACGGGTAGGCTGATTTCCTAGGGAGACTCACGTATACCGGATGGGCTGGGGCCTAGAGACGACGAAGATTTGTAATGCCTGATTGCAAACACTTTGCTTAACCTCGCTGAAGATGAACGAGGGACTACGCCAGGCGAGAACGAAGTTGGCCCGAGGTTGATAGAGGTTTGTATGTTGACTAGCGTCTATCTGGTGAGAACCCTTGTCTTCGGCTTCGAGCGAGACAGAGCGGCTCGTCACGTCACGGGGCTGGCGGTCATAGGGTGCGGGTGCTACGCACGGTGTCTACATGGTGCTGCTATCCGCAACTGTACTGGTTTCTGTTGGTCCTTGACTGAGTATTTATGGGGCCTCAGCAGAAGTGCATCGCCCGAGGCGCCAGAAGGGAGTCGGTCTTATCTGACGAGGCGCTTCCTGCGTGTATTCTTACGGTCACGCGAAGTTTCCGATCTGTTTTGAGTTCACCCTGCTTCGAACGCTCTTGTTATCTGCACCGGAAGTGCCCTAGTTCCCAGGCGCTGTGTTTACACGTGGAGCTCACGGCCGTTCCAGTGCATACCACGTGGGATTATCCGTCTCTTTTTGACAATCCTATTCTACAAAATACTAAGCACCACGCTTGACTCCAACTGCCAAAGATAGTTTGCGAAAGTGTCCATCCCACCAAGCTGTCACGAAAACTTCGACTAGACAATGGATGCCCGCTGAGATCCGTATTCTCTCCCATCTACTTTCATCTTTTTCTCTTTGACATTCTTCTCGGAATCTCAACATCACACTCTACACCTATGCAGATTATATCAGTCTTATTCTTTCCCACCTTCTTTCCTTTATCCCCATGCCAGCGATGCCTGTAATCTCAACATCACACTCTATAACAATGCAGATGACATCACCATATTCGCCTTCCACTCAAATCACACCCAAGCAGCTCGTCATCCATATCTCCACACATTAGAAAATTCTAACGCTGACTTCATTAGAACTTAATGACCATATGACCTTCACAATCTTTTAAACGTTTTCACAATCCACAAATTATACAAAAAAAACTCTCGTATGACCCTATCAAACATCCCCTTTCCCTTTAAACCGAACGCCAACAGTGCTCGGCGTCACACTGGTTACACGTTAATGGCCCAAGGACGGCGAGAGTGAGTGTTAAAATAGCCAATTAAAGCAGGTCTTTTTAGAGAGGTTAGATTGGTCTATTTAAATAGAGCTAATTGCTTAGAGTGCATGAGGAACGTCTCCATGCGTGCTCACTGTAGTTTCAAGAAGCCTAATCATTGATTTAGTAATTGCATAAGTACGAGCAAAGAAGATAATACAAGACGCACATGTACACTCAATTGCAATAAAAACAGTTCGTATAAGTGTACATTGGCTTCTACGTAAGAACATACATACACTGTCTTACCATGAGAGCAAGTACTCATAACTAAAGCTAAACAAGTTCGTTCAACGAGCACATTTTCTCAGAAGTACAAACAAACCATTAGTAGAAGATCGCAGGCACACAGAAGTAAGAACCCACCAATTCGTACGAACAACAAAGATACACGAAAACAAGGATCTTAGCTGCTTTTTGGAGTTACTTTTCAAAGGCAAAACTTACCATACAAAACACAGGCTCTCATATGATATTTATTGATTATTATATTGAGTACAATATGATATTGTACTCAACAAACAACTAGTGTTTAAATGCAGATTTTTCCCCATCATGTACAAAATATAAGTAGATATATTCAATCAATTTAAGTAATTAAAAATAAAAACGATCGAATTCAACAAGACTATGCCCATTTTAAGATTGAGGAAACAAACAGATTCCAACGAGATTATTTTCATTTAAGAGAAAAGAAAACGGACATTCCAACGAGACAATGCCTATTTAAAGGTAGAAGAAACAAGCATAATCAAACGATAATATTCCATTTATAAATAGAGAAAACGATAGATTGTAAAGAGCCTATGTCCTTTTAAATATAGCAAAAATGGGCCATTCCAAGGGTAACTTCCCCATTTACAGATAGAGAAAACACCAGACAATGATCATTTAAAAGATAGGGAAAACGGACATATTCCAAAGGGACAATTCCTAATTAAAGAAAGAGAAAACTAGCATATTCTAACGAGACTATGCCCACTTAAAATAGATAAATCTAGCATACTCCAAAGAGACGATGACCAAGAAAAAATAGCGAAAACGAGCATATTCCAACATAGGGAAAATGGGCATACTCTTATGAGACACTGCCCATTTAAAGATAGAGAAAACGAAAATATTACAACGAGACGGTGACCATTTGAAGAAACAGAAAAATGTCATATTTTAACGAGAGAATATTCATTTAAAGATAGCGAAAACGGGCATATTCCAACAAGACCTTCCCCTTTATAGATAGATAAAATAGACATATTCCAACGATACTATGCACATTTAAATATAGCAAAAACAGGCATTTTCCAACGATACTAGGCCCATTTATAATAGAGAATGTCGTGGTACACCACTCTATACTATACACTACTCCTATATTATGTGGGGGGAGGGGGCGACTTAATCACTTACTGCAACGCGAACCGTTTAAGGACTGTTCGCAGGGATTAACGACCGACTAGGAGGTCACACTTGAGGCGTTGGGTTTCAAATCCTTACATCCTGAATATGCGAGAGTATCCTTCAAGGTTAATTAAAGATGAAACAACAAAAATATAATTTCATTTACAAATATCAAAATAAGACTAAAAATCGGCAAAAGGGAATTATTTAAAATGGCATAGTCTCTTGATAATTATGATAAGGATAGATTCTCAAATAAAATGAATTAATTAGCGTTACTATTCTCAGATCAAAAGGGGGAACTTGATAATACTAATAATTGAGGGCGTTTCAATCTTACGGGTCGGTGACTTGTAGGAAGGTCCTACTTGTGATGAGGCGATTGGGCAACGTTCCGATGAGGCGAGTGGTGCACGATCCGATGAGTCAAGTGGGGCACGGCCCGAATGAGGCACGATCCGAACCAACCTCCCGATGAAGAGAGACAATCTTCAAATATGACGTTCAACGGGAAATGTGGGAATTCTCGTAATTACACTGGAAGAGGAGACTTCTTTTCCTCAAATGTAATCGATGGAGATTTTCTTCGGTTCGATCAAACGAAGGGAGACTGATGCGCAACTTCAAAGGATTGCCGTTCACAGAAGATACCAATTGACTTGGCTAGAATCACGGTGGAGAAAGTCTTGCTGTCTGATGAACGT
Source organism: Ceratothoa steindachneri (assembly GCA_963969495.1). Lineage (NCBI taxonomy): Eukaryota > Metazoa > Arthropoda > Malacostraca > Isopoda > Cymothoidae > Ceratothoa > Ceratothoa steindachneri. Next base: position 150,435,378 of record OZ018321.1, on the reverse strand, counting down.
TCACAGGACTTCGATTCGAGACGATGAGGACGACTTTGAGGTGCGTGCGGGACTCCACGATCTCAAGTCAAAACCGAGTATTTGTATGGGCAATTCTGAAGGGAAAGGGGGAATTTGGAGAAAGGACTCACAAGCTCCAGACATCCTAATACGGAGGCGGAGTCGATTCATCATTTAACAGCAAGGCGCGAATCGCCTTGTCACGGGGGGAGGGGGGAGGGACAACTTCGCAGGAATGGGGGATATTTCCCCAAATGCGTTGAGTGAGGCGAAAACACCTCGAATGTTCCAGAATAGGAAGTGAGGCACATGATCTCCAATAAAGTGAGGGAGTTGTGATTATTCTTTTTACAGAGAAGATGTCAAGATTCCAAGGAGACTATACCCCATTAAAGATAGCGAAATGGGGATATTACAACGGCACTATCCCAATTTAAAGATAGAGAAAACTGATAAATACACATTTAAACAGAGTAAAAAAAGGCATATTCCTGTGAGTAAAATGTCGTCTGCGTAGGTGTAGGTGCTGATTAATGGAGTTTGTGATTGTATGATGTCATTTGTGAACAGGTTGAATAGTAGGGATAAGAATTGCTTCTTATGGGATGTCATTGTGGAGTCGTTGGGTGTACAAGTTATGATTTCAGTAAGTGACTTTTGCTTGTCTGTCAAAGATGAATTTTATTAACCACTTTTTGTAATTGTCGGAGAGTTTGCTTTTCAGAATTTTGTGGCTTTGTTTATGTCTATGGCGACAAGGATGGTGCGTGAGATGGGCACGCGCGCTGGTTGAAGCCATTGATTATAAGTTTTGTGAGTTTTTTGAAGAGGGTCGTGGTTGAGTCTGCTTTCTTGAAACAGTTCTGTTTCTGAGACAAGTATATTTGGGCTGATTCTTTCGTGTATTAGTTTTTCAAGTATTTTTGTTAGTATGCACAGAAGTGAGATAGGGCAGTAAAAGTTGGGTTTTGTTGGATGTTTGTTTGGTTTGGGTATAGGTACCATGTGGGCTAGTTCCCAGATTGAGGGCATTTTGTTGGTCAGACAGAGGTGATTAAAAAATTGCGTTATGGCTGAGATTGCTGTGTTGCCTAGATGCTTGAGATGGATATTAGATATGTTATCTGGACCAGTGACTTTAAAGTTTTTGAGCGATTTGATGCTTTGTTGATTTTTTTCTGTATAAAGGGGTGTGCTTGGTCTTTGGATATGTATGTGTGTCGTAGAATGACCAGTATATATAAATATATATATTATATTTATACGGAGTGGGCAGCCAAGGTCAATTGAGTGACCTTCGCTCGTCTCCCAGCAGCGGCAGACGGGGGGGAAGCTAAGTAGTAGGGAACGGGATTCCCAAACGAGTGCGTGGAATAATTTATCTACAGAATCGAGTGCAATTGGCCGTTAGCATAATAAAGAAGGGTGCGGGGCTCTTGAGCTATGGAAAGGAGGGTACCAAAATAATCTTTAATATTTACAATAGGTATGCGATATATACAAATGGAAGAGATTGCAAACGGATACTTAATGTTTACAGGGATCAGATGAAAGAATTAACGGGAGCGAATAGATAGGCTCAAACGTGAGCCCACGAGCGGCTGCTGTTGAGCCAATATACGAGCATGCACTTTACGGCTTGACTGGTCAAGAAACCACAATTGAATCTTTAGAGCCTACCTTGCTGGCTGAGACCTTATAAGACGACGCGGAGGAAGGGTGATTGAGCGAATAAATCGTAATCGATAGTGTTTAACCTCGATGAGTGAATTTGAAGGAGTATTTGAGCCAGACGAGGTTAAAACCGAATCCAATTGACTGGGGCTAAATTCCTTTGGTGGGAATTCTTGCCTTCGAGCTCGACAAGGGGGAACGGAGCTGAATCGAGAAAACGACGTGTCTCGTGCAGAAAGGCAGGCATATACTTATTTTTCCCGGCTGTTTCTAGCATTATATATGGGCCGGCCGGAAGCAAAAATGCCTCAGCCCAAGGAGACCCCTCTCTTTAACCATACACTCCACCGGGGGATAGGGATGTACTTCAGTGGGGTTTCTTGGTATCGCCCAGATAGGCGGGCAGTGTCTTCTTGCGCTCGCGTGCTTGGAATTCTTGCTCTGCGTCATCGGTGTAAGCGACTCGATTCTCTCACGATTCCCACGACTTTGCTCTGCGTTGCTTGACCTCGTGCCCTACCTCATGGCGGTATTATCCTCTTTCCATTTAACCAAGCTGTCAACATTCTGCTACACTGCGTGCAGCAAATATGAGGGGCCCAATCTTTATCCTGGTCCCATACTTTGCATCCCAAATAGTATCTGTAGGCTTGCTTTATCGTTACTGCTGTTTCTATTTTTTCGTTGTGCCACTGTTGTGAATTGCCCACAAACATAACAAAATATATTGGGGCTATTTACATATCCGCGTCTAGAACTTAAAGCCATGACAAGATTTCAAATACTAACTTGAGCCAGCAAACGATACACAATGTGAGATCCTTATCATAAGCTTCTTATCAGAGCAAAATTTTGATAAACGTGTTATCTTCTTTACCAGTTACCAGTTATCAGTAGCAGAAAAGTTATCACAAATAAGTATGTATTAATCTGAAAATCTGAAAAAATCTGAAAAAAATCCTGTAATTAGAATTCAATGATATTTGAGCTTCAATATAGTCTACTTTATATATATTAAAAATGTTAATATATATTAAATATGTATTATTTATTAATATATTATTATTATTATTATTATTATATATATATATATATATATATATATATATATATATATATATATATATATATAGAAAACTCACAAAGTATCGCGTGAGTAAGCAATAAATGCAACAAAGCACACAGGAAAAATTAATACGAGGATTCCAAGTACTTTCGAACTTTATTTCGAGTCTTTATCGATAAAGAACTCGAAATAAAGTTCGAAAGTACTTGGAATCCTCGTATTAATTTTCTCCGTTGGCTTTGTTGTATATATATATATATATATATATATATATATATATATATATATATATATATATATATATATATATATATATATATATATATATATATTTATATATATATTACTAATATATATTAAATATATTAAAAATTGCATATTGGTGCAATATTAAGCAAAAGTGTGAAATGATTTGAAAAGGAAAATTCAAATTACACAAAAACTAGAGGTGATATGTGAATTCTAAGGATAAATTTGTAATCAGCGACTAAAAATCATCTAGGATCACCTATGTTCTGCTCTGTAACAAAAATCGTGTTAGACAGTGTAATCAGCTAACGCTAGAATAGGTAAGTAAAGTCATTGAAAGTAAAGTCATCTTTTTAAATCAACTTCTTGCAATTTTATGGTCAACTTTTTCAATTTTTAGGTCAACCTTTTACTGCCCTAGTATAAACATTGTAAGTATTCTACCGATTCTAACAAAATTTGAAACTCTTATGTTATTTTACATTCTTTTTTGAATGATATAATTACCAAAGTTCTCCCAAGTTTAGCCAGGAAATTTGTTTTTTGTCATTAACATCATAACTATTCCGCCAATTCAAATGAAATTTGAAACTCTTATGTTGCATTGCAGTCTCTTTTAAATGATTTAATTGAAAAGGTCATCACAAGTTAGCTCGGGAATTATTTTGTTTTGGCAATAACATTATAACTATTTGGCCGAGTTTAACGAAGTTTGAAACTCTTATGTTGTTTTAAATTCTCTTTTGAATGATAGAATTGCCAAGGTCCTCTCAAATTAGTGCGGGAATGATTGAGAGTTTTATAGGTAGTAAGGATATAAATCAGAATAAGGGATAGCACGCGACTTTTTGGCCAGCAGACCTTGTTTCTTTACGATTGCCTTTTGGTTTTATTCTTCGATTAAATGTTTTTCTCTTGTTTTTGTATCTTTATGTGCATTGGCGTTCTTCTTATTGTTTGTGTTAATGATTTTGTGTAGTTATTTTTGGTATAATATTTGAGCATTCAAGCCTTTATTACTTTTTTGTCCAGCAATTTACCTTGTTTTTATCGTTTAGTGTAATGTTGTTTGTACTCATTTGATTCTTCTATTTTGTATTTGTTTACTGTGTTTCATATATGTACATATATATTGGTGAAATGTCTTTTTGTGAGCATAGTTTGGTGCTTGGGAACTGACGTCGGCGTGAGATTTTACCCGTAGTCTTGCAGGTATGTTAAACCTGCCGCCTGTACCCTGTAGCTCCGGAATGACACCATTCGCTAGGGTGGACCAGACCTTTCTTCCCAGTTTTTGGGTGGCCACATTAATGGGTTTCTAATCGTTTCCTCCACTCTTGATCATTTTGCCGGAGGTCATTACGCCTTCTGACTTTATTAATAAGTAGGAATGCCCTGTTCTGGACACATTGAAGTCTTCTCGTTGAGGATTTGCTGGCCCATTTGGTCACCACTGCGGGGTAGAGGAGCTTAGCCGAGACGTACATCAGCTATATTTTCCTGATGTTAGCCGAGCTAAGATCTCTAAACATGTATAGCTTTGAAATTTCTCTCTTTGCTAGGTTCCGCATCTCAGTGTGGTGTTTCGAGTATCCAGATTCGGAGATCTTTAGGCCCAGGACGGTGCCTTTAGCGGAGTAGCCGTATCTCCTCCCTTCTATGATGATGGGGCATGTCAACTTGCGGCTCAGCGGGACGATTTTTATTTTCTCCCTGTTGGTCTTGATCTTCCATTGTCTCTCGTACTGGTTTATGTTATTGATTTCCGCTATCGTTAGAGCTGCCTGTTCCCTTGCTCTCGTCTCCGAGCATGAGACGATTTGCGTCATGTCATCTGAAAATTGCAGATACATCGTGTCCCTATGCCCCGGAGTTAGGAGGTCGATGGTGAAGACCAGGTAGAGCAGTGGTCTCAGCAGCTTGCCCGGGGAATGCCCGCTTTTAGTTCGAATTGAGGTCCTCTGTAGCCCTCAATCATGAGACATGCCTTTCTGTCCATGACAAGGTCACAGAGGATCCTTTCCAGGATTGTGTATAGCTGGAGGTTTAGGATTTTGTATTCAATTCCTTCTAGCCAGACTTTATTGAAGGCCTTCTGCACGTCCCTCAGCTTAATGTCTACATAGCACCCGTTCGCTTGGCAATATGCTACTTTCTCTGTTAGGAGCGCCATGGCCGTATCGGTTCCCCTTTCTCTACGGACCCCGTGTTCTTGGAATAGTGCGCTCCTAACTCGTTCAGTTTAGCTTGTAGCCTGTCTGCTATAATCTTTTCAAAGATCTTTCCCTACCTCTCAAAAAGAGAGATCGAGTGATAGTTAGCCACCTGGTCTGGGGGCCTGTTTCCCTTCCGGGTGAAGATGATTTTGGCCATTTGTACCCATCAGGGAAGTAGTCCGTATTCAAGGACGCGTTCAGTGTGTTTGTCAAACCCCAAATAATTTGCATTAGGACATTTACTAGGTTGTTTTTCGTAATTCTAAACCAGCCTAGCGCCCTCTGCTTGAAGGACCTTATGGTGTTTAAGGTCTCTTCGAGAATTATTGGGCGTCCGTGGCTAACCATCTCTCTTTCTTGAAATACTTGCGGATGTGGGTGGGTTCTATGTATCACTGTGCCGAGATCATCAAACAATTGGTCTTCGAAGTCCTGGTCGAAGTCATCGTTTTTCTTAGGGGATATAGCTAAAATCTCTGGTGAGTGTGTTCTAAATTTTCTTTCGAGAGACTCTGGGTCCTCAATGATGTCGTATCCATCCTTGATTTCAGTTCTGTGTTTGGCAGGCAATCCCCTATGTCTTCGGTTGTTGTTCTAAAATCTTACAAGATTACCCTCCCTGCCCAGCCTCCCAATGTTGTAATTCTAGATTGCTCTTTGCTTTTCAATAAGTATGTTCTTTAGTTCCTCTCCTTGTTGTCTCATTCTGGCTGACCTTTCTTGATGTTGCCTTTCCTGCTGATCTCTTCATAGATTTCTCTATGTTCCCAGGCGTTTTTTCTTATCTCATTTATTCACTTAGGTTGTAGAAGCATTTTATAGGAGATTCTGAAGACGCATCTCTCGTCGGCTTGTATGAGGAGATTAGTGATATTATTTGTCTCCTCATCAATCTCTTCGAGATTAGCGGCTCCCGGGTCAACTGCTTGGTATTCACTGAGTATCTCTCTATATAGCTCCCAGTTAGCTTTAGCATGACCTTTCCTAACTGGGACGGGCTTGAGTAGTGTGGCGAGCGATGTTGTAGTGATAATCGGGATGTGATCGCTCGGTGGTCATTACTAATATTGAAGGGGAAGATTTTGCTCCTTAACACCACGTCCGGTTTAGTTGCCGAACGATGTGTTAATAAGGTCAAACAATCCGGCCTGACCCTTTGGAGTCAGTCTCTTTCGAGTATTGACTCCAGTTCTTCCCCTTTGGTCTGTGGTTCCGTAGTCTGACGCTTTGCATCTGACATTTAGATCACTGCCAAGTAATGTTATTTCCCGTGCCCTAAAAGAGCATAAAAGTTGGTAATCGGCCGGTATTTGCCACGTGGTGGGTGATAGGCACCCGCCACGGTCAGGTTTATATCATGATTGGTATTTCAACAGCCACAAATGACTTTTTTAGGTTCTGTATGTAATGTTTTTAGGGATCGCGATGGCTGTGCCGTCGAAACGATCATGTTTGTGGTTTTTATTTATAACGGCGTAATTTAGTATCTTTATTCTGTTTGCATCCGTGTTAACACCGTGTTAAGTGATAAGGATCAGGTCGGGAACAACTGTACGGAATGTGTTTCTGTAGGGAATGTATTTCACTTCCCATCCATTAACGTTAATTGTAAGTATTTTTTATGTGTTATATGTGTTTTCCATGTTTGTGTTGTATAGTGCTTGTATTTTATGTGTGTCTGAGTCTTCTTTACTGTTTTTATTACGTCTCTTTTTTTCTGTTTTTTTATTTTGATAAATTCTGCTTCACTTCTGGTGAGGCAGGAGTCCCTATGTATTTTTATTTCTGCCAATTTGCGATTCTTGGATCGGCGCATCGTATCTCAATTTCAATAAGCCTGCTTTGATTACTTTGACGATCTCCCCGATGTTGGCGTCCTCTGGCAAGAGAGTTTCATTATTCCTGTAGAATAGGATTTTAATCTCTTCTCCATCTACCTTTTGGTTTGACGAGAACTATTTTCCCTTTACTTTTGCTCCTTGATCTATCATGGTCCTTAGGAGGTTGGGAGCACTCTTGTTCTTCTTCAGAGGAGGAAGCAGAGCTTGAGAGGTTAACCTCAGCCTGTTTGATCCTCCTGGCTGTTCTTTTTTCACTCTTTTCCCGTTGCCTTCTGGCCTCAATTCTGGGGTCACTGTTTGCGGATCTTTGAGGAGCTGGGTTTGGTTTCGGGATCTTGTTCTTTTTTTCTTCTTCTATTGGAAAGGCAGTCGCTGGTGCCTCTTCCTTGCGCTGGAACTGCAGTTCCAGGACTTCCTTTGATGGGGATTTTTCCGGGAACCACATTTCCGCTAAGCCATTATTCTTGAGCATAGTATTTAGCTCTTTAGAGAAGCAGCCTAGATTTGTCAGATTCCTCACGTGGGCATATAGTATGCACGTGAGGATTTTTGCCGATCTACAGATAGGGTTTTTGTGTGACGTCCTCAACATTTCCAGCGGGAGCGACTTTTGCCGCTTGGGCGTAGGAGGTGTTCGCCCTCGCTAATTCCTTCTGCTTTTTTCTTTCCCGCCTTTCCTTTGGGGCAGGACATCGCCATTACCCCTATTTTTGTCCACAGTTTGGGCATTTTTTGCCTGCTGCTGGGCATTTGCGCCAGCTGTCCTCTTTGGCTGCATCTGAAACAGGTTGATTCCTGCTCCTTGCAATCCTTCGTGGTGTGGTGCTCGAGTCTAGAGGATCTAAAGCAAATCTGCACCGGGGTGAATTCCTCCCGTTCGATTTGCTCACCTCTTATTTTCGCATTAAAGAGAAGTAGCCATTTCTCTTTCGCCTTTATCACCATCTGCATGTCTGAAAAGATTATTTTAAACACGTGATGATATTCCGTGTTGTCTCTTATGTTTCTAAATTCAACTATTTCAACAATCCTTACATATTGCTGGTTCTTTTCTATTTATTCTTTGATTTCTTTTTTAGTGTGCTGGCCGATCCAGGGGTCCAGGCTTCTGCACACCACGCTTCTTTGTGCTTGGATCAAGGGAGGAGTTTTTAGCTGTAGGTTTATTTCCTTCAGGGTTTTTACCCCTTTGCGAGTGTCTTTATGTCTTCCTCTTTTTCGCATATTGCGACAAATCCTGTCGGCGTGTCTAGTAGTCGAAGGATTGCGATGTGTAATTTGCCGAATAGAGTTTCAAACACCTTCCCCTTGTTCGGTTTTCCAAGGTCGCTTAGGGATCTCAATGGAACCCTCGAGGCATTTGGGGTCACGATTCTGGTGGTGAGCACACTTTTTTCTAGCCCTAGTCTTTTTCTGGTATATAGAGACTCACTAGTGTGTATGTTTAGGAGTTTTTCGATTCTTTCTTAAAAAAATATTTGAGAATTTGCCTTGGAAGAAGAGCCCCCCCCACCCCATCGCTAAACCCCCGCCTGGATAAAAAGGGAAATTGCCTTTGAGATGAATGATAACGATGGATGAGATGAATCCAGGAAGGATCCTCTTGGGTGTGTGATTTTATGGCGGACTTATTGACAACGCCCTCTCCCCGAGGGTGTTTTAATCGCGACTGCATCCCAACATACCATAGAGACGGTTGCATGTCCCTCTATGGTCCTAGAAGGGGCCCCTGCTGGGATGAGCAGCGGAGGTTGCAGTCCGTCTTTTGTCCCGAATGGTTTCTGACATTGTTATCGGCTGTGGGCTACTTCTCAAACCAATTTCCTCCAATGCCCCCAATTATATCTTAGCAACTCTCCGGCATGGTTGGAATGAAAGATGAATGGCAATCCCTTTCCACCCAGCAGTAATTCACGTAGGGGGGCGAGGCGGGGACTTAAGCAGCCATCTGCTTAAGTGGGGCCGTTAAAAAGAAATATGAAGATTAGTAGTGATGATGAATGGTGATATGAGTACAATGTATAGCTCTTTCGTAATAGTGGTTTCTATGAATAGAAACCACTTCTCGGAGACGTCTTTCCACCTTCCGAAATCGTTACCTCCTCTACCAAATTTGTGAGGTAAATTTGACGGGAGTACTTAAACCAAGAATTATACGCAGTCGTTCCGGCTTTGCTCTTTCTTTTTCCTCCATAAATACGTGGCAAGTTAACCTGTGAAGTGATTTTTAGAGCAACCGGAATCAGGAATGACCTTTTTAATCGCCCACCAGGTGTCTATTGCGCTCGTATGTGGCCCGCGTAGTTGGTCTCCAAAATGTTGCGAGTGATTAACTGCCAAACTATGGTAACCTTCTTTTCCAAAGCAAGCGTTAGGCTTCAATAGCAATTGTCGTGCAAGTTTGAATACGTTATTTAATTAGTTTAATGCACTCCCTTGATCTCTATTTTTCACTGGAACCAAAAAAACTCTCCTTGCTCCACCTCCACACGCCCCAACACCAACTTCCCCTCTACATTATGCTACTGGTGGAAATTTCTTCTGTCTAATTTACCCTCGTATATTTCCATAACGCTATTTGAAAAACGCCACACGTCTCCAGTTCAGTCACAATGCATCATAGATCGCAACAAAAATTAAACCAGTCCAATACTGCCTGTTTGGAAATTCCGGTTACTTTTATCGTTTGCAAGACCGTTTGTTCCTCTCATAAAAGTAAAAGTAGTCCAAGTATATTCTGCGAACCACGTGGCTGTATTTACGCAAAGTACACCGTTTTCCATTCTTCTGCCGTCAAGAGCACGCAAACATAAATTTCTGTTTTTCGCAAATGAGTTCACATTCTTCAACGTACGATCGCACGTTTGGGAAATTTGAATTAAATGGCAATAGTGCAAAAAAACGCCAACAATTCACATTCTCCTAGCTTCAATAAATCTCCCAAACACGTAACTAATCCCGACCTCTGGACGAACAAACACTGACTAATAGCTCTACTTCTGAAAAGATACACAATAAAAATCTACAATGCAGGGGACAAATTTACCTCACAGTGAGTGAAGTGTAAATGACATAGGCCAGGTGAATTTCCGTGAACGAAAAAAATACCGTTGTGAACGAATTCATCTCAACTTTCGGAGTTAAAGTTTTTAGCTAAGCTTTTCGAGACTTTTGCTTATGTAACTAACCAACGATAGTCATTCTGATCTTTATGTGTATTTAATTATCTAGTCAGGGGATCTCATCCTCGACGCGAGAGACCGATAACTGCCATCCTCATTCCAGCAATTGCAATTCTGAAACTAGTATCCGAATAAAGCTTCTAATATACTAGAGCGTTTAATCATATTGATCCTTTCGGTTACTAGGCTTTCTCGAGTGGAAAATAACTGGAGTAAGAAATATTTTTTCTCCTTAGCCTCAATATATTTACTCCGAGCGTGCAAGTATTTAGAAATGACTAATAACTGTCATGCATAAATGTTAAGGTAATCCTCAAAGACATGTATAAGTGACAAGGCAATCCACAAAACTATGCATAAATAAAAAGCCAATCCACTACGTCATGCATAGATGAAAGGGCAACCCACAAAGGCAACCCAAGGAAATGTTCGAGTATGCTATGTGCATCTTCTTTTGCTTAAGACATCTCGTAAACAAAGTGGGAAGTAGTTCTGCTTCTGTTCTTCCCAAGTGTTTATCAATTCAATGACTACCACAATTTTAGTCTCTTTGTCATTTTTCATGCGCTTAAATGCGTGAAAACTTTCGTCTGAATTTATTGGTGGAACTTTAACCTCATTTATTTCGAGTTTGACATCGTGTTTCAGGTTCCTTAGGTCCATCAAGATACTAAAGGTCTTGATTGAATACCACTACGTTTTAAAAAATGCTATCTCCGGTTTTTATTTATATAACACTGTATGTATTCTATATCTTGCAAAAAATTTGATTTACGATTTCGTTAATAACGTTTATTAACTATAACATATTAGCATTGTGGCAAATACCTAGAAAGAATAATTGGTTCAATGCCAATAAAATAATAATAGCATTATAATGCCATCTAATCTTATAAAGAAATATTTATATTTTGACCTAAAATATTAATGATTTGTTTAGTTGTTGAAGACACTAAATATGCAGAATTAGGGACAGTCACTTGGATTAAATGATTGAATATTTTAATTTATTTTCTTGATTCAAATATAATTAATGAAAAATTTTGGAGATAAAATAAAGATTTAGTTTGGATATATGCAATGTTATTACGCCCTGTGACTGTTTTGGTATTAAAGGTGGATTATTCCTTACTAAACAGAAGTCTTGAACAATTAGAATGAATTGCTACCATCTGAAAAAACTCGATTGTCAATTTTGTTAAGAAAGAAATATTTAAGAAATAATGGATGAAATAATATGTCTAATGAGTATAAATTCTAAAAATAAGGTACATTTTAAAATACACAACCATTAGGATTGTTGTGGTAGTGCCCAAAATGAGAATTGATCTGACAACTAACACGAAAGCTTGAGTTACCACTTCGTTATTTAACAACGACTTAGAATCCTTGTATTCAACACGTATATAATGCTAAAGAATCTCAAAGTTTCAAAAAATAAGTAATAATAAAGTATAAAATGCTAAAGATCCTCAAATAAAGAAGTGATAATGAAGTATATAATAGTGAAAAGTAAAATTTCAAAATTTTCTCTACAGGGTGGTCCGAAAGTCTTATTACCCCTTGTAAATATTGTTTTAATTTTATATTTCAGATGACCGAAAGTCTCGTCTCTGTTAATATTTTTTTGATTTTCTATCTCAGATGGGTGACACGAGCCCCTACAGTTTGGAAGAGAGGTTGATTGCAAGTCTATGGGCACATGATCGTGTGTATTCTATTCTGGAAATAGCATGGAAGATGTGCGACATGACTTCCCTGCAATGAAAGTGAATACTCTAAAACCAGTACATGTGTTTAATATTATTCCTCTATTGTTATTATTACTTTAAGATAGTGGATAACAAGACTTTCGGACCACCCTGTACATTCAAAGGTTTACTATAGTGAATCTCTTGCTTCCCATTTATTTGGGATTCCTTAAGGTTGCGGCCTTGCCGAGTGGAAACAATGCTTCCATTCGAGTGTAATTAAGCCCAACTGGGCGTAGTTTTTAGCTAGATAGTCCCCCATTCATTGTACTGAGTCGTGGTTCGGGTCTTACGTTATGAAAGATAATAATGGGCCTTTACAGTTTGCAGATTAGCGCTCATGATTCAGACAACCTGCCCCCCCCCTCCCCCTTTCATTGAAGATTCTCACAGTTTTCTTTGCTTAACCAACATTCCTTTTGACTATATTTCGACCGGTTAATCCAGATGTTTCTTCTTCCCTCAGATTACACCGATATTCGTAAGGATGATACAAGGATGAAAGACGTCCGTGACATAAGGAAGATCATGAGTTCCATAATGGGAGAAAAGGATCTACCTTCTGAGTCGGACTTTATCGGCTTGTACGGGCGGGTAAGAGGCTCTCTTTAATACCACTCATAACTGCAATGTAATGTAAAGGTAATTATTTTAAGCAAATTAGTTTTCGGTTGTAATCAGGAATCGTCGAATCTGTCATCCTCCCCTTGGACAAGCCGAACGGAGGGGTCATTCTAAACCAAGTCCTACTAAGACTGGCGATTTAGAGTCCCATAATCAATCTATTTTGTCCCTCTTCGTTCTGTCATGTACGGATAATGGTTTGTCTAATCGCGTGGGACTAAGAAGAAACGTGTGATTCCAAGCCTTTTTTTACCTTGATCACACAAGGAATCGCTGTTCTTTCAGTAAAGTTGCCTTCTCTCCTGCATAGCACTTTGAGAAAGGAAGGAAAAGACACTTGGAATTCCACATTTCATTTTACTCCGGGTAATCTTCATCCTGGCTATATCTAAATCATCGCTGCCAGTGGATACTAACAGAACCTAAATTAACCTCTCATTACATTTAGAAGGAAACAATAGAGGAATGAAATCTGGCCTGTTTGGTAAAGCAAGTTGAACATGGCTAGTTACCCCATACCCCCATTTACAGGGTGCTTCAAAAGCCATTCCGAAATAGCATGAATTTCCTTCTCACATATTAAAAATATTACATATTTTTCTCTTTTAACCACTTTTGAACAGCTAGGGGAGCTTTTTTTCATTATTGTTTATTCACAAATGCTTCTATGTCATTTTCTTCTTTCTTCAATTACACATCACCACAAAGATAGAATGAAAACTAATTCCTAATTCCTACATGACGGCCAACTCTAGTTTCACAAATCCCTGCCTTACAATTCAAAGGAACCGTTTTTCCTCATATTCGGATGCTGAAAATTAAAGGCCTCCGCTTATCATATTTAAAGGAACTGTCGGTTGCCTGTTTAGAATGACTTTGCTTCTCATATTTAAATGGACTGTGCTTTTTATTTTTAAAGTAAATGTGCTTTCCTTATTTAAAGTTACTATGATTTTTATATGTAACATGCTTTTGAGTCCCATATTTAAAGAAACTGCGATTTGAATGGCTTGTGCTCCTTATATTTAAAGTTGTTTTTCTCATGTTTAAAGGGCTTGTGCTTCCTTAGATTGCCTTGGTGATGGAAGTTGTATAATACCACTCTCAGTCCACTTTTCTTCTCTTGTCTGCTCTCTTCCTCCAAAAGGTCACAAAATGAAGTTTACGTCTTTTGATTATATAAGCTTTATTTTCATTATCTATAATTAAATAAGATAAAAAGTATGTAATTTCGAGTTTGAGTTTTGTCTTTATTTAAAATTAATATAGAAAAAAAACTAAAGTAAGGGAATATTCGCCAAATCCTTTTTTTGACAGTTTCGTAACGGAAGTAAAGTTAAGAAAGTGGAAATGTGGGAAAGGCATTTAGAGTATAGAACTTTGGGTGGGAGTAAACGGGAGTAACTTAATTCGTTCTGGAAGGAAGGCAGAAAATCCTTTAGGGTAGAGATTCAAGCAGGGCCGAGTATTAGGTCGTCAAGAAATCGATGTTTTATAGGGGACATAAAAAGAGGAGTTTTTGAGTTGATTAAATTGTTCTAAATTTATTTCCAAGTTTTTAAAGAGAACTCTAGTTTTTCCTAGGCCTATTAAAGGCTCTAGTAATGGCCTAGAATTTTTAAAGTATGTATGAATGTACCTTTTTATAAGCCACATAATGATGTTTAGGTGTCACATGAATTTTCTGAAGGATACCGTTTATTGTTTATATTGCTTCACCTCAAACCTAATCTCTATATTCAACAATTGCAACTTACAAATGAAGCTCTTGGACAAAATCCTTCTTACTGGTCAACCAAAACGATCTCGTTCTCCTTCATGAGAAAGCACCCACCCATACACACGCACACACGTGGCATGTTTGATACATGCCAAAATTATTATTGCGTTATGAATGAAAAACGCTGATTAATTACCATTCATTTAAGTTATTACAACAGACCCTAAGTGGCAAAGTTTACTCTGATATGAAGGAAGGAGATAGCGAGGCACATTTCGTCAAAACCGAATTAATATTTAAGAAAGTATCCTTTGCGTCTTTAAACGATGGGAGGGCAGTGTTAATAAAGATGGAAAATACTTTGCTAAATACATATATTTGTTTATATTTAAACTAACTTTCCTTTAGAAAAATCTATTTTAATTTCTTAACAACCTAATATTTATTTTTACCGAACAATCAAAGTTCATAACTTTTATTTTTCCCTTCATTTTACCTACAAATTTTAATTTATTACTGAGACCGAAGTGAATCAAAGTCTAATCCAACCAGGGCATTTCTCTTGGTAAGGTAAAGAGAGTGGGGTGAACAACTAGAAGAAAAGAGACAAATGGACAATAAAAAGGTATATGAAAACAGACTTAAGGATAATAAAAGGACTCCAAAATTAAATCCTTTTAACTTACCAAAATTATGCCTCAATCATCAGATTCTAACATCCGCTTGAACTTATACATATTTGCTGTACGATTTCCGGTTTATGGCCATAATATTTCATCCTGGTAGTTAAGAATAAATCAATCATAAATATTTCTTTTATAAAATAATATTTGACAGTAAAGTTGCCTGCGTTAAAGATAAGCTATATATATTCTTGACGACATGTACAATTTTAGATTTACTTGAGTCATCTCTCGGATCTTAGTTAAGCAATAGGTAAGTGTCCCTCAAGATAGCTCCCTCTCAATATTGCTGTTTTTTGTTGCTCGAATGCATGCAGGTATTATTTTTTACGGAGAGAAAAATATCTTGTAAGAAATGTACTCATTTTAAAAATTGAGTAAATTTCTTACAAGAAATTGACGAAAAAATTACCATTTGAGTTAAGTGACCAATTTTAACAAGCATGATGAATGGTCGTGAATAGTTTCAACTTAACACTGTCAAATCAGAAGATTGAGGCAAAAAGTAAAAGAGCAGGTTAGTGATGGTGTCGCTTATCTCCTGAATTGCCGTATATCAAACTAACATTTCGGTTTTCCAAAACTGTAAGAACTCTTTATTGTCCAATAGACAAGAGAGTGTTAATACAGTTCTGGGCAACCGCAATGTTAGTTTCATATATCGCAATTTCAGAGACATAAAAATAGTTTGAATCTTTAAGTTTTTTAACTTCAAGTAAAGCAACGAATTCTAAACGCAACCTGGTGGAAGCAACTATTCAAAAATTAGTTTAGATATGGCTCTTGGATATAATCTACAGTCCGAAGGGAGTGAAAAGAGAGTTTCTTTGTTTCTTTGTTTTATATAAGACGGAGAGAGGGGGTCGACCGTTAGACAGCTTTGTACAGCAAATTTGTACAGCCGCCTACATTCACAGGGAATTTATGGCGATAAATACGGCTAGGGAGATTTCCAACATCAACTCTTTCGAGAGGAAATGGAAGATTTCGACCAATGCCCAAAAATTCAAAATAATTCCCATGTTTCGCAAGACCTTCAATGATATACGGTTAGAGGGGGAGAGAATCCCCTACTGCTCGGAAGGGACGGTCCTGGGGCTCAAAATCACCACAGGGGGATACAAGTGTCATATCGGGCGGACAGTCGCGAATAGCAAGAGAGATTTGAGGGAGTTTAATAGGTTCATTGACCTAACTCGCTCAAATAAACTCAAGATATTCAATGCGTGCATTCGCTCGAGACTCTTGTACCCCCCGGTGCCGTTGAATGCGTGCGCCTGGACCCACATTGCGAAACTACAGACCATCCAGAACAAGGCGTTTTTACTCATTACAAATACCCGAAGAAGAGAACACAAAAAAACAGAGGGAGCTCCACGCCTCGGTTGGATTATCTCCGATCAACGTGGCGCTCCACGAGAGAGCTAAGAGGATATGGCAAGCCATTGGTGCACGCTTGACCCCTGAGTTCTCTCGTACACACCTAGACATCGAGGCCGAAAGACAGATAAGACCATTTAAAAGCAGTAAATTACAGTCTGACAGTGACGTGACTCCCCAATATACACTACGTGTTCGACAATAGACGAGACTCAACCAACCAGTGTAATGTGAAATTTTTTTAATTAAAATTCAAATCACTAAAATCAAATCCACTTAATTATTAATCATTAAAGCTAAAAATTATAAAAATCAACCTAAAATTTTTAGGAAAATAATTTTTTTTCAAAAACCCAAAGCGGGATGTGAAAACCCCGTCTCTAATAAAGGCTTGAATGCCCAAAAATAAATAATCATCATCATGATGAAAACCCATAATCAAATTAGCTATGCTGATTTGATTAAATAAACTATAAATCCTATAGTTTATAAATAAAAGATATATCCAAAACACAACATACAGAGCTACCCTTTCACCAGGGATCTTTTTTATTCTGTCTTCCACACATCATCTATTCTTTAAACTCACTCCTTAACCACTTTACTCTCTTACTATTTTCTCTCTAATTCTATCTAATTTCATCTCTTATTATGTCCAATGTCCAATCCCGTTAGACAGCTTTCCCTCCGACCCCAAAATTAAGATTGGCATGAGGCGACAATAAGTTGGCCCCTCTTCGATGCTTTCTCACCTCTACCTTTGAACCAAAGGGATAGGGAGGTGGGAGTCGGTAGGCGAGGAGGGATATGATGTAAAGCGAGAGAGAGAGAGAGAGAGAGAGGGGGGGGAGTGAATGATGTTGAAATAGGAATAATAAAATATTGAAGAAAGAAATGGATATCAGCTGACTTTTACTTCTGTAAGTTGATAGGGGAACAGAATGAATTATTTTGATGGGTTTGCAGTATTAGATGGGCTCCGAACATCGAATAACTATTGTTGTTTTTATTCGTATTCTACTTTTTGCTATTTTATTTAACTTGTCCCTACAACTTATTTTATATGTAATAAGAGAGGCGTCTAATCTCTTTCAACCCGTATTCATTCCCTTTCATTTTTGTTATACAGTAGCATTCACGCCGTTGTCTGTTTAAAATGCCTATTTAATTTTCACTTCTTGCCTTCAAAGTACACGGCTTTTGTTCCCCCACCCGTAAACAGTTTTTTTAAGACGGTTTGAGTTGTCTATTGGATATAGACACTTTCTATGCGTGGATTTCACGGCGCGGATACCAGGCTCGTTTTCGAGCAAGAATTGACAAATATTTCAGTAGTCGACGTAAGCTAGTGCCAATCCCGTCGGGGTGCCGTGTTTGACGCATGTCTGCAGTTAGTTTCAACCACCCACATCATCACAAACATAGTCAATCACAACGGCACTTAAATATTCACCTTCTTCCCTTGACCCACACATCATAACTCTCTTGCATCTATAGAGACATGGACTGAGTGGATCTTTGGCCAGAAAAGGTTCCCACACTCGCTGGTAGATAGCAAAACAAAGTACATAATTCTGTTGTTTTTACTGCCATCCCATTCTATTGTTTACCACTATTGAGTGGTAAACAATAGAATGACCCATGATTGCTAGTCTAACCTTTATAGTGACTCCACTCTCTTGCTCGAATGAAAGAGATTTTTGGTCTTAATTTGAAATTTTTACAAATAAATGGGGCAAATCCAATAAGAACAAAATATCCATAGACTATTAACGTCTTGTTCTTTTGTTCCAAGAGCAACTTAATGGAAACCTGCCATGTGCTATATCAAAGAGTCTCCACTCAGAGCTACGTTTTGCCTCGGACACAGGTCTATTCATTGTCGTTTTTAAAATAAAAGTGAAAACCAAAAAGGGCATTTTACCAGAATGTTGGTGAGAAAAGAGACTTGTAAAGTGGTGAAAATAATGAGAGCGAAATTATGTGGACGCTATGGAGCTAAAGGAGTTCAAATAGGACAATACTTGTAGCGCTCTAGCTAGAAAATCATGCGCATCTACAAAATCGACTTCATCTTTACAATGAAGACGGTTCTATACGAGTGTTTCGTTGGGCATGGAACGCACATAATTCTTTTAATGTCAATTGCAGGATGGAAAACAAATATTTACCATTTTGTTGAATGTGAAAATGAGATTAAAGAGGGTTGGGGGAGGGAGGGGGGCAGAGGCAAAGGAGAAGTAAAAGTAATATTTATCGATTCTATTTTTAAAAACCTTTAGTCCACTGCTTTCAACGACCTTCCTAAGCAAGCCATTTCTAAAGAAATATTAGGGGCGTCGCTCCACTTCTCCAATCCGAGAGCTGGGCGGAGCTTCTTTGATCCGAGGGTATGTGCGTGTATTTATTGTAGGCACATGCACACCAAGAGAGTGTTCAAACTTGAAATCTGATTTCTATCTATTTGTAGTAACATAAGATTTCGTCTTTCATGGGTAAAGGTCAACGCTGGTGGGTCAGACTTTCCTATCTATCAAACTTATTATTTGTATCCACAACTGTTTCAGTTGTCTTCGTTATCGCCGCGCGGACAAAACGGTCGGCTCGCACCTGTTTTCTAATGTGTGAATGTTTGTTTGTTTAACGTGGGAGCACAGATATTTATTTGCCTCGTGTTATTTTGCATTATTTACAAATATACTCTTTTCTTTGCATTGATACATTAATTATCGGCTAGCCTTATAGCATTAGCATTTACAAATATACGGGCTGCTTTGCATTAAAAGATTATTAACAAATGGCTTATTATTTTAGTGTTTGGTTTGTGTGCCCATTTCAAGATTTCATAGGGGTAACGGGGTGCTCAATTTGTGAGGTTCCTTATTGGCTCTACCTCACCTTGTAATTTAGCGCTACAGGAGCACACATGAGTAAAGGTCAGAAATATCATCAAATTCCAAGACCACACCCATGTCTTAAAAGTGATATTCAGCTCTACAGAGATGGTACGAAAGGCTACCCCCGAAGGAATCGTGGTCTTCCGTATGAGGATCACGGAAGAAAATATAGATCAACTAAAGTGCCATTGCATACAAGTTTGCTCTTTATTTTATAAACTAGAAGAACACACAATCAACAACTGCCGCTACAAAGAAAAATATGGTGCAGCGAATGTGCCACTGAAGTCCACAGGTTTGACAACTGCAAAAACGTACAGAAGTAGTGCCCCAATTCTAAGAACGAGCACAGGACCATCTCCCTGTACTGCCCAAAACGTAAAGGCAAAATAAAAAACAGAAAGAAGAGGAAGGCGAAGCAAACAAGCTATGCAAGCGTTGCGAAAAAAGTGAAAAGATGCAACCATCGAGGGTATCTCCAGAAACAAGGATCACTGGCAATCTGAACGCTCGCATCTTCATATGCATCACGCATGCTAACGTGGCAAACGCAGTCATTCCAGACTACTACAATGAGCAGTTTAACTCTCTGTTGAAGGTGAATAACCTTCCAATAGTACTTGTGCCGGCCGACCTTTTCTAAAGCATTCTAAAATTTAGCAAACAAAAACAATATAATAAAAAAAGCAGGAATATAGAAACAGTGAAGCCGCCTTCCTCAGAGGAAGAAGAAGAAAAGGAAGATGAAGATGAAGAATAAGATAAGCTTTGTTTAAACGCGGTCACACAAACACTGTCACACCAATTAATTTCAAATTCGAACAACGAAACACCGGCTTCTCCATGGAGACTTTCACACTATTCCTTATTGAGGATACTACTTGGTGCGCTCTCCACCTTGTTTCTCTCCGGATTCATCTCACATCTAAGGGTTGTACGTGTGTGTAGTTCGTAGGTGTGTGGCTGTGTGTAGGCGTTGGTGTTCATATCGTTATGTTTCAAATTTCTTTATATCGTTAGATGAGTAAAGATTTAAAACTCTTATAAATGGCAGATTTAATCTCTAATCATACATATGAATAGAAATGTCTATTCTGCGGAGTTTATCCATAAGTTTCACTAGTAGCAATAGGTGGCATTAGTATGAATAGGTACCAATGTTAAAGATAGTATGAAGACTTCAATTTAAGTCATTTATTCAGTATAATGTTATATCGGATAGTTATTCATGTGATCATTTTGGAATGAGGATGGGGGGGGGGGGGAAGAGCTTTTCAAGGGTAAGCTTGATTGAGGCTACTTCTGGCGCTGGAGGTGACGAGGGCACGTCATTCTTCTAAACCTGTCAAACGCCACAGTAAACGCACATCCTCCATTATGGAACGATAATTTTATTACTAAACTATTTATTAGGTCACAATTTTCAATATTAATAGACAATTAATTCTATTAAACTAATTCTGATTAAACACATTGGCAAAATATAAAAAAGTGCTCCTAAAATCGCTCCTTGAAGAAATACATTTCAAAGCCATCTTTTCCCGAGTCGAATTAGTAATTTAGGAGCGGCTGTCTGCTTCCCAAATTCAACCTAGATTCTTAGTGTTACAAACTACCTGAAAATTTCCTACAACTTAACAGCATCTGAAAAACACAAGAAATTCAACAAAGCATTCAAACCCTACTTTTCAACTTTCATTTTTATCATTTAATAGCATTGGTGTTTCTCTGGATAAAAAGTCTTGTCACAAATAGATACAGATGGATATTGTTTGAAATTCTTGATGATGATTATTATTATTAATTGTAGGGTGAAGGCACTATCCCTATTTTATATCATATATGATCATATAATATCTTATAATATCATATAATATACTTACAATGAGTGAACATTTCACCACGCCCGCCCGGCAGTTTACGCTCACGCGCGAGTGACCGTTATTTATGAGCGAACAACGTTGTGGCCGCAGGAATAGATCGAGCGTCTTATACATACAGATGGACAGGGAAGGGAATATTAATAATGATATCAAAATAAATGGTGAAGAAACACTAGAGAAGTGTAGTGTAGTAAAACAAGATAAACGGGAGTTTCCCTAGTGCATGTAAACCACTTAAAATTACAACAATGTTGGAGATCAAAACTTCAATCATTGTCCATCTCGCCTACATAACTCAGTACAGTTCTTATTTTGGTTGATATTTTGGTGGGGTGCGTTGGTTCCGCCCATTGGCAAGTATATTTGGCACCTGATGCCATCATGTGGTGCCTCATCGTGAGTCATTGTACGTTGGGCGTTTAGGTACATGCAAAAATGCTATGAGTGTGACGAGTGTGGAAGACCTTGATTCATTCTATAATTGCCATTTCGTTTGGCCATGATCAAACCATCAAGATGGAGCTGCATCAAGGAATTCATTGTCATTTCTTTCATTCGTATTTTAATAAATATGGAGGAGGTTGAAACTTTGGATAATTATTTAGATAACTAAAATAATATTTAAATGATTGCATATTTAAGTAATTAGCAAATAATAGAATGAATATTAATTTACAGATAAAATTGAATCGAAAATAATTTCCACCATTTGTAAGAGATGAGATTCTCTGAAAACTCATGGGAGTCTTTACTATCCCATTTACCCGTCAAAATTGCCATTTACGACAGACATAATACAATCTTGAATACTTTTGTCATCTCTACTTTTATTAAAAGTATATTTTGGGAAGGTCCTTATGTCAATTATCCTTGCATAAATGGACAGGAAAAGAAGGAGATGGAAGGCAAAGGACCAAACAGGAAGAAAAGGAAAGGAAAGAGAATTGTCGAAGGAAACCTTTAGTCGACAAGCCAAAGGAAACAAACTCCACTCCAATTTACTCGTACAGGGCAGAGTGGAAATTCCTGTTGCGATCGCAGCTTGTGGTATTACGATGGTATTTCATGAAATAAATTACCTTGAAGGAAGGAACATACAACCATATTGTTAGAAGGAAAAGCACTTCCAACTATGTATTTTACATTCATACGTGGGACTTTATAAGGTTCTTATGTGATTCTAAATACATATTTAGGACCAATAATATGTTCGTAGATTTTACGTCCCTCGAAATAATATTTAATCATTTACATGATATAACTTTTAAAGGATTGTTCAGGACACTTTCACTTCAAGCATCGCCTCTGCAACGGAACTTCTTTTGTTTAATAATAATAATAATAATAATACAATCGGCTACATTCACCAGCTCAATTTCTGTCTTTCACCTAAAATATGAAGATAGTAAAGGGTCCTCCGACGGACTCATCTAATTTGACTATTATAACCTGAATGCTCCTCCAAGCAACGGTTTGTATAGTCGTTAATTTCATCACCTCCTGACCATTTTTAGTCGCGTGCACGCGTCTCTAAAGGTTACTATTTCGGTACATAAGTAGGTTGGTCGGAATGGTAACCATTTTACTTTTCACTGAGTTTTTTGGGTAATAATATCGTAACTATTCGGATGATTCTAACGAAATTTGAAACCCTTATGTTGTTTTACATTCTCTTTCGAATGATAAAATTGCCAAGGTCATCCCAAGGTTAGTCCTTGAATTAGTAAAATAAAACTAACTATGGATCGGATTGCCCTACTCGTTGAAAGTTTTAAAGGTCATAAGGTCATAAGTCAAAATATTTAAGAGCAAGTGACTTAGGTCCGTTGACCTTGATTTCTAAATAAAAGAAAAACCAACAAAGGAATCTCGACCCTTAAGTTTTCAAACGAAATTCGCAAAGAAAGTGTGAGAAGATTTCATGAGTAGTTAAAAGGGAAGATGGATTGTTGGCGTGAAGATAGAAGGGCACGCAAATCTCCTGAACTGATTGCCGTTAAAACATTAATTTCCCTTGACGATGTTTTGGGGGCAATTTCAAAGAGGTTCAAAGGGATCTTCAATGATGGGTTTCGTGACCTAAGTCATAGAGAGGTGGCAACCCACCTCTCCTCCACGCCCTCTGACGACCCCAATACACGACAGGCAGATCCGGCCGCAGGGGGTTCAAATGAGGGGTTGCTGCGGTTTGGTAGTGCAGCGACACGGCTCCTTCTCCCTTTCCTCAACATCGCCCTACGTGCCTTATAGAGGGAACCGACGGTAATTCTTGTTTTAATTAATCGATATTTTTTTCTCCATAAGCCTTTAATGAAATAAAGATGATGGAGTCGCTAGAATAAACCATATTTGTCTTGTCTAAATCTTACGATCCTGTTTTCATGACATTTCTCTGTAGATCTCATCCTAGCTCACCTGAGAAATGATTGCCTGCTATGAAGAATCCTTTTCACCTCGCACCTTTATTAGGTATGAACAGATTAATTATCACTCTTACTTCCGCTTTTTTGATGAATCTCTTACTTTAGACTGCAAAACACCTGCTGAAATATCTTTGCAGGGACCCCCTAACCAGATTTTACCCCTCGGGAACTATGCAAATTATCTTTTAACATCAAAATTTAGATTTAAAAATTTGTAACAATTTGTCAACACCTCAAAAATATACATAATTATTCTAAATCTTGAAAGGCAAATAAAGTATCTACAAAAGAAACCAATGAAGTCAATGCGGGTTAATATTAAAATTCATCTTTACACAGCTAAATGTTCGGATGCCGAGCGAGCAGCAAATGGCTTACCTTACCCTATTATCCCTACATTTGTTACTCTATGAATATCGTATTCTAAGAGGCCGTTTTATTCTCAAGGTTTTAGTCAATCGTTTTTGCCTGATGGATAATCGTATGGCGCCTATTGGGTCGGCTCTGTACATCAAGGCTTCTATATTTGACCACTCCTGCGAACCGAACGCGTACGCGACTTTTGTAGGGAAGAATGTTGAAATTCGTTCGCTTGTCGACTGGCCGGAATTTGATTATGATAAGGTGAGAATTAATTGAACTCCAGTTTTTTTTCAGCGAAACTGAAATAATTACCTTAAAATTAATCAAAGATTTCGACTTAAGCTAATTGCATTATAGAATTAATTGAAATCAATTTGTTGCCGATCTTGATCGGCAAAGACTTGTTACAAATTCATTACTTAGCTTTTAATTCCGAACTAAAACATTGCTAAGTAAGTAGAAAAATCAATTAAAAGAATAGCTCTAACTTAAAATAAATAAGTTGGTCATCTTCTTATTCAATTTGGCCTGTTATTTTCCTTTTTTCCCCGGGAAATTCCTCCTATTATAAACAATGCCGTGAAGGCGTTCTACTTGCATTTCAGGTTTTCATCAGCTATTTGGACCTACTGAATGGGACTCCTCATAGAAAAATGGAGCTTTGGTACAGCTGGTACTTCTGTTGCCAGTGTCCGCTTTGTACAAACACGGAACGGATTCAATATGAGAACTGTATAATTTGTGGTCAGTATGAAGTTTTTCTATTTTATTTCATTATTATTTACCTGTCTCTTAGTCACCAATGACTCGGCATGGCTATGTTGGTTAAACCACTTTTTTCTTCCAAATAATAGTCCTAATTTTTAGACATCATGTAATTAATTTTAAATATAGAAATGTTTTATAAATACCGCCAATATTTAAATCACTATCATAATAAATACAGCTGCACCAATAGAATGTGTAATCTGAAAACAATGAATAGAACTGATTATAATCTATAGGATTAGTCAATTTCATTGTAACTTTATCAGCACTCACAAGGAGCAGATCCACGATTCGGGTCCTATTCCAAGAAAGTGAGGCAACTCCAGGTCTACAGAAGTCATCCGTTTCATCTTAAGGCAAAAAGGAGTAAATTCAAAAGATGCCAAAAAAAGGACAAATAAAGATATTTCAAAGGGGTAAAAAAGATCAACACAAGATAAAATGTATTTTAAAGACGTGAAACCCGTCCCCGAAAATTTTAGACGTTTCAAAATAGTGTAAATACCCTACTCAAAAATTATTTATATCTCTATTTTAATCCGTAATTAATCATCTCCCTCTTACTAACTTTTAACAATGATTGGTTCAGAAAATCCAGATTGCAAGATTTTGGTCCCCGTTCCTGAGAAATCGTTGCCTCTTTTCTTACAACAATCGGAACCAGAACCAGAATGTCCCTCCTGTGGTACTCTCGTAAAACGGGAAGTTCTTGAGGAATACCAATCGACTGTGGCATATACTCGACAACGTCTCAAAACACTCAAGGAAACCTCTACATGTAAGAATACTTATCTTTCTGTTATAGTGATGAATAATTACATTCAGTTCACTTAAGTTCAACTTCGTTAACACAGTAAATTTCTTGGGGATTCCTAAATATTGGCTTCATTTACTTAGTAGTAGGGACTCACAAACCTAAATTAAAATTAGGTGTCAAACCTTCAATCAAAAGTAGATGACACTTTATTACGTATTTATTCTTCAGGACTCAATTTCTTCGATACTTTCATCGGATCATCTTCCAATCCGGTTCGCGAACTTACTTTACTAAATGTTGTTAAAGATAAAGTTTAGAAATTTGTAAAAAGTTAAATTGCGTTAAAGGCTTAGTGCTAAATAGGTTTAATGTGTCCACCGAGATTTCCATTTCATTGATCCGTTCTATAATATATATAACTTTAGTGTTCACTATTTTTTTACTTTTTTATCATTTCTTGAGATCATAACGAAGATAAAATCGATCTCAAGTTGAAATTTGGAGATTTGATCCAGCTCTCTTTTAAAATTCTAAAATAGAGTAGAGACTCCAAAGTTCAAAACACCAGTTTTTCTATTACAACATCTTCCATAACTTTTGCCAGAAAAAATCCAACTTTCCAAAAAACGATATACAAGTATAGAGTACGTATACCAAAGGTTATCAGCAAATAAGCAATTTATTTCAAAATTCGGTGTCCAAAATGATCCGAACTTTTAGGTTTCTTATAAAGAGACCCTTTATTGTTTGCATAGAAATTAACATCGCGTCAATCTCGTTCACGTTGGGCAATTCTCTAGCTAGCTCTCGTCTAGTTAACATGCATAATAAATATGCGACATCTCTCTCTGTCTATAAGCTAATCGTAAAACTGCATCATCAAGATGATCTTTCAATTGGAGCCTTTGCAGAGACTGTCAAACGCTTCAAGGTGGGCAATTAGATTCTGTTAGCTAATGACAAAACCAATTTATGTAAGTATAGTAAATCAACTGAATGGACAAGGAAGACATCAAAAATGAAAGACAAAGCCATTTCCCAAATTGTGAAAAGGGACTGTTTTAAGACGACTGCAGCAGTTACTCGAGAGATTAATAAGAATTCGGTCATCAAGCAGAGTGTATCACGTCTCCTGGAAAAAAAACAAATTTCACGCTCTCATACGCGCAGTCAACTTATATATGATTTCAAAGAACAAGAAGGCTCTTTTGCCTTCGCCAATGAGCACGTTACAGGGACGGGTGAATAATGAAACCAAGCACTTACACTCAGATACGAATCTAAATTTAATTTATTCTGGTCCGATGACAGGAAGTTCTTTCGCCTCAGCGCAGGTGAAAGATTTTAAATTGTCCTAAAATGCGTATGATCTCTGGCCGAGGAAATGTCATGGACTGGGACGTGATTTGGGGTGAAGGCACTGGGCTACTTGTGCGCTTAAGTCGGATAAGTCGGTGACAACCTTTCCTGACGACGAGCGCATAATTATTAATAATTGTTCTGCCCAGAGTCCGTACTTGAACCCATTTCAAAATGTTTGAATGATAACACTTTTCAAAAACTAAATTGCTTCCGAGACCAGAGTAGCAATTTTTAACTAATTTTAGGTTGTTGATAATACTGGCCTGCCTTTCAAAACATTTTTGCAAAGGTCATAGATTTTTCAACTGATTTAAAATCATTTTTGCATGCTTAATTTTAGAATATAATTAGTTTTCTTTGGTCAGATCTGGTTTCTAAGATTTGCTCTATTTATATTAGAACGTATATTCCAAAATAGCACTATCATCCACCCGTTTATTAGTTCTTTTTTTTTATTTAGTGATGAGTAACCATACATAACCTACGTATTTTATTAATTATTTCAGGTCTAGATTGGCATTACAATGTATCGTACATGTAAGAATCATCCAAATAGATTTTTTACATTTGCAGACATGTCGCTCTTCCAGATTGTCAAGCAAAAATCACGGATTTTGTGAAAAAGGCATATCATGCCTTGGAGTGAAACTAGGGGACCAAGAGTAATAAGAAAGGGGAGAGTATGCCATGTGTTGTCCCAATGGTGTGGAGAGAAGGCAAATATCACGTTAGCGACTGCTACCTCTGCATGACAAATTTGAAAGGAATCAATCGCAAGAACAAGCACCATGTTCAATACCCCCATGTTCCTTCTGCTATAAACTAGTCCCACGTGGCCCCGATCTTCTTGTTCCTGAGCCTGATTTTACTATGGGTTCGAGCTCTGAACCTTTCCAAAAAACAACATTCTATTGGTATCGGGACCGTGAGAAAGAATTTAGAAAATTTTCACGTTTGATGAAGCCTCTTTATTGGTGTACTGTAACAGCATTGCTGACCTGCTCAACTGAATGGGCCTGAAGTATGATGCTATGGAATGGAGACTTTTCATTGATTCATTTTTAATAACAGCATAACTTTTATCGATCCATGTTGTACACAGCGGAAATGAAAGAAACCTTCAACGGCATGGGCCCTAAGTTGTCTGCTCTCAACTACCAGGAACACAAATGGCTGATATGTGAAAATCTTAAAGTTTTTTGACTCATACTAGGCCTTCGAGGTGGGTACACAAAGTATCCATGCTTTTTGTGGTTGTGGGACAGTTGGGCTGCCGACGAACATTATGTCAGATAAGACTGGCCGTCAAGACAAGGATTAGAACCCAGCTCACACAACTATATTGCCTTCACCCCTTCACATCAAACTCGGTCTGATGAAAAACTTTGGCAATGCAATCGACAGGAAAGCCAGAGGATTTGCTTTCCTCCGTCAGAAGTTTCCACGTGTCAGCATGAAAAAACTGAATGCAGGTGTATTTAATGGTCCTCAAATAAGGGAGCTCATCAAGGATACCAGTTTTGATAAGGTATTGAATCCTACTGAACTCTCTGCCTGGTTATCCCTTAAGTCAGTCATTGAAGACTTCCTTGGCAACCACAGAAGTCCTCAATATGAGAAGACGGTTGATGAGTTAATAGAAAATTTCTGAAAACCTTGTGCGAGCATGTCAATGAAAATGTACTTCCTTCAGTTCCAGCTGGATTATTTTTCCAAGAATTGTAGAGACTTCAATTAAGAATAGGGTGAGCGCTTTCACCAAGATATCCGTGTGGTGGAGGAACGCTGCCAGAGGCGTCTGTATGTCAACTTTCTGGTTGACTACTGCTGGTGCCTTAAAAGAGATTTGGTGTCTACTGGATACAATCGGAAGTCCCTGAAGAGCCCATTTATCCATGGGTAGCATTTTTTCGTATGCTGTACTCTTCTTTGTATCAATTAGAACGTTCTTCAAACCTTCTGTGTAGAAATTAGTTTCAAATTTACTATTATGTGTACATTCGCCTACAAATAGCTTGGAATATATTAATTTCTGCCACGTGCTTATATCTAAAAAAGCTTTATCTGATTAGATATAATGAGCATGATTTTCAGGTTCAGCCCGAAAAACTGGCATGAAATCACGTATTATGTGTTAGACCTTGAAAACAGCGCAGACCAGGGTAATGAATATCATGATTAAAATTGTTTGTTAGCTCTACATTTCAAGATACACCTACGTGTTACAACAGGTTCCAACAGGCTTGCGGCAGTGTGTTTCTTACTACACTCACAGTCTCACTGCCTTTCAGTATTATCCCAATAGTCATAGAAAGTTGGTTGTTCAGAGCTATGTGAGCCATTCCATATTAATTTTATTTTCCTACTGAATGATATAAATAATTCTGCTAAACTTTCATGCTCTGTATTATAATGATAAATTTATGAATAAACTTTCTGTTTATCTTCTAATTGTTTGTTGTTTTGTTCTTTTAGATGCCTCGTACTTGTGCGAATAAGGCAGACAACTTCTGCTACATTTGTGGTGTGGTTAACTTTGCATCACAGAAGTGCCGTATAACTGCTATGGTTAGAAATGCATATCATCTATATATTTGATTCAAGATTGGCGGCCAGTAACGACACTTGTGCTACTAACCTTCGCCAATGGTTGAACAGGAAGAGGAGGGGAATGCCTTTTGTTGTGCCAACAGACCATACTAACAATTGTTATTTTTGCATGGTACCTCCAATACAAAAGGGCTTGTCAAAGAAGAAAAAGGAGTTCATTGAATATTTAAACATTCCATCAGCTATTCGTCCAGTTCCACATGGAAAATGTTACCTGTTCCTGATGCACCAACTTCGGTATCCTTCGAGTCAGATGAGGAAAGTGGTGAGGAGAAAGCAGAAAAAGATGAAAATACTGGATTGCAGAGTGACCCAAATTTTGATGAAACACACTCCTCTAGGCCGCATTTCATAACACAAGGGAAATTCCATGACCTTGTCAGGGATATACAACTACCCAAGAATAGGGCAGAGCTGCTAGGCTCTTGTCTTCAACAGTGAAATCTCCTAGGCAGCTGATGTGAAAATTTCAAAATTTCGTCACCGTCAGCGGCAGTTCAACGATATCTTCGTAATGGAAGTTTATTTAGTGGCCTGCAGCAATTTTAATGGTCTGATGGAAGCACTTGGCATCGAATACGAACCCAGACACAGGCTGTTCATTCATTCATCAAAAACGAGTTTGAAAGCTGTATTGCTGCACAACGGCAATAGTGAACAATCAGTTCCTTTGGGCTATGCACTACATATGAAAGAAACCTATGAAAATATAAAGCATATGTTGCAATGCATAAAATATGATGAACATCAATGGCAGCTCTGTGGTGACTTAAAAGTTGTTGCTCTTGTGATGGGCTTGCAGGGCGGATACAGAAAGTACTGCTGCTTTCTGTGTGAATGGGACAGACGTGCAAGATGTTCCCTCTATATCAGGAGAGACTGGTCACCTTGTCACTCATTGGAACCTGGAATGAAAAGTGTTTAATATCCACCTCTTACTGAACTAAAATTTTTCTACCACCACTACACATAAAACTGGGGTTCGCGTAGAGACTTTTCTTCGCTTATAATCGGAGAAAGGTCTAAAGCGAGGAATTCGCAACAGTTTAAGAACTCTGAAAAATTCTTCAAGATAAATTCATCTAAAAAAGGCCTGCGCACTAAAGACTAATTAGTTATAACTTGCATAAATGTTATCCAAAGATAATTTAATTGTTAACTTTCAATAAAAATTGGTTTCCGCTGTCGTTTGGATCATTTTAGACACTTCAATTTTTATAGGAAATTGCTTCTCAGTTGATAACTTTCGTTTAATTCCTCCAAATTTTCATAAACATTACGCAGACCAGACGTGTTATCATACACTAATTTTAGAAACCTTGGATTTTTTTCTGTCAAAAGTTATGTGATAAAAATTCATACAGGTGTTTTGATCTTTTGGGACGGTATGGTAGAACTATTAGTTCTAAAAATTCAAAATTTTCTTCCCTTCCAGCGATGGACTTATGCTTGAATGTTCTTGAAAGACAAAAGAATCTCCTTCCACCCAGAAATATGTGGCGAGTGAAAGCCTTGGATTCATTTTTCAACGCTGCCTATTACAACGGCATTTTTTCAGTTGCTCTGGAATGGGGAAGAAATAATCTCGAAGGGATGAGGTAAACTTTATCTTCCCTTCATTAAGTGATTAAGTGACATAAATATATTATAGAAATGAATTATATATATATATATATATATATATATATATATATATATATATATATATATATATATATATATATATATATATAAGGGGTGGTCAATAAGTTTTGCGAATCGGTAGGGCAAAACAGAGGAAGGGGAATGGCTGTTTGTGGGGGTGTTAGAACAAGTTATGACAAGTAAGGAACTGCAGCCGCAGGATCCTGCCTCATCTATTTAGTTGATCGCAGATTGTCAGTCACAAATTTTTCAACAACTTGAGCATCGAGCAGTGATCAAATTTTTGACCAAGGAAAGCAAGAATGCAAAAGAGATCTATGAACGCATGGTTGCAGTGTGCACCGACACCGCCCCTCCCTATGCAACCATTGCTCGCTGGAATAGGGAGTTCCGCTACGGTCGTGCGTCCGTTGAAGATGACCCCCGTCCAGGACGCTCGTCAGACGCGACCAACGAGGACAATTTGGCCCGTGTAGAGAGGAGGATCCTCGAAAATCGACGGGTGAAGGTCGAAGAAATCGAGACACAACTTGGAATATCACATGGAAGTGTTATCAACATCATCCACGACAATTTGGCCATGACCAAGGTCTCTGCCCGTTGGGTCCCTAGAAACCTCACGCCCCATGATCGACTTCAATGTCATCAAAGTCCACAATGCCAGAGTTGCACAAGCTGCCCTGCGCGAGTGCGGATTCGAGGAGCTTAACCATCCCCCCCCCCCCTACAGTCCAGATCTGGCCCCTAGCGACTACTTTTTATTCCGCTAGCTCAAGGCTGCACTGCGTGGACGCTGGTTTGGGGGACGATGAAGATGTCCAGCTCGCCGTCCAGGAGTGGATTGAACAGCAGTCGGCAGATTTCTGGTTGTCGGGAATTCGAAGCTTCAGGGACAAGTGGCGCAAGAGCATTGAAGTCGAGGGTAGTTATATTGAAAAATAATAAATAATAATTGCAAGTTTAGATTTGTTCTAGTTCTTTTTAGTTTTCTTAACTTTTGGTATTTTATATCGTCATTTTATACCATATGGATCTTTTACTTTATCATATTATGATCTTAATTGTCTTTTCATAATGTTAGTTTTGTTCATAATATTTTTACTCGTCTCAATCTTTCTAGTCTAATGAAATTCCATTACTTTAGCCTTTAGCATTTTTTTAACGCCCCTTCCCTATGCAAATATTTCAACTTCTAGTTTTCACAGATTCTCTTTCTTCTAAATATATATATATATATATATATATATATATATATATATATATATATATATATATATATATATATATATATATATATATAATGAAAGTTGATGCACTAATGCAAGGTAGATGAGGAATTAAACCACACTTGATGAAGACATATTTAATTCAGAACAGTTTCAGTGTATCACACACCCTTGTCAACTAACAACTGTGAGGAAAATCACGGAGAAACCCATTAGTACCTCTGAATAGAGGAAAAAGATCATTTTACATGACCCACTCCCCAGCTTTGGCTAATCTGAGAGGGAGCATAATTTACTACCTAATTAGGGTTGGGCAGTTTTACAATTTTGTTTATCTTCTTACATATCAAATTGTCGAAAGAAAATTGGCCTTCAGATAAATTGAAAGTAGGAATGGATGTGATAAAACTTGATTCAACAATTCTTCTTTGAAATAATTTTTTATTTAAAAACCAATTTACTTCCTTGGAAATCGATTGAATGATTAAAATCTCTGACATGACAAAATACTCCACTACTTTCATTGCCAAATCTAATGTCCCTATTATGTTCATACAATCTCTTATCTAAATTTCTTCCAGTTTTACCTACATAAACATTATCACCTTCTTTACATGGAATTACATATACCCCTTTATCCTGTTGAAGAGTATTTTAGGGACAAAACTCCGGCATAGAACTGCTCCCTTTAACTTCATATGGTTAAGGTATATTAATGATGTTTTTTTACCATTTTTTCAGTAACTTAAATAATTTGCATGATTCAATTAAATATAAATAAGAGTGGGAAGAAGATAACAAATTACCCTCTTTAGATGTCCTTAAACATAGATTACCATGATATAAAATTTACTGTATGCAGGAAGAGAACACACTCAAATGCACATATACATTATTTTTCATTTCATGCCATGATAATACTGTTAAAAAATATGAAATATCTACCCTGTTTCTTAGAGCATATAAAATATGTCATCCCTCTAATTTAGAGGAAGAAATCGTTAGAATCAAGACTATTTTTACTTAACTGTATTACCCAGATTGATTTAGAACATCAGCTCATTTTGCAGCTAGAAAAACTTACTATTGTAATAAGCCTACACGTCCTAAAGACTACAGCAACTGTATAACATTGCCATTTAATGACAAACTAAATAAGTTAAAGCACTTATTTCAAGAAACAGGAATTAAAATAGCTTCTAAATATAATAATTCTATAAACCAAATGATTTCCAGGAATCTTAAAGATTAAGAGAATTGAGGGGTATATGTAATTCCATGTAAAGATTGTGAAAATGTTTATGTAGGGGAAATGGGAAGAAATTTAAATAAGAGATTGTATGAACATAATAGGGACATTAGATTTGGCAATGAAAGTAGTGGAGTATTTTGTCATGTCAGAGATTTTAATCATTCAATCGATTTCCAAGGAAGTAAATTGGTTTTTAAATAAAAAATTATTTCAAAAGAAGAATTTTATAATCAAGCTTGATCACACCCATTCCTAATTTCAATTTATCTGAAGGTCAATTTTCTTTTAACAATTTGATATGTAAACAGATAAACAAAATTTTTAAACAGTCCAGCCCTTATTAAGTAGTAAATTATGCCCCGTAATTTTCTTCTTAGTTGCCAGTTGACAAGGGTGTGCGATACACTAAAATTGTTCTAGATTAAATATGTTTTCATCAAGTGTAGTTTAATTCCTCATATATATATTATATATATATATATATATATATATATATATATATATATATATATATATATATATATATATATATATATATATATATATATATATATATATATATATATATATATATATATATATATATATACAGTAGCGGCCATAGTGTTTCGGACACTTAGGTTCTCATCAAAACACTAATAGTACATATTTTCAAATCAAATAATTATATGTAATGTATTGTAAGTATATTACAGATGTGAAAATGCATGGTTATAAGTTTTACATGTACATTCTACCCATATGTAGGTAGATGAAAATGTAATTTACGTGCAAAAGAGTACTTTTATTCGAAAAATGTGGTGGTCGAAATGTTGCGACAGGCTCATGGATAAGTTAAATTTCTACTGGTAGGCTGAGGACAACCTCAAAGAGAGATGACAAAGCCATCGTCCGTATCTCAAAATAGGACGGATACAAGACACCAACTATGATTTTTCGAGAAGTAAATAAAACTATGAGTATTAGTGTCTTCATTAAGACAGTATCACGCCGCCTGATTGAAATATTTTTAAAATCTTGTACTTAAGCAGTCAAGCCATTGATCAGCCATAAGAACATGAAATTAGATTATCCTTCGCCACTAAACACGTTCTATGGACAGAAGAACAATGGTCAAAACTACAATTTAGTGATAAATTGAAACACAATTTGTTTGGCTCAGATGGTTGGCTGACGAAAAACTATCCGTGAACTACGAGGGGCGGTCAATAGGTTTTTCGATTCCGATATACAGAAACGAGATATGAGGAAAAGTGTTTTATTATTTTTCAATATAACTACCCTCGAATCAAATGCACTTGCGCCACTTGTCCCTGAAGCTTCGAATTCCCGACAACCAGAAATCTCCCGACTGCTGTTCAATCCACTCTTGGACGGCGAGCTGGACATCTTCATCGTCCCCCAAACCAGCGTCCACGCAGTGCAGCCTAGAGCTGGCTGAATAAAACGTAGTCGTTAGGGGCCAGATCTGGACTGTAGGGGGGATTTTTGAGCTCCTCGAATCCGTACTCGTGCAGGGCAGCTTGTGCAACTCTGGCCTTGTGGACAGGGGCATTGTCGTGGAGGAGCAGGACACGGCGTGTCAACTTGCCGCTTCTGACAGATGCACCTCTTCAACCCAGCCAGTTCCTCGGCGTAATATTTGCCTGTAATGGTCGTTCCACGAGGCGCATAGTCCACCATCAACACTCCCTCAGAATCCCAGAAGATAGTGACCATGATCTTCCCGGCTGAGGGTTGGGTCCGGAACTTGATGGGGGTCAGAGAGCCCCTGTGCTTCCAGGCCATGCTTTCTAGCCTAGGCTCGGGATCCCAGTGATGGACCCACGTTTTATCACTTTTCACTATGTGTAACTCGAATCCCGCCAGGTCTTGGTTGTACAAGAGCAGCAGCTCCTCCGAACCTTGACGACGTTAAAGTCGATCATGGGGCGTAAGATTTCGTGAGGATTCTAGGAACCCAACGGGCAGACACCTTGGTCATGGCCAAATTGTCGTAGATGATGTTGATAACACTTCCATGTGATATTCCAAGTTGTCGCTCGATTTCTTTGACCTTCACCCATTGATTTTCGAGGATCCTCCTCTCCACACGGGCCACATTGTCCTTGTGGTCACGTCTGACGGGCGTCCTGGAAGGGGCTCATCTTCAAGGGACTCACAACCATGGCGGAACTCCCTATTCCAGCGAGCAATGGTTGCATAGGAAAGGGCGGTGTCGGTGCACACTGCAACCATGCGTTCATGGATCTCTTATGCATTCTTGCCCTCCGTGGTCAAAAATTTGATCACTGCTTGGTGCTCAACTTTCTCCATTTTTGAAAAATTTGTGACTGACGATCTGCGATCAGCTATGCTTCTTAAATAGAAGAGGCAGGAGCATGTGGCTGCAGGTCCTGACTTATCATAACTTGTCCTAACACTCTCACAAACAGCCATCCCCCTTCCTCTGTTTTGCCCTACCGATTCGCAAAACTTATTCACCGCTCCTCGAACTTCAAGAGAAGCGTCAAGTTTAATGGACAAGCGTTATGGCGTGAGACATAATTTCGACGAAAGATACTTGCCCACTTTTTGCTTGGAAAGCTGAGTGAATGCTCAAGTGTAAACAGAACTTCTGCAAGCATATGCTGTGCCCTGTATGAGAACCGCCTCTGCCTAACCTACCTTTTTATGTATGATAATGGACCTTGCCACACTGACCTTGCCACACGCGATGCAAAAGACCTTAATAAATTATCTCCACCCTAACTTATCCTGAGCAATCTCGTCCTATTGCCACATAGCAAAGTTCATGAAGAATTTCATGCATCAGCATAAAGTGAGTGTCATTTACTGGCCTGTTCAGAGCCTGGACTTCTATAGGATTAAGCATTTGTGGAAGAGGCTAGGAGAGAGAAGTAAGCAGATAAACCAAAGTGCCGTAGAGGTAACTTGCAGTTTCCTCCATCCTAACATATACAATTTAAAACTTATAAATAAACATGTTTATTTTATATCTATAATTTATCATGCATTGTTTACCATTTTTAGATTTGAAGCTACTAGGTGTTCTGTAATGGAAACCAAATTAGGATAAATAATGGTGTGGAGAATTTATTAAGGCGCTTTGCATCCCGTGGGTGCCATAGGATATATATATATATATATATATATATATATATATATATATATATATATATATATATATATATATATATATCCTATGGTACCCACAGGATGCAAAGCGCCTTAATAAATTCTCCACACCATTATTTATCCTGAACTATCTCCTCCAATTCGTCATCCCGACTATCTCCTGCCTCTCTCTTCATCGATCTTATCCATGTTTCCTTCTGTCTACCTCTTCCCCTTTTTCCAGTTGCCTTCCACTTTGGTGCATACTGCACATATCGTCCCTCTCGTCTGTAAATATTCCTCATTTATTTCCATCGCAACAATCTCACATACTCATCTACCGATTGTACTTTCGTAATCTCTAACTCTCTCATTTGTCACTCTATCTTGCCATCGTTCTTAATATTTTTCTCCACGTTTTACTTTCAAAAGCCCCAAATTTTGCCGCTGTAATT
Source organism: Ceratothoa steindachneri (assembly GCA_963969495.1). NCBI lineage: Eukaryota > Metazoa > Arthropoda > Malacostraca > Isopoda > Cymothoidae > Ceratothoa > Ceratothoa steindachneri. The sequence goes on along the minus strand of OZ018321.1, from coordinate 150,398,235 downwards.
GCCGTAATGTACCACGATTCATGTCCATATATAAGAATTGGTCTCACCATAGTTATATATATATATATATATATATATATATATATATATATATATATATATATATATATATATGTAGAATTCAGCTCTTATAGTGCCACCTCCACCTCTTCGGATTAGTTAACCTAAAAAGGAGCGGAATCCTCGTTTTTGAGTGCCAGTGCTTTCGTCACGGACGTGTTCCTAGCCGATCAGCGCTCATCCGATAGTCCTCAATCTAACACTTTTTCATGCCGTAATGGACCCTTACTCCCAGGTAAAAAGGCGTTAAATAACTTAAAAATGAGAACTGGAATCAAGTGTTAGGTGAATTCTCTCCCTTATAACTAGTGAGGTGAAATCGCAATGTAAAAGATCTGGAATCAATCTTTCACTTTCCAGCACACATTCGCCAATTATATGAGGCAAACAAAGCAACTCCCCTTAAATGTCTGTTAAAATCGACTCACTGTAGAGTCTAGAATGGCCGAGTGCATAAACCACTCGTTCTGTGATTTCAACCTCACGAGGGTTAATCTATTCACATCTCACCACTAGCTCTCCGATTTATTTATTTCCAATTTCATCCTTCTCCTATCTTCCGCTTTAGTCATTCACTTCGTTTAAACTTATCGAAGAATATATCTGCAGGTATTACTACGGCCCCGACCACCCAACTCTTGGAATGTTCATGATGAAACTCGGCAAATCTCTGCTGTACCTGAAACTCTTTAAAGAAGGAAATCACCTAGTCGAGGACGCTGAGCGCATCTTATCTATTGCTTTAGGACCGCGTCATGACCTGGTAGCCGTAGACATCAGAGGGCTCAAAGTGATGGCTACGGAGGATCCCTCAATCCTTTTGGATAAATTCGAAGCTGATCGAGAGCAGAGGGAACATGAATCGGTTTGTATACAGTGTGGGAAGAAGAATAAACCTACCCACGAACAAAACGGTGTAATTAGCCATAATGGAAACGGAACTTTGATAACGAATGGCGAAATAAGTGAAGAAACGCTAAAACGTGAATTTCCCCTCAAGAAAAATCCCTTAAAGAGTATGAATCATGGTTTAAAAATTAACAATCAAATCCCAAATGGAAGAAAGGTGATGAAAACAACCACAAACAAACGAACTCCCAAAAAATTAATTCGAAAACGATCAAAAAAAGTATTGGATTACTCACTACTTACTGGTAATTCAAGCGACGACGAAGAAGAGGAAGAAGATTTGACAGAGGAGGAAGTGAATGCGAGAATTGCCAAGATCCTCGCCAAATATTCATCTTTAGATGGGCAATGGATTTGGGAACAATCAAAGACAACATCAAAGAATCCAGTTTCTAATGGATACATTAATGACAAGAAATCCAAGAACTCGATAACCCAAACAAGAGCAAAAGAGGAGGAGGTGGTTTATCCATCACTCAAGAGTACTGGGAGCAAGAAAAGAATCAATGGTGATACCGACATTATGTTAGAAAATAATTATTCAAAATTCAATGGCGATAAGAGCCAAGAGAATTCAAAGCTTAGTTTGGAACAATCACCAACTAAAGGCAAAAAGTATGCTAAAAATTTAATGCCAAATACGAACCATATTTCACTTTATGCCGTCAATGATAAAGAGTCAAAATTAGGTATGAAAGTGCCCGCGTTAGATAAGAAAATGAGAGAAACACAAGAAACAATTAAGAGAGAATCCAATGCGGGCACATCTAAGAATGAAGTGGCCGAAGAAACTTCAAAAACCGCTCTGATTAGTGGATTACCAACTAAACCGTCCTCTCAAGTTCCCTTGGACATTTCTTCAAGTAATCAAAATGCTCTTGGTAATCCTAAGGTAGGTAACAAACTCTCCCTTGTAAACGAAGAAATGGAGAGAAAAAATTCAAAATTTGATTCGCAATCATCATTTACCCGTGAGCCCTTCGCGAATTCTGCCCTAGAATACACACCAAATGACGAAAGGATAACAAACAAGAAATTTAAACCAACCTATTTGACAATCAACGATGAAAAAACAAATTTAAGTTCAAACGTTTTCACCAAATGCGAATTAAATACTGAGACAAGGGGAATTGATCAATCAACTCAATCCTCGCATGATGAAAGATTAAAGATAAAAAACAATGAGTCGTTAGCCAACGGGTTAGGAGAAAATTGGCCGGAGAGAATTCATCTCAAAAATAAACCTGCAAGCCAAAATTCGGATACAGTTGTAGTTGAGGTAAAACATAGAACGGTGGGGCCAAAAAGGCTGCTAGATTATTCATTAATTTATGGAACTTCAAGTGACGAGAGTGATGATTCAGACTCGGAGGTTTCAATGACAGAGGACGAGGTGTATATAAGATTATCAACGATTTTGTCTAAATACTCACTCCCTAATGGAAAAATGATTTGGGACGAACCGAAAATGATTCCTCCCAAAGTATCAAGTGAGAAATTAATGATAACCTCCAAAGTTGAAAACAAGTTGAAATCTAATACTTCAAACACTAAAGAAAAATTTAAAACGGATACCTCAAGCTCTCATGCCCTTAAAATTAATAGTAACGATATCCCATTCAAATGTTCCAATGACAAGTCAATCAGTGATGACAAAGATGAAAAAATATTGACGATAGATTCCAAATCCAAGAAGTCTAACTGCAAACTAGATGAAAAAAATCCAAGAACGTCATATAAATCCACATTAACTACTACGGAAAAAACCGATGTTGAAAGTACAAATGTAGAAGTAGAGGAAGATTTAAATGGACATAAAGCAAATTGTGCATCTGATAACAAACCCGAGAAGCCCAAATTAAGAATGTTTGATACTACAATGGGCAACAGAGTGATCGTGCGATATTAGGCATCTAAACCCCAAATATTTCTCCCTAAAATAATTTTTACTTACATTTTGAATCAAAACCAATGAAATATCATCTATTCTACATTTTTGTTCATCGAATCAAAATCTATTTAATATCTGTGAGAAAATTAGGATAATAAAAGTTCCACCATTATACTTAAGCCTAACATGCTGTTAGTGTTTTTTTTTGTTCAAACCAAGGTTGTCTTAAGTATCCTAATCATTTAGGCGTTAATGATCAAAGGAGTTTTTTTTTTATTTTGTACATGTTAAAGTCGTAATATACATTACATACTTCTTCATCAATCACAATCAAATAAGTATTTAAGTAAGTATTAAATGAACAAATATATGAAACATCTCAACTTCTGCGTCAAATCAATAATCCTTAAAGTAAGGTTCTTTTAATTTAACAAATCCAACATCAAAATATTTTCCTAAGATTATCATCAAATAATATTTTATTATTCAAATCTTCACAGTAATGTTATAATTTCTTTAAATATCTAAAATTGCTATATAAATACCTTAGCAAAACCTGTCTACCTATCGACATATTATTTCATTCGACATTTCAACCCTCAAAATTTGACTTATATTCATTAAATTAATATTAACCACCTTTTTTAAACCTGCTTTACCATCAATTAGCACCTTTCACCCAGTACGTATCTGAGCAGGAATTACTATTTAAAGAGGTTTAGAACCACCTTATAGGTAGCTACAACATATAGCAGCCGTTACAACATCAACTCAAATCAAATTTCTATTTGTCCATTGATTATGCCCAATGTGGCTTAACTTTGCACATAGTTGGTATTCTCTCAGCCATGACATTCAACAACATCAATATCCTTACCATTGTCCCATAACAAAGCTTAATTAAGTTGTAAATTATATTTCTTTAAAAAGTTATGATGTTGCCATCAATAAGTATTTTTATTTCTCCTTAAAAAATTGGTAAGAGTTTTACCACCGATATATAGTCATTTAAGATGCCTTTTATAATTCAGTGTAGACCTACTAATTAACGTGAGATCCGAACCACGAGACCAGAAGAACATAACCACCTTACAAATGAACTGAGTCGCCTTATAGAAACAGATCAATGATATTGGCGATGGTGGTAATGATCCTTAGAAGGGAATCAATGGTATTGATATCAATGAATGCCAAGTCAACTTTATGGAAATCGCTTAATGAAGATGATAATGATTATGATCAAAATTGGGATGAATGTACTTTGAAATGGCAATTGAATTAGTTGATTAGACTGGTTAACCTAAAATTAGTTAACACATTTTCATCTAATTCTAATTTTGTAGCTAGATATCCGAATGGGACAAAAATTTCCTAGGAAGTCATGTTGGTGAAAGTACATGATAGGATGTTTAAATATCAAATTAAATGCAATTAGCATAATATAGTGAATAAAGTGTTGATACAAATAGTAATTAAGGGGTCAACATTAAATGTGTGTGTCTCGGTGTAATCGATTTTAATAGTGACTCTCTTGTTTACAATTTCAAGAAGAAATCGCTTTCCCTCTTCATCACCAACAGAACCGAGGGAACCGAGGTATTGAGGAAATGTATTAAAATGAGACCAAAAATGCACCTTGAGTAAGATTTGAGCACGGGGATAGGTACCGTGCGCAAGGATCTCCCTGACTGAGGTATTCAACTAGAATGTGCCGATCAGCCTGTTGGGAAACAAAGCAGTCGTAGCAATATGTTACAGAAGAGCGTTCCATCAAAAAATGGCCGTGCGTCCTGTGAGTGTGCACAATTCAAGGATGACAGAAAGTGACTTCAGGCCGCAGAGGCATTGGTGGTTACGTCAATGGGAACACTTGCGGTGCGATGGCACATAAGTTTGAGTTCCTATCCGCCAGCGTCGACAGGCAGCCTCTTGAAAGGAAACGTGCAGAAGGCACATGTCGGCAGGCCGTGTGTGTCGTGGATCAGTCCAACTTCCATAATTCACGCTCGGCTGCGGATGCATAAAACTCGTATCCGAAGTCAGGCTTTGATAGAACAAAGGAACAATTAAACACCAAAGCGGTAGCCTTATCAGCACCATAAGTGCAGAACGTTACGGAGCGAAGAATGTCCATGGCGCTAGTACAATCGTCCTTACTGGCTGAGAATGTTGGCTTCTCAGATGAAGCATCGGTCGAAAACAAGACCAGGAAACGGTGCAAGTCCGCTGTTTCCAGGTGGGGCGCGTTTTTAACAAATCTTTGTTGGGGTGAAGCCATGACTGATGACAGAGGTGCACGACGTTAGTCTTAGAAAGGGAAAACCGAAACCAGTGTCTTTCGGCATGGCGAGAGATGCAAATCAGTGCCTATTAGAGTTGACGCTCCAGAGTTGTCATCTGGTTCGCAGCAAAAGAGCTTTAAAGGTTTTCCAAGTAGAGACTAGCGAGAATACCTTCTGACAGCACCACAACTATACGTTTGATGCTTAAGGTCAAGAGCGTGGCAATGAGGGGACTTCCTTGTAGGATGACATTCCCTCTTCCTGCCCTGTTGTGCCGGAGAGGGCTCTCTCGCCCTTCGTGGAACTGACGATTTCTTAGAAATTCAGATATGAAAATTGGGAAGCGTCCTCTCGCCCTCATCATGCGGAGGGTCTTCTCCAAATTTAAAAATTCCGTGATGTAATGCCTACGAAGAAAGGCCTCGCAAATAGCACTTTCCAGCCGGAGAAGAACATCCGACGTCGAGTAGAACCTGCGAAAGGGGCCTTGTGCAGAAAACAGGTGGCCTCTACCGTCAAAGAAAAGGAGTAATCTAAAATTTACCAGGCATGGGTAGAGTGACCTCTTCCCGGTTTTCGAAAATCAAGCACAGTAACCATTAGCCAGGAGTCTGATAAGAAGCCCTCTGTCCGAATATGTTAAACAAATCTAGCAATAACACCATGCCTAGTTCGCCTAGATCTCAAACAATGCGTAAGGGGCATTGGCCGAACCAGGAGCTGTACCACGCACGAAGCGAGTACAGAGCGCAACTGTCGTAAAAGCGTTCAGCGCCACTGGCTGTAAAGTCTAGTCGGACGTCTTTGGCGATATCACGACTTGCATTGAATGCTGGCGGAGCAGCATCTCGGGTATAAAACGTGAAGACAGCGGTCGCGAAAGACTCCGCCACGGAGGGGGGGTACAAGTGGCGACCCCTTTCTCATGAAGAAGGGGATCAGGGTAGTGTGAGAACTTTTCTCAAATCCTCAGGACTCGCTTCCACAACTCTGCAAGAGATGTCTTCCTTTTAAGTGAACACAAGTATGCCTGCCAGGAAGAGCGGCGGGCGTGCTTAGAAACATACATAAACCTACCCTTTGATAGACTAAATTCCCGGAAGTGAACTCGTTCGGGCGTCAATTCTAGTTCATGTAGGCATATGGCCTATGTCTGAGGGCCCTCTCACACTAGACCGACTACCAAGATAACGGACGGCGTGCAAAGCGGGAAACACGTGTTAGCAACAGTGTTGGGCCGACGGCAAGGAGGTTGCCGAAGGAGAACTCAACGGCCTCAGCCACCAAACGATATTTCTCGACTTGATCATGGAAATCAGTCATTTTTTTTTTAAATACGGAACACTACGCTCGGTCAAAGCACCACCGAGGCAGTTTTTCAGTTGGCAGCGGCCTAGAAATTGATAGTTGAATGGCCAAGTGGTCGTGGTCACTACCATATACTTCATCAACCACCTCCTAGCCAGAACTAGGATGTACAGCTGAAGATCACAGGGACAGATCGAGTCAGGAAAATGAAATGGTTCTCGGGGAGGGTTCCTAAATTGATCTACATTTAGGACACCTACTTCAGGCTTTTCCATCAAGTCAACATGGTTATGAGCCCTTGAATTGATCGTGTAGTGCCATCTGACGGGTCTGCCAACTTTTAAAATCTCAAAGCAACAGAAAGTGCCTCATTAACCGTGTGAGGTGAAAGTCCCCACAGTCGAAGAACCTCTGCCGCGCCTCCCAGTTGGTCCGGAGTCGTGGCAATTCCATTAAAGGAATCTGCAATCCATTCCTAGCTCTGGTATACTGGAGCCCTCTTCGAGGAGGAGACCTTCACGGGTCGTATGCTTCTCGTAGGCAGAACTCTGGAAACTGTTGGCCGTACAAGGGAATAAAGGCACTGCCGCCATCAAGGAAGGAGGATGAGCCCTTCATGCGAGTCCTTTCCTCCTTCCTTCTCGAAACCTTTGGCGGGGATTTATCTTTGGAGGGTTTGAGCCTCTCTGCGTCACCCTGTCCATCCTTGTGTTAAGGAATAGGAGTAGCTGGTTCCTTGGTACTGTCCTTCTTTGGATCGATAGCCTTAATATTCCCCAAACACGGTGTTATGACTACTTTCGTTAGGTTTGCCTCCTGCGAGCTTAACGATTCGGTGGAGGCGCACGGCCGTTTACCTTAGAAGAAATCTTCATGCGTAGAAGGGGGAGGCCTGGTTTTAGCCATGATGAGATGTGAGCTTTTTAGGCAAACAGATCTAACAGGGGAGCACCCAGGGGCGGGTGTAAGCCCCGCAGAAAAATATCGAATGTCGCGGGAGCGAGCGTGCTTAACTTTTGAGGCATAGAACATCACAGGTTGCACTAGGCTCGTCTTGACTAAGTGCTTAGCGTCAAGAAAAGAAAGTTATTACGCACCCTGAAGGGCCAGGACTTTCTTTTACAGGGGATACATGCCATATTGTCTCAAATAAGCATGCTGGGCCTCTCTGCAATTGACATACTTGGCCGTACATGATAAGCCTTTATGGTCACGGTATTTAAGCAATTTCAAGACTTCAAGGGAACCCAATTTTTCAAGTCTACACGAGTGATTCGTAAGGCCTAAGTGGTGGCAGTAGTATAACTTCCACAGCAGTGGGAATAATGCCCTGACGCGATAGAGATACAAACCGGCACGCACCAAATCAGGGAGCATGTAACGATTGAAAGTGACCGCTCATTGGTCACCCATCTCTTCGGTCATGTCTTTCAAGGATTAGTCCATGAGGTCATTTGCACAAAACACCCCTTTAACGAAATTCATGATTGAGTGCAGTGTATCCAGCACCAATGGGCCATTGAATGTGTGAAGAGCACTAATAAAGGTCGTGTTAAAGTTGAGAGAAATGGGGATCAGAGATAGAGACAGAGAAACGGGTAGGACGGAAACAACCCGCGATCCAATTCCTTTCAAGTAACTTGTGTTTGATAAGACGCCCTATAGCGAGCCTAATTGTAACAACAAGAGGTTCCGCGAGATGGCGTGAAGGTCTAAATTCATTTTTGGCGCCTCTGTATAAGGAAGTAAAATCCACTGCTGGCGCCTCGGTAAAATTCACTTCCAGCGGACCTATATAAATAGTTAAGCGTTGGCCTGGGTAAGATTAGTATTTTGCCAAAGAGTACGCGACACAGAAGAATTCTTTCTCTCGGCCTCCCTTACCCCAGGAGCCCGAAGTCAAAGAAATTTAAATAAGAATGAAATAAGAACTAGGAACGAGGAGACTCACACACGGCTGCATACAACTCAGCTTCTCCGCGGCGAAATACTCCCTCGATCTCTACAGTGGTTGTTAGAAGACAAGTTGTATTATCCTTCATAACTTTCAGGCTGAGTACTAATCGGCCAAGTACAAACCCAACCGGGCCGATGAAAAGCATTCGAGTTTGACGCTCATAATACTTCCCCCCCCCCCTCCCCAACATTTCTCTCGGGTACAAAAATCCTCGGGCGGCAGATCCAACCGGAATGCTAGTTTCCCTTTTTCGTGTACATTTGTGTGTACATGCTCACGGCTCCTGCCTATAGCTGACGCGTGTAAACATTTTGCTCATTTAGTTCTTTTGTATTTATATGTTGTATCCATTATTTTATTTTTGTTTTTAAAGTAGTAAAGAATATTTGGTTTCATCCAGTTTGATATCCAGAACCTTCTAGTTAGTTGATTTAATTCGGTCAAGGAAAATAGTCACACTTACTTGATTTAGTTCAACCCACCTTTAAAGTGCATCATCCAGAGCCAATCGCAAAGTTTCCTGCGTGCTTGCCACGTTTTTTTCCGAGTCAAAAGAAGCAAGCGCAGGTCATGAAATCTAACTTGACTTACGACATAGAATAATATATATATAGTGGAATGGAAGATATCACATTAACGTGATGAATATCAGTGGCCTTTTCTCAGCTCAGGGACATTTTCATCTCGCTCCCATCAGAGACAACCATTGATTATTCCACGTTAAAAGACGAATTGTTTGACTTTGTCCTCAAAGACCAACTCTTGGCGTCACTTCCGACGGAGATCATATCCTTCGTTAAAGACCGGAAATGCCTAACATTTAAAGAATGCATCGAGGAAGCGGATGCATATGTGGCTAGTCTTAATTGCTATCCAAAAGAAGGGAATAAAACGGAACCACACTCTCCCAAAGCAAATATTTCATAAAACTAAGTTCGTTCTCCACAACAGGGATAAGTTGGTCAAGATGACTGGTCCGTCTAAGCCTAAACCCTTCTCCCTGCCAGACAAACGTGAGATTAAATCCTTCTCTTCTAATCCCCCTGCTTCGTCGTTCCCAGGGAGAACTATCATTTGTTACTCTTGTAGAGTCAACGGTCATATAAGAACTAATTGCCCTCAGAATTCTCAATTTAGAGTGGCCACCCCTACCAGCTGCACAATATAAGTGCCACGCCTGCTCAACCGCCGTCGACGAATATATGTAATATACTACGAACGAACGACGTGATAAACTTTAACGAGCATAACCTTTTAACCGATATCGAATTCTTCGAAGCAGAAATAGATATTTATATCAGTATCTTAAAATCCAGTAAATCTCCAGGTCCTGATTTAATCTATCCGGCTTATTTCAAAGAAATTCGAAACGTGTTAGTGGGACCTAAACGAAATTTTTTGACAAATATTTAGAAGAAGGTGTCGTGTCATTAGATTTTAAGCTAGTGAATATAACTTTTTAAGAAGGAAAAAAGGGAACTTCCAACCAATTATCGACCCTTAAGTTTACCATCCATCGTAAGTAAATTAATGGGATCCGTCATTCGTGATAGGGGGATCGATCATTTAGAAGCGCATAGTCTCATAAAGGATATTCAATACGGCTTTAAACAGAAACATTTATGTTCAACTAATCTTTTAGAATTTTATAACAGCATGATTAAAAGCTATGACGAAAGTAGATCTTTGGACATAGTTTACTTAGACTTCGCTAAGGCATTCGACACCAATCCTCATAGGCGATGAAAAAACTAAATTTTTGCTCATGGAATTAGTGAAAACCTTCTGTAATATATATAGTCTTGGCTAAGTTATGGTAAGCAGAGAGTAGTTTTAAACCGTAATTTTTCGGAGCGGAAAAATTTAACTAGTGGCAGGCCCCAGGGGTCTGCGTTGGGAACATTGTTGTTCTTATTTATGTAAACGATATGGATACTGGCCTAGTTGGTAGATTATCCAAATTTGCGGACGATATATGTAAAAATTGAGGTTAAAATTTTAAATGAGAACGATAGCAAATCGGTTCAGCGGGATCTAGATAAAATCTTTGAATGGTCTAATAAATGGAACATGAAATTCAATTTAGACAAGGTAGAGTTTTGCACATAGGTCAAAATAACCCAAATTTTAACTATGAATTGTGTGGTAAAAATCATATCTCCGTGAACGAAACAAAAAGATTTAGGAGGGGGGTTTTCAAAAGGATCTTAAGTTTACAAAACAGCCCGACGAAGCGTGTAAGAAGGCGAACCGAATGTTTGGATTAATTGCGAGAAGTTTTCACTACAAACACAAAGATATCCTCATACCTCTATATACGCGATACAATTGTAGTCACCTTATATACATGTATGTATGTAAACACCAATTAAATGGAAAGAATTCAACGACAGGCAACTAAAGTAATTCCCTCGATTAGAAATAAGTCGTATATCGGAAGATTAAATATATTAAAACTACCAACTCTCGAAACTAGGCAATTGCGAAGTGAGCTTATTGAAGTATTCAAAATCAATATAATAAAATCTAAACGTGGATTCTTATGTAAATTTTCCGAGAAGGATAATTTAAGTGTTCCCGAGTCTCTAAGTGGCCCCTAATGGAGCTATGGGCCCTTTTTCAAACTTGCCCCGCCTGTTCAGTCGAGGGAACGTGACCTGCATTTAACCCCTTGGGAGATAGGGTTAATTTTAGCATACATCATTATTCACATGTCGGGCGCAAAAGCAACCTGTTTGTCCATGCACCGCAAGGAAAGACGGAGCACATTGTCTATCAAGAAGTGTTAGGATGTAGCAATGGTTAAAGAATAATTTTTAATAAATATAAGAATTTTAATCTCTATTTTGCTCTTATAATTTCTTTCACCCAGGCAACGCGGTATTATAAATATATAAATATAGTCACCAGATGGGCGATATATATATATATATATATATATATATATATATATATATATATATATGGAGAGGAAGAATATGAGAAACCAAGAGAAGTACGAGATGTTTTACTGAAAAAAATTGGTGTGGAAGATAAGATGATAGATTGTGGGTGAAGAGAGTGTGTAGGGTTTGCCCTGGTAGTGAGGGCTACGCTTTTCGTTTTTCTTACATTTCTCTTTCGTTGTCTATGACCTTAAATCCTGTAATTTGTATTGATGTGTGAACCTGAGTTTGTTATAACGCTTTCAAGCTTTTCTTTTATACTTATTTTGCAACCTTATTTTTATTTTCCTTAATTTTGAGCTATTTTTTAAAATTATTATATATATTTATATTTATTTTATTTAATTTATTTTTTATTTATTTTTTGGGTAGAATAGGTATCTTTCTTCTCTGCCCTTTTTATTTTATTTATTTTGTTTGTTTTTTATAATTTTATATATTTATCTCCTTAGTACTATACTTATTTTAAGAGAGATATGATTTTGAAAGGTAATAATATAGTTAATCACCTATTCTATGTAATACTTCTATACTAATTTAAGAACTTGTTTTTATTTTGTCTTTTTTTCTTCTTAATTACTAGTTATATTAAAATATATACAGTTATATACAATTATTTCACTTTCATTCAAACACATTCATTCATGTTTGTGAGTGTATTTGTTAATATATATTATGTGTAGTTGTTTGTGCAGTGTGATCTCTATGTGAACAACGGTGCCAACTGTTCCTCGGAGCATTGTCTCGAGCTGAGAAATTGCCTTGTTCTGGCCACTTTTCCCCGTTTGTTTGCTGGGATGTTTAGACCCTCAGCTAGTTCGGGTGCTGTTTCATTCAGGATCCTCTTCCATGTTCTTTTGGCCATACTTTGGGTCGCCAGATTGATTAGTGTCAAGGTGACTCTCTGGTAAAGTTCTCTTTGCGGTATTCGATCTCTCCTTCTACATTTGTTTACATATATTGAGAGTCGCCTTGTTCTGGACTATTTGTAGGCGCTTTAAGCAAGACGTACTTAGGGTTTAGGTCACCACGGCGTGGTATATGAGCGTTGCTCGAATATGTATAAAATATATTTTTCTGATGTTGTTAGAGCTCAGATTTCTAAATCTGTAAAGTTTGTTGAGTTCTAGCTTCGCCAGATTTTCCCACATTATGAAGTGATTTAGAGCCCTTGAACACTCCCTTCTTGGTAATAGGGGAATATGAGCTGCCTTATTGTTACATCCGCTGTTTTTCTGCGGCCGAGGGCGAGGATCTTGAATTTTCGGCTATTCGTGCGGATCTTCGTATTCATTTAAGTCCCGTATTTCTTTTTCAGTCTCGAGAGCCTGAGCCCTGAGATTCCTGAATTTACCAGCGATTACCTGGGTTATATCATCCGCAAACTGGAGATATAATGAGTTCTCCTTTAGTTGAGTTGGTGAATCTATTGTGTAGATTAGATAAAGGAGGGTGCTCAAACAACTTCCCTGTGGGACTTCGGCATCGAGGAGGAACTCTGGTCCTTGGGGACCCTCTATCATGATCTGGGCGCTCTGTTCCATGATGAAGTCGCAGATGATTCGTTCCAGGGTCGGGTCTATCTGAAGGTTCAGGATCTTATGTTGAAGGCCCCTCAGCCAGACCTTATCGAAGTCCTTTTGCCCGTCCCTTAGAACGATGTTAATTACTTTCCATTCGCTCGGCACTTGGCAATTTTCTCGGTTAGAAGGGCGAGTGCGGTGTCCGTTCCACGCTTCTTTCTGAACCTGTGATGTTGCGGGTTGTGGGCCCCCTTCTCGTCAAGTTAATTCTGAAGCCTGTTGGCTAGGATCTTTTCCAGAAATTTGCCAATGATTTCCAAGAGGGAGATGGGCCTGTAGTCCATCGGCTGTTCTGGCAACTTTTTTCCCTTTGGGATAAAGAGAGTTTTTGCTACCTTGTATCCGTCAGGTCTATCTGAAGGTTCAGTATCTTATGTTGAAGGCCCCTCATTTAGACCTTATCGAAGTTTTCAGGGCCGCATTCATTATGTTGGTAATGCCCTGAAGCAGGCGTGGGAGAGCATTTACCAGATGGTTTTTAGTAATCCCTGTCCAGTCAGGAGCTCTCTGCTCGAAGGATTTGAGCGTGCTCAGGAACTCCTCAGTAGTGATCGGTCGGCCGTGGCTCTCCATTCTCCTCTCCTCAGAAACGTGCGAGTGGGGATGCGTGCGGTGGATTATATTATTGAATTCGTCAGTCACTTGGCTTTCGAAGTCCAGGTCGAAATCCTCATTCTCTTCTAGCGTGATTGAGAATATTTGTCGCCAATACCTAATGAACCTTCTTTTAAGTCTCTCTGGATCTTCTATGGTTTCCCCATGTTCTTCTAGCCTCATTCTCTCCTTCAAAGGCATAACTCTCAGTTTTTTTTATATTCTTCCAGAATTTCTGGGTGTTCTGCTCTGTATCGAGCCTCTCGATAATTCCATCCCATATGTCCCGTTGCTGTTCGTTAATCCGCGCTTTGAGTTCCTTTCTGAGTTGTCGGAGTCTTCTAGTGCGATCTCTGTTTGGGCCAAATTGTTTGACTTCCTCGTAGATATCTTTGTGTTCTGAGGCAAAATATTTCGCATCTCCTCGATCTACCTGGGTTGCGGGGGGCTTTTATGCGCGATGTATGGAATACATTTCTCGTCCGCTTCCTTGATCAGTTGTGTTATCCGGTTTATTTCTTCGTCAATATCTTCAAGGATAGCTTCGCTTAGGTTGGCTGGTTCAAAGCTGTTGAGCATTCGCTTGTACAGCTCCCAGTTTGCTTTTGCAAAGCTTTTCCTGGGTGGGATAGGAAGCAGAATAGGTGCAAGGGAGATGGTGGTCATGATTAGGATATGGTCACTTGGAACCGGGGCTGTCGCTGATCTTTCAGTGATGTAGGTCGGAAATTCTGGCCCGGCTGTCCTTAAGCTGCAGGTTTCTGCCCCTTTCGTTTGTTCTGGTGTAGCCCGATGCCCTCAGTCTAGCATTGAGGTCACCCCGTATGAATATATTCCTGCGGTGAGCAGTTAGTGTTAGTAGATTATTGATGGGCAAATATGGACAGCGTGGTGGTTGGTATGCTGCTGCAATCGTAAGCCCCCCAACAAATGTAGGGATTTTTACAGCTATGAAGAACAGGAAATAAACTGAATTGATGTATATAGAAAGAACAGAGAGGGATCACTGTGTAACACAGGTGATTAGGTAGTGGTAGAGGAAATAAGTAAGGAAATAACTTGAAAGGGGATAGTAAGAGTTGATAGGTCGGTGGCTAGACACCGAAGCGTGTATAGTTAGGTGTTTCTCCCGGTGTTCGTGACTGGATGACGGTTGGGGGGGGGGGCGATCAGGAAGGGGATCGTGTCTGCATAGTCGTAAACGCATTATTCATGATGCTCTTAACTTATGCGTAGAACGGTATGGGTTGCGGGTGGTCATTGGCTGCGAGGTATCGCAGTGACATCGCAACATACAGTTTTGCGTGTAGTATAGTGTATATTGGGTCTCTGGCGAGTATCCCTAGTTGTTTTGTGAGTCTAGTGTGAGCGTATGTATTGAGGGGTGCTAATTTTTTGTTGTTGTGTAGTGTGGACATTCTCACTTACATGGGAGAGCGGCAAGCGCGCTTCAAAGCAGAGGTCTGAATGCGCTGAGCCTTCTTCTGCCACGTGACACTCGCAGCTACGAGTGATAGTGGAGCATACGTGAGAAGAGGTTGCACGAGTGTTTTATATAGGTGTAACTGTAGTTTCTTACCCTCAGGATAGAACCTGCGCAGCATTTTGTTTGTACATGCGGCTCTTGCTTGTATTATGTACTGGTGTATGTTGAACTTAAGGGACTTGTCAAAAGTTACCCCAAGGATTTTTGTCTGTTGTGTGTAGTCGAGCCTTGTTGGGTTTAGGTCGTTCCTGTCTGGTGTGTGTGAGAAAATTTGTAGGTTATGCATGTAGTGATCTCTTGCGCTGAAGAGTGTCAACTGTGTCTTCTGAGAATTCGTGGCAATAAGCCATTTATCCTCGTATTCTGTCTTTTGATCTAGTATTATTTGTGCGTGGTGCGCGATCTCGTTTGGTCCGCGGCCGCTGACGAGAATGGTCTCGTCATCGGCGTAAGACACTGTATAGGTGTAACGGCAGTTTTCGGGTGGGCGTGGGGTGTTGTTAGTGTACATTAGGTAAAGTGTGGGTGCCAGTACGCTTCCTTGGTGAACGTCTGAGGGTGGTGTGAAAGGTTATGATAGGTTATTGTTTTATTTAATGTGGCATCTCCGTTCAGTGAGGTAGTGCGAGAGGGTCCTTCTGGTGCAGAGACGTAATACGTAGAATTGGTGAGTTTCCCACGGAGTCCCTCGTGCCACACCTTATCAAAGGCCTTCTCCACGTGCTTGTTGATAGAGAGTGTCTTTTGTCGTACCTGGCGTTTTTTTTTATTCTGTTGTGAACGATGGTCAAAGCCGCCTGAGTGGACTGGCTCTTCCTGAACCCATATTGGTGGGGGGAGAACCAGTCCTTCTCGTCCAGGTAGTCCCGTAGAGGGCAGTTAATCATACGTTCTAGTATTTTGCCGAGGTGCTATAATAGAACAATAGGCTTGTAATTGTTTGGGTTTTGGGGTTTTTATTAATTTTGTGTAGAAATATGTTGTGAGATACTTTGAATATTTTGAGGAAGTAGCCTGAAGCTAGTGAGGCCTTGAATAGGTGTGTAATTGTAGGGTATATGTTTGCAGGGAGGTTGTGTATTTATGCGAATGGTAGTATGGAGGGGCCGGGTGCGCGTTTTGGTGTTGTTTTAATGTAGTGTTTTGTTTCCTCGACGGTGATGGGAGTAGTCAGTGTAGATGTGTTGTCGAGCAGCTCCCTTCGTATCAGGAGGTGGGCCTTAGCTCGTGAGCGTGGGCCCGACACCACTCCTGGATTTCCTGGAAGTGCTCTTGCGCATTTAGTTTGGGTGGGTTGTGTGTTATTTACTTGGAGGGTGATTGGTTTGGGTGGATCGGTGTCTAGTATCCTTTTTACGCGCTGCCAGAAGAAAGAGGTGTCAGTGCAACGATTGTCGTTCGCGGACGACCTCTCGCCACTGTGGGTTCTTATCTAGTTGCACGCACTGTAGGATGCGGGCACGTAGGTGAGTGATGTTGTGTTGTTGGGGGCCTCTGGTGTAGTGATTGTTGTACTATGTGATGAGTCTCTGAGTGTCTATGGAATATGTGAAGTGTTTTATACATGTGTAGGTTTTTTGTGGTGTGTGTAGGTCGCGGGCTGTGGTTATAGTGTTCAAGATTG
The DNA here is from genome assembly GCA_963969495.1 of Ceratothoa steindachneri. Taxonomy (NCBI): domain Eukaryota; kingdom Metazoa; phylum Arthropoda; class Malacostraca; order Isopoda; family Cymothoidae; genus Ceratothoa; species Ceratothoa steindachneri. Next base: position 150,381,596 of record OZ018321.1, on the reverse strand, counting down.
AGCACCAGTATTCGTCTAACAGATTTGGATTGGTGTGGTCCAGCTCTATGTTTTGTGGCGTGTTTTCTGTTATGTGTCTCTTAAACTCTTCCCAGTTCATGTTTTTGAAGTCAAAGAGAAGTGGCGTGGTTATGAGTATGGGAGATGTGGATATGATAAGGCATATCGGTATGTGGTCACAGAGTACGTGAGGACCCGGTGAGATGTGAGTGTAGAAGCGTGGTCGTTGCGGAAGACTACGTCCGGAGACGTGGTCCCTCCGCGAGTACCGAAGAATGTGGAGAAGGCCGGGCCGATGTGCTGGCAGCGATAACACGGCAGGGCACCGGCCAGGTACCTTCCTGCATCATTCCTGGTATTAGAAAGTAGCGTTGGGTGGAAAACGTTGAGGTCCCCCGCAAAGAAGATAGGTAGGTTGTGGTTTGATACAGCTCGGAGTGGGACTTCTATGTTTAATTGTAGGCCTAGTGGTCTGTAGTACGTGGCCACTACGATGGGGCCGGAACTTGTTTGTACCTTGCAGGCTAGAAAAGAGTAATCGCGTATTTGAATGAGGGAGTGGTGTATAAAGCACTTCATTGCTTTATTAGGATCGCTGATCCTAGGTGCAGCGCTTGTGGAGTTAGATATGTTTGGTACCCTGCAATGCGGAGTCACTTGTTGGGAGGGTGTAGACTGGTCGAGTTTAAGAGTATTATGTCAGGTCTTTGTGTGTTTAGGACCCAGTTGACAACAGTATGGCGAATACCGTGCCAACTGCGTACGTTTTAATTGTATTATGTTGAGGCGACCTATAGACGTGGGCGGAGTACGCGTAGGGCTGATTTAGCCGGGACCGTTTCCCTCTCCTTGGTTAATTACTAGGAGGCGTGGGGACCAAGTACTTTCACGCGTGTCGGATGTGGTTTAATGGAAGTGGAGAGGTTGTCAGTGATGTTATGTGGTGGGCAGGCCATGGTAGAGGAGAATTGTGTTCTGTGGAAGGAAAGTTAGAGATAGAGAGAGAGGAGAGAGTGGGTGGTGGTGGTGGTGGAGGGAGGGTTGGAGAGAATAGTGTCTAGGAGGGGGGAGTTAGGAGCAGAGGAGGAGGGAGTAGAGCTAGTATAGGAGGTGCAGATTATGAGAGGGGGTGTCGGGAGAGAGAGATGGTTGGGATGGAGAGGAAGGAGGGGTGGAAGGAGGAGAGGAAGGAACAGCAGGGTGGAAGTTGTTCGGCTTTAAGCGTCGTTGTGTGTAGCGGGAGAGGAGGGGTTCGTGGTGGAGTTTTTTTGTTTAATGCGGAGTGTTGTGGAGGGTGTCGTGGGTGTGTGGGAGGTGGAGGATGTGGCGGTTGTGGTATCAGTGAAAGTGGGGTTGGAGGTGGTATGGGGCAATAGGGTGGAGTTGAGGCTGCCGAAGGAGGAGTGCTGTTGGTAGGAGGGAGTTTAGGTATAGAGGAGAAAGGAGTGGTAGCTTTGGAGGGAGGAGAGGAGGCGGTAGTAAGAGAGGTGGGAGGAGTGGGCAAAAGGGCAGGTAGGGACGGTACAGTGACGAGATGTTTGGAGACTGAAGGGTGGGAGGACGCAGGAGCGTGGTGAAGATGAGGGGTGGGGTGTGAGGGGGCGGTAGGTCCAGGGGGTAAGGTGTTCCTGCCCACCGGGGTGGGAAGGAGTGTGTGGTTGTGTTGGTGGGCTTTGGACGCCGTATTGCCGCTACGGCGTCAGAGCGGGCCCTACTTGTGTAAGGGCATTTAGGGTTGACGGCGACTAGGTCGCCGCTGCAGTTTGAGCAGAGGGGTGAGGTGACTGTGCAGATCGTGTAGTAGTGGCCCACTACACTACACTTTAAGCAGACCAGGTCTGCTTGGCAAGTTCGTGTCTCGTGTCTGGTTTTGTAACACCAGTGGCACTGTGTGGGTTTTATGTTCAGCTGTGGCTGGATGTTATGGGGATGTGTTAGTGTGCCGCAGACCTTGATGCCTTGGTCTAGCAGCAGTGTTTTGTTTTGTTCATCAGACAGTGTAATTACTGCCCATTGTTTTGTCTGGTTGTAATAGAAGTCTCTGATGACCTCCTCCCCATTCTTCTGTCTGAGGTGTGTGCGGAGGTCATCGGTGAAGAAAGCCAACCATAAGGGAGTTGGTATTGAGGACTCGTGTTTGGTGTTTCTTGTGTACACCGTCAGCTAGTTTTGTGTGAAGGTCTTGTGCGGCGAGTGTGTCTGACGCAAGTTCGTGGAACTTGATTGCGTCATCCTGTGAGCGGAAGACGAGTTTGTGGACTGTGTGAGTCTTTATTATGTTTGTGATGGGGGTGTCATATGTAGCGTCTAGGTTGAGAAGTGTGTGTTCATTGTTGGTAGTGGGTGTTTTTCCTGTTATGTGTAGGAGTGTGAGTGTGGATGTAGTGTTATGTACTATTGAGGATCGCTTTTAGAACTTACTTTCCTTTCTTTGGAGGGGGTCTCCCGCATGAATGGGACCGCCGGCTTATATATGCATATGACCGAACATTACTCTGAACATCATCTGAGCTCGTCGCTGATTGGTCAGTTTCCAGATGAGTCCAGGCCAGTGTGTGAGGCAGTCCTGCGCCTCGAAGGAAAGATTAAGACCACTTGCTCAGCCACGTTCCGATTTATGCTAAAAAAGCCGGGTTTGGCGTTCAGGCATTAAGACGTGGGTATGAATGCCACTTCCAATGCATTCCTCCTCTTTTTGTTGGATGCATACGCGACTGCTCTCGCTTCCTCCCAGCTGATGCGGTGGTTAGCACCTCGCATGTGTTCGGTGAGAACATTGATAAAACGCCTTGACCGAACATCCTTCTTGTGCTCCCTTACCATGGTGTCAACGCCCATATGTGTCTCACCAAAGTAGGGCAGTGGGCAGTCGCTGCAGGGTAACCTTTACACTACAGAGTTCCTGTAGTTCTCCGTCAATGGTTTGGAGCGGCAGATGTCTCCCATTTTGACACGTGCTCGAAAGGGAAATTTGCTGGATGGAGCCAGCTTTCTCCCTACTACGATCGAGTTTGGGATAGTAGGGCTAGTAGGGCCTGGAGCCGATGTGGTTTCCAGAGAACCCACCTTCGGCTGAGGTCCTAAACATACAATATAAACCACCGAAATCAGCAACTACAACGAGAACTAACGAAATAGATTCTCCAAGCCATATTAAAAGTATAAACCAAGGATTACAGAGAGACCCAAGCATCAGACAGATGACAAACCAAACACCAGAAGAAAGAATGTAGCTACTCAGAAATCCAACAAAAAAGGAGAAACGGTGGATGAGGAAGAAACAGGAAACAAGATTTCCTAATGTCAGACACAGAAAGACAACAAAGAGAAAAAAGGATTGAACTTAAGATTCTACGCTCCAGAAGATAGACCCATCTCTATAGGAAATACAAAATAAATCACACTGGGAATAAAAAAAAGGAATGTATATGTAGGGGAATGGTCACTTCACCCCCCCCCCATCCCGTTCACTCGTGATGCAGTCTCAAGGCGGTTACCGCAAGGACATCCGCCCCAGGCATCGGCGACTCAAAAGCGTAACCACAACGTGGCACAACTTGGTGCCATGAAAGACCCTAAAGGTCAAAAAGGTAAGATCTCCCCCAGGAGAGTGAGATCCAGTTTCACGTTGAACAAGAAATTGGAGACGGGTTTCTCCCAATCTCGAAGGCTAATGAGGAGCCGATGTTTGACTTCGTGGGAAAGACCGTTGGGAAAAAGAACTATCCTGGGGCCGTTCTCAAGCCCCTCTTCCCCTTACCACTCCCCCAGTGGGGGTGCGAGGTATAAATGAGGAACTCTGAGGAAAATCGGGGTAGTATACGTCAGGCCAGGTGACGAAGTCCTCGGATCCAAAACCGAGCTACCTAGACTGGATTGGTAGTATACGTCAGGCCAGGTGACGAAGTCCTCGGATCCAAAACCGAACTACCTAGACTGGATTGGTAGTATACGTCAGTCTCTAGGGGACGAAGTCTTCGGATCAAACCGAACTACCGAGACTGGAGAGGTAGTGTACTTGGCTCGCCAGACCAAGAAGTACCCTGCAAGAGAGGCAGGGCTACCTACCTTAAGGGGCTAAGAAAAAGCTCATCCTTGAGCTAAGTCCCTGGTTATCAAACCAAACGATAAGTGAACTTTGGTAAGTTCGACTTACTCTCGCCAGAGAGACTCCTCATATCCTGGTGCACCTTAAACACCAGGGGTATTCCTCGTCCTTGAGGAATTAAGAAAAGAAGAAGGAAAAGGCTCCCCCTCGAGCCTGTTATTCGGTGGCCACACCAAACTTTAAGTAACTTATTCTCGTCAGAGAAATCCCCCTCCGTTATCCTCGCCCGTGAAGAAGACCCTCCCCGAGTTCAGTCCTCGTCCATAAGGAAATAAGTAACGAAGGAGAAAAGCTCCTCCTCGAGCTCGTTACTCGGTGATCACACCGCACTCCAAGTTAACTTGATTTAAGAAACAAGTTCGACTCACTCTCGCCAGAGAGACCACGACTGCCTAGGTGTTGCATAAAGCACCGTCTTGGTTCTCGTCCTTAAAGAACCCTTCCCCCCGGAAGAACGTGTGGACCCCCCAGCTGCTACCCTCGCCAAAACGACCGTGGAATTTCGCCCATCTACAACTGGACACACGGCTCGCGTCGTGAGTCAATAACATTTCTGAGGTCCTTTAAACTCCACATGAGTCCGTAAGCCTAATTCTTATATTATTGTTTTGTGTAGAGAAAACGTTAACCAAATTTTGGAGGGTAAACTAATTTAATTAATTCTTGTTTATAATAATATTTAGAGTATTGCTGTAGTTAATGTATAAAGGTTGTGTATTCAATGGTTAAAGATAAAATATAAGTTTATTTTGTGAATTAGTGGGCGTTTCTTTTATATCCTTACGTGTTTGGTAACGGCTCTGTTCTTTAAGATATTCTTATAATATCAATATATATTAGACACTCTTAGCACTCTTAGAGATAGAACAAAAAGGAGGGGAATTCTACGACACTAAATAAAAGTGGTGTCAGGTAAGTAGGGTTCTTATCAGAAAGAATTCTACGATAGTATACATATGAATTTGAAAGCCATTACTCGGACAACGAAATGCATAGATTCATCATAAGTGGAGGTATAAAGATCACCAAAGAAATGTGTTACAAAATCAAAAAGGAGGAATTCAAAAAGAAGCGTTGTGGAAGAATAAAATCCACCTCCGAATGAGAGCTTAAAAAGACGGAGAGAAGACACTCGCTGGAACAATAAAATATCACGAAACAACTAAAATATATGTCATAACGTGGCGGAATAGGATGTAAAGACGGGCGCCAGATGGGGCCAGTTAGTGGAGGCGATAGACGAGGAATTAAGCCCAACGATGTTTTGGCAAAAAATCAGCATGATAAGAGGAAATAGAAAAAAGAAAACAAAGATATCCATTAATCACAACGGAGAAGACATACAAGAACTGCAACAAATAGAGATGGCATTCAGAGAACATTGGAGTGAGATTTTTAACATATCCCCTAAAGAAAATATGGATCTCGACCACGAACATTAGAACACTATAGCCGAAGACTTAGAAAGTAACATAGAAGAAATAATGCCCAATCACACTGCTTCTCATACACTCTTAGAAGAGCAAAGAGTGGAACCAATAACCCTAGAAGAACTTAAAGCTACTATAATCGCTACTCAACAAAAAGCCCCAAGTGATTCCAGGATTTCACGTGAAAATTTAAAAAAGAGAACCGAATATATTTCTAGAAAAAATGAAAGATATTTTCAACGCGTCAATCAGCGCAGGTTACTTTCAAGATGCCTTAAAAAGAGGAAAAATAATATTCCTACCCAAACCAGGCAAGCCTCCAAATCAACCCGGAAACTTCCGACCCATAACTTTATTCGAATCCATAGCTACTTTCTTAGAGAAAATGATTGGAAAGAGACTCAGCCAAAATCTCGAAGCTAACAATTCCATTCCACAACACCAACAAGGGTTTAGAAAAAGAATAGGAGCCGAAACAGCACTGGCCATACTCGTCAAAGCGATCGCAAAGGCTAAATACGAAAAGAGATACACAGACCTTGTCCTAAGAGACGTATAGAAAGCATTTGACAAATTATAGAGGATTGGACTTAAATATAAGATTAAAAGGCTAGATCTTCCCAGAATTATAACCAAATGTTTGTGCAATTACCTAACGGATCGCAAAGCACATATCGAAATAGAAGACCACCGGGGACTCGAATTCGAGATATATCAGGGAGGCTCCCAAGGGAAATGCCTTAGTTCGTTACTTTATAGCATATACACAAGGGATTTACCAGAGCCTATTTTGAAAGTACTATATACATACAATTCGCGGATGATATCTCAATAATCACCAAAAATCCTTATAGGCATCCACCCACGATGGCTAGAATAACTGCAGCAGAAATCGTAAATATCAACGACTATAAAAAGAAATGAAAAATCAGAACTAATCCAGACAAGTTTATAATCGGACCAGTGGGAAGACGCAAAACATCGCAGGTACTTATCGAAGAAAAGAGATATAGATACAAACAAGAGGGCAAAGTTCTCGGACTAAAAATAACTTCTAACGGATATAAAAAACATATCAATGAAAGAATAAACCTAGCAAAAAACAATCTCACAAAATTGTTCCAACTCAGAAGTTTGAACACAAAACCAAAATAAAATTTATAATTGGGATGTAGGTTAAAAGAAAAGCAACAAGAGAATTTCATCTGCTAATTTTCCAGCGAAAATAAAATAACCGAGCCAGAGGACATTCCTGACCGATATGTATTCCTGTGTTTGTTATTCTGTTAGGTGCAAGGGAACGAGGCCTCAGAAAGGGCCCGCCCAAGCAATGGAATTCCAGAATAAAAGAGGGAATCTAGGTGTGAAAAGAGTCTTTGCAGTTTTGGGGTTGGTGTTGATGATGGGCCTGTCTTGTGACCTGGGGTTCACTGCCTTATGGAACCATTAGCTAGATTTGAGCTGATTTTTGATAATTAATTCCGACCGTGCCCTCTTTCCTATTCATCAAAATGACATAAATGTTTCGGATATGCCTAAAGAGTTGGAAGTAACCACATTATAATTGTCGCAGAGGATATTTAACGCCTAAAGTCGAACAAAAATTAAGGAAATCCATGGAAATCTTTGAGAACGTGAATAGTTTTTTCCTCTTTGTGTAAGTTCGGCGTCGGCTTGATACATGTACTCTATATTGCACCTAATGGTTGCGATTAAGTCGGATTTGGAAATGGGGTGTGAGGTGCCTCGATAAAATCGCCGGGCATTCGTCGTACCCACTGCCATGCTCGAGATCTGCTAGAGACGCACCATGATGGGTGACGCGTGCTGAGAAGTGCAAGCGAGCGGTTTAAAAGCTTCGCTTTAATTAGTTATTTTGGGGAGATTCTGGATGACAGAGTATATTTTCCCTGGCTAACAGTGATCCGGCAACGCAGGAAGCTGTTTGCACCTCTTCTACGCTACTTTCGTCCTTGATTTCTTCTTCGCCTATTTTTCTACTCCCCTCTATTTGCAATGGCTCTCAGACTCGGAAACGGAAGCGTTATCCCTTGATAAAGTTTTCAAGCAACGTTTCTCTTTAATTTCTTTCAAAATTCGCTCTTCTTTTAGGACGGGGCTGTGTAGCATGCCGAGTAATGCAAGCAGCGGACGGTTTAAAAGCTTCGCTTGAATGGATTTGACTCTGGCTAACAGTGGTATGGCAACGAAGGAAGATGTTCGCAATTTGCCCACGCTACTTTCGTTCTTTATTTTTTCTTCGCCCCTTTTCTTACTCCCCTCTATCTACATCGTCAAGATACGACCTTAGATCTTCTTTCCACTCGATTTTTAGACCTAGAAAAACCAGGGGAAATGATTCCACCCTTAGGTCTAGAATGTGACTCTCAATTTCACCTTTAAATGACGGTGGGTACGCTCAAGTACACTGTTACTTTTGGCTTTTCAAGCGGTCCTTTTAACTTCGCTGTAACTAAGGGCATGAGTGTGTTCCCTCCATCTATAGACCTTGAAATTCTGGCCGCGCTCCGCGGTAACGGTTGTAGAGACCCCAATCTTTGCCACCCAAGAGCAACATTTGGTTGTCAATTGTTGCCATGGGAATTGATTCGAACCACAAGGAAATAGACCCACCTTTGTTAACTAACAGGCCTGACCTTGACATAGGAAAGTGATAATACGATACCAATGAACAGGAGGACGAGAGACAAACAGTTCATAGGCTGTGGCGCAGAGTTGGAGAGGGGTCACGGTTTGTCACTGTCTTTTTAGCGTTTACACTTCGTGATTGTGTGCCTGGCTACAGACGTTCATTATTTATTTATTTATAAAAACTAGATGGAAGCGCTTTAGGGGTAAATTTAATGTCTGGGTGAAAAAATTGATGTAGAGCAGCAAAAACGGGCTCCCAAAAGGCTACGCAAGTTGTTTTCCTGTGGAGATACCTCAAGATATCTTGAATGGACCGGACCCTCATAAAGGTGCGTTAACCTTCTGCACTTCTAATATTGAGTGATAATCAACATCTTTTGAAGCTAACTGGATTCCGGCGATGGCTGGGCGAGATAGAGCATCGGTTAAAACATTATCTTGCCCTCTCATGTTGCGAATAATGGAGAAGAATTGCGAGATGTAATCCAGTCTTTATTATTCGGTTAGGGGATGGCGATCCAAAGTGAGCTGGATGACTGATAGAAGCTTTGGATATTGTGTAAATATACTGAAGATTGCTTTCCAAATTATGACGAAAATGTTTAAAAAAAAAAAATAAAGCTTAAGTTCTTGACTGAAAGATACATATATAATACTTATCTTTAGGTTTCAAAACGTTTGCTAGAACGCGATGATTTCCGCGCACACTCTTGCTATTCTTGCGGGGGGTATTAAACCCGCTGGTATTTAAGTCATTCAAATATGCCGAAAAGCGTTAGTTATGGGGATTGATTCGGAATCAAAGGATATCTATTAATAGCCCCTAATCGGATCTACATTAGAAAAAAATTGCTTTTCTGTGTAACTTAACCGAAAAGTACATGACATTTGGCACGCGATACTGGTCACTCCCTGTTTGAGCATTTGGGCCTCTAAAATCCCCATATGACTACTATTCCTTGTGGATTTGGGAACCATATTCAGAGGCTGCCCAGTTGCTCTTGCAAAGCCGAACGATTCAGGCATGCATCAACTCCTCAAACTCCTTCGCTGAGGTGACTATTGTGCAGATTAAGCATTCGAAAGCAGTAATAGCCCGGGAGGACCATAGGTGATGGCGTAATGAGTAACCGCATAATTAATAGGATCATCTCTTTGAAGTGGGTGGCTTATGTAAGGAAAATAGACGACGAAGTTTTGTGCACACGACGGTTCATCAACAATAGACAGTGGATGGATGACAGGTAGAAAGAGCAGTGAAGGAAAATCCAGTGTGCCCCTATGAGCCTAAGCTTCTTAAGGTCTAACAGTAGGTCAAAATGGGTAAAAAAAGTGAGTGTGAGCCATTTTTCGCCTTGAGTTGGAATTTAAGACATGTTTGCAGCTTCCAATTGAAAGAAATGGGTTAGGGTATTCTTTCCATAAAAAGACACTGGTACAATGCTAACAACAAGCAAAAAATCCATCATAAAACTGACTGTAGTTACTGGCTTAATCAGTATTAATCGGTGTTCTTTGCCAGTCCCTGAGTTACCGATAGGAACAAGGGGGATTGTACTTGCGAGCCTTCCTTTTAAATTTGGATGGTAATAGCAATAACTAAAACGCACCTGACGATGGATGAAAATCTACGACATTTGGTGGCGTGGTGACGTGAGTGTTACCTTGGGGAAGGCCCGCTAGCCCTTAATGTAGTTACCAAGAGCTCTTTACATTTCTCCTAGAGGAGCAATGACTCATACATCAAAGCGATAATCTTGCCACGCTTAGAAAGGAGGTAACTGGAATTACTGCTGTTCCAGACAATTCAATCAGGGTATCGATTGTCTTAGAAACCCTGTTCAAATGGGTACTAGTAGGTAGGATAACCCCAAACTCTGCGTTTTGGTCGAGAGATGAAGTAAAAGTGAAGTAAAAATCCCGAAAGACGTCGTCACTAACAGAAACGCTCAGTTAGTCTGCAAGAGACCACATTGCACTGACCAGATACGGTGGTCCCCTATCGGAGAGCTCCTCTTGTGTCAGGCGCTGTTGTAGATGCTAGAAATTGGAGGCCCAGGAGCCCTCGACCAACGCCCCCTTCAGTGTTTTATACAGTACAGGAACTGGAAGGGATAGAATGAAGTAACGCACTATGACTGCAGCAGCTGAGGTAGGTAAAAAGGCGAAAATATGCGCGCATTTCACTTTATTGCCCATAGCTCTATGAGCCTCAAAAAGGACTTCGCAAATACCGATCCTTATTGGGTTTCACTATCCTTGTACACGAGTAAAGGGATGTGGACTCCTTCGATGGGTTAGGGGAAGAATTTACGATTTACTGAATCATATGCGATTTTAATACTTTCATGGAATGAGCAGAGAATTATTTTTGCCAAGTAAGATCAATCTTAATTGTAAGCAATTCCTAAGGAGAAAGTATACCTTGCAAAACTCTCAAACAATGAACCAAAAATATTTTGACACCAAGGGATGTGGACTCCTTCGATGGGTTAGGAGAAGAATTTACGATTTACTGAATCATATGCGATTTTAATACTTTCATGGAATGAGCAGAGAATTATTTTTGCCACGTAAGATCAATCTTAATTGTAAGCAATTCCTAAGGAGAAAGTATACCTTGCAAAACTCTCAAACAATGAACCAAAAATATTTTTAACCCAAAAAAGCAATCCAATTGTGAATTTCAAACAGAATGTTGCTGAGTTTTTTATTCAACAGCAAAAATCAAAGATGTCACTGACTAACTCAGGAGAAAATTGAGGACACTATAGCCATAATTATTTGTGGTATGGATTTCACTAAATTTTCACAAGTTTCCTACGCTATCTTTCCCCACCCAGCTTATACTTTCTCATACGGTTCTGTTTTACTTGTACTTGTGGAACTTCTTATTGTTTTAGCAGGCACGATACTACAAGTGTTATAGTTGATATAAATCTGGAATCTGTGGTGGCCACTCCATAGGGGTGACCCTCATTTTTCCAAACCAATTCTTAATGTGGTTGAATGTATGGTATGGGGCATTTTCCGGCTGAAATATAATTTCATTTATTAGTGTTGCGGGATGCAATTTCTCGATAGATGGCTCTAAAGTTTATGAAAACTTGGTGGTATAAGAAGTGGAGTTCATTCTTTCATGACATAAAAATATCTTCCCTAGTACCTGCTGAAGACATGCAGCCACATAGATACCATGATAGAACCATCTCAATGCTTCATAGTTGGTAGAGACGCAGAGTAAAATGCCTCTCTAACTCACAAAAATAGCCCCCAAAGGGCTGAAAATCTGTAAAATTGTTACAAAAATTTATATTTTAAAATATTTTTCTTCCAATATATATTGAAATGGAATTACACAAATTACATGTAAAACAACAAAACAATAGTCTTTCTTACTTATCTGATATATAATTACTTTCATCGCTCCAGATAACTTTAGACCATTCATTGTTTATGTGTCTAATTTTTGTGATCTTTGTCCTACTGAAATTTGGTTTATTTTTGTTGACCTCAAATATCCAGGGCTTCTTTCTCGCTTTGCATCCTTTTAGCCCTTTCTCTTGTGATAATTCTTGGCTACGATGAAGTTGGATCTGTGTGTGCTCTATGTGCTTAAAGAGGTTCTTTATTTTTAGACATATTACTTATTTTGAATGATATTGGATACACACCAGTTATAATTTTAAGCTGAAACATAATAAATATTGGTTAAATTCTAGTTTTAGAAAATACCATTTTATTAATTAGATACAATTTAGTAAAATACTAAGTAATTCAAACATATTGTTAAAATACATATTATTATCATACATATTTATGAATATAATAAATTCTATAAAGTTTGATTAAATACTCGTAAGTTAAATATTTATTATGAGGGGTGTTTTATGTTTTGGTCAAGGTTGTAGAGCTAACCTAAAGGTTTTTACTCGTCTTGATTCTATAAATAAATAATCTATGATGAGAAAGAAGTAACGATGTAGTAATCCTTTGTTTCGTGACAAACAAGTGCTACATTGTAATGCAAACCTGATGAATTTTGAATTGTAAAATTTGTAAGATGGCAAATGAACATGTTAATGTTTACAATGGTTTTCAATGGTAAGAATAATTGGTCTCTATATCAGCACCACATCTTTTTATTTACGATGATTATGAAGATAAAAAAGAGGCCATCCAACGAGAGAACTTCACAGAATATAATCCAATAAGCCACAATTTATCATTTGCTGCCGCGCCAATTATTCCGAAGCTCTGAGGCACCGAGAGTATTGCTTTCATGTTTGTTGGAGCAATGCATGGCCTCATGATGGAGCCAATTCGGTGTGCACATATGAGTCCAAGTTAGAAAGGAGGGTTAGCTACCATGTTACCTGCCCCTTTTTGAAGCCTGCGGGGCTCTCCGTGGCGTTACGTCTGTTTTCATGGAAGAGGTGGTCGAAGAATGTTGCTCGCTACATGATCTTATCCTAGTTCAGATAGTTTTGCAATCCATCGCGAGGCATAAAGTGCACTAAGTGCCCTTTAGGTATTGGAATCTCGCCATCATCCATTTTTCAATATCCGTAACACCATGATTGCAGCTGGTTAGAGTAATGATAAAATTGTATTCTGCTGGGGTCTTTGACATGTAGGAGCTGCTGGGTACGAGAGCACTGATGAGAGGTCCATGCTGTTTGCACATACGGAACAACCCGACTAGCGTTTCACTATTTCCTACCTATCTATATGACATGGATCAAGTAAAGCTTTAGAGTTGCATAGTAACTAAGATGGAAGATGGTGCGCAGGAATCTAAAGTTCTGTGCCACCGCAGCCTGAGTATCCTCTTGATTTATCAACCAATGCCCTTATGGTATCAAATAATTTTGTATCACCTCTGAATCGGACACACTCTCGGGACCCAGCGCCAGTGAATGGGGAGGGGGTTTCTTTGAACTCATCCGTGAAAGTTGCTCGGTACACCAGACTGTGCTTGATGCGCGGTATCTCTAACGGTACTGGGATGAGCGTGTTCGTTACCGATTCGCTCATGTGCTGGGAGTGGCCCCCAGTTTTCCTCATCCATGCTATTTGAATTTTTAAATTGTTGGTTGCATGCTGGGCTACCAAGGGTATTCACCCTACCCTGGAGTTGCTAAACATGCCTTTTATTTGTTACTTCTCTTTTTATATTGTTGAAGCTCTCTAAGGATAAAAGCTCTAAATTCTAGTGAAACCTTCTCTTTTTTAGGTTGAATGTAATTCTCTTCAATTTTTTACTAGTGCATTGATCACGATTCAAACTTTTTTTAAATTTGCAGAGAAAACTCTTTAACCTAATTCCTTCAAGATATAATACTTCTCTTCCTAGAGAAGTTCCTTTTTCCTGGCTATTTTATCAGAAAATTCTTCTTGCAAAAGATGTCTGGACAGTCGTTTTAATCGAATTTCAGAAAATCGTATATAAAATATGGAATACCTTAGATAAAGAGTGTTATGAGTATCTATTAAATTGTGTTTTATACATTCACAAAAGGAACTGAAAAAAATGAGAAGATAAAGAGTAATTACATATAATATCTAGACTGATTTAATATAATAGTTTATTATCCTATTTGTCTCTTATAAAGTATTCATTCATTTTATTCGGTGGTTGTATCTTCGTCGGCGGTCACCAGATGATCTCAGTGAAATTAAAAAGAATTGATCATGTTGGATTGTTTTAATCATCAATTTCATAAGTCTAACAATTACATACATGTCAAAATATGCAGTCAGGTGCACATAACTTTTATCAAGTTATTACACCTTAAGGTTTACTGTGACGATGATTCTTCTCATCTTTCAGCTATACAATATAATATTGATGAAAATCAAATGCTACTTAAATTGGGCACCAAAAATCTTTTACGTATACACGAATAAAGTTTAAATGAATTTATAACGACCAAGGGACACCACTACGAGGAAAAAAATAAAAGAATTGAACTTATAGTTTCCATTAGATAGGTTGAAGGTGGTAAAAGAATCAATGAAAGTGTATTGGACAAGTAGCCTTCTGATATTTGTCATCAGAATGGAAAACACATTTTACTTCCTTCCAGTTTATTTGATGGTTTCAGAAAAACAAAATTGTATTAAGCGTTGGAAATACATCCAACATATGCTATTATGTGTACGAAGGTGCTGGCTTATTTGGGTAGCCTTATTCAGTTTTTCATGCGCATATACAGTACGCCTATACATATTACCATGTATTTTAGCTTGTTTTCCCGTTCGCCCAAAATATTTAGAATCCTCAATTTTCTCACCCCCTAGAAACTTTCTCTAGAGAAAATTTGAGGAATCTACAGATTAACGTATGTACCGTTTATGCAAAATAAAATTGCTTCCATTCCCCCGGCATTTCTGCATTGTCTGTTGTCTATTATTTGGCGTGGAATGCACTATTTTTCAAGTTATTACTAGCTGAAAGTAATCCTTTGTAAGTAGAAATCGCGCGATCATAATCGAAAACCGATATTTGCGTCATTTTTTTCAATCAATACATATTTACATATGGGATTGCCATTTCTTTTGCGCTAAAACTTACTGAGCTTTATCACCGCATTGTTCGCGAGCCTGTTTTTTTATTAGTCCGTTTCATTGGCAAAATTCAATTATAGCATCAAAGTGGCCATAAAATTCTTGCGTAAACGCCAGTGCTATAGTTTCGCAACCTTCAACTTATGATTCAAACATACTTAAAAAATGCAATAGTTGTATTAATTATATATCTTATGTGAAAAAATATAGTAGTCTCAAAACGTTTGGCCATGGCTGTATATACGTGTAGATGTAAAATCAGCAGTAATTTAAGAAAAAAGTATTAAAAAATGTGCATAAATATCATACAAAAATTGTGAAAGCTTCATTCAAATATTTATTTGAATGCATTTAAAAAAATTATATTGGACATGAGAAATTTTGATTAAAAATTGATAACGTCACATTTTTTTTATATTATTTAGAAAAGAAAAAATTAAATTGTTTTACTAAATTTTTACATCTAATTTTCACAAAAGAAGTCAACTAACATCGCTGGGTTCCATTCTCCTTATATATTTTGTCAATAGTGACGATTTCGTGAAGAAATTTTCACCATAATAAAGGCTGACTTCGGGTGTATTCTCTGGAAAGAAAGAGAGATGCAATTCTAGGGACATATTATAGACGAAATCTTATATGAAATTAATCATTTTTAGTCGCGGGCGAGTTTACATCTCACTATTTCGGTCAGTCCCCGTTTTGCTTTTTTAGTTTTTTGGGCCGATTCTAACGAAATTTGAAACCCTTATGTTGTTTTACATTTTCTTTCGAATGATATAATTGTCAAGATCTTCAAGGTTAGCCCGGGAATTATTTCGTTTTAGCAATAACATCATAACTATTTGGCCGATTCTAACGAAATTTGAAACTCTTATGTTTTTTTACATTCTCTTTCGAATTATAAAATTGGCAAAGTCCTCTCTAGGTTAGCCCGGGAATTATTTGCTTTGGGTGATAACATCATAACTATTCGGCCGATTCTAACAAAATTTGAAACTCTTATGTTTTTTACATTCTCTTTCGAATTATAAAATTGGCAAAGTCCTCTCTAGGTTAGCCCGGGAATTATTTGCTTTGGGCGATAACATCATAACTATTCGGCCCATTCTAATGAAATTTGAAACCCTTGTGTTGTTTTTCATTCTCTTTTGAATGATATAATTGCCAAGGTGCTCCCAAGGTTAGTTATGGGACTATTGAAAGTTTTGAATGTCGTAAGGTTATAAATCATAATAAGTAAGATCACGCGACTTTTGGGTCAGCAGACCTTGTTTGATAAGAGTTTTGTCGTTGTCAGCCCTGTGCTTTTCGACTAGCTCATTATACAGCTACTTAAAATTTTGCCAGGCCTCCAATTTTAACTGATTCATAGTAGTTTCAAATTCATTGTTTACCATAAGTTGACGAATTTGAGTCAAACAAAGAACCCTTCTTTTACTTTTGCTTCACTAAGGATTGGAAATTTGCCTTTGAATTATGCAGACGGATACTCATGCATCAAGGCTTTGACAAATTCTTTCACGAGTTTTAATTTCATATGGAGATGGGGTAAAACTAGTTTTTCTTCATCAACCAGTGATTCACAAATTATGTTATTGTGAACCGACAATTAACTTGTTCCGAAGAGGCTATTTGGAGCGTGTGTAATGTTCTGATCAAGCACGACTGCCCTCCTTGCATAAAAATCAAAGTTGATGTAACCAGTGTGGAGACGATTTATTATTGCTACAATTTAAATCCGCCAATATTAATCACTGATACTCATTATATTTAACACTTTTCTGAATAAAAGTTATATTTTCCTAAGTTTCCTTAAAAACGGAGTGAGCAAGAAGAATTAATGGAAGATTTCCCGTTATGCAAAAGAACAGTTTTTGAGCTATAAAGCGACGCATTGATAAAACGTTGCCATTGGCTAGAATCATAGAGCAAATCTAATTCTTCCAAAAGCCCTAAATGTCATTGCAAAATCACAAATTGTTTAACATTGTAAATTTATTGTTATGTAAATCGTCAGAACGACTTCTAAAAATTGTTATGCGAGCATCTATAGTCAATATTCTTGATAAGGTGCGACACTAAAAGCTAACTCTGTTGTTTTGCCAAACTTAAGTCACGAACCAAATCATATAGCTTAGGTTTAGTGCTAGGTTTTGGAGAGTCTTCCTGTGCATGTTTATCTGCAGAATCTTTTGAATCAGAAATTAATATTCCGGTGGGTGGTTTGAGTATTGGTATTTCGGATGAGTAAGATACTGGGCAGATGACAGAGCAAAGATTGGGATAGACCATAAATGACAGACACTTTGGTAGTCTTTTTTACCTGGAATTAAGAGAAATATATATTTATCTGAATTGTTTATTGCTTATATTCAATTGCTTTCATTTGTTCTCAAACTAATGTTTATATATCCTATAATATTTAGGTTAACTCCAACATCAAATACTTACTCTGAGTGTCCACTAAACTGAAAAAAACATTTAGTAATATGTTCTTGTTGTTCAAGCAGAACAATCGGTAATCTAAATTTTCAATTCTCTATGTTGATGGCCAATTGTGAAGCCCAAATATAGATTATAGTATTTTTGATTAGAGGATAGGTTTTTCGCTTTATTTTCAAAAATGTTAACGAGCCGCATATGTAAGAAAAATAATTTGAAGGATTTTTACATTATCATCTTGGAACATTTGATCAAACTTTAGTTCATTTTAGAAATTTTAAGTAAAATAATTAAACAAAATTAAAATTAAATATAAACGGTATTTCTACAGATTAAAAACTCCAACCTTAAAAAAAATTAATGTATGGTTGCATTCTAGCATGATTTTTTGTATCCGTTGTATTTGCTCTGATGCATGTTTTGTTACGGAATCAAGTTGAATAATATTCTTACGAATAATATATCAATGCTATTCCTATGAAATTTCAAAGCAATATTTTATTTTTATAATATTAAAAATATATCGATTCTAATAAAGCTCTATTTCTAATTAAAAAATTAAATCTATCAACAGAGACGGCATCCAAATAAGCTAGAGAGTTTTGATACTGAACGTAAGAACCGTCAGAATAAAAGAACTACGTCAAATGCTACTGCCAGCATGGCATAGACAGTCCAATATGTGCAACCCACTCTCTAGTTTGGCAAGGCGAGGCTTGCAATTACTCAAAACAAATTTGATGATAAGTTAGTTGCTTTCCTTGTTGACGGAATGCACTCTCTATCCATAGTTGAAATTTAAAGATCTATTTTCAGGTATATTAATATTTTTAATTAATATGTTAGCTCAAATTTATTCGCTTAATTATTTTTGCTTAGTTTTTCATTGCAATCTAATGTTGTTTTATTCATAATTATTTGCAATACAACCGAGCTGATGACCCGGAATGATTGTCATTCCGGTGGTGAGCATATGCTACAACAAACGCTGGAAACTAGGCTCGCTAGCTTCGGATTCAGATTTAGCCTTTTCTAAATGTCTTACTCTTGGATTTCAAGGAGGCCAGCCGAAATTGATTTCACTGGCTCTCCCTTCGTATTACATTACTCTACGTCCTTTAAAGATGCTTCCTCCTCTGCCACGAGGAATTCCTGAATTTCTTCATTTAGCTGGTCTAATTTAATTTTCCCCTCTTGCAAGATCTTTGTTAGACCTTAAACTTTCGCTGGGGAAGGGTTTAACGAAGAAACGAGTTATAATAGCAACCACTATTTTTGGTACAAGTAGTCCGCTAAAGAGGTAGCTTCTTAAACTCAGCTATGGAAGGGAGAAGTAGCGCATAAAAACGGGAAAGAGAGAGAAAACGTGGTAAGACCAAATGCAATTGGGCAAAAAAATGAATTAGCAAGCTAAAAAACAAAACAATAGCACGCCAAGTAATAACGCGACCGAAACTAATAACACAACAAGTAATAACGCGACAAATCTAATGGACGACAAGTAAGAGTGATGATAACTAATAGCACGCCAAGTAATAGCGTGACAAAAACTTATACGGGGAAAGTAATAGCGCAACAAAATTTGTTAAGCCTTAAAACTAATAGCGCGACAAGAACAAGTAACCGACCGAAACTAAAAGCGCTACAAAAACCAATAACACACCAAAACTAATAGCGCGACAAACTAGAAGCATGTCAAAATAATAGCGCGACAGAAATTGTAACAAGCCAACACTAATAGTGTACAAAAAGTAACAAGCCAAAATTAATAGCGCAACAAAGAATGGTAAGAAGCAATAAAACTAATAGCGCTACAAAACTATAACACGCTCAAACTAAAAGCGCGACAAAATACTTACATGCCTAAACTAATAGTCCGATTGGAGTAATAGCACGTTGAGTAAACTAATAAAAGGCAAAAAAAATAGCGTGAAAAAGCTAGTAACGCGCCGAGTAATAGCGAGCCAAAACTAGTAACGCCGAGTAACAGTGCGACAAAACTATTAACACGACAACTAGTAGCGCTAAAAATTAGTTAACACACCAAATAATATTGTGACCATACTAGTAGAGCACGATAAAACTCATATGAGGGGCAGTCAATAAGTTTTTCGAATCGGTAGGGCAAAACAAAGGAGGGGGGATTGCTGTTTGTGGGGGTGTTAGGACAAGTTAGGACAAGTCAGGACCTGCAGTCACACGCTTCTGCCTCGTCTATTTAAGAAGCAGTAGCTGATCGCAGATCGTCAGTCACAAATTTTTCAACAATGGAGAAGGTTGAGCACCACGCAGTGATCAAATTTTGCCCAAGGAAGGTAAGAATGCAAAAGAGATCCATGAACGCATGGTTGCAGTGTACATTGACACTGCCCCTTCCTATGCAACCAGTGCTCGCTAGAATAGGGAGTTCCGCCATGGTCGTGAGTCCCTTGAATTTGACCTCCGTCCAGGACGCCAGTCAGATGTGAACAACGAGGACAATGTGGCCCAAGTAGAAAGGATGATCATCGAAAATCGACGGGTGAAGGTCAAATAAATCGAGCGACAACTTGGAATATTACTTGGAAGTGTTATCAACATCATCCACAACAAATTGGCCATGACCAAGGTCTCTGCCCGTTGGGTCCCTAGAAACCTCACGAAACCTCACGCCCCATGATCGACTTCAACGTCGTCAAAGTTCGGAGTAGCTGCTGCTCCTGTACAACCAAGACCCAGCGGGATTCGGGTCACGCATAGTGACAGGTGATAAAACGTGAGTCCATCACTAGGATCCAGAGAGCAAGCTCGAAAGCATGGCCTGGGAGCATAGGGGCTCTCCGACCCCCATCAAGTTCCGGACCCAACTTTCAGCCGGAAAGATCATGGCCACCATCTTCTGGGATTTTGAATGAGTGTTGATGGTGGACTGTGAGCCTGGTGGAAGGACCATCACAAGCTAATATTACGTCGAGGAACTGGCTGGGTTAAAAAAGTGCATCCGTCAGAAGCGGTGTCCTGCTCCTCCACGACAATGCCCTTGTCCACCAGGCCAGAGTTGCACAAGCTGCCCTATGCGAGTGCGAAGTCGAGGAGCTAAACCATTTCCCCTACAGTCCAGATCTGACCTCTAGCGACTACTTTTGATTCCGCCAGCCCAAGGCTGCACTGCGTGACAGCCTGCTTGGGGACGATGAAGATGTCCAGCTCACCGTCCACGAGTGGATTGAACAGCAGTCGGGAATTTGAAGCCTCAGGGACAAGTGGATTGAAGTCGAGGGTAGTTATATTGAAAAATAATAAAACACATTTCCTCATATTTCGTTTCCTTATATCCGAAATGCAAAACTTATTGACCGCCCCTCGTAGCTCAGAATCTAATATCGTTCAATAATAATAGCGATTGAAACTAATTGCGTTTGAAAACTAATAGCGCTTAAAAATTAGCAGTCTATCAAAAACATTAGTGGCCGGACAAAGAACATACAAGTTCCCCAATAAAGAACACACTAGTTGCCGAACAAAGATCACACTAGTTGCCGGAAAAAGAACACACTAGTTGCCGGACAAAGAACACACTAGTTGCCAAACAAAGTAAACACTAATTGCCGGACAAAGAACAATAGTAAATGCCCTAAAAAACAAGGTTACCCTTAAATTTAAGAGCCCCAATTCTACTATGCAAACTGGGTGAATAACGAGGACACAATCCAGTTGGAAAGAACATGCCAGATCCCTAGACTAACACAAGGAACCTGTTTAGAATCACTTACCCGCCCGCCTCCCTCCGTGGAAGACGAGCAATCAGCACACCTACTTGGTTCAAAAGTAAGCTCAGAGACTTCCTGATTAAATAACACGTAGGAGTAAAATAACCTGTATCGCAGCCTCGTCACCCAACGCTGCTCTGGTATAATAATTATTTAAGTACGTCAATCAGGAAGTAAAATTAAGGTATCTCAAGGTAGGCTTAATGCTTATTAAAAGCTACACAAAATAGTCTAGATTATCAAATTAAAACGAGCCCATTAACATAAACAGGTTCGATCATCCCAATGGACAAGGGAAACGTACCTTTACAAGTTGGACGCAATGTCCCGTACTTATTTGTCAAAACATTCCCACGATTGTGAACGAAAGCAAAAAGAGAGAACATAAATATGAATTCAAACAAGCAATCTTACCGTATCAAATGAAGTAAGGACTAAATTAATTACAAATACAATTTACAGGCAGAGGGCTTTAAATTTAGTAAAGTACTCAAAAGGAGGTGAGGCCTCCTAGCAAGAGCCGGTCCACGGCTGCCAAACCTCTTTATGAAAAAGGTATCAATGACGTCTTGTCAGTATAAAATCTCGACAGAAAATGAGTCAAATTTAGTATGACAGCTAACGTAAAAAACGAAAGGTAAGAATGTCAGTTCGCTCGTTGTCTTCGTCCAATCAAAAGGAAGAAAAAACACTTCTGCTCGAAAATTAGTAATTATAATTTAATATATGAAAAAAAAATCCAACAGTAAAAGACAATGGGTCAGATTTTGTGAAGGCGGTTAAAGAGTTCGGAATTAAAATTGACTGCAGAGAATATTTGGAAGATAAAACAGAGGGCGACAAAAATGAGGAAGATGAAGAATTAGACACTTCAATTCTTTTGCACCTGGATTCACAAAACAGAGCAAATGATTCCTTTCTCCTATTTAAGGTGCTGCTCTCACAATATGAGCCTAGTTCGGAACTAGAATAATTACATGAGTATGTGCAAGTGATGAGACCATTGCTCATTCTTTAGACATACTACAGTCTGATAAGGAAGGCTACCACGTTGTTCTTCTACCTAGGGGGTTTTGGCTGTTGAGAAAAACTACTGTTAAACGCAGTGATTAAAAGGTCCAGAGCCTCCCTATTCTCCTCAATTCTCATCATAAAAATATCCCATGAAGCAAAATTAGCAATTCTGGCAGCATTATATAATCCCAAATCCAAATTTAAATGGATAACAATAAAGAATGAACTCAACACAAAGCTAGGGGGAAAAATAAAATGCAACAGATGCTCGTGAACTCTATTTAAAACTCTTCAGGACAACACCAGTCTCCTTTGAGGGATGATGCTGTAGAGTAGAGTGGCAATGATTTTTTTTTACTACTAAGTGCTAACATAAATACAACATTCAAAAGGGAAGATGCTAAAGAAATGGAGGTACTGAAGTACTCAGGGGATGCTGCAACGTCATT
This sequence comes from Ceratothoa steindachneri, assembly GCA_963969495.1. NCBI lineage: Eukaryota > Metazoa > Arthropoda > Malacostraca > Isopoda > Cymothoidae > Ceratothoa > Ceratothoa steindachneri. The sequence goes on along the minus strand of OZ018321.1, from coordinate 150,359,179 downwards.
AATATCTTTGTGTAAGTTTCCGGGAGTTATGAAAGTTTTTTATTGAATAAAACACACCACTTCCTGTATCAGCTCCATTGAAAAGGCTGTTCAGCTTAGTTGACCCTATTCATTTCCCAAAGCGAAAACGGCTCTCAGATAAAATGTTCTGTAAATTAGTATTCTTGAAAGTATTTTTTTTAATATATTAATATCTTAAATATATCTAGAATATATCACTTAGAATTGATCGATCTTTGTTAATTATTATCCCCACATATTTTTGGTTTTCTTAATCAGTTAGCAATATATTTTTCACATAGTTATTTGATTGAATTTCTTATTCAACTCAAAATTAACTTCTGGCGAAAATGGACTTGCTTCTTCACTCATAAAATCGTACATGCATCAGCGATACATGCGTCAGTATCCCTGAGAAGTTGCCAAAGTATCGATGTATTGCTATTGCTTTAGGTTATTTTCATGTATTGATTATCGGTATTGCTTTATCATATTTAATGTATCAATGCCCATCACTGCCCTCACCTAACTCTAGCATTATTTTTTCGATTCAAAACAATCAATGACAAGATGGATGCCAATTTCGATTGTATTGGAGTTGTACATTTTAAGTGTGAGAATAAGATGCTCTTATGTTAATACCCACCTTAAGTTTAGTTAAGTCAATTTTCTAAAATCTGACAAAAGTTTATCCCATTATAATACATACTGAATACAGTCGGCACCTACGGTATATACCGATTATATACAAACAAAAAAATAATGGACTACATTGTCAACATAAACTTTAAAGGTGGAAATTGATGAAGCAATTACAGTTTCAGGTGACAACTTATTCTAGTGGTTCACCAGCTGGTTTAAAAAAACTTCTCTTACTCTGAGGTTAATTTGACATCCATTTTTCAATTTGTAATCAAAACTTTGTGTTTGAAACTTGCTATTCAAAAACTATTGATTCAGCAATTTTTCCTATCATGTAAGATTTTATAATTTAGTATTAGGTCACCTATCAATCGTCTAGCCTCCAAGGTCAAGATCTTTAGCCTCCTACACATTTCCTCATAATTTCTATTATTTAGACCAATTCAAATTTAGTCATGCGTCTTTGAACTTTCTCTAATTCGTTAATATATATATATTTTCATAGGGGATCCAAGACTGCATAGCATATTCTAAAGCAGGTCTAACCAAGGCACACAACAAAGTTTTACACAAGGGTAAGTCAATAAAAGTAGTTTCATTTAACTAGTCGTACTATATATACTCTACGTTTTTGCTACCATCTTTTTTACATGATTATTTGGTTTTAGGTCACAAGATAGATGTACTCCCTATTTTTTTTCAAAATTACTTTTCCGAATGATATCATTATTAGTTGCATAATCGAATCTCAAGTTATTTCTTCCAATATGAAACGTTGCACATCTGTTGCTATTAAACAATAAGAACCATTCCTAATCCACTTCCTAATTTCATCAAATCCCTTCAGAAAGTATTTACATCTATCTGATTATTTAGAAATTAAAAATCTTGTCATCTTCTGCAAATAACAAAATAGGGTATTCAGGATTCCTGACAATATCATAAAATATTAATTAAGAACAAAACTGGACCTCTGCGCTACACCAGATCGAAATCCATTTCGCAATTTTTAAATAAAACTGAAGCCATTTCGCAATATATATATATATATATATATATATATATATATATATATATATATATATATATATATATATATATATATATATATATATATATATATATATATATATATGATCTCTATGCAAAAATATCCAAAGGAATGACTTTCAAGCCGCTGCAGCATTTTAAAGATTGAAGTTTGTTGGAGAGTGTATGTCTCGAGGTTATCATTTATGGTTGGTTATGCCGTAGAATTATATATGACTCCAATTGAATATTTGAGATGACCTCAGCGGTTATCCACTTATTGGCTGGCTTAACTATAACCGACCTATTCCTTAGCGGAGGTAAGGAAATTAGAAAAATGGCGGATTTGTAATTTTTTTTCTTGCTCTTATGGTCAGCCTCTGCTTTTGGCAGGTGAAATCGATGAGTTCCTATTGGTTTGTCGTATGTTCGCTTCCTTGTATCTGGCTTTCAGTGTTGACTGCCTTAATGTCCTTGTATGAGACTTCTCCTTGATATTAATGTTGGTCCTTAATCTTGTTAGTGACTCTTTTGATGTGTATATTTTACAACCCCTTTTATTTTATTGGAAGGTTGGGGGCCTGCCTCCGTTTCTCCAATTCGAGTGCTGGGCAGAACCTATTAGGCTGGAGGGTATGTACGTAATCTAGTGTGGACGCGTGTGCACTGTGAAGTGTTTGTATTTGGAAATGTAACAAATATCTGGTTGGGCCGACATTTGTAGCAAATAAAATTCCGTCTTTCGCGGATCAATGTCAAAAGACCATGGGTTAGACTTATTCTCTATCAGATTTATTACTTGTATGAACAGTTGTTTCAATTCTCTCCCTTATCCCTTAAAACAGTCGGCTTGCACCTGTTTTCTAATGTGTGAATGTTTGTGTGTTTACCGTGGGAGCACAGTGATTTCATTGCCTAGCGGTTTTGCATTATTTACAATATGTACACAGTTTACTGTGCATTAATATATTAATTATTAACTAGCGGTTTTTCATTATTTACAAGTACATAGTTTGCTTTGCATTAATACATTAATTACACTATGTAACAAAATTTAACTTTTTGTCGACTACAAAGATTATAATAACATTTTTTAATGTAGTTTTATGTATAGATTTAAAAAATGGAAGTCATTTTTATCGAAATGACTCCAGTTTTTTCTAAGTTGCCAATTACTATTTTTGTCAAATTTGAAGATTTTAATGAATTTCATTCTTTTATTTCTTATTTTCAGGTTATTTAACTAAATAACATTTTAAATAAAAGCAACAACTTTGATTAAAAGGCCAAGAGGACAGTGTAAAAATTGCCCAGATAAATTCTGCTACATTGTGGTTCAGTAACATTTAAAAAAAATCAAAGAAAAATTTCTTCTCTAGTGAAAAAACTATATAATTTGTATTTTGGATGTAAAATTGGCGACTAAGATAAGCCATGGGCCCCACATATGTGTTTCACGACATGCTTTAATTCTTTATCAAAATGGTCTAAAGAAAAAATAAAAAGCCTTCAATTTGGTGTTCCAATGGTATGGCGAGAGCCCCAAGATCATGCCACTGACTGTTATTTTTGTTTGGTAGACATACAAAGTAAGTAATGGTTTATTGTCTGCTGTACCGATATTTTGAAGTAGTATACTGTAATATTATTTTTTTTTAAATATAAAATTAATTAAGTTTAGAACGCCTTTATCGTAATTACACATATGTACATCATCATCATCATCACTAACTCTATAATTTAAGATAGAGATTTTTTTGAGTATTTGAATAATAATTTCATCTTAATTTGGTTATGACTTATGTTTTTTATCAAAGATATTTCTAATAATTCTTTTATAATATCAAAAAACAAAATGGTGAAGTTCAGTTCAGAAATAAATATAAGTATCGAAATTTTGTGAATATTTTAAAACCCAAAGAATTACAAATGGTGAAGTTCAGAAAATTTATTTTTATATATCTTCGAAAACTCTATATTTTAGCAACGTGATATTTTGAAAGGGGGGAAATTTATTTTATAGTTCCTTTTTAAAATTATTATAATTGGCGAAGTTCAGAAATTTATAAAAATTTAACCATAGCTGCTCTTTTTTAGATTTTAAATTTTAATTTTAGCAGCGAAGCGTAAGTTCCCCCCATGGGGAGGAGTGGCGAAGCCATTACCTGATAACTTTAAATTTTATGCTTATTATTTCCATACTTTTAGGGAAAACAACGAAGTGCGTGACAGCTGTGGTATATTCCAACCTTAGATCTGCTATTCTGCCTATACCTCACTCAAAAGACTTTCCAGTACCTGAACCACCTGCAGAAATTGTTTTGTCTAACTCTGGTGAATCAAATAGGGAATCATGTGAATCAGAAACTGAAATTTATGTTCCTGAAACTGTTGATACTACTACAAAACCTTTCTCACAACTTGATCTAGATGATCTTGTAAGAGATCTAAAGTTAACAAATCAACAGAGTGAATTACTGGCCTCGAGAATGAAAGAAAGAAATTTAGTAGCAGAAGATGTTCGAATTACTAACTTTCGCATTCGATCAAACAATTTACAAGACAAATTTTCAATTGACACGAATTTATGCTACTGTAATAATATTCCACGTATCTTTTAAGAATTAGATATACATTATAAACCCAGTCAATGGAGATTTTTCATTGACGCTTCTTTATATAGCAGTAAAGTCGTGCTTCTGCATAATGGAAATAAACTACCATCGATCCCAGTAGTTCACTCTGTTGTTTTGAAAGAAACTTATGAGGATTTAGATTTCATTTTAAAAAGAATTAAATACAGTGAACATAAATGGTTGATTTGTGCTGACCTTAAGGTAGTAGCCATTTTAAATGGCTTGCAGTCAGGATACACAAAATTCATGTGTTTTTTGTGCCAGTGGTACAGTAGAGCTTGGGGAGAACATTGCATACGCTCAGAATGGCCTTTAAGAGAAGAGACAAAATTAGGTTGTCATAATGTCACATGATTTAGTGCTTAGTTTAGGTGCCCATTTCAACATTTCATAGGGCCAACGGGGTCCTCAATTTGTGAGGTTCCTTGTTGGCTCCAATCCACCTTGTAATTCGGCACTACAAGCGTTATCGAAGAAAGTGTCAATAGTTAATTGTCTCCCCTTTAGCTACTTTCGATATGAAAGAAAATGGAAGATTTATTCGGAGACTTTCCTAACAAAAAAGAATTCGTACCATATGAGATTGTTATTTAGATGCCTGTGCAAAAAGCTTTACCTCCGCACGGAGCACATTCCTAATCTGATTATATGAATTGACAAAATAAGTTGCAATTTTATAATTTTTAATAGTTATTCACTTATTTAATTATTGCCGGGGTCTTTGTATTTTTTCCATTCAAAGTACGCGATAAGGTGTGCTGTATTCACCATTGTAAATTAATCAACACAATCTAGCCCCAATTCCTTCTATTAAATCATTTTCTGATTGCTGTACTTTTTCGCTTCTGAGCATCATAGGGGTTTGGCTGACCAAAAGTTGCACATTCTCTCGCGCCATAAAGCCCGAAGTAGTCTTCGTATTTTGCTACTTCAGCTACATACCTTATACATTTTTCCCTTTTTCTGCTTTCGTCAAGTTTTTGCCTTTTATTGGAATATATAAATTTCATTTTGTTCGAATAAAATCAAGCAAAGTTTGGAAATTACGATTAATTTAAGTGTTGCAGAATCTTGGTGATGCACCTTTCCTACCCTTTATATGCAACCAAATTATCAGCTCAAGTTAACAGTCATTATGACTAAGTAGAATTATCAATTTCTTTGAAGTAACTTTTATAATACTAAGCTATATTATCAGTTATTTCAAAGTAACTTTTATTCCACCAAAATCCTCAGTTACTTTAAGGTGGTTGTCATTAAAATGGGTAAACATAAGTAAAATAATGCGGACGAAAATGATTTCCTGGGATTCAGCTAAAAGAAAACGAATTTCCCATAAAAGTTATTCTAATAATCGGCCTATTTCCTCCCCGCCTTTATCCGCCGGTGAATAATCTTATCAGATTACTGATTAAGAATGGTCAACATTCATTCAACTCTAGCGCACAATCATATCAAATCACTCATACACAAACCATGAGATTACAACTATAAACTGAATTTTGTTTGTCAGGTGGCAGTGAATTAGGAGTGGAATTAATATATTAAAAATTTACTCTTTGTTAAATTTGTCTCCCAACGAGTGCATAGAACAGTAATTATTACAGTCAAACTGATTTACACACATATCTAACCAAATATATGTTTTAAAATAACGATGCTAATTTTTCGTAAACTACTATGCTGTTTACTGGTTGCAGTGTGTAATTGCAGTGGTTCAGAAACTTTGCTGGATGAAGAACAACCCATTTTCCTACTTCCCTCTGATCAGCGTTGGGTCGAATTCGGGTATTCATTATCCTTGTACAAAAATGAAACCCACAGGACGTAAGTACAAATTAACAAGATCGACCCCATTAGTGAATAAAATGAAGCAGTTTCTTCTCTAAAGTAAATAATATTATTACGTGTTAAAATAATACAAGAAAGTGAATGATTGAATTTATGAAAGAAGAATGATAATGCTGTTAAACTTAGCTGAGATAAGAGATGATAAAGTTGTAGAACAATTTTGATCATTTATAATTAATATAAATGGGTCGTTGACCTTCATATGCACAATTATTCAAGTGAATCTAACGTTGGCATAAGTCTCTCTGCAATGACTTATTAGGAAGTGTTCGTTGCAGGCAATTTCGCAATGTTGCACAATATTAACAGGTGCCCAATAGGTACTTACAGGTGCCCAACAAGTAATTACAGGTGCCCAACAGGTACTTGCAGGTGCCCAACAGATATCAGCAATAAAATTCATTAAAATTTAAGTCTAAAAGTTTCTTCATTCCTTAGATTCAAAACCACAGATCTTTACTCGATTTGACAACTTTTATTTTAAAGTTTGTGAAGCTAAAACTTAGCGTGGGATCCGAACCACTAGTATGGCACCCCTCGTCATGAAAAGGACCACTCCTTTTCCCAAAACGCGATCTCCTTATTCGGCGACTGACCAAACCCGATGTGAATTACCTTCGCTTAATCAGTGGTTTGCGCTTGAAATTGAAGCATATATATATATATATATATATATATATATATATATATATATATATATATATATATACCTGAAATGCCATGTAATTTTTCCAATACACACACACACACACACACACACACACACACATATATATATATATATATATATATATATATATATATATATATATATATATATATATATGTGTGTGTGTGTGTGTGTGTGTATTGGAAAAATTACATGGCATTTCAGGTAAATACAAATTATACAATGAAAAAGAAAAAAATGTTGTGTACCAAAGGAAACAATATGTTCTCATGAGAATTTACCACCAAATATAACCATATATATTCATTATTGTGAAATCATTCAAAATACTCACCATTGATCTTCACCTCCTTCTCCAGGAAGGGACCTGAACTGGTTGCATGCCCTGTTTAGGAATTCCTTGCTAATGGATGACATTACCTCCACAATGGCGGCCCTCAGAGATCCTAAAGTGTTGAAAGCAACTTTGTTGACAACCTTCTCAACAACGCCCCATAGGAAATAATCTAGAAGGGTTGCAGCCTGGGGAGCTGGGCGGCCATAAGTCTTGGAATTAGTGCTGCGGAACATTGCTGAACAACCATGCCTGTTTTCTTTGCCTTGTGAGGGGGAGCAGAGTCGTGCTGGAAACGTTAGCCCAGTCTCCAGCACCTTAATGTAAACGTACACCTTGATCTTGAGGCACTGGGGGAAAGAAGTGAAGAGACATAGCGTGGCTCTCGTTGCTGACCAAGCCCAGAACCTCCAACGAGGCTTAAATTTGCTGTACATGACCGTAGGCGCTTCATCCTTATTCTCACACTTACCCTAGTTCATCGGCTAGTTAAACAAATTCACAATCTCCTACACACTTCTACGGGCGCGAAGAGTGTCGAATATGGCGTCTCGGCAGAGGAAATAACATATGCTGTTACCTGCATGAAAGCTGAGCTCATACTGAACTTTTCCAAGGTCAAATAACTTACATTAGTGGACTCATTAGGCCTTAGGCACACTTTCAACCTGGTATCGATTTACCTGAAACGCACTGCATTATGTTTGGGGGGATGGGGTGTGGTTCACACATACAAGGATCACTTACGGGTTCCACGCCTGGTTCAGACCTGCGGAAATCCTTGGAAACCCGTCTTTACATATGGGAGACCCAGGAGATGCTCGTGGTACCCGGCACACTCGCGTCTCACCCGGGAGTAGCGCAAAAATAAATTGCACGTTTTGAAAATATTTGGAAAAAAAACGCCGGAAGGTCTGAACCCGTCAGTAACCCGTAGACTCTCGGCGTGTTACCCGGCAGTACCTGAGAACAACCGGGAGCACCCGAAAGAACTCTAGAGTACCAGACAGGTTCGATTGCTACGTATTCACCCTTGTAAACCCGCCAAATGCCAAGAATGCCTCGTCGAGTATTACGGGTGACACGCCGTGTATTATTCGTGTTCATGGCTAGCCTCGGGTACTCAAGTATCACATGCTGGTTAATACGGCTAACCGCCGGGTATTATGCGGGTTCATGGCTAGCCTCGGGTACTCAAGTATCACACGCGGGGTAATACGGCTAACCGCCGGGTATTACGGGTGGCACGCCGGGTACTACGGATGACACGCAAAGTACTACGGGCCAAATTCGACCATTTTCGGCCAAACACGCCGGATTACCCGGTGGGTATTACGTATATCATGGGTAACTCGGTGGGCTAAACATTAGGTAATTTGACGTCATGGACCCCTGACAAACCCTGGCCAATCCGTCTCCGACCCGGCAAATCCGACTCAGCGTGGACCCCGCGGGTGATCGTATATGTGTAAAACCTCCTCAAAACTATTTATCTGTATCCATAAGACGCTCGATCTGTTTCTGCGGCCATAAAGTTGTTCGCTCATAACTAACGGACATTCACGCGTGCGCGTAAACTGCCGGGCGCGAGCGGTGAAACGTTTACTCATTGAAAGTATATAATATGATAATATTATTTATATGATGGGGAAAGTGCGCAACTCTCCTGAATCTGCCTTCACCCCACAAATAATAATACTAATAATAATAATAATCAGCAAGTAAAGATATTTTTGTGACACAATATAAGAATTTCAAACAATATCCACCTGTATTTATTTGCGACAGTACTTTTTCTCTATGGCAACGCTGGTTACCTATGCTATTTTTGTATAAAATGCTATTCGACTGGGACAGATGAGTTTAAATCATATCAAATCTCAAAGAATTACAATATTGTAGTCTCCGACTTTGATTTTAGTTGTCAAGTACAGTTCACTAGTGTTATATGGCAAAAATGCGCCATAGTTGTGTAGCAACACTCATTTACATCACGTGGTGCAGCCACATTTCCAACAGTTTAAGTACAGTCGGGATTAGTGCGGAGTGTTTGTTTGTATTCTAATGACTTTTGCAGTCACACTATGGTATATTAGATACAAATTCATATATTAAATTTCATTTAAAGTGTAAATAAAAACTATTTCAAATTAAGGCTGAGGTGAGTCAACGTAATGATCTCGGTGCCAATAGAATTAAACAATTAGAAGTGCATTTGAGTGAAACCATATTTAAAGAGAAAGAAACCGCAAGGAAACTACAAGTTGCAACTCAAACGATTAGTACAATTGAGAAAAAATTGAGGATGTGATAGCGAAGAAGGTTGATAGATATAGTCAGAAACGAATAATAACCATTAGACTCGATAGAAAAAATTTTAAAATAGCTCTCGATGATAGTAAAGTATCTAGTTGTAAGATTTTACGTTAATTAAAGGAAAACAACGTTATTGCGCATCCAAGAACAGTCAATAATAGACTAGTCAAAAGTGGACTACACGCATATAGTCCAAGGATAGAACGTAGGCTTATTCCGACAATAAAGACTTTACGCTATGCCTCGGCGAAAATTCATATTGAGTGGACTTCTAAGAAATGGGATCAGGTTAGACTACCTAAAATTGTGGATTAGACTATTTACACAATTTATGATTAAAAAATAAAAAAAATAATAAAAAAATAAGAGATTTCCTTACACTGACTCTTAATTTCGGATATTAATACTCTTGTTGTCTATTATTGTAAGTAGTTTTTTCTTACGAATGATCAATTGCAGGGCTTGAGCATCGTGTTCAAAGCGTAAGAAGAAGCGGTGGTGAAATTTCCGCAAAAGGTTATTGTTTGAGGGGTAATACCAGTAAATGTAACGAGTCGCCTGCACATTGTAGAGGGATTAATAGACCAGAAAACTACATTGAGGTACTTCTAACCCTTTGAATACCTCAAATAAATGAATTGTATGGAAAAAAACATTGATTTTCCAACATGACTCGGACCCCCTCATCTGACATTAAAAATTCTGTCCAGAAATGGTGTACAGAAAATGCTGTTGAACTCCAGGGAATGTTTATTGTGCACATTGAAGGACGAGATGCACCAAATGTAAATTACCATCAAACAACAGTTTACAAATTTACAGCCCTATTAAAGTTTATTTCTATTGCAACAAAATCAAGGAATTATTCAAGACACCAGTCAGTGGCATGCCACGACGTGTTCGAGCCCTTGTTTCTGATGAAGATCAAACTAGCTATTAAAAAATAGTTATTCAATAATAATCGAAAATATATAGTCTGTCAATTTAAGAAATCTATAATAATTTTTTTAATGATATATATATATATATATATATATATATATATATATATATATATATATATATATATGCGAAAAATCCCACAGAAAAATGAAAGGCGGTTTCCAAGTACTTTCGAACTTGTTCATTTCATTATCTCCATTGATAACACAGGCCTGCGTTTGAAAAAAAATTTTAGGATCCCCAGGATTTTTTTGTGGTTTCTTAATGAATCCAACCTCCTGAGCTCAAAAATGAATGTATATTTGTTCAATCAGGTCAGATTTTCTCAGTACAGCATACACCATTTTCATTGAGATTACCTCATTTTTTCTGAATTTAAAAAAAAAAAAAAACTTTCTCTATCTAATAATGCATTATTACTGTTATATCATATAAACAGGAATACACGTATTTAAACTATAATTCTTTTAATAAACAAAAAATAAAAGAATGCAACATAATAAAGAAAATAATTATAATTTCGAAGAACAGACGCCCTTGACGATTTTCGTTTGTGCCTGTCATCTGGTGCATCACGCTTCAAACACCAACAGTAGTCAGCAAGCATGTTTCCGTTCCATTTACACTGGTACCTGGATTCCATTGTTTTTATGTCCTGGTGGAATCTTTGCCCCTGTTCTTTACTGTAATCCCCGCAGTTGTCGGGAAAATAATCCAGATGGGACTGTAAAAAGTGTATCTTTATAGACATTCGAGTTCCCAAATGTTTGAGACTTGTTAAGAGCTGATTGACCAGGGCAACATATTTTTCTATGCTTCTTTTATTGCCTAGAAAATTGTTAACTAGAGCTTTGAAAGCTTTCCAGGCATCTTTTTCTATGTCCTTCATTGATGCATCAAATTGCTGATCAAGTTCCTGATTTGAAGTCCATCAAAAATTCCCCCATGGAGCTTAGCGTCACTGATTTGTGGAAATTTTTGAGGAAGAAATTTAAAAGCTTGGCCTACTTTATTAAGGGTTTCGACATAATTTTTCATTATGCCAAGCTTTATATGCAGTGGAGGGTGGAGTATTTTTTGAGGAGGCACTAAAGGTTCAGCTATCACATTGTTTGATCTAATTCTAAATGCTTCTCGTGGAGGCCAAACCTTCTTCTCATAGTGCATACTATCTGCACGACTGTCCCATAAACATAGGAAACATGGATGCTTCGTGTAGCCTGTTTGCGTCCCAAGCGTAAGAGACACTACCTGAAAGAAATTCAGCACGGTATGTAAATTCAGTGTAATATTTCTAAAAACAAATTCAAAGTAATATTTCCTAAAACAATAAGAATATGAATATGTACTGAAAAATCCTGTATGCCGATGCATTAAATCATCGTATTGGAACTAATTGGATATATGTACATCTTATTTTGAGTTTATTGAGTTGTATTGTATACCTTCTCAATTAGGATAAGTTCCCCATTAACCCAATAGGATGCATTAATCTATAGGGACACACTTCAACAAAAAATATAACTAAAAAATGACTCATGATTTCCAGATTTGCATTCTTGTAAAATGTAAGTTGACCAAAAGGTGTATACAAGTATTAACAATTAAAAATGAAAATGTCAATATCAAAAAGCTTAGAAATGCCAAGTGTAAAATGATCTTACCTTTAAGTCACCACATATCCTCCACTTATAGCTAGAGTAATTTATTGCATCCAGCAATTTTTTCATATTTTCATAACTTTCAGGCCATTGCCTATAGGAACGGAAGCTATCTTGTTACCAATATTCAGTAACACAGCTTTTAAACTTCTACTGGAAGAATCTATGAACAGTCTCCATTCTAATTGGTTGTAGGGAATTCCAAGGGCCTCAACAAGTCCTTTAATATTGGCGCAGTATACTAAAGAGCTGGAAGAATGCTGTAAAAAATAGCTTCGAAACTCTTGTTCTCTATTTATGTACCCCCCTAAATGTTGTTTCTTAAGCGAGAAGATTACTTTCACGAAGTCGACCGCCAAGAAGTTGTGTATTCACCTTTGAAACCCCTAGATCCCTGGTCAGGTCATTTAACTGAACTTGAGTGAATGGTCTTGCGACCATATCATGTGTGGGAACCTGATAAGACTCAGATGTGTCATAATCTTGGTCAACTTCCATATTAATCTCTTCATGTACCTCTATATGTTCAGGGGGAGAAGGTATAGGAATTCCTGGGCCATGGGGCAGGGGTTTGATGGCAGAAGGAACATCCGGATATGCCACACTATGTTTATTCTTCTTATTTATACCTGTGGAAAATATAATTGCATATTACATAAAGGAATTGATTTGGAGTTGCAGATAGTACATAAATGTTTAGTAAAGGATATGTTCATGCTGAAGTGAACTATGTTAGTTTTTAATTTTATGCTAAGTCTTTGCATAATAATGACATTTTCAGGAGCCAGTATAATACAGAAAGCTTAAATACTTGATACAATGCTGACCTTTAAGATTTGTCATGCAAAAATAGCAGTCCGTAGTGTGATCCTTGCCATCTCTCCACACCATGGGAACACCAAAAGAGAGGGACTTCTGTTTGCCCTGACTCCAGCGTCTTAAACTTATGTAGAATCCCTTGCAGCAGATATGTGGTGCAAAACCTTTATCTTGATCTCTTAGCCTTACTCCAAAATATGCATGATACAAAGATTTAATTACAGGAGGGATTGTACTTTGCTGCTCGGGAAAAGTCACTTTGCCGCAAACATAGCAAAATCTGTCGGAGCTATTCTTACATTTTCTGTTTATTTTTAACTCAACCACTATTATTATTATTATTATTATTATTATTATAATGCTTAGCAATTTTTAACCTGCAAAATATAAACCTATTTGCATAATTACTTAAAATGTACACAAAATTTACTGCGAATAGAGCAGTGCAAAAACTATTGAAATTTGATGTAATATAGGAGATGTATAAACTATAAAATTATTATCACCCCCTGTATCGCAAAATCTGGAGGTGATAGAGAAAAACGGATGACAGATTCGGATTTAGGAGGTCAATTTTATTAAGAAACACTATAGAAAACCTAAGGTACATTTTTGACGCAGACCAGTGTAATGAACTGAACAAGTTCAAAAATACTTGGAAACTAACCGCCTTTCATTTTCCTGTGGGATTTTTTGGCATTTATTGCTCTACTCACGCGCTACTTTGTGAGTTTCTCATATCCATATATATATGTATATGATCAACGTAACTAAAGTTGATTGTGGCATTCCAATTATAAACTAAAAACTAACCATTTTGTCATTATTAGTTCGTCACTTCTTTCACTAAAAATGGTTTAGGATCCATCAGCTCTACTATCCAGCCCATAATAAGGCTATAAATGTGTTACTCTCCGTATAATATTATAGGATTGTTATTGAGACTCTCCTGTTCTAATTTAGGAGATGCCATTCAATTCCAAGGAAAGGAAATATGACGACGCATTGTAAAATATCAGTTGGAACGAAAGTAATGTCCGATTTTAGGGCATATATTATAAATGAAAAAACGTATGTCTGTAGTAATATTTAATCATAAAAATAACCTCTATTACTTTCTAGAACCTTATTCCATCTGTCAAAAAGCTTATAAATGCCAAGCTTTTGAAATTCTTTAGGTTTTGATGCAAAATATGAATCTACCTAGGTTTCAACCTCTCCACTTGATGTCAACTTAAGATGATTTAAAGTGTTTTGTAATCCCCAAAACATGTGTTAATCAGAAGAAGAAAGGTCAGTAGAATATGGAGGATAAAGCGATATTTCCCAACCAAGCTTCTCCAAGAGATTTTTGGTCATTCGAACTGTGTGAGGATTGGCATTTATCATGATGGAAGATGATACCCATTCTATTGATTAAGGAAGGTCGCCTATACCCTCCAAAGCGGCTTTCAAACAACAAGGTTGATTTCAGTAGAGATTGAATTTTTTATTGTTCTCTAACAGTTCTTAATGGACAATTCCTTCAATACCCCCATCATACACTTAGCATGATCTCTTTTGGATGAAGTCGTTCTCTCGGTTGTTGAGAAATTCTGCTAACTCGACTGATCCACAAACGGTCTTAAGGTGTCTTCAAAGCAATGACTCACACCAAGCAACACAGTGTTGCAGATTCACGAGACTTATTTTCTAATCACTGGAACCTTTCTAATCATTTTCAGTTGGCGTAGGAAAGTCGTAAGCGTTACATTAAATTTCTCTACGAGTTCCCTAGAATTTGTACCCGGATTTGCTATGAAAACAGCTTTCAACTCCTCAGAATCATGTCCTTTTGTAAGACCTTATTTTGTTCCGACTTTTAGACTGAAAACCCCACTGTGGTAACTGGAAAATCACCTCCTTCAACCTTTTTTCACTTACTGCATCATCCCAATAAGTGCTCCGAATGGATTTTGCCGCTGTACTTGTATTGGCACATTTATGAAACTCATAGAGTAAAACATATCTAATGTGATTATTTAGATAGGAGGACATAGGAGTGAATACCGAAGAATATTATGAACAATATTTTGATAATATGAAAGAAAAAGGAATAAATTACTCGTAGCATTCCGAAACGATAACAATAGGTACTACTTTAATAAATATTATCTAAAACTTTATTCAAGAAAATCGGACATTAATTTCGTTCCAAAACTTTATAGAATTATAGTTTTCTAATAATCCGTGGATAATTCTGGTTCTACTGCGCTTACTAGAGGGCTTTTTCCCCCTTTCTCCCTTCTTTCCTTATTTTCTAACATGGAAATTGATAAAAAGCCAAAAAATCTTGAACAGGAGCATATTCTTCAAAGACCATCACTGCGTTCGTCCACTACCTGGCAGCCAACTCTGATCAAGTCGTAGAAGAGATCATTTCGCTCCTCCTCCAAATTAAGACTAGGGAAACATTAAATGCAGCCCTAAGTTCCTTCACCGTACGACCAAGAAGAGAATAAATACTCCCTACGAAGGTCTTTATATCCTTGAAGCCACCCAACCTGAGAGCGATGATTTCTCACGAAGAGCTACCTTTGGTAGCCCTTCGTTAGAAATCACATTTCCTTGCAACCTTCCAGAGTAAAGAATATGCAATCAACGACCTCTAAATTCACTCCGTTCAGTCAATGCCCTCCTGGGTTTCAGAAGTAAATCAAATCAAAAGCAAATAGCAAATAAATCCTATTGGCATAAGATTTAGTGCGGGCAGTGCCATTGGTGCTTATAGTATGATAGGAGTAGAAGAGAACAAGAAATGAGGAAGACTGCTCCATCAGACCTCATTACATCTGTTTTGATGGTCATGGACGGGAATTTGTGTAAATCACATTTATCATAATTATTCATTTATTACTCTTATTTATTTTAGGATGGGCATTACATTAAGGTGCATCATTTTTTTCCTCTGTTGCATGGGATTTTTCAACTGATTTTAATTAATGTTTCAAATCTGGTTTCAAATCTAAAATCGGTTTTTATCCATTTGCTCTAGATTTGCATTTTTTTTTTAATTATTTTTTCCCTAAATTAAGTCTATTCAGATTTTGTTTAGTTCTAATGATGACTTCTTCAAATAGGTAAATTCATAAATGATCCTGATTCATTCTGTTACACCTCTGGATTCTACGCACTTTTTGGTCAATGGCATAATATAACAAGGATTGTGCGCTGTGTTTATACGGCCTAGTTTTACGCTCACTTTGGTAACCAAGTCAAGACTTGAGCTCCACCGACTGTGTGTCATAATTGTGGAGAAAGTCTTCGTTACTGGACAAGAGGAAATTAAAAAGTCTACCTTTTGGAGTTACCATGCTTTGACGGGAACCAAAGGACCACATAACTGACCTCTTTTTTTCGCATGGTCAATACTAAAGGTGTTAGCACAAAAAACAGGCATAATAACTATCTCCTTTTCCAGCATTCCCTCTGGGGATACTGGGTATGCAACATCTGAAGATAAAAGCTGTAAATCTGATTAGGAGTTTCAAGACATTTTCTTAGATTCGGAAAACTCATCTAATTGGAGACAGCTATCAGTTTCTCACCCTCTTTACTCAGGCGGGACTAAATGAATTAGTACGCGATTTGGCACTTTCCAAGATAGCATCGGAGCTTTTAGACTCCAAGATAAATAAAAACCTTCTTGATAGTTCTGCAAACGGCACATATTTAAAAAACGAGACCTGATTTTTGTGAGCTTTTATTGAGAAGATAAGCAATTTGTTTACTGCCACGATATCTCATGTGTTCTAACACAGTAAGGTGTTGCCTTGCATAACTCTACAGAATAGAGATTGTTTTGGGATAGTGATAAGCGGAGTCCCTTGTATAATGACAATGTTTTGGTGAAGTCACAGTTGGTCACTCGATATATTTGCGAAAAACCCATGACGACATAAAAATGGTCATTGACATATTCAAATATCAGTAGCACATCATGGATCATTTATGTGGGCCTAAAAACAGCCAACTTCCTCTTTGGCCAACAGAAAGGTTTCACTAAGTTCCCATGCTATCTCTGCATGTGGAACTTTAGAGCCCGAGACAAACACTGGACGCAAAAGGAATGGCCCATTCTTGAAACTCTGGAGGTAGATATGCTAAGCATTGTGAATGACCCAATCGATCGTCAGTCGGGAGAAAATCATTTTCTCTCCCCTCCATCTTAACCTTGGCTTGATTAAGCCGTTTTTGAATACATTGAGTGCTGACCGCGAAATGCTTTCAGCACATAGTTTCTACCTTTCCTGATTTGTCTTTTGAGAAAATCAAAGCAGGCGTATTTGATTGACCTCCAATCCCTACGTGATGTGGAATTTGTCAGAAAGATGAATGACAAGGAGAAGACAGCATGGCTGTCATTCGTGGAGTTATATAAACTTTCTTAGTAACAAAAGGATGATAACACTGAGTATTTGGTTGCTAGAATGCTGTTTGATTTTAGTGATCTTTGATACAGCAGGTGTATCAAGCTTCATTTCCTGAATAAACACCTTCACCATTTACCTGAGAACCTTTATTAGGGCTTTAATTGATGAACGGGGAGAGCGCTTCCATCAAGACCTCATGACGATGGAAGAGGGCTATCAAGGGCGATGGGAAAGAAATATGATGGCGGATTACTTCTAAAGTATCAAACGAGATGACCCCGACAAAGTCTTCAAACGCAAGAGCTACAAGCGCAAATTCTTTCTATAATAGGAACATTTTGAGATTTTTTAGTGGATCGCATCGGGCAAATTGATATTGGGAAGTAATGGATACATGTTTCAGATTTGATTAGTCGAAATACCTATTTTTATGTTACATATTTGATTTGCCTTTATATAAAATTCTAGTAGGTATTGTGCTGACTATACACGCTGTTGAGAAAATATAGATTATTTGCCTTGAACGGTTGTTTCTAATTTTAACATAGGATCACAATAAATTGCTTAAATAGAACGTGACATTATGCGAATAGTATCAAAATATTGCAAAAATTAAATTAATGAATTGCAAAAAAATTGTGGCTTATTGAGAAGATCTGACTTCAGATTTGAATCCAGCCCCCCACCCTCACCCCCACCCCAATTAGATAAGAACAAGTACCAATGTAATTTCAACAAAACTTTCTTCCCCATTGTTATTATTATCAAAATTTGAATTATCAATATTATTATAAGAATTATTATTAGCATTTTTATTTTTATTATATACATATATTACTCTTATCATAATTATTATTATCATCCTTATTATTATTGCAAAAGCTACAGAGAACATCACCACAAGATTTTGATAGGTGTACTTTATTGAAAGTAGTGAAGTTAGGGGATGTAAAAAAATGTGGTGCTGGGGAGCCAGGAGGCACCCAATTGCACTAAAGCAGGTTTGACAATGAAGGCAGGTTTCGTTACCTCGGAGTCGTTCGTATTGGCTGTTAAATAAACTGACTTACCTAGATTACTCTATTTATTGTTGGAGCTTTAAATGAGCAGGGTAGGTGGACGCACATATGCGTCATTGGAAACTATTATGAGATTCGTTCACAAACGCGGCTTATCACAAAGTAATGGAAGCCATAGAGTCATCAAAGAAAAAGAGCGGGGCTCCCATGCCAAAAATTACAGTCTGATATAAAAGATTTGTTTCGCTTGGTTGTTAGGGTTGTTAATTTATACTCTAAATACAAAATTACTGATATTTACGATCGTGACGACACATTGGTGATGATAATAATTGATGAAGACAGTGAAAATGATGAGTATAATGATTATTGATGGTGATAATAATGGGTGATGCGAGAATTGTTATTGTTGATGATGATGATTAAAAGAGATGTGTCCTTGGTCGAAAAGCCATTTTACTCCAAACCCTTAATGATAATCACTCGCGGGGGTGGGGGGGCTTTTCTCGTTACAGACTCTTAGTCGGGGCACCTTTGGCCAACACGACCCAAGGTGGGGTGGCGTCCCCAGGGGCGCTCTACTCTTGCACCTTGTCGGATGGGGCAGATAACCCCCACTGCTCGCAGTTGGTTGTGGACACACGAGACGCCGGCGACAAATACGTCTCTTTCATTGACGAAGACCTCAAAGATTTTCAGCGCTTGGGAGGATCCTTATCATCCAAAGATAATGATGTCCTGGTGAGGTTCTTTCAGGGATTAACAACCACACTACTAATAATAATACTAATAATAATTAGGCTACGCCCTACCCCGCCTAAACACGGCTTCCCTTTCGAGCAAAGTTAAGCTACATCAGCTGTGGCCAGGAAACGGTTGTAGTTCCGATTCACCTCAAATCACGGTGGGTGTAGCAACTCGCGGTTCGGATCCCACCCTAAGTTGCAGGTCCTTCTTAGATCACCTTGGTGGTGGAATGGTATTAAATGCATAAAGACCCACAAACAAACAAACAATGGCGCTATACCCATTAATAATATGCTAGAAATGGCGCTAAACCAATTAACATTATTTTGGGCAACGCGCTAAACCAATAATAGAAATAGTATTAAACCCATTATTTATATGTTAGAAATGGCGATAAACCCATTAATCATGTGCTAGAAATGCCGCTAAACCGAGTGATTGTATCCATAGAAATGACGCCAAACCCATTAATTATATACTAGAAATGGCCCTAAACTCATCAATCATATGGCGCTAAACCCAATAACCATTTGCTATAAATGGTGTGAACCCCATTAATGACGTGAAACAAATACCTCTAAACCCATTAATCCTTCCTGTCCCTCTGAAAGGTATGTGCCCCGAATTGGCACTATTACGAGAAGAGAGTCACACAGACCATCGATGCCCCCGTTGGTATTTGCTTCAAGGGATCATCCCTGGACGAGTTTCAGCCCTTCTCTCTTCCCTACGACCTCTATGAAGGTAATTAATCAGCGTCCTTTTAAAGCAAAACTGACGAGGCATCTCCTCCAGAAGGTTTGGGAAACGAGATTGGCAAAGTGGATTACGCGAATGGAAAATGTGTGGAAGGTCCATAAACTGAGTGGCCATAAAAGACTTCTCAGATCAATGGATTCTAGGAGGACGCACAACTCTCCTAAACATGATCGCCTGTTCTAACTAGCGAATGGCCGTTTAGGAGGAAATGAAGAGCTCAATGTATTCTCCCTGGGAACAAAGGCATTGAAAAGTGACAACTCCAATCCCCTTGAGAGGAGGAATTTTCATCAGTCTTATATAAATGTTGAGAAGGAAGCCTGTTCCATAATTCTGTCTGGTTACTTTTTAAGGTTCCGTGGTTAATTTACTGGTTGTTATATTTAAAAGATAAGAAATATACTGCGCCGATATGACGTCTGTACGCATTGCCGCATTCGTTGTACATTTTTGTTTACCTTCGTAAAACTTGGATTTACACAAGGTGGCACGAAACATTTAAATATAATAGGTAAAAAACTACTCAGCCTTAATAACCCACTAACCTTTAAAACTAACTACTGCCCTTTACTTACTTAAATTCCTAATCTTATCCCGTGAAAATCAGTTTCCGCTACAGTGGTAGAACTCATATTAGAACAGCGCCTCATAATTATATTGGGCTTCGCTCATCATGAGATTAACAACTACATCAGAATTCAGAGTCTTGAGGCCTTTTAGTACCAAATCTCATTGGAGTACTGACCAGTGAAACTTCACTTTTGCCATGAGTCTCAAAAATCTTTATGAGAGCAATTCATTAAAGATATTTTATGCGGATATAAAATTTCTAAGATGCTCAGCAAATCAGTCTGGGTAGGAAATGAGATAGATTTGCATGTCATCAGCATATAAATGAAATGATAGACTATGAAGATACATAATAATGCTAAGGGGAAATAGATAAATATGAAAATAGAACATAACAATGGCCAGGCCTTTCGAAACGCCGAATCAAACCTCTAGCTCCCAATTGCAAGGTGCAGTAGAGCCAACAAGGAACCTCACAAATAAGCACACCGTTGGCTCTATTTAAATCTTGAAATAGGGCACACAAATCGAACATTGAAATAATATGACATCTTGTGACAATTAATTAATGTTTAATCGCAATTTAATATGTATCAATGCAAAGCAGAATACTTTCCAAGGAAAATCGTTGTGTTCCCACGCGAATATACAAACATACAAACATTAGGAAACAGATGCGAGCTGACGGTCTGATGGTAAACAGCGGTGAACACATAGAAGGGAATCTGATCTGACCACCCAGAGTTTACATTAAACTGTGAAAAGACTAAATCAATCTTGCTATTGATGTCGGATTGATAAGCTCGGTCAGGTGTCCAAATGCAAATACTCTTTTGGTGCACCTGTGCCTACACTGGACATGCACACACCATTTGACTCCGCCAATCAGTCTTAGTAGAGAACACACGCAAATACCTTTGACCCCATAAGCTCCGTCCCACCTTCAGATTAAGAGAAGAGAAGTCACGCTCCTTAATTGTCGTTAGTATAAATAGGCGGACTGAAACATTCTTGTTATTATTCTCATTCTCACTAGTATATTAGTAGTGTTATTATTATTATTATTATTATTATTATTATTATTATTAGCATCATCAGTCAGTACCTCGTAATCCATCCGTCCGTCTAAAGTCTTAACAATCTGACGCAGAAGAAGACTTACAAGAAAAACTGAATAATAACACTGATAGTCAGCCAAAGACGTGAGCACACAAAAAAAAACCCGCAGAAAACTCAACTATTTCACTTACCCGAATTGAGGTAGCCTTAAGTCAAGATTAGCCTACAAAACCGCCATTTTTTTCTTCTGAGTCCTTCCATCTGCCAGGCAATATCCTGGTTACCATTCTAACCCAGCGTAAAAGCGGATTACCCAAAAGAACACTTTGGAATCAGACCAAACCCGACGGTAAGACTGCCTTTGCTGCCTTAACACATCATCACATTAAAACTGATGACCATCCTATACCTCTACCAGCTTAAGTATATCATTATCAATATGAACTGACCTATTGCCTTATGATAGATACGAACAGAAGAAATTAAGGGCTGTATCAGAAAGCTAGGCATCCACGAAGACGATAGAGGGAAATAATGTGATCCACACCATCAAAAGCTGCGGAAAGTTCAAGATGTACTTGAATGTGGGGTTGAAAAGCATCGGCTGTTTGACGAAGGGAGTAAGTTACATTAAGGAGGTCACATTATATGGTGTGCCCAACCTTAATCCAGACTGGGAAATCTCAAGGATGCTGTACGAGTATATGTGATAAAGAACCCGGGCAAACATGAGCCATTCGAGGACTATTAAAAGGAACAAGGAGTTGAAAGAATGGGCGGTAGCTTGCCAAGTACTTTTGAGTCCACGCATGGTTTATTTAATTGCAGAGGACAACAGTTTTTGAAATCCAGTGGTAGCTTGACCAAATAGGGGAGATGTGTTACAGATAATAAGGAGTTGAAAGATGAGAACAGAGAGGAACTGAGGGTATAGGCTTGTAGGGAACGAATCAAGTGGAGAATGATTAAGAGTGGGGGTGGGGATAGGGTAAGGGTGAGGTAGATGGGTAGGAAGAAGTGCGATATCAACATGGGTTCAAACCCATTCACTCAACCACCACAGCATTACAAACAATAAACAACATAATCACAAATGCATTCAACAAGAAAATTCCACCACATAGAACCATAGCAGTCACCCTTGACATGTCTAAAGCATTCGACAGAGTAGACCTACACAAACTAATCAACCAGATCCGCAAACTCACCATACCCACCACACTCATCAAGTACATTGTAAACTACATCAAGGACGACTCCAATACACCCAAATACAAAACACAAAATCTAAACACCGACACACAAAATCCGGAGTTCCCCAAGGAGAAGAAGGAGTGCTTTCCTCAACACTTTTCAACATCTACACCTCAGATATACTAACTCCCCCACAAACAGTAAATATTATCACCTACGCAGACGAAATCACAATACTCTCATCACACAACAAACAGAAGCCGCTGCACAAGAGATACAACCTTACCTTAACAAAATACACGCATGGGCAATAGAAAACTCACTAAAGCTAAACGCCACCAAAACAATGACCACTCTCTTCACACCAGAGCCTGCATAATACAACACAAACCCTAAATCTAAATGTAAAAAACATACTACTACCCACCACATAAAACGAAGATCCTTGCCCTCACCTTTGACCCCAAACACACATACTCAAAGTCATCAAGGAACTCACAACTACACTCTGGGGAAAAAGCAAGGAAACGCTCATTAACACATACAAGACAATCACAAGAGCAGCACTAGAATACGCTAACACAATCTAGGCTCCACTCATTTCAGAAACCAACACCAAAAAACTACAGGCAATACAAAACACAGCCCTCCGCACTGCCACAGGATGTACTCTTGACACAAATACCCAACATCTACACGACGAGACGAACATCATACCAATCAAAAGTCACCTAAAACTACATGTATCACAACTCAGGCAGAAAAAACAAAATCCAAATCATTCCCCCACCACTAACACATCACCAGACAACCTCCCAATCACCGACACAAACAAAAACAGACCATTTTCGATAACAACAACAACTACACCAACAACTTAGACACACCCTAAATCAACAACAGAAGACACAATCAAGAAAAACATGAAAATAATTCACTCTCAGATCACACAACAATACTTGACAAACAAAACCCAAACAAAATATTAAATACACCACCTACAACCATACACAACTTAGAACAAACACTTATATAGCAGATCAGAAGAACACTAGCACAGACACGAACAAACAATTCACCCCTCCTGACGTCATACATCCAGAATATATCTCCCACCCATACGACACCAAACTGCCCCAAATGCTTAACACAGATACACGACATCACACATCTCTTGAACTGCCCACAGATACACACAGACCTGAGCCCGGTGGATCTCTGGGAGAGACTCCGGGAGGCAGTGGGTCTGGTCCTGCGATGGCCCAGGGAGCTGCGGTGGGGCCTGGAATAGGTGTGAGGGTCCCTGACCTACTGTTGGGCTGAGGATGGGGTCGCAACCACCACCAAGTACCATATGTCGTGGTTCTAGAGCAAAGGTATATCATATTTAATATGAAAAACTTTGTCATGGAAAAAAACAGAAAAGTTGGCACCGTTGAAGGGACAGAAAAGACTAGCATCAAGAGGGAAGAGAAATGCTTTAGAATCTCAAGCAGTGCGACTGGATTCATTCGGTCATCCGAGAGGATACGATTGATGTGGACTTGACAGGAAAATTTTCGAAGTGGTTAGTATAGGCGTGCGTCGCAAAAGCTTAGGCGAGACCGGGAGCAGCCGTCTAAGTATCAGTAGCACGGGTTCTCTCAAGAAGCCTCTCTCTGGCTTGCCTGTGCTGCTTTGCGCTCGAAAAGGCATGCATGCCATCGACGACAGAAATGGAAGTAAAAGGCACATGGACATCAAGGCGAGGGCAAAGGTTCCTGAAAAGAGATTAATGGGAGTTATTGAGATCAATTGCAGTAGGGATATAGTTAGTTAAAGAAAGGGGTAAATCAAGATCTAGTGTCATTTATTCCCAGTCAATGGCAGGAAACTGACGGGTAATGAGACATGTTTGTGTGAGGTAAAAGAATATTGGATACTAAGAGAAGTCAGAAAAAGAATAAGAAAGTGGTCCAAAATTTATATCAAGCTTATGGATTGGGAATGAACATATGTCCGGAAATGCTTGGTTTCCGAGTTATAGGCTATTAAAACACATGCTAATCAGAATTTCTATATCTCCTACAGGTCGCGTCTTTTAGCACAGGATTCCGTTGAACTCGATCAAGTAGTTGTCTAGATAATGATGCATCGTGAGTAGACATGTAGTCAAATCAAGAAGAAGCAGATATGCACTTCGTGCATGGTTTGGCGAGCGGTAATGCTGTAGAAGCTCATCGCCTGTACCAGGCAAAGGTTTCCAAACCAAAGATTCCCCAATAGGGGAATATTTGTGAATATCCTTTCACAACTGTATGAATATGGGACCTTCAAACCCCGTGGTTACAACAGAGGACAACCAAGGTCTACGGAACCTCAAGAAGAAGAGGAGATACTGTATATTGTGAATGATACTACTGAAACTAGCACACGACAGCTGGCAAAGAAATTGGTTCTTCTTCATTAAAATGTCTGTAGAGCGTTACGAGAATAATAGTTGTACCCATATCATCTGCAATGTGTACAGGCGTTGTCACCAATGAAGCACAGTTTACACGAGGTTGAATAGTCAACTTCCATAATCAGCACGTATGGGAATAGGAAAATCTACAAGGATTTGTATCCTCACGTCACCAATAGCGGTTCTCACTCAACAACTGGGCCGATGTTATTGGTGATACGATGTTAGTGATGCATGATACGGGTGAGGAATACAAGCGCTTTCTGGAAGACAACATGCCTGATTTCTTAGACGACGTTCAACTTATCACTCGTCGTCAACTGCATTTCATGCATGATGTTGCTCCCGCACACTTCAGTCTTGTAGCCCACAAGTACCTTAATAGAAATTTCCCTGGTCAGTGGATAGGAAGAGCTGGACCAATTACATGGCATCCACGCTCACCTGACCCGAATCTCTTAGATTTCTACCTGTGGAGCCATTTAAAATCACTTGTGTATTCATCTCCGGTAGATGATGAGGACAATCTCCACAACCGAATTGTAGCAGGGTGCGAGACAATAAGAAACAAGCCAGGAATTTGTGGGCGTGTGCGTGAGTCCATGAGACGTCGATGTGAGGTTTGCATTACGGCAGGGGGTGCACTTTTTGAACAATTTTTCTAGGGCACTGAAAAACATTGTGTATGTGTCACCAGTGGGGGATAAAGGAATTCTGATTAGCATGTGTTTTAATAGCCTATAACTCGGAAACCAAGCATGTCCGGAAATATGTTCATGAGAACGATTTTTATTATTTAGACTAAGGGAACATAATCCCCAAGGTATGGCATCTATGAGGGTGGAGGAAGAGACAATTTTTAGAGAGAATAAAACTCGAATACGAGTATGATTTTAGTTAGTGAAATTATGGAGTATGGTGAGAGATGTTGAAATAATAAAAAGTAAGCAAGGTTAATGTTTAGATTTTTCTACAATTCTCGTTGTAATTATATACCTCTTTCCTCCATCTGTCTCATCCAAGGAGTTAAAATTGCCCCGCCTATAATTCCACTTTACTTTTCCATAAATAAAGAAAAATCAATTTGTAATTTTTTAAATAACTTGATTTATCCATAATATTTATTATGACTTTACGGATCCCTTTCTCTCGATGCAGATGAACCAATTGACTATTTAACCACTGGGTCGTGTCAAGCTGGCTTCAGCTCAACGCTTTCCAAGGTAAGTAAGTAAGGAATGAAAGTATTTGGAAATGAATATATTTAGTTAATAATTTATCTATTTAAAAGTAAAAACCAACAAGAGTTTGTCAGCCAAAGTTTTTCGAAAAGAAAATGGTAAAAGTGGACAAGTTATGGTGCGAAAATATATTAGTGAGTGTGAAGCGTCACGCAACACAAGGATATGGCACTTAGCTATCCTGGTCATCATTAGACGCCAAAAATTTATGGCACTCAGCTAACCTAGTCATCCTTAGGCACCAAAAGGATATGACACTCTCCTACCCTTTTAATCGTTACGAACCAAAAAGTATGGCAGTCACCTACTCTGGTCATCGTTAGACACTGAAATGATGTGGCAGTCTCCGACTATTGCCATAATTAGCCCCTAAAAGATACCCTGCTCATCATTACGCACCGAAAATGTATGGCAGTATCCTACCATTGCCACCATTCTCCAACTACAGGGTGTGGCACTCTTCTACCGTGGTAATATTGGGCACCCAAAGAATATGGTACTCTCCTCCACTCATCATCATTAGGCACCAAAATCACATAGTACCAAATGATTGGCACTCCCATACCCTTGTCATCATTATGCATCTAAAGGCAATGGCACTTTGGTGACCTGGTCAGATTTAAAAAGCGAAAGGATATGGCACTATCTTACTCCGGTCATCTTTAGGCAGCGAAATGGTGTGGAACTCTCCTATTATGGTGATCATTGGTATCAAAAAATTATGGCACTCTCCTACCATGGTCATCATTAGGCACCGAATGAATATGAGACTTTCCTACCCTAGCCAACGTTAGGCCTCGAAATGGTATAGCACTCTAGTGGCATGGTAATATTTAAGCCCCCAAAAGATATGGCACTTTCCTGACCTGCTCATTGTGGATGTGCCTCTCTCCTGACAGCGCCATCCTTAGGTCCCGAATAGGCATTAGCCCCTCCTAACCTGACCATCGTTATGCCCGAAAACATATAGAACTCTCGTGACATGACCATCCTTATGCAACTGTCCATCGCTAGGCGCACCAAAATGGTATGGCAGTTTCCAAAATTAGCCATTCTTAGGCCCTGAATGGGTATCTATGTTTCTTGAACAGACCACCGTTAGGCACCAAAAGGGTATGTCACTCTCCTGATATGACCCTCGTATTCCCCGAAAGGGTATAACACTCTCCAATCCTGGATACCGTTTACCAACGAAAGGGTATGGCACTCTTCTGGAGTAGGCATCGTTAGGATCCTACAAGTTTTGGCACTCTTTTGTCCAGGTCATCCTTAGGCGCCAAAATGATATGTCACTCTCCTGACTTTGCCGTCATTAGTCGTCAATCTGGGGTGGCACTCTCTTGACCTGGCCATTATTAGTCCCCGAAAGGGTGTGGCACTCTCGTGACCTGGCTAACTGTAGGCACCGAAAGGTTATGGTATTGTCCTGGCATGGTAATCGTTCCGCAAACGTGGTCCCAAAGAAGATTGTGATCAGGAAAAGACGAAGAAAGTGCTTGGAATCACATCTTCTTTTTTTTCTCCGGGCAATTACCCGACTGACGAATAAGAAGGGGGCCTCAATCAACTCGAGAAATCAGGAGAGGATACTTTATAGGAAAAATAACGCAGTGTAATCCAACGTGATTGTATCTCTCATCTGGTGATAAACAAGTGTGAAAGGGAGAAAGAAAGGATGGAATGACGATAAACAGGGTACAAAGGAAATACAGGGTGGTCTTTTTTAGCATGTCCTACTTTTAAAGTTTTATAAAATCGAGAATAATTTTGTGGTCGCAATGAAACTTGCAGAAGTTGATAATAGTTGTAAGTTCTTTTTCCTAAATTTCTAATTGATTCATTTATTATTTTAGAAGTTAGCCAGTTTTAGTAAATCGGTCAATTTTTGTTAGAAACGGAAAGCGTAAAAAGTTTTTTTTAAAAAAGGGATTTGGGGAATGCTCGATTCTTAGCATTGTCCAAAAGTGCAGCATAGAATGTAATGAAAGAAAAAACTGAAACTTAAGCCATACAAGATTTAGGTTGTGCAAAAATTAGAAGACAACGATTTAGCGAAAAGAAAATTGTATACAGAAGAATTTAGACGAAAATTTGGGGAAGTTGATGTACCGCCCGTGAATGTGTCTGACGAAGCGCACTTTAATCTCAGCGGATACAATAATAAGCAGAACCACGGAATATATTCGGATCAAAACCTAGAAGCTATACACCAGAAAGACCTGCATCCTGCAAAAACAACATTATGGTGTGCGATAATACCTTAGAAAATCATTGGGCCGTATTTTTATGAGAATGAAAATGGATATTCAGTCACTGTGAATGGCGAAAGATACCGACACAGGATTGAAGAATATTTTTTACCAAACTTTCAAATGCTTCGAAATAGACAAGTGTTTTTTCCCGCAAGATGGTGTGAAATTACATACTAGTACATCAAATTAAACAATGCATTTGTTAAGATGAAACTTCAGAGAGAAAATCATTTCTCCAAACAGTGAATTTAAGTGGACTCCAAGATCCCTCGATCTAACACCTTTGTAATTTTTCTTATGGGGATATTTAAAAGTTCGTGTTTACCGTAATAATTGTAGAAGTATCCAACAAATAAAAAATAACATCGTTGAATAAATTAATAACCGATGAAAAACCTTTGAAAAAAGTGATGAGAGCAGCTTCGTCACGAGTAAATGAATGTTATGAGAAGATTGGTCAGCATTTGAAAAGAAAAATCTGCAAACAATTTAAGTTATTATTCGAATTATGTAAACTGATTGATATTCTTAGGTTTTTATTAATTTCAAGCAAATAAAATCCCTTAAAATAAAATTGGTTTTAATATTCGCTAAATATCTGAAAGTTCAGCGAAAATTTGTTAAAAATCAATGCTTCACTAAAACTGGCATAACTTCAACAAAAATCAATGAATCAATTAGCCATTTTAGGACCAAATACTTACAACTATTACCAACTTCAGAAAGTTTCATTATAATCACAAAATTGTTCTTGATTTTATTAAACTTCAAAAGTAGGACATGTAAAAAAACACACTATTACAGACGTTAGTAACTTTAAATGCTAGGGGTGGGGGATAAAGGAGGCAGCCTTTAAGGCAAAAAAAATTAGTCGCATGTGAGTCTAGTCGCGGGTGACTCTACATCTAATTCTGACGGTCAGTCCCCGTTTTTCTTTCTTTTGTTTTTTGTAATAAAATTGTAACTATTCGGCCGATTCTAACGAAATTTGAAACCGCTATATTGTTTGTCATTCTCTTTCGAATGATATAATTCCCAAAGTCCTCTCAAGGTTAGCCCATGAATTATTCAGCCAATTCTAACGAAATCTGAAGCCATTATGTTGTTTGGCATTCTCTTTCGAATGATATGCATCCATGTATCATGCATCCATCCCTCAATCCACACATAAATCATTCAATCTATCTGATCATCTATTCATCTATCCATCCATCGAACCAACAATCAATCCATCTACCAATCTACCAACTATCCACCCATCTAACCAACAATCAATCCATCTACCAGTCTACCAACTATGCATCCATTGAACCAACAATCAATCCATCTACCTATCTACCAACTATCCATCCAACCATCCTTCCATCATACCATCCATCTATCGAATCAACCATTAAACTATCTTACCAGCCAACCATCTAACCACACGTCCATCCAATCATCCACCAATCCAAACATCCATCCAACCAGAAAGCTATCTAAATATCCATCTATCCATTCAGCCAACCATCCATCTATCCAACCATACATCCATCCAACCATCGATCTATATAACCAGCCATGCAGCCATTCAACTGACCAGCCATCTATCCAAACATTCATCCATTCAACCATCCAGCCATCCATCTTATCAACAATAGATCCATCCAACCATCCTACCATCTAACCAGCCAGCCATCAATCAACCATACATCCATCCAACCATTCATCTAAACATCCAGTCAGCCATTCAACCATCCAGCTATGAATATATCCAACCATACATTCATCCATCCCTCTAATCGGCCAGCCATCTATCCAACCCCTCATCTATCTAACCAACCAGCCAGTCATTCAACTATCCATCCAACCACCCAGCCAAACATTCAACTATCAATCCATACATCCATCAAACCATATATCCATCTAACCATCCATCTAACCATCCATCTAACCATCCAGCCAACCAATCAACTATCAATCCACCGATCCATCCAACCATCCAGCCGACCCATTAACACATGAGATGATTGCTCAAAAGAGTGGGTTCCTAACCCAACCTGTGCGCCCATTTTATATTTAGGTAGTTTAAAATATATTATCTTGCGACGTGCGACTTACGTATTATTTCTCCCTAACCACAAACGGGGGTGGGGTAGAGCCCCGTTTGAAACGACAAAATAATCCCGTTTTGTCCTAGGAATAGGAATTAAAGACCCGGTGAGTACCCTCTGGTCCCTCTGGTACACTCGGATTTACCGCGTCATCACTGCAGTTTCAAGTCATTGGACAACCTCTCTTAGGATAACCACAACACCTTTTTTTTCCCTGTTCTTCGGACAAGCCTCGAATAAACCTCAAGTTCGCCCTGGTCATTAGCTCTGTAATCTTCCCTCTGGCGTGTCCCACAAAAGGGTGTGATATGTAACCAGGAAAATATGCAGTAGTTGTCATCTGGAAGATTGAGTATCATGGCCGTGATGCCCGCAGCCACGTATTTTTTCGGTTATATATTACAGAATTACGAACCCGCAAAGCACCTCAGTTTCACTCGAGTCTAGTTCAATAGGGTGGAAGTCAAGGGTGATGGAAAGTTAAAAAGAATAGAGGAGAGGAAAAAGAACTAATCCCATGCGTATCCTTTATACTCGTATCAGTTATAGTTAAGGAGTAATATTTATCAAATATATTTTCAAACATTATCTGTAGTGCTCGCAATGAGATTCTTAGGCAAGTTACTCCCCTGCGATCGTTGGGGCAAGTAACTTATGCAATCCTCAGATGTCACCTGCAGCATGGTTGATCATATTGCACCTGACACCCACTTGCGAGGCTTAAATAATACAAAGGTAGGGCCTATTTTGGCCCCATTTTTTTATCATAGATGTTATATCTCATTTAGTGGCAAACTTGCTACTCATCGTGACAGTCATAATTGTCCCTAAGTTTTCCTTCAATTTTTTCTCTCAGTCTCGGATTTTGTAACGTGAGTTTAACGCAGTATGGTAGGCAATTTTAATTCGAGACTAGCTTTGAGGACTAGAACCTTTACCAGATTTTTAAAGTGGTAAAATTAGGCGAAGTTAAAACGTGTAGGAGATAGCTAGATAAGATAAAGGGATAAACTACATCGGGTGGCAGAGAGTGGAGGAGCGTGGAATTTTTTTTAACCAGCTGCAAGACTGCAAGCGAATTTCCAATAGGTAACTCGACTTTTTTTCTTTTTTTTCAGGGCCACACTCCAGTTTTAGGCGCTCCAGGATGCTACAATTGGGAAGGTATACAATATTTGTTGTAATTTCAAGATCCTATTATGGTGGCAACCAACACTTCATTACCTACATAATAATTCATTAAGCTATATCTATTACACAACATCTACCCATGATATACATAAAGTATCCACCAAAAAATAGGAGATAAAAAAGGAAAGGAAAAACAGAGAAAAATCATGCTATTAAAAGTCAAGCTGAAAGAAAACTGCTTTCTCCAAGGACTTGTTTGCACCGTCACCTAAAAATAGAGCTTTTATTACAGCAACCTCAAAATAGAGTTCTTACCACATCACCCTAAAAATAAAGCTCTTACTACAGCAACCTAAAGATAGAGCTCTTACCACAGCAACCTAAAGATAGAGCTCTTACCACAGCAACATAACGATAGAGCTCTTACCGCAGCAAGGGTTGGTGGCGATAGAAGCCATGACTCCAAGATTTCTGTCAACCGCGCTACTAATGAACCGCCCTTGCAGACATTTTCCGTTCTTGTCATTAATCCACTCCTTAATTTATTATTTGTACCAAAAAATTAATATGTTAACTTTAATCATGGAACTAAATCAAAACAGAACTATAATAATATTTTTAGGGAACTTTGTTCTCTTAGTATCATTTACTCCCCGTTCCCCACACTGCTTTCGCTGTCGTTCTTAAATTTCTAAACTCAAGCCCAGATAATTCTTTTTAGTGAGGGGAATATTAAATATCTGAATAATTTTGCTGTTACTCGCTTTGGATGCTTGATCAGAATGGTCTTGGGGCCCAGTTTTTTAATAGCTGTCTTAATCCTATTTGACTCTGAGCAGATAGAGAATACATTAATTTAGATCTTCCTTTTCAAAAGCATATGTAATATAGTAGATAACGAATAAAATTACAAAATAGCATTTATTTTCATATGAAAACTATAATACACATTTTAGCCTGGGCGTAGAGTTTATACAGAGTGGAAACACGAAATGTAAACTGATATTTATTTTATTATTTTCAGAACACAATGTAATATTAGATAATACTTAGACTAAAACGAAAAATTACATTCTAAAGGGGGGCCCAAAAGATACTTCACACATTTTAAAAAATAATAACGAAAAATAATTAAGTTTTAAAAGTGGGTGGTGTATTAAATGAAAGATGAGATATTTGCGTTTTATTATTTAAATCCAATATCCTTCAAATGTTCTCCATTATTGTTAAAACAAAGGCGGATTCTTTGCACTATATTTTCCAAAACATCAAAAGTGATTCCTTCAATTTATTCAATGATGTTTTGTTTCAATTCTTAAAAGATGATTAGGTTCATACGTAGGTAAACCTTTTCTTTAAAGATTTCTCCTTTAAGGAAAAATCTGGAGAGGTAAAATCAGGCGATTGTTGTGGCCAAGAAACATCACCTAAACGTGAAATTAACCGACCAGGAAAGGCTGTTCCTAGTGTTTCCCTGGTTTCTCTCGCTATGTGTGTTGTTGCCCCATGTTGTTGAAACTACATACCGTCCATATCCAAATATTCCAGTTCTGGCATTAAAAAAAATCTTGCATCATTTCTATCTAAGTGTCCCCTGTCACTGTCAGTTTGTCCGTCACCATCCTCGAACAAGTAGGGGCCAATGCTTCTCGAACATGTTATGCCGCACCAGACCGTAACATTATGTGCATGAAGAGGCTGCTCATGAATTATCATGGGCTTTTCAGCACACCAGAATCTGTCATTTTGTTTATTAATGTATGCAGTATTTTGAAAATGGGCTTCAAAAGACATGATTAGGCGCGAGCTAAAAGTCGGATGATTTCTTAGTCACAAAAATGTACGTGCAAAGTTTCTTCTTTTTTATAGTGTGAAATATTTAATTGTTGAATTATTTGATTTTTCTTATGGGTTAAGTTTCAATTCTTTCGTTAAGATGCGTTGCAATGATGTTCGAGAAATTCCTAGTTGACTGGAACGTATCCTATTAACCTTTGGGTCATCATTTATAAGATGATGTAACGAATATTCCATGTGACCGCTTTTTGTATCGATGATGCGACTAAGTCTAGGTATGACCAGAACTCAAGTGGTACACTGTGTTTCAGCTGATATTTACTTCCAGAATTTTTCCAGTTTACACTTCAGAACTTCGACGTTTTGATGAGATTTGATAACGGATTTCTGCTCAAGTATCGACCACACTCCAAAAGTCCATGGAGTTCAAATCTGGCAAACTGGTACATCAATACCCCTTAAAATTTGCCAGCAACCAATCTTGAACGTTTTTCTATGTGAGGTTGTTCACTGTTTTTTAAGGGTTACACTGGCATTTCCTATGGTGGTGTTCACCCAGGGGATAACGTTCTCCTTCAACGTATCAAAATAAACATGTTGATTGAGCTTAACTCCCCTCTTAAATGAAGATGAGAAGTGTTGTGGGGCCATTGGTGTTACATCCACCCACACCATCACTAAAGCTAGTTAATGCCTTTTCAAGGATATCCGCTGTTCTACCAGAATCTCATTGTTATTTTGTTCCGAAACATGATCATTCTGTGTGTTGTGGATAGCTGGACAGTGAACAACTTCCTACCCGTCTACAGAACTGGAGACTGCGAGTAATCAAGGAAAGCATTATAGGAACGGCTTTGCTCTTTCCACTCTCTTCCTGTTAAAAAGGAGCTACCCTTGAGCTATCTGGAATGGACGAAGTTTAGCATCAACTTTCAGAATTTCTTGCATGATCACATGCAGCCTCGAAAGCAAGTTGTCTGGTACTCATCCTTAGATTTCGCTTGATCTTGTTTATCGCGTCCTTAATGAGAGTTGAGGTTCTCGCTGATCGGAGCAAAGTAGTTCTCACCATTAAGTAACAACTGCCTGTCTTTTTAAACCGTTTGATATCTTTAAAAGCACCAGTTCTGCTCAAGTTGGGTTTCAAAATTTTAAAAATATTGCCAGCTGTCTTATCGCTTCTATACGAATACGCGAGATTTTCACATTTTCCAGTCATATTTGTAAACCGGTGTTGTTTTTTATAAATTTACAATCTTGATTCATACAATTCAATAAATCCTGAAAGAGCCTGCAATAAATTAATATATATATATATATATAAACATTTAAAATAATTTGTAAAATCAATCTCCACTTCGAGTTTTCTTTCTGTAGTTTCCTTACAAGCAATTTACAAACAGTTTGTTTAAGCGCATTTATTTATTTATGACAGAGGTTTTTTTATAATATTGTAAGGGAAGTGAAGTTAAGGGAATTGAATGTATGTGAAAGATTCAGCTCAAAGAAGAAAATCGTTGGCCGCCTGTAACCGGAAAAGCACGCAGCTTTCCTAAATCTGCCCTTGTTCAACGACAAAGACAAACTCAGACATTGTGGGTATTTTATTTTTTCCAAGAATTCCATTTTACATCATAAACATCAATGTAGAAGTAATAGATATTTTTTGTTTAAATTCATAGGAAGTCCTCAATTAAAGCTCCAATAATGGTTAATTATTTATTAGGTTACTTAAAAAATAAAAATTTTAATCATTCCTAGCGATATTTTGGCTGTTTTTTCCACTTTAGTAGAGCCTACAGATTTGCCACTGTGAATCGTTGTCTTTCGAGGATTTTGTGAAATGATTCGAGATTCGAGTGAATTTAATTTTGAAGATTGGATCCGCAACTAAATAAAACGTCTTCGTAATTGACTCTGAATCAAAAGCTATTTCCTGTATCCGATATTTGCTTTAGATTTAAGTATTATTGCTCTTCTAGATATGATTTACACCCGTAAAACCTTCCCCATCTCTAAAGAGAATTTTTAATTTTCAATTAAGATATTTAAAGCACCTCCCTAGAATATTTCTTAGGTCGCAGACTTGCGTCAAGGGAGAATTTGCAAGTGGCGAAGTTAGAAGTACTTTGGGTTTAGATTTTGTTTGATTAAATTTTCTTTGTTTATCCAACCTAATTATAATATTTTAAAAACGAAAATTATTATTTTTAATGCAAATGAATCATAGAAATACTTTAATTCACAATATCTAAAAGCTATTATTCAAAAATTAATATTTATTTTTGTTTTTTTATCATGTCTGCATCAACCTGAAACATCTTTTTGTTTCGATTAATTGGTGGTCTGAAAAGCGAATATTTACTGCACGTTCAATTGCCGAATAATCCTGCATGTATGCATCATATCTCATGATGAAGCCTAACATTTTCTTTAGAATTCTCCAAGATATTTCCAGTATTAATGAACAACTCAATTGCAGGAGACCTTTTTGCCGAATCACCAATGGGATATATTTCCTTTGGCAAAGGATTCACACCGGACAATGTTGGGCGAGTAGAGGGAGACCAGGAAATGTGGCTCTCCAACATGTACTTGGGATATTCTCTGGCTGAAGGCGAGTTCCGGGGAGAGGCTGGTATCGCAGCAGGTATGCCAAGAAGTACTCACCTGCGGAAAGAAGTTAATGTCCTAAATGGTGTACGTACAATATTGCCACTAATTACGCTTGCGTAGTTCAGAATTTTCTTCCCGTAATGCTAGAGGGGTGGGATTGGTATTTAAATTGACAGAAAGTTGGTGGAAATAATTTATTGGGCATTTTAATCCTGTGAGGAATCATTTGCGTCATATGACTCCGGTTTTTATATTTCGAACCTGTAGAGTGTTTTAAGACCTATGGATAAGCTGCTGGTGGAAGATAGGCCAATCAGCCTGTATCTTCTCTTTAGTAACGAAGTCAAGTCTTGATTTATAGGACAAGAAGTGAAAAGCAGCTGTGACATGGTGTTATTGGGCATGTGGCATTTTTGCCCTGAAGTCAAAGTTCTTTGTAGCTCTTATTTAGGTGCTTAAACGCAATTTTTTCTCACGTCGACAGGACAATTCCAGGGTTATGAATCCTACCGTCACAGTACATCTCGTGCAAAACGAAAAACTAAGTCTATGGACCACTCTTACACCTCCGAAAAACGATGAAGGATCTTTTGACCCCGTATGTCTTTTACTTTAAAACTTTCCTTTCTAACATAACGCTAAATGAAGATCAACGAGGAGGATTCTGAACCTTGGATGTTTTTTTAGAAATTAAGCCCCTCACCATTCTACCCCTCTAGACAAATGGACTTACTTTTTTTGACGGACAAATTCGTGCCCTTGCGAGCTTCCGCCACCATGGTGCAGTATCCAATCTCTTGGCTATTCGTCTGGAATACGTCGCCCTTTTTAGTGCATTGAAATCCGTGGAGTGTCTTTGCTCACATCCGACACCCTGAGTCGCTCATTGCCATGATTCCCTCCTAACTTTAGGAGGCAAACTCCTACGGATAAAAATATGCCTGAGTCTATTATTAGATGGAATTAATGGGTTGAGGTGGGTAAAGAGGGGTGAGGGAGTTTGAGATCTTATATCCTTCGCTAGTTCTATATAAACATTGGAGACGGTGAGGGTAGAACAGAGAGACTGGGGATGAGGGCAATAAAGAGAATGAAACGAATGGTGAGCAAAACCAGTGATGAAAATCAAATCCACGCCAAAAATTCATCACTCATGAATACAAAAAAGAGAGGAGGTATTAAAGGACTCTAGAGGATACGAGCACCAAAAGTGGTAATTTAATAATTCTCACAACTTTGGTTAGAGGTAGTCTTACAGCCAACGATTCACTACTTAGACTTCTTGCACAGTAACCATTAACTCAAAATAAAGGCTGATTATACTGACTGATATGATTATTTCTGATAACAGGTATGGTTGTTCTCCTACTTCGGATATTCTGTCGCTGTAGTTGATGTAGATGGAAATGGTCTTGATGACGTCATTGTTGGGGCTCCATTTTATCACAATAAAACCAGTTTTGACCAAGGCGCCATCTTGGTCTACATGCAAGTGATTGAAGAAGTAGATGATGCGGTTTATCACGTATGTAATTTCAAACAAGTGTAAATCAA
Organism: Ceratothoa steindachneri; assembly: GCA_963969495.1. Lineage (NCBI taxonomy): Eukaryota > Metazoa > Arthropoda > Malacostraca > Isopoda > Cymothoidae > Ceratothoa > Ceratothoa steindachneri. The sequence goes on along the minus strand of OZ018321.1, from coordinate 150,321,392 downwards.
AGAAAAATATATAAAATTAAGAACATCTATCATAACATTAATATATAATATATATATATATATATATATATATATATATATATATATATATATATATATATATATATATATATTGTAGTGTTATTTCCTCCCAAGATGTTCTTTGAAAAGAAAGTACCACTGAGAATGGGAAGTGAGAATTATGAGCGTTTTGGTTCTGCCGTCAGCAATGCTGGAGACCTCAACGGTGATGGTATTAAAGGTAAGTAAACTTACATAATACCGAAATCATGACCCCAAATAAAAGAAACAACCATTTACTGGCTATATTTTGTTGCCTAATGACGCTTAGGTAAATTTCTTGCTCCTCTCCGATATATTGTCTTTTGCCCTTCTTATCTACCATTTATTCTATTTTCTTCCTCCGTTATCCATCATTATTATTTTTCCCTCTCCCCTTTAAGAAACCGTTAAGTTATTAAAAGTTTGCGATGATATAAGTAATTCTTCTAGAAGGTTCCCACCTTGGAATTCTTTTTTTTTTGTCCCCCCCAAAGAGGTCTCCGCTGTACACTAGCACACGAGGGAGGTACCAAGTGCCCCGCCGTCGTCTCAAACTAGATTGAATCTACCTGTGTTTCATTTCTTCTCTACATGTCCGTTTTACTCTTCTTCTCAACAATTTCTTTACAATCTTCTTCTCGCCGAATTTTCTTGGCGGGTGGCTAATTATGCAGGCTAGTCGCCAGTCAGCTTAGGGGTTCAATCCTTCCTCTTGGTTCCAGTAGGGGGAGGGGCACACCCCTCAACTCTTCTGGCCATCATCCCCTTCTAGTGCTCCCCCTTTTTTTTATCTAACCCGCAATGGGATCCCAGAATTAGCATGAGCTTCCATGCTGTGGGTGACATCTGGAGAATTATTTTACTTCCGGACCCAAAGCACGAAGTTTCCACTCCTGACCCCAATGCCTGCAGAGGGGCCAGGCATATGCATGTATATTCCACAGATTCTCACTTCCTCTAACCTCACCGCTTTTTTACAATTCTCTTCTTAGAAACTTTCTACGGCAGATTCCCTCGTTAGTTTTTATTTTAAATTGGAAAATATATAATGAGTCGATACTCAAATATGAAAAAAATATTATTTAGTTTCTTACGTGATCTAAATTAATGAAAAACAAAATTTAAGTAATTTATTAACAAAATATAACATGATCAGCTGTCCCTATCTTATAAATAATAAAGATGTTAATATGAAAATAATTAGTGAGGTTATGTACACACTAGACACTTTTATTGTCAAACGTGGAGTTATGTACAAACTAGATACTTCTATTGTTAAAAATATGCAAGCTTTTGTGTGTAAAACCCAGAAAGTACGATTAATGGGTAACATCAATTTTTGTCATAGCCAAACTCGTAACCACAATCGTCTCTAATGGCTAAGATTCTCCCAACTTTTCATTTTCTGCATCTTCAAAGCCATTCCTTGGAGCTTCTCATAGCGCGCACATTTTCCCAGTATCGTATCAAACACTAAACGGCGTCTCTCGATATATTTTTTTTTTGTCCATATTAAGTAAAGATTAAAAACACCATAACATCTAATGGCTCGATATTATAAGGAATTGATAATCTTTCACATCTCTTTAATGGTCTCATACATAAATTTGGTTGTTAAATCAGTTCATAAAGAAGACGCAGCTTCAATTCCCTGTTTAATGAAACAAGGTGTTTTAAAGCTCCTGTTTCGTGTGAAAATTGTCTTCAAACTTATGCATTTTGAGTCAAACATTCGGAATCATCTGATACTGAATAAGGGGTCCACACACAAAATATAGAACGATGTTGGAAAGACGTTAAAACTTTTGATTACGTGTGGCGGAAATAAAAATAAATCTCCAACACTATCTGGCTAGATACCTATATCTTTTGCCGATGTTATCAACTGACAAAGAAATTCCACTCCTTTAAAACTATTGGCTGTCTCTCTAAAATTTGGATATACGCATAATTAAAGTTTTCAAATAAAAAAATTGAGCTACAGTTTATTTAATTTTGAGCTCCATTTGATGTAATTGAAATATTAATAAATAACATCTTCAATGTTATTCCCACCAGTTATAATTCAAAGCGAATTGAACTTTGCAACACAAATGGTGGGAATCACAATGAAGATGTTATTTGTTAACATTTCACTTAAATAAAATGTAGTTGAATTTTGTATGGAAAAAATGCATTTTATCTATGTATTCAAACTTTAAAATGTATAGCAAAAATGTATCACAATCCAAATTCTTTGTAAATGTAAGTTTACTTTTGGCCTTTATAAGGTTTTGGGTGTATTAGATAGGTTAGGTTAGGTTACGTTGGTTAATACAAAATTGCGTTTTTTCCCATAATTTTTGTTATTTTCCATGAAAATACTTTTTCTTGAAAATTACCTCGTTGTGAGATAAATGTTAAATTGCTTTTATCTCCTGAACTAGGAAAGTCTAAGAAGTAACAAATGTTATTTTATTAAACTACAGGAATAAATGTATTGGTAAATGATAGTTTTCAATTAAAACATGACGGCCAACTAAAATGGATAATTACCAAAATGTCTCATATTTTCACATTTGAAAGCTTGAATTTAACTTAATCTCATATCAATGAAGTGTCCTGCCCTCCCATCTCAATTTTCTAATATCCTTATTTTATTTTTACCTGCGGGGAGGCACCAGGTCTAGGCGTCGCTTTTTTTTCAAAAGGAGTAAAGTTCAATTGTACCCATTTAGAGCCATGAAATGACCTATATGACCATAGGTCATGTGGTTCCATGGTCATATGGTTATTCACAATGGAAATTTAAAATCTGGCATCGAATTTGGCGCTGGGTGGCGCCATCTAGTGGCAGGAGCCTTATTTAGCCATTCAAAGGCACTTGTAAGTGATTTGAACCATGGAAAACCATCAATGAAATAACCATTTATCATCTTATCACAAAACGCCGCAGGTCATTAGAGGGACTTTCCCTCTTGTTTTATATCGTACAGTATTACATAAATAATTGAAAACTTTTTAAAGATTGGGAACCAATAACTGAAACTTTATGGAGAAAATATATAGAATAGGATGACCTGATTTAATCTCTGCATTTCAGATATTGCTGTTGGTGCTCCATTTGTTCAAAGTGGAAAAGTTTACATTTATCTCGGAAGTTCTAATGGTCTGGCAGATATTCCTCATCAGGTATTTCCGTATTTTTATCAATTCGTTTTCTCTCTTTATACAAGGGATAGGAACGGTAGAAGTCCTAAGTTCTCTTGATTTCTTTTTTAAACTTGTATCACTACTACCCACCAATGATGTCAAAATCACGATAATAATAGCCGTTATTTATTTCCTTATGTAAGTCATACTTAAGGTTAAAAATACATCTTTTCCTTATAACCACCAAAGGGGCCGAAAAAGACTCCAAAAAAGCGATTAATCAAGTTAAGAAAACAGCAATTAAGCATTTGTATGGAAGATGAATGATGATTTAGATGTAAACAGGATGTTATTTTGCAAGGAAAAAGCAATGAGAGAAACCAAGAAAAGAATAGTTTTGTAAAGATCAAAGATAAGAAAGCCGTTCTATAAGAGAAAAACGTTGAACGCTGAATAGAAGAACTATAGGATAATTAGACATTTGAGTGTTGTGCATTAACAAAAATCGGATTATGCGTGTAAAAAGGATAATATTGGAATAATAATGGATCAGCAAATTGTGTTTAAGGCGGTTATGATGTGGCATTGAGACCTATGCCCGAGAAAACAAAGGCTAAGTGATATAAGGTTTATGTTGGGTTTCTGCATTCTCAGAATACTAATAATCGTGTAAGTAAGGAAGCATTATGGTAGGTTCTAAAAATGTATGAATTAGGTAGTAAATTTTGAATGGCAATTTTTTTTAGGGGGGGGGGAGGAAGTAAGGCGTATGTTTGGGTGAAAGATGGCCTGAGAGGCTGGCTAGATATAGGTATGTCTGTGAAGCAAGGCTGTGTGATATTGTCATGAATGATTTCGGATGGGAATAAAAGAAAGAGGTGTGAGAACGATGTGAAACGGTGAGGGATGGGTTCGATCCTTGTTGGTGTATGTTTATAACCTCGTGTTAATGACTGAGAGGGAGAGGTATTTGGAAATGGGGATTAAAGAGTTTGACAGGAGATATGTGTGTTGGGGGGGGGATGGGGAATTCAGAAAAGAATAAAGTGATGTTGTTTGGTGGTTTGCCCCTTAAGGAGTTCCCTGTTTCAAGTGCCGCGGGTTTATCGGGAACTGACAGTGGTACGAATAAGGCAAATTACCACCATAATATTTTGAATGGTAGCAAAGTTTTTCAGAGCATCAGTGTTTTTTTTTGGGGGGAAAGGGGGTAGAATGTGGTAGGAGCTGCAGGAAAATATGCTGGAGCCAACTTGGGAGTAGTGGAGTAAGTGAGTGCTATGGAACAAGGAGGAAGGATCAAGACTAAGAGTAGCGCAATGTGTTTTTCATGTCGACTTTATGTAAAGCGCAATAGTAACGAGGGCATCGCCAGCAGAAATTTTGTAAGAAGAGATCTGTAAATAAAGTAGTGAATGTAGAGGAAGTGAAGATGTGTGAACTATTTATAGCTTCACATCCTCCCAAAGGCAATGGGGCTGGGAGAGTAAACTGCTGGTGTTAGGCCAGAGAGGTCCCACGATTCTCTAAATGTCAGCTGCAGCAAGATTGGCCACGCTCCACCAGACATCCTCTTGAGAGTGAGTGCAAAGGAACATTGGGAGTGAAAAGGTGATGCGTATTTGTGTAGGTAATGGTGTAAGTGAGGTTGAGACCTTGAATGTTCTGAGGTTGCATGGGGGGTTCAGAGGGTTGAAAGAGCACCTAAAAGGTGCATTGCGTATGAGTGTTTGGGAGTGGCGGGGCCGAACGACGGACTAGGAGATTATACTCTGTATTAGAGATGTGCATGGGTGGGCCTTGTGAGGGAGGGTTGGGCATGGGCATTCTGCCCAGAAAAGAACCTGGAGTGGACAAGATGCTCCAGGTCATAGCCAGCCATTGCTATGAAGGGCCAATTCAGTGTAAAGGTAGAGTTGACTGACATACGGGGTAGAGGGTAGGTGTGGATGTGCCTTGCTACCACATTGTGAGAAATGGGTTACAGTTAAAGGGGCGCCCCACCATACAGCATCGCATTACTCTTTTCTGAGTTCCCCCCCTCCCCCAACACACATCTCCTATCAAACGTTTTGATCCCCATTTCCAAATCCCTTTCCCTCTCCGTCACTAAAACGAGGTCATCAACATACACCAACATGGATCGAACCCATCCCTCACTGTTCATCACCGATCTCTTACCTTAGTTTTAATATTCAATTTCTATTTTTTAAAATGGAATAAACAGAAGGCCTTAATTTTGTACCTCATGTTTAATCTAAGCCTTCCTCATCAGTTATGATCAGAGAATTTTTTGTATCAGTTTTAGGTGCCTTTAACCTCTAATGATTATTTTTGAGGGCACAGTTTTTGGATAATTTGATTTTGTGACGACCTGCAACTGAGTGTATGTACATGTATGGCCATTTAAAAGGGAGCTCGGAGGGAGGATGATGGAGTTGGTATTTGGTCGGTCTTGACATTCAACTTTAAGATTCGTGATCATCTATGATTTGTGAACTACCTAATGTATGCATTATTACAGGATTCTCCAGTACATACAAATTGATACTTAAGATTGCCGTTGGTGAAACACTTCATTTTAAATCCTGAAGTAATTTGAATGAAAGCTGGTAATGCTGCATTCAATTCTCCTTTTAAGACTCCTTAAAATTTCTGGTTCGTCTGTCGCCTGGAATTTGCGGAAAACCTACTAGGTGAAACCACACGGGGTATCTCCGGGGCATTAGGATTGGTATCCCACTGAATTGTTGCGTTGGTGACATTACTACTTCATTTCCATTCAGAAGTTTGATCGGAGCGAGAGATGGTGTTTTCTATCTTCTTAATAAGATAATAAGAGGTTTACTTGGATTTCGAAGTCTTTCTGTTTGTCTTTTTAGACATCTGAAAACATTTGATTATTAACCAAATTTCTGCTAATCAATAAGCCTTTACTTTCTACCAGTTGGATCATAACAGTTAACGGATAGTCAGCCGGTGAGTCCCACTTTCCGGATACGCCCCTTTCGTATCGTACTTTTCGACCATAAAAGTAGATAGAATCCCTTTGTATGGTCTTAAACTAATCTAACCAAATAAAAAATATTTCAAATGAAATTACGGGATTCATAACATAAACCTGTACTACTAACACTCGTTAAAAACCCCAAAAACAAAGATCTCAGAAAGTCAATAATAGTTATATAAAATAACTCCAATTCTTGAGTAATTGGAAATAATTACTCGACTATTTACTTAGTTTTGACTGGTGTTTTTACATTTTCAACTAATTTTTTGGCCTTACTTTCTAAAATTTCTTTAATTAAATTAAATTTACGATAGTTACCTAATTGTAAATGCATGAGTTCAACAGTCACTCTCTCTGGCTGTCCCCATCCTTCCAAATACTGGCCCTGGTTTGTACTCTACGTCAGGGGTTCTCAATCTTTTGGTACACTACAGCCTTTGAGGATGTCGAACATTGTTTGCAGAGCCCCCACGATAAATTTATAAAGAATTAAGAAAAAGTAACATTAACACTTAACAATTTAGGTTCTCGAGTAATTAAGATTGTTATTTATTTAATGACTGGAATGAATCTGCTGTTTTGTAGTTAAAAATGTTTTAAATTCGTGTTTAATTGAAGTAACTTGCAAGATTATGTCATCTTCTGCATTTGGCCGGTTTCTGTATTTAGTCTTCGTTGCTGCATACAATGAGAATGTTTCCTCGCACAGATAGGTCGTCGGAAACCTCACAAAAACATTTAGAGCTTGAACCGAAATTTCTTGAAATTCTTCGCTCAAGATAATCCAAAACTTTGTTAGTTCAGTTTCTTTAAATTTGCTTTCCAATTCAGCTGTTCCTTTTCTTTTAAAGACAAGGATTGCATGTTAGTAGAATCGAGAAATGGGTTATGAGTCCAGAGAAAGGTATCAGTTTCTGAAACAAAGTACTGTTCATCTAATTCGACTAAAACAGTTAGATGCTGAGAGATGGAAGCTTTTATATTCTCTTGCAAAACAAGCTGGTTGGAAAGAAGATATTCGCCTAAATTTCCAAAGCATTCATATTTTCCATCAAAAATGCATTCTTTCCACAGATTTATTTTCCGTTGGAGTGCAAAGATCTTCCCTTAAGCTTTGAAATATCTAACCTTGTTGCCTTGTAATGAAATATTTGTTTCGTTTAAGTCGGCAAAAATATCATAAATATATGCCAATCTTTGAATAAAAGCTTCATCTCTTAATCTAAAAGCTAATTTGTGCTTCTGATCAGATAAATGGCTGTAAACTTCATGCAACTCATAAAATCTTGCCAACACCTTCCCTCTTGAAAGCCACCCAATTTTAGTATGTAACAATAACGCTTTGTGAGTCTTTCCCATATCTTCACACAATAAGCTAAAATTTCTGGAATTAAGTAGCCTAGCTTTAATAAAGTTAACGATTTTTGTCACATCATCCAACACTTCAGTTAAATCATGAGGTATTTGCTTTAATGCGAGAGCATTTCGGTATAAGAAGCAGTGAATGCCAACAATTTTCGAGTTCTTATATTTTATTTGAGTTACAACTCCTAAATATTTACCCACCATCGCTGCAGCTCCATCTGTACATACACTCGAACAGTTTTTCCATGACATATCATGCTCCTCAAAAAAAGATTCAACTAATAAAAATATATCTGCACCTTTTGTACGAGATTTTAAAGGTTTACAGAAAAGTAAGTCCTCTTCAGTCTTAAAATTATAGAGGTAACAAACAAATAGAAGTAATATATGTAGCTAAGCCTGCAACGTTTGTGGATTCTTCCATTTTAAGGGAAAATATTCAACTTTGTTTTACTCTCTTAATTACTTCTTTTTGACAATATTCTGACATGTCACTAATATGCTTGGAAACTGTATCACTTGAAAGGGGCACAGATTCTATGTTTCGAACATAATTTTCGCCGATCATACTCTCAACTAAATCTTTTGCACACGGATTTATTAAATTTTCAGCTATTGTGTGAGCCTCGCCTTACTGTGCTATCCGAAAACTAACTTTATAAGAAGCAATAAGGGTATTTTTATGATCTTCACTGACAAACGATTTAAAAATTGTTCTTTTTTCTTTTAGTTCTTGGCTTTTGTTTCTGAAATAATTATTTTTTTTTACTTTTTAGTTGAGTGTTTTGTAATGAGGAAGAGCCAAAGTCCATTTGGCTCTTCCTCATTACCAGTCCAAAACTGAAATAACTTTCATCATATTTTTTCTTCTTAGAAGCTTACGCAGTTTTATTATTATTATCAAGTTTCGATGACGAACACGATGGGCTTGCAACAGGTTGGACAGCGCGCCACTTGTTTTAGTCGAAGAAGGCTTACTTTGGTTTTCTTTTACAGTTTTTAACCATCTATCCATTTCAAGGGTATAAAAAAATTAACTTTTGAAACACAAAATATAAGTAATCACATTTATTGTATTTATGTTAAAATTATAGCTACGCTGCTACTGTACAGTCCACAAATCTTACAAAAGGTTTTATCGTAAATGCAACAACTAATTAACGCGGCACTTCAACAGGAACAACACGAACACAATAGCATGCATGGATGATGAAATTGACGTTTGGCAAGTATACCTTAAGACCATGTTACCATATTTCCATTATCATATGATCAATTACAAGAAGTGTGACTTTTATTGTAGCTAACATGCCATATTTCCCATTTATTTCAAAGGGACACATTACGGCTCTTTTGCCACTATGCACCAACACCTTTGCCAGAGTTCATTAATGCCAATATTGCTTTCTTGTTATAGTTGCAAAATTCGCCGGGTTAATAAATAAAATAATGGCTCGCGGAGCTCTGGGACTCAGCACATAGCACTTTGAGAACCCCTGCTCTACGTGATGTACTGTGAGCTTAAATCTTAGTCAAACATCAAATAAAAGATTGTAGAAGTGCGTAGAAAAAAAATAGTCCACTTTGTTTAACATTCAATTTAAGCATAGATCTAAAATATATACCACGTTACATTCCAATAATTTATGGACACCTAAATTAATTGTTATTTAAATTATTTAACAATCGATTTTGTTTCAGGTGAAATAAAAAAAATAATCATTTTATTGAAATTTAAGTAGGAAATGACATATATAGATATGATTAAAAATGCATTTGAAAACTGAACATCTTGGGTTGTGTGAAATGTAATAAGCTTGAGTGATTCCAGCTTCTCAAATATATGTTTTCTTGATCTGTCTGTGTTGTGCTTGATATTTATTATATTTAATGGTTACCTAAATACCAGTTTTAAAAACACTCCTTTGTTTGCTTGTTTAGCACTTGTTCCTTGCAGAGGATGCACTGATAGTGGTTTGATATTTGTCATATTAAATAGAGGCTTATGTCACTTATTCATAAATTGTTCCTTTAACAGAGTTCCATGATTATAATTGATTGATAAGTTCTGATTGCAGGTGAGTTCAGTGTTATGTGTACGGACTTGCTAGAGGTTTATTCGGACCCCCTTCCCGTCCCCTTATGGTTAAGGAGTAATTTCCGAAATATACTGGTCACGTTTCATTTTAAGTCCCAGTCAATTGGTGGTTCTGGTTGTTCCCCTGACAGCCTTATTAATAAGAATGGCCAATTCTGAATTTCTGACATGGTAACTCGGTCTGGGAAGCTTTCGCTCACAGGGAAGCGAATTGCGAAGCCGGAGCTGAAGTGTTCATATTTCTTAGCGCGTTTTGCACCTCCAGATTTTGTCCGCATCTGTTGATCCCCTCAAAGAAAGAAATTTAAGAGGATTCGGTTCAGCTTTCGCTCCTTCGTTTTCCTTAGAAGAAGGATTCCAAAGCGACCTTGCCGTAGGAGTTCCTTCGTCAGATACTGTGGTCATTTTTAAGTAAGTTCATGCGTCTCTCATAGGAGTGTTAACTTTAAAGATGAAATAAACCACCATAGTTTTACATCATTGTCATAGACATTTAAAGTTCGTCATATTTAAAGATTACAAATATCAGTAACAATTAAATGCTAAGAATAATCTAGCTCGATAATACATATATACAATCAAAATTTGATAAATCAAAGTTCACTCTCCGTTTGGTCTAACCTTCTTTTGAACGAACTCAAACTTATAACTATTCACTACAACCTTTTGTAACGCATTCCAAGAGGCTATAACTCTATTGTAAAAAAAGATAATCCCCCAATCTACGGTATGGACATCTAAAAGGCGAGGGAGGGTCTCATATTTCACCATGTTTAGGGTGAATTTAAAGATCTATTACTATTCTTTATTTAAATGACTTACTTCATACCTCACTACCCTTGTTGGTACTATTTCTCAATCTCATATTAAAAATAGTTACGACCTTATTGATAAACTCAACTCTATTCCTTACTAATAACTTCTCTCTTGTTAGTTTTGATGTTTGTCCTCTTTTTACTAAAGTGTCGGTAAACGATCTCTTTCTCTTCCTTAGTGATAAATTAAGTAGCTTTGATATTTCCTTGCCTGTTAATATTTTCATTAAACTCATCTCAATGTGTACTAAAATTTGTAAGTTTCTTTTAATGTTGAATTTTACCTTCAAAAGTTTGGTTTAGCTATGGGAAATTGCTTACCTCCTGTCCTCTCTAATCTATATATGGAGTTTTTTGAAGTTACTTTACTCCCCCACCATCATCGATTTTCCCCTTGTTTGGTTCCGATATATAGACGATTTTATTTATTTGCGGCTTACTTCTAAGAATGTTATTGGTTTTCTTACTGAACTGAATTCTCTGGTTACCTCTATTAAATTTACCCTTGAACTCAAACAAAATGGCGTCCTCCCCTTCCTAGATGTACTTATTCACAGGACTCAATCTGGATTTAAATTTTCCGTCTATAGTACGAGGGGCGGTCAATAAGTTTTGCGAATCGGTAGGGCAAAACAGAGGAAGGGGGATGGCTGTTTATAAATAACACGGGTGTTAGGACAAGTTATGATAAGCCATGACCTGCAGCCGCACGCTCCTGCCTCGTCTATTTAAGAAGCAGTAGCTGATCGCAGATCGTCAGTCACAATTTTTTTCAACAATGAAGAAGGTTGAGCACCGCGCAGTGATTGAACTTTTGACCAAAGAAGGCAGGGATGCAAAAGAGATCCATGAACACATGGTTGCAGTGTACACTGACACCACCCCTTCCTATGCAACAATTGCTCGCTGGAATAGGGAGTTCCGCCATGGTCGTGAGTCCCTTGAAGATGACCCCGTCCAAGACGCCCGTCAGACGTGACCAACGAGGACAATGTGGCCCGTGTGGAGAGGAGGATCCTCGAAAATCGACGGTTGAAGGTCGAAGAAATCGAGCGAGAACTTGGAATATCACATGGAAGTTTTATCAACATTATCCACGACGATTTGGCCATGAGCAAGGTCTCTGCACGTTGGGTCCCTAGAAACCTCACGCCCCATGATCGACTACAATGTCGTCAAAGTCCACAAGGCCAGAGTTGCACAAGCTGCCCTGCGCGAGTGCGGATTCGAGGAGCTCAACCATCCACCCTCCAGTACAGATCTGGCTCCTAGCAACTACTTTTTATTCCGCCAGCTCGAGGCTGCACTGCGTGGACGCCAGTTTTGGGACGATTAAGATGTACAACTCGCCGTCCAGGAGTGGATTGAACATCAGTCGGGAGATTTCTGGTTGTTGGTAATTTGAAGCCTCAGGGACAAGTGGCGCCAGTGCATGGAAGTCGAGGGTAGTTATATTGAAAAATAATAAAACATTTTTCCTCATATCTCGTTTCATTATATCCGAATTGCAAAACTTATTGACCGCCCCTCGTAAGCCTACCAACGCCGGTTTTATATTCATTTTTGTTCGGGTCATAATGAAAAAGTCAAACGGTTTGTATTTATTTCAATGTTACTCGAAGGGTTGCGTGTCGTCAGCCCGGAATTCTTGGATCTTGAGATTTCCAAGATCTTTGAAATAGGTAACAATCTTTGCTACTCTCAAAAAATATCTTGCAGGGTACCTAGATTTGGCAAAAAAAAAATCGTTCTGCAGAACTGAAAACCCTCCCACATACAATTTTAAGAACTCTATTGTTTTACCGTTTTCTGAGTTCTTTTCATTGCCTTCCCCCCAATTGAAAGTTTAAATGTTTTCGTCATATTCAAATATGAGTCTACCATGTACAAAATGTTGATTCGAAATGATAACGATAGTCAAGGAGGGGTTTATTCTGTCGATTGTGCCGTTTGCCCTAAGCAATACTTTGGGCAAACTGAAAAATCATTAATTGTACGCTTGACCAAACATAAATACAATATTATAAGAGGTGAAAGCAATATTGCTTTCTTTGTTCATTTATCTAAAAATAGTCACCCTATCAATTTGAATTCCGCTAAATTTATTTACAAATCTGATGACTATGTTAAAAAAACTATTGTCGAATGCCCATTCTTTAATCTATCACCTAATTTTAATATATCCCCCGGTCTCTTTAAACTGGCCCCTGTAATTAAGATACTTATTTGTATCGAAATTGTCCATTTTAAATCTTAGCCCTTTGATTTACTAAATTAGTTATGTGTGGAAGAATGAGAGAGAGAGAGGGAATTCCCTCTCCCCCTGAACTCCCTAGTTCGCCGTTGACCGCTCTAAATTCGAACAATGGAAAGACCATTAAGAAGGCATCGCGGCTTCGCGCTATGGAACCTTATCGCGACCCAAGGCAATTAAGGAAGTCTGTTGGCGATGAATCTCTTTTCCCGTCTAGAGAATTTCGGGGAATATATTCGATAGTTCAGAATTCACATGCAAATTTTGTCTAAAGCCGCCGTCCAGAACGTTAGGTGTAACGTCTTCGTTAGTCGAGAGGAAATCGACTATATTCTCGCCCAGAGAAAAATTGAGTGATTGTCGAGGACCCAAGGAAGAGTTACTCGTCACTCAGTGTTGTTCGTGGAAATAGTTAGGCGCGCTTCAACCCTTCTCACCACGTCTTCTGATTTTAAGGATCGGAAAAGTTATCCCTGAAGCACCCTCCATTTGCCTCTTAAGGATAAGAGGCCCTCAACTTCAGTTTCCCAAAGTTAAATACAGCGTCTCGTGAGACGCCCACAAGTTCAAGGTCAAACTTACCTGCCTGGTCCTACTCGCCGCACATCAAGGTAAAAGGGATTTAACAGCCGCTTCGCCACCTTCCTCCCACCTTTACGGCGTCGAACCTCAAGGATCCCCTTTGCTGTAGAACTTCCATAATTGTAAAATCATTACTTAATTAATTAGCCCTCGGTTCAAACTTAATTGATAGTGTTAATCATCTTAGCAGTGAACCGTCAATATTTAAATGAATTGCCATTTAACTTGCCCTATATGTATATGTAATCTTTAGTCCTATTAAAGTAAATTTTTGTAACCGTGTTGAATATTCCTTGGCCTAGCAACTGTGTATTTAAAGCACTCTTAGAACTATCCCTACGTGGAGCCTTAATTTTGGTCGGCCAGTAGGCCAGTGTGCGTATAACCGCGCACACCTGGTCATATCACGACATAAAACTGGCGTCAGGTTTTTAGGTTTGTAAAAGATTCCACCCTACCTGATCTTTTGCTATTTCCTTCAAGATCATTATTTCCACTCTATACAGTCGCAAGTCTCAAGAATATTCAAGCAAAATTAATATGACAATTCCTTTAGTTAATAGGCAATTATATTTTTTTTAGAGCGTATTTACGTAGGTCGAGATACAACTAATTAAACGCCAAGAATAGCCGCAAAATTATGGTTTTGCTGTAGTCAAATTAACAGAAGACTCAGTCCTGAGTCAGGTTCCTTCGTAAGTTATTTTCTTTTTCTGGTGTGCATAATTAATCGGAACCTTTAGTAAGCTTTTTTGTGGTCAATTGTTAATTACAAGTAGGTCAGATTTGTTAGAAAGAGCCTCACTTGTTCTGGTAATCTTTCTCGTGTGCCGAAAAACGAACGCAGTATATTCAGGATGTCTTCGTTCAATCGTTTTCATAAGCAGGGACAGATCCTAGGACTATCAGGAAAGGATTTAATCACTTATGTTCAAGAGGGATAACGAAACAAACCGGCAGAAAGGAAAGCACAGAGAGAAGTAAAAAGCAGAAAAAAATGAAAGAACAAGCACATATAGAAGCAGAAGAAAGGAAAGAAAAGGCCCAGAGAGAAACAGAAGAAGCACAGAGAGAAGCAGAAGAGAGCGAACAAATACGACAGCACGGAAGAGAATTAAGCCGTGATCATGTCGAAATTACGTATGTGGGATCACGTAACCATCAGCCGCAACCACCCTCGTTATAACTCCCTGGGTATAAAGACAGAGAAGATTTTTGTTCTTATATGACCTACTTTGAAAATCATTTTCAAGTCAAAAATTAGGATTTATAATCAGATTGAGTTGCCCGTCTACTCCCCCTCTTAAACACTCGTATGTGTGAAATATTCATTTCTCTCCCCTCGGAAGCAAGCTTGGATTATTCAACCCTAAAAGCAGAGCTCCTCTCTTCTATTAATATGAATCCGGAGTTCTATCGGGTTAGATTCCGCTCGGCTAGGATACAGCCGGGACAAACGTTTAAGCAATTTGGGTTCGCCCTTCGCCCTTCGCCGCAATTTACAGTTTTGGCTGGACTCCTCACATATGAGTAACGACTATTAGTCATTAGTCGAGTTTATTTTAAGGGATGAACTCATGGCTACCCTTCTCCGAGAATTGAAGGCCTTCGTAACAGATAGAAGAGCTTCTTCGTTTAAAGAGTGTGTAGAGGAAGCCGAGCTTCACGATTCCAGTCACGACCTATATCCCAAGGAGATCAGGAAGAGTTATCTCCCGAGCCCCAAATATAAGTTTGGGCCTAATATGTTCCATGCTAAGAATAATGGTAGATTGGTTAAGATTCTGGTGCCCCATAAGCCCAAGCCTCATCCTCAGCGTGAACAAAAAGACGTAAATCCTCCAACATTCCCTTCTGCGATGTCTCACGATCCGCGTAAACCCATCGTATCCTTTACGTGTGGCACCCCTGGTCACCTTAGTTATAACTGTGGCCAGAACTCGCAGCTAAGGACCACCCCTAATCAACAGGTCCACCAGGTAACCGCTTCTCTTCCCCTTAACTCTTCTGCCTTGTCATCGCAGTCGCCATCTGCTCACTCTCACTCGCAACAACAGGTAAATTTCCTTTTTAATAAGAGCTCCCCGGGTGGGTTCAAGTTTTAGCACGGCACGATAAATGGGTGCCAAGTGTCAACTCTTATAAGAGACACGGGTTGCACATGCATAGTAGTCTCGGACAAGCTGCTTCCCCCCAGCATAAGAAATTTGCGATCGTTCACGACTTTGTAGGTCGTGCCACTAAGTTCCCTGTGGTAAAGTGCTACATACAGTGTCAGTATTTCATAGGATGGGCCGATATAGTCGCCGCCCCGATAAAGTTTTGCTCTGTTCTTATCGGACAGAGCGCGCAGCTCTTCCCAAATCTCATCGCGCAAACAGTGATCCCCAGTGACAAGCTGGGAAAGATACCGTTTCCCCACTACCATTAACGTCCTCGTCAACCCCGTGCGTCGAGTTATCCAGCATGATCAGTTTGCTGAAGCTCAAAAGAATGGTCCTTTTTGGTAACCCTTGTGGAAGAAGGCCAGAAAAAAGGAGCCCGAAACCGTTCGAGGAAATAGAAGAATTGACTACTTAGAAAAAGATTCACTGCTACATTGATCTTTTGTAGGACCAGATAACGCCCCAGTCACTACCATGTGTGTACCCAGGATGCATGTACGTCAAGTTCTGCAGATGGTTCACGACGAATTAATGGCTGGGTACTTCAGTCTTAATAAGACGGCCCAGCGCGTTTTCAAATATTTCTTCTGGCCAGGCGCTGCCAAAGAAATATCTAACTTTTGCAAGTCCTGCGACATCTGCCAAAAGTTCACCGCCAAAGGTCGTGTTACTTCCACTCCCCTTCAGAAGACCTCAATCCTGTCTGAACCCTTCTTCAGGGTCGCGATCGATTTGATATGCCCTCTCCGTCCCCCGTCTAGTGAGGGACATTCCTATATTTTGACCCTTGTAGATTGTGTTACTCGTTTCCCGGATGCTGTCCCCTTGAAGAACATTGATAGTATTTCGTGTGCAGAGGCGTTGATTTCTATTTTTTCCCGAGTAGGAATCCCGAAGGAAATCCTATCTGACAGAGGCAGTTAATTCACTTCAGAATTGATGGAGTATGTAGGAAAACCTCTGCTGGTTAAACCCCTTTTCTCAACCCCATATCACCCCGCCTCAAATGGGATGTGCAAGAAATTAAATGGTACTCTCAAATCAGTTCTCAAGAAATTGTGCCACTCCCAACCGCGAGAATGGCACCGCTACCTCCCCTTGGCTTTATTTGCATGTCAGGAAATCCCCCACTAAACGCTCGGATTTGCCCTGTTCGAGCTATTGTGCAGACGAAACGTCCGAGAGCCGATGAGCATCCTAAAAGAACTATGGTCAAACCCCAAGCTTGATGAGGAGGTTAAGTTCTCCTACGCTTATGTGTTCGATTTGCGTACTCGCGTAGAAAATTGTGCAGACCTCGCCTTCAAGAATTATGAAGTGAATTTGGGAAAATAAGGAACGTATTTTGCAATCAAATCCAAAGCACGGAAATTCGAAGTTGGCGACGATGTACTATTTCTGTTGTCCTCTGAGTCTAATAAGCTCCTATCTGAGTGTAAAAGACCTTTTTCAGTAGTATAACCACGAGGCCCGGTCGACTACTTAATTCAGGCCCCCTCAGGTAATAAAGTGTACCACGTCAACCTGTTAAAAGGTACCACCGAAGCCCGTGCATTAATAATGTGGCCGTTTAGACGAAGAACCTGTCTTAGAGGCAACTTACCCGGTCGAGCCGCTCTTCTTAGTTTAAACGGTCTGCGTGGAAGCAGACGACGAATACCCTTTGCCGTCTCTCCCTCTCCCCCAATCGGACTCAGCACCTGAGCTCGATTGTAACCTCCGTCTCGGTCCAATCGAGAAAGTTTAATTGGCGAGCCTCCTAAGTGAATTCTCGGATGTAGTCTCCGAAACCCCAGGTTGTTCAACCCAATTCACTCATAAGATTGTTTTAAAAACGCAAGAAACAGTAAGAACTAAGCCTTACCCTATTCCCGTTCATTTACGCACCACGTTAAACGCCGAAGTAGAAAATTTGCTCAGGTTGGGGATCATCAAGCCTTCCTCATCTGACTTTTGTGCCCCGATTGTGATGGTCAGAAAGGCCGATCAATCATTTAGGATGTGCGTCGATTTTCGCAAATTAAATTCAGTCACCTAGTTCAACGCCGAACCTATACCTTTGATTTATCAAAACCTACATCTTTTCGAAGATGCAAAATTCATCTCCGAACTTGAACTCTGTAATGTCTACCATCAGATTCCGCTCTCCGAATCTTCTAAGTGCTTTACAATTTACCCGTATTACATTTGGTTTGGTAACTGCGTGTGGTAACTTCAACCAAATTATGTGCCGAATTGTAGACGGACTAGTCAGTGTAACCTTTTACTTTTATAACGTGTACGTTGCTATCCGTACATGGGACCAGTACGTACAGTCCCTTCGCGCTTTGTTAATCCGTTTTCGCGCACACGGACTCGCGATAGGACCGTCGAAGTGTGATTTCGCATATGATACGATTAAATATCTTGGTTTTAAAATCGAAAAGAACTAGATTGTCCCCCAAGAAGACAAAGTTAAAGCCATAGCTGAAATGTCGCTTCCCTGGATAAAGAAGCAGCTGCGGTCATTTCTCGGTTCTGCTTCATTTTACAGGCACTTCGTTTTTAATTTCGCTACTATAGCGTCACCCCTTAATGATAGGTTAAAGAAAATGGGACCCGATCCTGCCAGTTGAACTTCCCCCGCGGTGCCTAGCTTTAACCAGTTGAATGAGAAGCTGATCTCTGCTCCTACTTTTGAGATTCCCGAATCCGAACAAAAAGTTGGGGATTTGTACTGATGCCTCTCGTGATGGTATAGGTCGTGCCCTCATGCAGTATGAAAACGATAGAAATGGATATTCCATTGCGTATGCGAGCAGGAAGCTAGCTTCCCATAAGAAGGCTTACGCCACGATTGAACTCGAGAAATTAGCTATAGTATGGTCATTTCAACATTTTAGAATGTACGTTATATGAACCCAATTCGTAATTGAGAGTGACCATAAGTCATTGTTGTACCTTCGTAATTTCAAGGATCAAAATGGACGACTAATGCGATGGAGTCTTTTGCTCATGGAATATCAATTCCGTATTGTCTATATTAAGGGTACTCAAAATTGTTTAGCGGATAGTTTAAGCAGAAATCCTCTAGAATACCCTATTCCCATAAATTAAAGATACTCTTAGCGTATCTCCTTGAAAATATGTTTGCTGATTTGTTATATATATATATATATATATATATATATATATATATATATATATATATATATATATATATATATATATATATATATATATATTTATATAGGTTAATTGTTTGAAGTGTTTTATAATTATTCTCTGTTTGTAGTGTGTATTTAGTAATGGTTCATTTTCTTTTTTTTATTTAGATACTTAATGTTTGGTGCGGCTTAATTTATTTCTGTTTTTTTTCTTATTGTACCTGTGCGTATAGTCTGAAATAATTATTATTATTTGCTAGCCCCACTCATGTCCGAATTTGGTTTGTATCGCGTTTCAATAATTTAATTTTTATAGCATCTTCCCCTTGAATAAAAATTAGTTCAAGACATTTTTTTCGCACCCAACTTGTGGGAAAAAAAAAATTGCATCCTGAAAAGGGATGAGTGTGGAAGAATAAGGAGAGAGAAAAGGAATTCTTTTTTTCTCTTCCAACCTTCTTCGTTACTTCAGTTCTCCGTCCCTTACCCCCTCCCCTCATCCTACTGACTTCCCCAGTTCGCCGTTGACCGTCTGCCCCAAGCAATTTGCGCGAGGGCGAAACGCCATTGTCGCAGACGAATTTAGTCGGCCTTACGTCCCGTTCGCTGCATTGCATTTATCTGCCCTATATACTACGAAAATTAGAATAATGGAAAGACCATTAAAGGGGCATCGGACGTCCCGCTATGGGATTTTATCCCGACCCAAGGCAATAAATGAAGTCTGTTGGCGATGAATCTTTTTCCCCGTCTAGATCATTGCGGAGTATATATTCGATACTTCGGAGTTCACAGGCAGATTGTGTCTGAAGCCGCCGTCCAGTACGTTATCCATTAACGTCTTCGTTAGTCAAGAGCGAATCGACTACATTCTCGTCCAGAGAAGAATTGACTGGTTTTCGAAGAGTTAAGGAAGAGCTAGTCGTCACTGAGTGTTGTTCGTAGAGATAGTTTTAGGCGCGCTTCAACCTTCTTAAGGATAAGAGGTCCAATCTTCAATTTCCCGAAGTTGGATTGAGCGTCTCGTGGGACGCCCACAAGTTCAAGGTCGCACTTACTTGCCTAGTCCTACTCGCCGCACATCAAGGTAAAAGGGATTTAACCCCCGCTTCGTCCCGCTCCACCCACCTTTACGGCGTCGAACCTCAAGGATCCCCTTTGCTCTAGAACTTGCATAATTGTAAAACCATTACTTATTTACTTATCCCTCGATTCAAACTTAATTGATAGTGTTAATCATCTTATTTTTGTAGCCGTGTTTGAATATTCCTTGGCCTAGCAACTGTGTATGCAAAGCACTCTTAGAACCATCCCCAGGTGGAGCCTTAATTTCTGTCGGCCAGTAAGCCTGTGTCCCTATAATGGCGTATAACGGTCATACTACGACATTATTATTATGTTGTTTATCTCAATATATATATAATTGCATGTGTATTTACTCATAGCTTTGTGAACTAAATGTCTAGATTATTTTCTCACAGTTGGAACTTCCGGAAGCAAACCTTATCTATATGTCTTTACCCTTCGTATCCGGTATCTAATCCCGTCCTTGATAATATTTCTCTATTCTGTGTCCTTTTCTTGTACATGGGTGGGGCATCACTCTGTTGTATATTTTATATATATATATATATATATATATATATATATATATATATATATATATGCAAATTAATTGTAGATGGAATAAAAAAAGATAGTTAGAAGAAGAGAAAGTTGCCAAGGAAAATTAATTCAAGGCAAAATACACAATGGTCTTCAACAAAATTTGCATTCAAGAAATAATTCTACCCAACTACACTAATATATATATATATATATATATATATATATATATATATATATATATATATATGCTTTCGTCTGGTTATAAAACTAACAGGAAACTCAGCAAACATATATTTAACAGAAGAAATACACATTAGAAAGATTATCTTTGTATTTTAAAACAAATACTAATAAACAAAATCTATCAGGTTTCAAAAATATTCAATCTATATAAAATGAGTCATTTAATCTTAGTGGCATATTGGATTTCAATAACAGCACGAAGACGATTCTTATAGGTGGATATTAGCTTTTCGCAATCATTTCTTGTTATTTTGTTTCTTTCTTCTACGCAAATTTCAGTCTAAGAGGCAAGCTTCTGTTGGTTTCTCAGCCTTCAGTATTCACGACAAACGATCAATAGGATTGTAGTCTGGCGATTGGCTTAGATATAGAAGAAAATTTATTTTTCTCTTCTTAAACCATTCTTGAGTTAATTTCGCCGTGTGTTTAGGTTCGTTGTCCTTCTGAAATATCCAATGATGGCGGCCGAAAAAATTTTTTTCACTTGGGAGCAGGATGTGCTCCAGTATCTTTCGATACGTCACACCATCCATTTTTCCATCAATATTGTAGAGTGCACCTTTGCCGGTGTGTCGTGTGCAGTTAAGCAGCCTCAAGCTATTACACTACCTCTTCCGTGATTCAAGATTGAGATGTGTGCTTTGGATCGTTTATAGTTTATTCTGGCCTTCAGATGTGATGAGCAGTATTTGGACCGAAAAGTTCTATTTCTTTAGCATATGAAGCATATAACGTCGAGACTGGTCATTAATTTGCAAGTTGGAAATGATTCCTTCCTGCGATGCATTTGAATTATAGAACCTAAAGTTGCATACTGTAAGTCACTTCAACTCGCTCAGAAATAGGCCTATAGGATAATCCATCTGAATAAAGTTTAATTATTTGCTGTCGAACAGCTTGAGGAACTTCGTTGACCTTCGATATTGCTCAAAACAATCAGACTTCTTCTATTGACCCTTAACGAATGGCGGTTTACATGTTTCGTTTCCCAAAAATTCTTGATTCTTTAGTTTTCCGCTTTTCATCGAATTTATAAGATTTTCTTTTCTTTAATAACAATATTCTCGCATGTTATTCGAGTGGTTGAATACTTTTGTCACCTCCTAAATTTTGTTTATTAGTATTTGTTTTTATATACAAGGAAAATCTTTCTTCTGTGTATTTCTTCTGTTAAATATGTGTGTGTTTACTCAGTTTCCTGTTAGTTTATACCCTGAAGAAAACACGACTTATTTAAAAAATATGGAAAGTTCAAATGTGCAAATACTTGTGTCACCTCACAAGTATATAATATATATATATATATATATATATATATATATATATATATATATATATATATATATATATATATATAAATGCAAAAACATACAACAGGAAAATGAAAGGCGGATTCTAAGTACTTTCGAACTTGTTCAGTTCATTATCAAGGAATCCTTGATAATGAACTAAACAAGTTCGGAAGTACTTGGAATCCGCCTTTCATTTTACTGTGGGATTTTTTTCATTTATTGCTCTACTCTCGCGCTACTTTGAGAGTTTTTCATATTCATATATATACATACATAAACATTATTTGACCCTCTCCTTATATCTGTAAACAGCTTTTGTTACCCTTCCCCTCAATGACCTCCTATATGGTAATGAGGGCCGATAATAATTCCCAGGTCCAAGATTCTGATCAGCGTGGACTGGCAGGTCGAATTTCCCCACAAAATGGACTTCAGGTCCAAGTGCCCGATTGAGGACAAAGGCCTGCCGTGTGTGGATATCGTCACTTGCCTCTCCTACAGTTTTCTAGAGCGGGGGAAAAGGGGAAATATTCATCCTAGAGGTGGGTCAAGTCGCCATTCTTGACTATTTATACCTTCTCTCTCAGCTATAAGTGGGACCTGATTTGGAATTTTAGCATACCTCCCCCATTCTCTAACTCTCTAGTAGTATCCTCTTTTAACTTATCGGGAAGTTTTTTAATACGTTCATAATATGGTGAATTATGATAAGTGAAAAAATAGTGGAAGATAGCCAAAGGACGATACTACTTTATGGAAGGGGCTGGGACACAGAAGAGTACGTAACTCTCCTTCACCTGAGCATGGTTCGTAGAGAGGGTAAGCACCTACGTGCCAGTTTGACAGGGGTGTGAAGTGATCGCGTGCCCAAGTTGGGGTATGGGCTCCCAACGCCCACCTATTACGTTTGAGCTAACCTCTCATTTACGTGTTTCTGTCCTTGGCTTAAATTAGAGATTCTACTCGAGTTATTCAATAGTAATATCATGCTAAATATTAGTATTTATTAATAAATCTTATGAAACCTATAATATAATATATCATAGGTTTCATAAAATATAATAATGCATTCTATGATAATGCATTATTATATTTTATGTTAGGTTAGGTTAATGCAATTAAATTTTAGGTACAGCTCATAATTTCGATTCAATTTTCAGAAATTTTGCTGAGTCACTCCCTTGACGTGAATTCCACTCCAAGACGACTTTTTTTCGATGATTATCGACCTACACGGTCGACAAATATCTCAGTGGAATATCAAAACCCCACTTGTGTCTACGAGAAAGTGTACACCAACGTAAGTGGAAAATACTTAGCATTAGCTCGTAAGTCTAACTAACGAGGGCATTTATCCAGTGGATAAAGAGGACAAACAAAGCAAATGGGTAAGAAGAGCCGAGCGACCTTAACCCGTCACCCTGAATACTCGGGCCTGGAAATGATGGGTTCCAATCTTCCACGAACAAGTTCGTGTAAAGAAAGGACGGGTTCAGAATTACGAACCACCGATAAGTGATTTATAACATATGAGCCAAGTAATAGTGTAATCCCACGAATAGGGAAAGAATAAAAGTGGAACAAACAGAGAACTTAAATAATGAGGAAGAATAGGGACTCAAAACGTACATGTGTTCAACTAGTCACAATAATTGGGCAGTTTGGAGCAATTCCTAAACGGTCTTTCAATAAAGTCGCTCAATTTTTAAACGTAAATAAAAAAAGTTATGTGTAATAGATGTACTCAATTTATTTTAAATTTGAAAGGAAATTTTATGGCATTAAGTGTGAAATATGACGTCGTTCAAATGTCCGTTGCGGCTTTGCTTGCTGGAACGTATTCGGGAGGCCCAATTTTCGATGACTTTGTCGCATAAATCTGGCTGAATTTGCTGGATGGTGTTCGTTATGTTGACTTTGAGAACAGCAACTGTTTGCGGATTATTTGCATAGACCTGGGATTTAAGGTAGCTCCCCCAAAAGTAATCTAATGGCGTTAAATCGCATGATTTCGGTGGCTAGTTGACGTGGCCACCGCGCGAGATGACCCTGCCCTGAAATCGCTGGTGCAAAATGTCTATCGTGTTGCGCGCAGTGTTTTACGTTGCGCTGTTCTGTTGGAACCACATGTCGTCAGTATCCATATAATCTAGTTTAGGCCACAAAAAGTTGCTTATCATTGATATGTAGGTTTCGCCGTTGACGGTTATAGCAATCCAATCTTCGTTCTCAAAAAAATAAGGACCGATAATTCCGTTAGACGAAAATCCGCACTAAACACTAACTTTGTTGGGATGCAATTGGTGCTGGTGTATCTCATGTGGATTGTTTTCGCCTAAATCTGACAATTTTGCTTGTTCACAAATCCATTCATCCAAAGATGCGCCTCGTCGCTGAAGAGGATAGAAATCACGTAATGCGCGGAACGTTTTTCGAACGGAGCACTGATTTTGATAATAGCATTTGATGATCTTCACACGCTGTTCAACGCTATAACCTTCCATCGTGACTTGCCAAGTACTACTGAACAGTTCACAATGAGGTTGCCAGATATCGCTTTAAAAACATGGCCACTATTGCCTGATAAAGCTCGAGCGTCCTTGTTGAAAGACCATTTATATGGAATTTACTCTTTATCGGACCACATAAAAAAATTTACGTGATCCACTTGATATTTTTATTCTGCTAACATAAAAAGTGGCTCTGAAACAACATATTTGGGTCACATATGAGATTTTCCATAAGCGATATTTTAACCTCGAATTTGGCCAAAAACGATATTTCCCATCGAATATTTTTTGTCGTCATTCAAGCAACACGTGTCATTTCCCATGAGCCACTTTCTATTATTTAGTATGTTTAATATGAGATTTTCCACAACCTATTTCTTGTTTTTATTTGAGATAGGCAAGACACAATATCCCATAGCCAATTTTTACCTCTATTCGGGCTACATAAGACAAGTCCCATAAGCCATCATTAGGCGGCCGCATATATGTCATCTTCTTTCAAGGATTCTCCATCTTCATTCTGGCTACATAATCCATGAGGCATCATCGGCATTTATTCGGACTACCTAAAACATTTCCAATCAAGCATTTTCTATTTTTATACCAGACAGATACGGCACTTTTCATAATTATTATATGTGCTATATTATATGAGCTACATTATAAATATCCCATAAAAAAATTGTTCATGTTTATTCGTGCTGCATAAGAGATTATTCATAAGCTATTTCTCTCTTTATGCGGACTGTTGAGGAATAGGCCCAAGGGTGGCTGGAGTTTTCCCCGACTCTTATATATATATATATATATATATATATATATATACATATATCCTATTATCCCGAATGCGGAGGAGTCATCGTACTACTCCTTATACTTCGTTCGGCCCGTGCCCTGAATGGGTTTATTGACTCAGAGTGCTTAGAGGTTAGCTACGGAGGGATTAGAATAAACTTTGCCAGCAAGCAACCCAAAGGAAGTTAGATACACAACAATAGGAAAATAAAGTTTTAATGAACACTAAACAAGAAAATATATATATATATATATATATATATATATATATATATATATATATATATATATAAACAAATAATGTGCTTTGAGAGATAATCAATAAGTGAATCTCGGATATCTCACTTGGCTTGTAAATAACTATTCACTATTTAAATCCCTATAACAAGGAGTAACAAGGAAAGGAAGTACCCTAGGAGACCTTACGGTCCATTCAAAGAGGGTACCTTTGGACTAGCAATCGAGCGGGCACATTACTGCTCAATTGTTATGCGTCCCTAAACGGCCACTTTTCAAGACTTTGTATAGTCTTGACTTGAACTGGTCAACAGATTCACTGTTGAGAACTCCCACTGGAAGTGCGTTCCACTTACCGCAGATACTGTAAGTGAAAAAATTTCCACACAGATTGCGGTTGTAACGCTTCAGTTCAAGTTTGAAGCCGTGATTGCGCGTTCTGTTCTCACTCAGTGTGAAAATATCCCGGTAGTCAACAGAATTTTAAAAACTTCGATGAGCTGACCACGCAGTCTACGGGTTTCCAGCGAGAACAGATTTAATTCCCTTAGTCTATCATCATAACTTTTATGTCGGATAGAGGGGATCAGCTTGGTTTCCCTGGCTTGTACGCGTTCCAACCTTGCGATATCCTTTCGAAACGAAGGACTTCAAAATTGTACGGCATACTCCAGGTGCGGCCGAACGAGGGAGTTGTACAGACAAAGTACTATCTTCTTGTTACGGGATCCAAACTGGCGCTTTATGTAGCCTAACATCCTATACACTTGTAAGGTTGGCAAGCTTCGCGGTGAAGTTGGGAAATGTGAAAGGGAAGGGTTACCTTGGAACATGATGTTCGGGTGGCGCTTGTGAGTAAAGGTGGTGAGATAAGGGGTGGAGACGATGAGGTAGGTTCTCCAGGGACCGACCTGAACCCACAATTCCGTCACGATTCTGCTGGAAGAAGGCGGTGAGGGGAGCTTCTTGTTAAAGAAGGCCCCACGCTCGTGAACCCTGAGGAATTTTGGGTGCCTCTGTGAGGGAAGGGGGGGGGGTAAGTGACCTATCGACGTGTAGGGTCACGGAGAAAATCAGGGATGTAGATTTCTCGCTTAGAGAACCAGAGTGAGGCTGTTTGTAGCTTCGGCTCTGACACGTGAGTATGAGTTGGGTCCGCACTGACTTGCAGACCAACGGGGTTTTGTGAGGGAGGGGTTTAAAGAGCTCATATGGCGACTGCCTACTTGGGCATTAGTCGCTGCATTAAAAAACCGGCCTAGTACTAGGCTACTTTAAAATCCAATTCAAAAGGATAAAAAACAACCCTCCCTCAAAAAAAATGGGAAAAGGAAGCGAGCAGTAAACAAGCTCCTGCGTCGGGGGAAGGTACCCCCGGCGCCGGAGCGTGCGACCTATAAGGCAAAAAAAAACAAAGGCAAAAAAAGAAACAAAACAAAACAAAAAACCTGGTTAAATAATAGGTAGAAGGCCAGCCTCCCCCCAAAAAGTCAACAAGTCCACCTGTCAATGTGCACGCACTCGTCCCGAGTACAAGGGACAGGCGGTAGCGACCCCGCCCATTTCGGTACCGAGACAGGTAACGTGCGCGAAGATCACCCAGCCTGGAACATTCAACAATAATGTGCCGAACAGTCTGGGGGACGACGCAGTTGCACAATATGGCGCAGGCGAGCGCTCAATCAAATAGCGATGCGTCACACGAGTATGTCCGATTCGGAGACGACAGAAAGCGACCTGAAGCCGTCGCGGCATTGGGGGATAGGTCCATGGGAACAGTTGCCGCGATATAGCACGCAACTTTAAGTTCCCTTCTACCGTCTCCCATCTTCTTTGCCAAGCAGTCTAAACAGCTGCCCGTATTCCTGCCAGGTAGTCGGTGTGAGGAAGAGCGAAACGCTGGTCCGGTCGCAGATTCCTCGCAGACTCTTTGGCGTCTTCATCAGCGCGCTCATTCCCCGCAATTCCTACATGTCCAGGAATCCAGCAGAAGATAATCTCGAGATCCGCCTGGCTCGCCAAAACCGTGGCGTCACGTATATCGCGAACCAGGGGATGCGGAGATTCCAATGCCCAGAGGGCACTCAGGGCCCTATGTAATTCGCTATAGATCAAATCCGGTCTCCGAACCGGTCACGTCGCGTAATCTCCCGTACCGAGTGGTCTATTGCCACAGGCTTAGCCGTGAAGACAGACGCAGCGCCTGGCAGAGCCCCGCTAAGTTCAAACAGAGGAGATACGGCGTGGAAGCCGACCCTCTCTTGGGACTTGGAGCCATCCGTATACACTGGCACGGTTCCAGCGTGACACAAGGTGTGCTCCAAAAAGTTCAAACGCAATACTCCCAGCGGAATCGACGATCTCCCAAAAATTTAGATATAAACATTAGGAGGTGTCCCCTCGCCCCCATCGTGTGGAGAGTCTCCATGATACCGTAACGCCATGCGGTATCATAGGCCTTCTCCAGATCGAAAAACACCGTGGCGTAGTGCTGTCTACGAAGGAAGGCCTCGCAGACGGTATTTTCCAGTCGGAGCAGAGCATCTGACGTGGAGTGGAACTTGCGGAAGCCGCACTGTGCAGAAGATAGATGGCCTCCGCTGTCCAGGAAAAAGGCTAATAAAACATTTACCAATTTCTCTAACAACTTGCACACGCAAGAGGTTAGAGAGATTGGGCGGAAACCGGCCGAAGTAGAGTGATCTCTCCCCGGTTGGCGAAAGTCGAGCACAGTAGTGATTCGCCAGGAATCTGGGAGAAGACCCTCCACCCAGATCCTGTTGAACAAATCTAACAGAAAGGCAATGGCTCGCTCACCCAAGTGTCGAAGCATGACGTACGGGACATCGTTCGGACCATGGGTGGTGTCCGCGCACGAAGCAAGAGTGGAGCGCAACTCACTTAAAGTAAACTGGTCGTTGAACGGTTCTCCGCCTCTGTAGGTAAAGTCCAGCCGGCGGCTTTCCGCGACATCACGACGTGCATTGAATGCTGGCGGAGCAGCATCCCGGCTAGAAAATGCGGAGAAAGCGGTCGCGAAGGATTCCGCCACGGACGCGGGGTCCGAGATTGCGGTCCCATTCTCCTGGAGAACGGGAGAGGGGTCCTGCGAGAATTTGCCCTGAATCCTTTTGACTCGTTTCCACACCTCTGCTAGAGGGATCTTCCCGTTAAGTGAAGACGCGTATGCCCATCAAGAAGAGCGGCGCGCGTGTTTCGAAATATACCGCAACCTAGCCCTAGCCCGGCGAAGTACCCGACACTGAAATCGTTCGGGTGGCACTTATAGCGCATGTAGGCATAACGCCTATGTTTGAGGGCCGTCTCACACTCGGCCGCCCTCTATGGGAGTGGTCCGCGTGCAAAACGGCCAGACGTTCTGGGAATAGTAATTAGGCCCGCGGCGATGCGGTTGCCGGAGAAGAACTCAACGGCCTCATCTACCGACCTAAACTCCTCGACTGAGATAGAGAATTCAGTCATTTCCTGAAATGCAGGCCACCGCGCCCGCGCCAAGAACTACCGAGGTGGGCTCTCAGGCGGCAGTTGCCCTGAAAATGGTATTTAAATGGGAAAGTGATCACTACCATGGAGGTTGTCGACCACTTCCCAATCAAAATCAGGCTGTGCATCCGAAGAGCACAAAGATAGGTCAAGGCAAGAAAATAAAGCGGTTCTCGGGCAGTGAGCAGACCAACGGGGTAAGAAGCCTCCTTAACTTGGATCGATCTCCCCTCTGAAGACTTGGTGCTTCGACGATTTACCACTACACCGAGATAGATGTCAATTCCTGCCCCGCCCGACGCTATGCAAGCTCTACTCACGAAGGTTAAAAGAATTCATCTTTTATGCTCGAAACTCGGAAGAAGTTTACATGGCTCCGGAAGTAGATTTGAAATCAAGCTTCTCCATTTCGTCCTTTGTAAACTTCTGGGAACCACTGGAAGCCAAGATGGGCTCCCATCTATCGATAACCAGTCGAGGAAGGAACTCGGTAGTTAGCTGAAATGGCCGGCGGTTTCTTCCGGCGGGAGACCATCAGATATCGGGCCGGAAGGGAAAGGTTTGATAACCGGCTCGCCCGGAAGGGAGGTGGGGGAAACGTGGGTGCATTATACTATTCTGCTATACGGACCACATATATCAATCCTATCAGGCATTTTGATGTTTACTTGGGCCAAATAAGGAGTTTTTAACCTTCCATTTTATATCATTATTCCGGCAACATGAGACATTTTCGATGTTATTTTCTGTATCTATTCAGGCCACATGAAACATTTACGCAAGATATTTTGTGTTGATTTGAGCTTCAATGGGATTTGTTCACGTTATTTTTTATATTTATTCGAGCAACTTAATATATTTCTTATCCAGGCAATTATTTTTGCATAGGCTACAAAAGACATTTCACCATGGCCATTTTTCCTGTTTTTTCGGGCTACCTAAATAATTTTCTATCTTCATTCTAGCCTCATAATACATTTCTGTAAGCCATTTTTTACTTCTATTTGCTCTCTTCCTACAGTTCAGAAAATGTTTCATTTACACATCCTATTTTAGTAAAAATAAAAATGAAATATAGTAATTTTATTTGCAATAAATAACAACTATAGTAATTTTGGTTCAATTTAATAGAAAATGCTGGGTGGATCAAATAAAAGCAGGACCGAGATATAAATTTAAATATTTATCTTCAGTATCAAGTCAACCATCATCAAATTTTGCTGCCTCTTTTGTCAATCAATTCTCATATTTCCATTAAAATCTTATAAAATGCGTAACAAAAGTTCAGACATACATAGAAACCAGAAAACACACCCTAATCATATTTCCTACTCGGGACAACATGATTATCCACCTGAATCGCCAGATTGCAATCCCATGGACAATACATTTTGAACTGTCTGAAAGAGATGGTTTATAAAGGGAGAGTGAAAGAGTTTATTGAAAACGAATTAAACGAAAGAATCGTCGAGTGATGTGAAAAATAACACTAACAAAAATTTTAAAAAGCCTGAATGGTAGAGAGAAAAGGGTTACGATTTGTTTGCGAACCAAAGGGCAGACATATCGATCATGTTTTGTAGGTACTGAATAAATATTAAAAAATAATCACGCGTTTTTTTCAGATGATTTAGGACAATTTTGCACTGCTAAATCCGAGTAAAAACATCTGTTTCTTCCGATCATATCAGGTTTTTGTGCTAGGTTGATTTATTGAAAAACTGATCTTATAACTAAATCGATTACATTTTTATGACATTTTCGCTTGATTTTTGCTAATATTTCTCATCCAAAATAGGTTTTTAAGATGAAAAGCATCGTTTTCTAACACAATCTATTAATTAAATGTTACAAAAATTGATTAGTGTACATTTAATAGTAGATCTTGATAAAAGTAAATGCATCTAAACTGGATATTAGGTCATCATTGTTCAGAATTCAGGGCGTGAACCTGCGCTTCTTCGATCTCCTAAAATGGTCAGAGGTAGGGATGTCTCCCTTCAGAGTCCAACAGTAATCAGTCATCATGATTGCATCCCAGCGTCCCTGATACCTAGTGTCCATCTCTTTTATATTCTGATGGAAAGTGATGCGAGCACTGGCAGAGATGTTTTTTTTTTCTTCTATCTGGATGCCAACAGTAGAACAGACGACATTGGCAATCGGAGATCGCGAAGTAGATCACTTACTCCTTTTTGGTCAAAAGGATGTGGAGCAGTATCGTTAAAAAAAACTTTTTAATTTTTTTCAACACTGGATGAATCTTCGCCATTTAAAGAAATAAGAAAGATTTTGCATCATATAAATATACAATACCCGTACATGTAAAAGAATGCGTAAAATACATGCTGTGGTGATAAATCAAAAGTTGACCTGAGTGACAAACCCAATGTAATTTTTGTATTTAACACATCAAAATTGTCCTATATCAGGTAAAAAACTTCTATAATATCCAAATTTCATATTCATACGTCTAATAGTGATGTCACAATTATGGTTTAAAAATAGAAATTGTCACTTCGAGTTATCCATAGTAGTCTAGTGTAGTTTGAATGAGCTCTATACCCTCCATCGGTGGAAAAGTTCAACCGTATCAGACAATAAAGTTGGTGTCGGCCAGTGTAATAATTCCAATGTAACTCCATAGCAATTATAACTATTTAGTGCAACGGTATAAGAACCACAGCGTTATTACGATTTAAATGATCGAGTTGACTTTCTTGGAAAACTTATGTAGTTTTATTTAAGTTGCCTAGATTGACCACGTTGGCTTACATTTGCAATGTTTGATTTCCTTCAGAGAGAAATAGGATGAATGGAACTCAATATGAGCAAGGTTGAACTCGCTAAGGAAAGTAGTTCCATTGTCTAAACAAAGAGTATTGAACTGTGGGCAATTTGTGGGGGCCTTTATCAATTTATAAACAAAATCCTGAATATTTTTCTTCCATTTGGGGGACATTTTTCCTTTTTGATGATTAAATAATACGTTAAAGAGTAGTTTAATATTCACAAAATAGTGCCATACACGTATTTTTGCTAACGAAGTCGCTCTTTATGCCCTAATTACCGGGTCCAAATGGAAAGATTACTTAAATGTGTTACTCTAATCTTCTTCAGGGAGAAATCTACGATCTAGAACCTTTTGAGGTGGTGTCCACCATCGCCCACCCTCGCAGCATGAAGAATAACCAGGTAGGCATCTTTTAACATGAGTCTTAGGAGCGAAGATTAGCGTAACAGAAAAGTAAAATGCAGGTCCAAGCACTTTCACTAATACCTAGACAACGGCGAAACACTTGGAATAACTTTTTCTATTTCCTGCGGGTAGTGTTCATCCATACTCTAATGAGATTTGGGTGAGTTTCTGGCCAGTCTTATGTGTGGAAGTGTGTGGGTTGGTAGATGCGTGGGTGTGTGGTTACTATAAGAAAAATAGTTTGATCCCTAATTAAATAATAGATTCAAATCTTTCAGCGTTTGCTTATTAAATTGGGAGAAAAGGTAATTAGGCAACCAACAGGGGCTTTTTCCCTGGAAAACTAACGTCACTCAAACCCTGTAAAGTAAGGCTGACATACCTAAAAGTATTATCAGGAAGAATAAAATTGTGTAACCCAACGAGGTAAGGTTGCCGTGACAAGCAGACAGGATTAATTCTGTTGAATTAGGTCTAGGCCGTCTGCACACAAACCGGGTCTGCTAATAAAATATTTTTCATAAATAGTGTAATCAATAAACAACCGATGTAATAGTTTATAATGAAATATAATATTGTTTAATACATAATTGCACCCAACAATTAACCTTTATTATACAATATAGTATTGTACACATCAAGTTACAAATATTATATTTTACAACGTTATTTTCTACTCAATAAACAACTTTTATAATATTTTTAATATGATATTTCACTCAACAATCTATTTATTTCCAAATATAATATTGTACAATATATTATTTTACTAAAAAGCAGCGATATCACATTATACAAATTTAAAAATATATTTAATTGTATAATATAATTTTTTACTCAATAAACAACCTATATAAATATGCAGAATACAATACTGTATTTAATAAACTAATTATATTATTGTACACTGATAATGCACTAATAACTCACCAATATAACATTGCACAATTTGTGTCATCAGTAAATGATGTCTTTTTATGCAGATTAAACCTCACCCTGTAGCAATATGGTCAGATCTAAATGCCGGGGCCTCAAAAACATCCTGCCCATAGAAGATTCTCATGATGTAGTTCGTGGCGTGACAAAGACTTTATTCCCGACTCTAAGGAAGTTTGTATCGAAATCCGAACTACTTCAAAATTTGATGATTTCAGGCCGCGTTTCGAACTGATCAGAAGATGTCCACGTCGTCTGTTCTTGAGATCTTCTTTGAATGCAAATCGAGTGATGTTTCTGGCTGCCTCGCCGATCTTCGCCTCAACACTGAAATGTACGTCAAATTGAATGTTTTATCTTTAGCATTAAACATACACTCATAACAGAGAAGAAATGAAACTATATTGTCATGTCCCGATCATGAATGGTTTTATTTACTTAAAACAAATAAGCAAACTCCACGAGAGGGTCTCCACCGCAATGTTTGTGAGGAGAGGTTCATAAGGGGCTGAAGTTGGTGAAGGGGTAATGTGTGGAATGTGTAGTCCGAGTAGTTCAAAGATGAGCCTATTTGAAGTACGTAGGACGGAGAGGGACTACAAGTCACCGGAGTCTGTCCAAAATCCCCAATTAAGGCAGATTTCCCTCCTACATTGAGGCCAGGAAGTCCTCAATGTATAGATTGCTCCTTGTGGTGGAAGGAATATCAGTACCATTAGAAGGCTACTAAATATGAAATGGGCAAAGAGGCTGGTATACTAGCTGAACTTTATAAAATAATCCTATGAATGCATACAACACCATTAGATCGGAGCTGGGCCTATGTTTATCTTAGTCATTCAGAATTATTTCACTTTTCCTCCACTTTCTATGTGATTAATACGTCCGCAATGTTCGACACTATATACATTAGTCATGTCTTCTCACCAAATCATTTCGGGCTGACAGTTCTAAATATGACACTGTTGATGCTGAAAGATTTGAATTTGGCAAGTCACGATGACAGCTTGGAACATGAAACAGCTCACGATAATAGCGTTAAACATTACACAGTTCACGCTGGCAGCGTTGAAATTCAAAGCGCTTACGCTGACAGCTTTAAACGTGACACAATTCACGTTAGCATGTTTGAACATGACAGTTCCTGGTGACAGCTTTGAATATGACATAGTTTACGTTGGTGTCTTTTTACTTGACACAATTTATTTTGACAGTTTTGAACATGACATAAATTATATTGGCATCCTTGAACATGAAACAGTTGCAGCTAGAAACATCCCTAATTCAAAGGTGAATATTTGGGTAAAAATAATAATTAAGATACATGGTATGTGATATAAAAATACAAAAATTAAATGTAAAAGATTGCAAAATAAAAACCGCCAAGTCCACTCAAAACCATACTCCTTGACTTAATATATTGAACTGTTTAGACTGTTCATACAGCCGGTTCTGTAACAATAGTCACACCCACTTTTCTGCTGTCCTATCATCCAGGTCTGGTCATCCACTCATCCACTCAAACTCTTTATTGTCTTTTAAATTAATTTAATTCACAGCAATTGGCTTGGTTCTACCCTATCTGATCATAATGGCATCTTCCTTATAGTCTTAGCGGTAACGCAACCTATTCTCTTACCTTATAACACATCATAGTGGCGACTCCTCTAACCAGCTCCATGTTAATGAACTCCTTCATGGAAGGAGTAGGTATAAACGCCATCACATTTAGTTTCCTTCAACTATGCCCAGCTGACACAAAAACAAATAACTTACAATTAATTGTATGTAAATATTTCGTTGCGCAGGGTCCCTAAAACCGTCCAGGCAGAGGCTGCCGAATTTACGGGGGTTTATGAAATCACAAACGCTGGAGAATCGTCTTACTCCAACAAACTTGAAGTAAGTTCTTTCAGTCATGAAATTGTTCATCTCTTCGAATGGATGAATATTAAAACGCAAAAAATATACTAGTCCTTATTTTCCAGTTAAAGTGTACATACTTTACGCAGTGACGGTATGGAGCCCACCTGCTAGACGCTCTTCATCCATGTCAAGCAAGTGACAGTATCTAATAGACCAATCTAATTGCGTACAGTAAAATTTTCCTTAGTATTGTAAGATATAGCGTGCGCATTTGGGTGGGGGAAAATTATTTCGTGTACTGCAACACCAAAAGTAAAGGCTAAAACACCCAGTTGATACAGTTATGTAGGGTTGTTGGATTGGTATATTGGATAGTTACTTGCTTGACGTGGATGAAGAGCGTCCCCCAAGAGCGCTCGATGCACTGTGACGGTGGCTACTCATTGCTATACCTACCGCATACACCTCACTTGACAATTAAAGTTTACTGAACGCAGCCGTAGCATGCAGTAATTATAGAAAGGGTTAGCCACCTTCACACTCCACTCGGCAAAAGTGGAAGACGCTTTCCATCCACGCCAAGCAAGTTACTTTATCCTTGTATCAATTAGGCAAATCTATCCAACCTAGAAAGAAATACGTCCATTATCCGCTTTAACCTCATCGGGACGTGTTCATCCACTCATGCGGGAGGCTGCGAGTTGCAGCCTAGTTGTGGTGTATAGTTAGAGTACCGATGATGGCCAAAACACACCTCTGGAAAACCCCATGCCTTGGTGGTGGCCAACAAATTTTATGGTAACCACATAATAATCATGGTTGGTGTTCCTAAGATTCCACCAAAGAAATTCCGCCCACAGCACATTTTATATTTTAGGCAAATAAAACCGTTTTTGAAAACCATTTGTAATAATCAATTACAACTGCCAAGTTATTTTACAACATTAATTTCCTAAATGACTTTTTTAAAAGAGCAGGTTAGGTTATTGGTTTCCATAACCATATCCAAAGCATGAATATTAAATTATTTCGGGGGCAATTTTCTTAATAGAGTGCTAGGAGGAGTGGTTCTATATACTTCCTAAGAATAAAAAAGTTACTCCAATAGTGTTAGGAATACAGGGTAGCCATAATCTCTTTACAATTTAAAGGAAATAGTTTATATTTTTTATTTTCTTCCAGATTTGTAAAATTATGCTCCTGTAATAAATGAAAACAAATTTTAGAAATTATGCAGATTATCCACACACCCTATCGTCCTTCCCTACATGCACGCACTTTAACTTAATCATGCAAAGGAAAATCATGGAACACCAGAAGTGGATCAAAATACAGGAGATCGTAAAATTTAAAGACTATACTCTGTCTTTATTAAAGTAATATGCGTGACAACAGAAATGGCGGCCAAAGCCCAAGAAAAGGGATTATTGGCCTTTAGCATGTGTATTCCTCCACAGAATATACAAAGAGACACATTTGTCAACATCCAGATGTGTTTTAATTGCTATGCCATGGAAAATCACACCTCAGCCAACTGCCCCAAGAGAGGAACAGTCACATGCTCTGAATGTGCCGAAGAGGGAAACAACTACCGCAACTGCAGAAACACGTACAAAAAATGTTTAAACTGCGGTGGTAGCCATCCTACCATAGATATTTCATGTCCATTTAGAAAGGACATCATCAAGAAGAAAGAGAGAGACCTACAGTCAAATAAATATGCAGAGAAAACCACATCTTACGCTAACGTAGCCAAAAGACAAGGCTCAAACACCCCAGCGCTGCCAAACATCACAAAGGAAATGTTTGGCAAGGTCTACACTTGTGTGATTTATGCACATGTCCAACATGCACTTAACCCTGGAATATATGCAAAAACACTCAACTCCATGTTGAAGGCCAATGGACTAGAACCCGTCGTCGTGCCACGAGAGGTTAATTCAGAGGTCATTCTCAAAATAGATAGCGCTGAGACTAACAACCAAGGAGACGTTAAGGAAGTAAACAGCGAAATGGAATCAGACACAGAAGACACCAGCTCCGAATCGGAAGAAGAAGTGACTAGAAGAGTAACAAAGAAAACCCAGGAGAAAAGAAAATCAAAGACAGGAAAGAGCCCTGCTCTACAAAGTAGTCATAACTCGCCAAGCCCACATCCAACAAATTCGGGTCACCACTCGAGAGCTAAGGACTGCCGTAAGCGAGCAGGTAGACGGAAATAAGTTTTTACTTAGACTCCAGGACATATACTAGATCAACGAACGGAAACAGTTAAAGGACTTTGGAAACGGAATCGATTTTAGGACTTTATAAACTACAATGGATAGAAGAGATCTTAAGATTCTACAGCTCAACGTTAACGGATGGAAAAACAAAAGGATAATGTATGGAAACATTTTTAGAAAACTAGACCCGGACATAATTCTGATTTCGGCACACAGCATAAATCTTGAAGAAGACGAGACCAAAATCTGGAATTACTACGTTATAGCGGCCAACCCTACGGAGAACTAGAAGACGAAGCAGCCATAGCAGTCAGAAAGGATATTGAATATAGAACTTGCAACGAATTGGACGAAGCCTACATCGCAGAGGAGATTAAAATTAAATTGACCAACATCATTATAGCAACGGGATACCATTTTAACTTCATAGTCTGATGCATAACTCAGCAATTCCCACCCTCATTTACCACTTTAATTTTGCCTATTTATTTTCTCATTTTATGTAAATAAAATTATATTTTTGTACATGCCTCTTTAAATAATCTTAAGCTTTGCCATTGCCCAAATTTTACCTGACCTCGTTGCACTCTTATCTCATTGTTCCGCGCGTTGAAACTCGTGGTGTTCCGTTCCTTGTCGGTTCGCCTTTAATTTATTGGTCCCTCCCCCATAGATATAATATAGTATTGATATAATGTAATGTCATACCACGATAATAAGCAATCTACCTGCTGTTGTGTAGGTTGTGCAACTGATCGTGGCTTAAGTTCTCTTCCTGTGAGAAGAAACAGATCATACTAGGCTCATCATGATTCTTCAGCTTGTTTAGCGGCTTAGCCCAACGGTTTTCCTTGTCCATGGCGTTAGAATTTGATCCATGCGAAAGTGGGTCAAACAGAAACAGAGAAATGAATACATAAGTCAGGGAAATATATATATATATATATATATATATATATATATATATATATATATAGGGTCACTCTACAAAAAACGGGCCTGCACACACTTTTTGTGATATATCCTTCATTCATTCATTAATCACCATTACTTTTCCAGATATGACAGAAGCAACACCTGTGAAAACAACTAGATCTCAATGGGAGCTCCAGCAAAGAATATACTGCGTCAAACATTACTACAAGACAGGCTCGTTCAAGAAAGTGCAGGACACTTTCGTGCATCAGTACGAATGTGAAAAAGCCCCTTCCAAGAGCAGAATTCAGGACTGGTTGGACCACTTCAAGAACTATGGGCTAGTGGAGAGCCTCAATGAAGGCAGTGGCAACCGTCCAAGCCATTCGGGACGCCCCAAGAAGCGTACAGCTGAGCTGGTCGAGAGCGTGATAGAGACAGTTCATCAGAGTTCAAAACGCTATGTGCGCAAGCCAAGTCAGCCCCTCGGTATATCCCGTGAGACTTGCAGAAGAGTGCTAGTAATGGAAGTAAAGGCCTACTCATATACAATACAGATGAAGCAGATCCTTACACCTTCAGACAAGGAGCAGAGAAAGGCTATAGCAGTAAAAGATACTGGAGAAGATTCAGGAGACTCCAACTTTACTTAACCTTCTTTGGACCTCAGATGAAGCTCACTTCCATCTTGAAGAAAAGGTAAACTCGAAGACAAATGTCTTTTGGAGGACCTCCAGACAAAATGAGGTAGCCACTAAGCCCCCACACTTCCCTAAGTGCACATTATGGACTGCAATCTCAGCCAGAGGCATCATCGGACCATTCTTCTTCGAGGAAGCTCACGCGACAGTGACAGTCACCAAGGAGCGGTATGTTGAGGTCTCCTCAAAGCCTTCAAGATGGAGCTGTATACCCTGTTCCCGTCGCTTATGGGAAAGTTCTGGTTCCAGCAAAATGGAGCAAGCTCTCACACCTCAAACTTGTCCCGAGACTGACAGAAAACGACCTTAATGACCTTGTGACCAGTCTCAAGACTGATTTTGAGTGGGCACCTCACAGCCCAGACCTTAGCCCCCCCAGATTTCTTTCTTTGAGGCTACCTTAAGGACAGTGTACGCAGGGAGACCCAGGACTATAACGGAACTCAAGGAAGCCATCAGGGAGGAGATCAGAGCCATTAGTCGGTCGGTTTGTAAGGCCGTCATGGACAACTTTGTGCTGCGCCTCAAGGAATGCACAGAGCTAAATGGAGGTCATCTCGAACACGTGCTCTAGAATAAAGAAGAAAATTCCAAAGACTCTCATCTTTTGATATGACGTTTTTAAACACAATAAACTAGTTATCACCAAAGTTTCATTCAATCCTTGCAGAAAATTAAGAAATGAGACCTATCTAAAGTTGGGGCCCGTTTTTGGGGGGTGACCCTGTATGAATATAAATGTAGGTTTAAAGGAGTGCCTTGATTTCAAATAATAACTAAATGACAGTTTTTTAATTCACTTTAAAATATAAACATATTAAAAGAATTTTAAAGGAGGATCCTAAGTCACATGATGGCAACCTCTGGACAATTTTTTTTTGTGTTCCGACTTAATTATGTATTTTTGGAGACTTTTCATTTATCTTTAGTATTTTTTATCATATAAACTGTTTGGGATTTATCGCTGGACTTGATTTTTCTTGATTTTTTTATTTTCTTCCCAAAAATTAGAAGATAAAACCAATTTAATTTAAATGAATTGTTTCCATGAATTACCCTTTATATAGGTTTATTTAGAGGTTTGCCCCTATGGCACAGTATGTAAATTTAACAGGGTTGCTTTCATTCCCATTCATTTTTCCATTTCTTCAATATTACTGTTGTGTTATGACATTCAATCTTCCTTTGATTTGCTGTTAATTAAA
The DNA here is from genome assembly GCA_963969495.1 of Ceratothoa steindachneri. Classification (NCBI taxonomy): domain Eukaryota; kingdom Metazoa; phylum Arthropoda; class Malacostraca; order Isopoda; family Cymothoidae; genus Ceratothoa; species Ceratothoa steindachneri. Next base: position 150,281,547 of record OZ018321.1, on the reverse strand, counting down.
AATAAAATTTCTTACCTTCATCTTTGACTCTTCTCTATTTTCGCTATTTTTAATAGTTTCTTGGAGAATCAACCACCCATACACAGACACACAAACAGATCCCTGATTTCTTGAGTGACAATTATTTCGTTGTGGCAAGCTATTATTTGTTTCTCTTTGCATCTCAATAATAACTTTTTAATCCTAAAACAAAAAGTCTCTTTTTAATCTTTTAAGCCTATTTTTTTAATTTCCTAAATCCTCCCATCTCCCGAAACATCCCAATAAACCAATTAAATGTATTCATAAATTAAATCTCATCTTCGTAACGGGGCCTTTTTTTATATCTATCAGCTTCGACTGGACTCATTTTTGGAAATCTCTGGAAAAGCCGAAATTGACAAGAAATCCACCATCTTCCCGACCATTGAATGCAGACGGCTGGATCGAGAGAAGGCTCAATGCGCACTCGGCTCCTTCATTAACACAAATAATCTAGTAAGAACCGGGTCAAGGGCCTTAATTGAAGCTATAAAGGGATCTCTTTTCAATGATCTCTCTTTCATATCAAGCGATAGGTGTCTGATAATAAAAAAAATTACTCAAAAGGACAAATAATCATTGGAAACTGATGATCGGCTCATAAGAAGACCTTCATAAACTTGAATAGAGTTTAAGAGGTTCATTAACTTGGCTGCCATAACCCTAAAAAGGATTATAATGGCCCCTATAATAAGTGCAAGAAGCACAAATGGATACCAATTTGTTATTTATTTTATAGCATTTAGCCCTCCCCTTCTCAATTGTACGTATTTCTGAGTACCTCCGTTATTAGTGCAAACTCGTTTGTTCCTGCCTATTTTTTGAGAATCTGAGTTTGTTTTTACACAAATTCTTATTTTCTTAATTTTGAGTAACTGAGATCTTTGTGTGAATTCGTTTGTTCGCACTTCTGAGTACATTTACTTTGTATGATTCAGTTGTTCGTATTTATGAGTACCTGTCTCATTTTTGTGGCGGCTTATTCTTACTTATGAATACTTTTGTTATATACACGAATTCGCATATTCGTATTTATTCGCACTTTTTTAGTTCTATTTTGGGACGAACCTGGTTGTTTGTACTTATGAGTATCAGCGTTCTTTGTGTGAAGTTGTCGGTTCGTATTTATAAGTATTTGTATTTCTTATTTGAACTTGATTGTAGTTACCTTCGAGTACGAGTTCATTATACGAACTCTATTGTTCGATCCTTTGAGTGTCTGTTTCTATCAAGAAATCGTTTGTTCGTACTTTGAGTATACTTTTATTTCTGCGAAATCGTTTGTTCACGCTTATGAGCACCCGTGGTGTTTTTATGGTGATTACTCGCATTTATGAGTGTGTATGCATGTTTTATGAACATCTTCCTGAAAGCTTATTATACCCTCTTGCAGTCAGTTTTGGGGGTTGACGAAGTTTGATATGAACCTTCATCGAAAATTTCCCCCAATGAAAGAAATATGAATATCAATTAAAAAAATTTGCATATTTTTTAAAAATGCTAATCACCACACCACAAAATGAAAAGAGAATTCCAAGCGATTTCATTTTATTATTCTTCGAAGAGGTCTTTGATAGTAAACTTCGAAGGATCTTGGAATCACGTTTCATTTTCCTTATCGATTTTAGGATCATGGAACTCATTGGCCATTTATTAATCACTTCACTAATTCTATAATTTAAGAACGGGATTTTGGGAGTATTTGAATAATAATTTCATCTCAGTTTGGTTATGACTTAAGTATATTTTGGATTTTTATGATTTAATTACTTTAGAGTTTGAAAAAACAAAATAGTTTAGTTCAGAAAAAATAAATATGATTATCCAATGATTTAAAATGTTTTAAGAGAAAATGAATTACAATTGGTGAAGTTAAGAAAATTTATTAAAATTTAAGTAAGGCTGCTTTTTTAGATTTTAATCTTAGTAGCGAAGCCATTGCCTGTTTAAATTTATATTCATAAAGCGAAAAGCAACGTGACCATTATCACTAAAAATTTATTTTCCGTAAAGAAAATGGTGAACTGAGGTGAAATGAAAATGGGCCGCGCAATTCTCCAGGACGTATTCCTTTAGGAACAAAATTAAGTTTCCTGAGAGGAGTCTAATTATTAACATCGAGAAAAAAGTCATTGAAAGGCAAAAACATTCAAAAGTACGAACTCATACCCTCTAGTAAGGACACGGAAGGAACAAGTAGGTGCAAAAGCCATAGGTGGAGCGAAGTGTTAAAGTGTGATTTATTGTCAATTTGTGTTTATCAAAGCGTGATAAAGTGTGACCCCTGTTTACTTACCACTGTGTTTATTTACCATTGTGTTCATCGAATTCCTGCCGGTTATTGCCATCTTCCTCAAGGATGAGAGGAAACCTGGATGCGATGGCGGGACTCCTACTGATCGCAATCCGAGAGCCGCGCTTTTTTATTGACCTCGTGTCGTTGAGTCTTTTCTAGCTCACACCTAGCGTCCCCGGAGAAGTTGAAGCTCTACTGAAGGGACAAAATTTTACGACGGTGATATCGAGGCCTTGAGTCTCGCCAATGGGAAAGCAGAGCGCTGGTTTTCGTCAACAATCAAGTTTGACTGCGTTGGAGAAGCTCGCCCACGAAAAACTCGAATGTATCCAAACCTGGCCAGGCACCTCCAAGTTCTGATCTCTCACACACACACAGTCTCTCTCTCTCTCTCTCTCTCTCTCTCTCTCTCTCTCTCTCTCTCTCTCTCTCTCTCTCTCTCTCTCTCTTTCGAACGCGGAGGCCGAGCGTTCATATCTGGGCCTGAAACGAGTGAAAACATACATAAGGAGTAGTATGGGTCAAAAACGCCTCTACGACCTGGCACTGATCGATGTTCACAAGGAAATGGATGTTTGAATAGAACGCGTTGCATTTGTCAAAAAGAACGGTAGGTTGATTGTAGAAGGATTCCCTAGAATAATATTATTTCCTCACCTCCTAAAATATTACTTCGGGAGAGAAAGCGAGCCGTTACTCTCCACCCCCCTCCAACTTCACCCGTCACCGCAAAAATTCACACCAAGGCATGACGCTAAAATTGAAGGCTACCTCTCTGCCGTCTCAATCTTTCCCCCACCCCCCTCGTGTCAGGAGATTACTCATCTATTTTTTAGGTTCACCGCGAACAGCTTATATGGCTCCAGCCGCTGGTCGTCCGTATGGCCGCTGATCCCTGCCTCTTACGCTTTCTCGCAATGAGACGCTCGGTTTGTCACGGTCGCTAACGATGGTTCGAGAAGGCCTCTCTCTCTCTCCCTGTTTTGGAGAACTCCGGGTATATATGCACCCTCCCCGGGATTACAAACATATTTGGTTAGACGACACTTCCCTGAAAGGAGTTCGATTCAATGAAGCTCTCTTCCGAGAAGTGTGAGTGACGGTTGCAACCACGGAAGAGCTGGACATCACCCTCGTATATTCGGGTCAGGGAGAAGAGTCTCGTGAGGCAACGTCAGCCTTTCTCAAACGCCTTCGGATCAAAGATTGGAGAAGCCGTCCTCCAAAGTTCTTGCGGTGACATCTTGAGGACAATAGGCCCGATAGCTCGCTCGACCGGAGTTTGGAGAAGTCACCTCCTCCCCCCCTTCGTCCTTCTTCCGGTGACCTCTTGAGGACAAGAGGCCCGCATCTTGCAAAACACAAGTTTCGAGAAAGTAGCCTCACCAGCTGCTGGTTTTTTGCTACCCCTATGAGTAATCAAGGTCACCAAGACCTTCCCCAAAGTTTGCCCCGCTTTACTCTCGCGGTTCAAAGGAACTAAATCACTTATTACCCTAAATCTCCCATTATAATCATTCAATAACCCTGGTTATCTAATTAGTATTCGGACCCTTATTCCGTTTTATTCATGTACCTATATATATCCATATTTATTGTTGTGCCTTTTATTTAGTGTGTATTAAAATCTATTTTTGTCGTTGTGTTTGGAATATTCCTTGGTCACGCGGCTGCCGCTATCCATTCAAATCGCACTTTTAGAACAATAACAGTTGTCGCCTTGCTTAGCCTACCTTAGAGCCTAGGTGTGCATATTCCCGTACACTTGGCCATACTTCGACATTGATGTTCATGTGAAATACCGTGGCCAATGCTGTAGGTTAGATGTTGTTATTAAGTCTTTCAGACCCGTTTTTGCTATTCAGAAAGAGTTATCTAATAATATAGAATATATTTTAAAAGAGTTTTTAGTTGCGGGGACTCTACATCTCACCATTGCAGTCGATCGGTCCCCGTTTGGATTTTTTTGTTTTGATAATAACATTGTAACTATTCAGCCCGGCCAACTCTAACGAAAATTGAAATCCCTATGTTGTTTTACATTCTCTTTCGAATAATATAATTGTTAAGGTCCTCCCAAGGTTAGCCCGGGAACTATTTTGTTTTGGCAATAACATCATAACTATTCTGCCGATTCTAACGAGATCTAAAGCCCTTATGTTGTTTTACATTCTCTTTCGAATGATATAATTGCCAAAGTCCTCCCAAGGTTAGCCAGAGAATTATTTGGCAATAACATTATAACTATTTGGCCAATTCAAACGGAATTTGAAACTATTATGTTGTTTTGCATTCTCTTTCGAATGATATTATTACCAAAGTCCTCCAAAGGTTATTTCTGGAATTATTGAAAGCTTTATAGGTAGTAGGGTCATAAATCAGAATAAGTGAGAGTACGCGACTTTTGATCAGCAGACCTTGTTTTAAACCGTTGTGATCTAATGTACCTTATATGATATATGTTTAAAATACCGGTTAATCACAAAAATAATGATTAAATTCAGTATTAGTCCTTAGCTGACGTCAAAAATTACCATTTGCTAAAATTCATAATTTTATGATGTGTGAAAAAAAAATTGGATCTGAGAGAGTTAGTTCTCACTCCCGTGTGAGTTCTGTTATTTATTATTAATGTGGGGTAAGATAAACATTATTAATGACCAAGCCCCTTTTCTCAATCTCCTCATAGGAAGGAATTCAGGTTAGCCCCTCCCCTTAATTTTTAGCCTTGATCCGCCACTGCCTATTTGTTTGACCAAACTGCCTCCCTTACCACTGACTCCTCTTCTCCCCACCCCTGCTCAACCCCCTGCCCCACGCGGCTTTTTCCCCCGCTCCAGCGACTATGCCCTTGATGAGTGTTGCCAGTAAAAATCTTAAATTAAAAAACATCTATTCTCGCTGGCTGCTTGAATATTCGCTGTTTGACGATGGTTGAAGCGAATATTATCTGTGATTAAAAGCGACGAATGAAGTTTCTCTTCACAATTGAGACCTGATTACGCCCCGAGCGTAATTCACTAGGGGCTGCAATCTGCCAGGATAATCCTGAGTGGGGGAAGCGGAACTCTCACAGCCAACACTATTTGCCCATCTCTCCTACATGTAGACTATTATGATTCACTTGAAGTCCTCTTTTAATCCCTTGGAACTATTCCACTGAAGGTTACTGTGGTCTATAACTAGCTGCCCTACTAAAGGTTTTTTTGATGACCTGACGAACTTCCTGAGTAATGTTCTTACCTCTCTCTCTCCCCACTTACTCATTCTAGGTCACTTTATGACCCTCCAGAATTCCCGCTCGTATCTCCGTCCTTATCCACTCAAACACTTAGGAACACGCTTGACCTTGCAACATCCTCATTTCCATTGAAAGAGCTCACCATTCTACTTCCACCTCTGATCAATTCATCGTCCGCTTTTGCTTCTCACTTACCCGAATTCCTCTTCCCTATCCTGCCCCCTTCTTTTCTTTGGTTCTCAACCATTAATCACGAACGTATGGCTAGCCCCCCCTCCCTTTGACTCGATCACTTAGACAGTTGACCCAAATGAATCCCTTCGCTCATTGTCTACTGCCCTTAATACTTGTTTTGATCTATTCGATCTTTTGGTCGAGAGTGACAAGAAAGAGACGCTTATGTGACAGACGTCTAAAAATGGCTCAAGCCCGGGGTCGTGACACGACGACTACGGCTTTTCTTGTCTACTCTCAGATCACAATTTTATGCTCTCTTAAATGGTTTATTAGGAAGCTAACACAAGTAAGCTTATTTCTGTTCATAAAACAACCTACATGTGTTGTTCAATGTCCTCTCCCGTCTTTCATCTCATTCCGTTTCGCTGTTACCTGCTCCCAATATTTCTTCCCTCCACTTCTCTACCTTCTCTGAAAAACTGTCGACATCAGGGGTGTTATGCCCATTTTCTTCGATCCTCGTCTTAATATATAATATCAAAGCCCTCTGCTTTGTCTAGTATCGCTGGCATTGGTTACCCCAGATGAAATTTCCTCCCTTCTTAACTCATCTAAGATGACGTGCTCTCCCCGTGATGTTTCCCCCTCCTGGCCTCTTCTACTCCTTTTCTCCTAGTCCTTTTCCCTCTTCTGATAAACCTCTTTAATTTTTCTCTTTCTTCCGTGACTGCTTTCTACTAGCTTAAATCATTCGGGATTTGCCCGATTCTGAAGAAGTACAATTTCGGCTCTAACTCCCGGATAACTACCGCACTCTCTCCCACCTTCTTTTTCTCTCCAAAGTCTTCGAAATGATGGTGTCTTCTAAGATAGGTGATTGCATGTGCTCTTCTGGTATCTATGAAATCTTTCAATCTAGATTTAAGGCTGAACATAGCATGGAAAGTACTCTACCACATTTTTCTGATCGTCTTTAAAGGAAGGTCGACAATGGTTAGTCTTCTATCCTGCGTCACCATGGCCTCTCTTACCATTTTCATCCTGATGATACTCATATATGTCTCTCTCTTCTGCTCCCTAACTACTTTCGATAATATCCTCAAAACCTACCTTTTCGTGTATGAAACATACATTGAATTAGTGGCTCTCTGACAACTTTATAACGCTCAAACATGGAAATACTGAGGTTCTATTGGTGGAAACTTATAAGGATGTGGCCCACTGCAGAGCAAAAGATTCCTCCATAAATCTCGGCGCCCCCGAGTTTCCTTCTTCGAGACAGTCAGAAACTTGAGTGTTACATTTTATAGTGATTTGTACTTCAATACCCACACTTCTCTGTTTATTGGTTCACTATGTAATTCCTACGTAATCTTAGACTGATTCGTTCCCACTTCGATAAGATTAGATTTGAGAGAGCAAACATTCATTTGTTAACTCGCGCTTCCACTATTGCAACTCCGTTCTTTATGGTATCCATGTCTATAATCTTCGTCCTCTAACTCGTGTAGAACTTTGCAGCTCTCGTCCTTCTCAGTCGCTTTTCCCAGGCAACGCTGATGCTTAGGAGTCTACATTGGCCGCATCAGTTCCTGTATCTCCTTCAATGTTCTCCGTCTTGCTAAATGATTGCATTAGAAGTTAAAACAAGATACAAACTCTCTTTCTGTTCCTGAACTTAGGAAATTCCATCATAAATGCTCTCCAAATTATTTTGCACAATTAACTCCTCGGTTTTGTTTTTTTTAGTTAAAATTCAGTTTGCCCTTCGCCACAACGCAAACCTTCTTGGACATCGGCAATCTACGGAACCACACCGCCTCCTTCAAGATCCAATCCACCATCTTGACCCTCTCCGATATTCAAAATCCCGATGATTCAACAACAATGAATCACGTTGCCTTGGAAACGCACCCGCAGGTCTTTGTAACCAAGTAATAAAATTTCAATGTTTCTAGTTTTTTCCACTGCACAATCAAATATTCTAATTGATCTTATTAATGGTAGGATTCTTTTTGATTCAAAATATATCCTACGTTCTAAGGCTCTTTGTGCTACCTGAAAGTTCATTAACATCACTTATTCCATGAAATATTTTTACATTATACTCTTATTCTCAGAAATTATAACCATTATTTATAAGTATATTGATTCATTGATAGATTTATTGTTGTTATAACATCGCTTATTGGAGGCTTTGGTAATAAAATAATTGATGTAAATTTCTTAAATTTTATTGTACGCTCAGAAACGAAGCATCCACTAACTTGGTCACTGTCCAGGAAAGTATTGAATACAAGTATCCCAAAGAAGCGAAGAATGAGTCTGAAATTGGCCCAAAAATGCTTCATATCTTTGAAATTTACAATAAAATGCCTTACGCCATTGAGAGGAATAATTTTCGGATTTACTGGCCCTATAAAATCAACGGTAAGAAAATTAGTGAACTTAAGGAAACTCAAAATAAATTTCCAATACAAGTAAAGCTAAATGCGCAGAATAGAGAGACGAAGGCTCAAAAATTATTATATTAGTTGTGAATTAAAAGAGATATTGTTAATAATAAAATAATATTAATGATAGGAACTTTTGTTGGTAGCACTGACAGATCAAAAGCTAAATTTTAATTGCAAAAAGAAGGAAAAATAATTAAACCAACAAGGGCATTAGTAATTAGTGTAAAAAAAGAGGAAATGGAAAGACAATGAAAAGGCAGAATAGATAGAATAGAGTTTAGGATGAGAAATACTTCCTTATTAACTCTTAAATATCGGACAGACGGATGTATTATCAGACTCAATAAAAAAGTCGCAAGGAATCCCACAAACATTCAAAAGTACGAACTTTAACCAGATCGTGATGGCCACTAGGACCCTTTATAAAACCCTTCCTCAAAGGCTTTGATCCAAACCTGAAATAGGTCGAATTTATGCTTTCATTTTGCAAACACTTCTCAACCTTTGACCCTCCGTTTGGCAGAGAAAACCCTTATGGACGGTCGGGTTACGTTATCCATACCTAGCGAGAGCTGCGTGACCTCTCTCCACAAAGGTTACGTGAGAGACGAGAGCAAAAACCTCTCTTCCTACGGGCAGGTCATCTGGAAGGCCACTTCTTGCAATATTTTGTTTCTGGAGCCCCAAGTTACCGTCGAGGTCCGATTACATCTGAGGCTTGTTTTCAAGACGCTCCTCGAAGTAGGTACAAACGAGAGAATTTAATCACTAATTCATATCAGGAGTAGGAAATTGTTTTTGCAAAGTAAATTTCCATGAAATTTCCTAAATTATGTTAGGTTCGGGGAATGAAGTTTCTAAATATAACTAGAGATAAACAAGGCGATATTTGAGTATTTAATAACACTGATTTTAATCCCACATTTAGACTTTTTCCCAAAATACATAAAGCGCTTATCGGACCATGTGGATAAAATTATAGGCGGCGTTTAACGTAGAGCGACGAATTTGATCCCTAAACTTAGAGATAACTCCTCTGAACCCAAACTGAGGGATTTTAATCCACTTTTACTAGATAATCGTCGTTTGCGCACTCACCTCATCGAAGTCTTTACACTACTCAACTTATCGAAGTCTTTAAACAAATCACTTCATCGAAGTTTTTAAACAACTCAACTTATCAAAGTCTTTAAACCACACAACTCATTGAAGTATATAAACAAATTAACTCAGCGGTCTTTAAACCACACAACTCATTGAAGTCTTTAAACAACTCAAGCCATCGAAGTCTATAAACCACACAATTCATTGAAGTCTTTAAACAACTCAAGTCATCGAAGTCTTTATTTAAACCACAACTCATTGAAGTCTATAAAGGAATCAACTCGTCGAAGTCTTTAAACCAGACAAATCATCGGAGTCTTTAAACGAATCAACTCATCGAAGCCTTTAGATATATGCCTACAACTGCCTCCTACATGTATGCGTCAAGCTCCCAGATCAGCTCTCTGCGGTCTTTAAAACGTAACTGAAATAACATAAATTCCCATTACTGAAGTTGATTCGAATAATTACATAACTGTTAAAAGCGTTTCCCAATCAAGAATTTCCCATTACTTCCTAAATTACCTCATTAAGTAGAATTTCAACCGGTTATTGGCCCCACGTTTAAGAGTACTACTACAATGGTAGCTGTATTATGTCGCAGGAAAATTGGATAAAGAAAAGGACATAGATGTAAATAAGGTGCCTCATAGGGAAATAGTGCATAAGGTGAGAATGTATGGATTTCTTGTAATGTTTTCAATTGAGTTGCAGAGTAGTTGAATAAAGGATAGCAGAAGGTGATATACTAAAAGGAGAGAAATCGAAATGAATGGATTTTATTGGTTCTTGCATGCTATAAATTCAATATGAGGAGCCTACTGTTTGAGGGCTGATCACTGGTTTTAGGGTGCTCTGACTGGGATGACTTTGCTAGGCCCGTGGCGCTTTTTCCATCATTTATTTTTTATGTTATGAAAGTTTGTCGCGAATAAAAGTTGCTCAATTAGTACTCAAAATTTAATTACAATTAATTTCTATTTAATTAAATATTACCTGAATATCCATATATTGGTATTTATATATTCCATTATTTATTTATCTAAACTATAAAAAAAGGCGAAAGCCAATGGAAGAACCTGCGGTAGAAATCATGCTAAAACTTCGTAAAGAATATGGTGAGGTTAGAGAAAGTAAAAATGTGAGGACAATACATAGTCCAAGTAATTAAAGGCGGGTAAAAATATGGGTGGTAGATTGAGGCCCTGAGGTTGCGTAATTCTCCAGAATCTGCCTCCTTCTCGTTGCTAAATTACAAGAATTTCAAGACATTTCTCTTTTTATAGATTTGATTTTAATCCCATGGTTTCGAACCCTCTGTCACAGAGTTAATCGCTAACTTGAGCTACGGTCGCGAAGTGGGGGTCTCTCTCCAGGAACGGGTCGGCTTCAGACCTCCACCCCTTCTTCCGATCATGGGTGGGGGACAGAAGGAAACAGGAGCTGTGAATCATACTTCCTCTCCCCCTTAAAAAAAGAAGGTTTAAAAGAAAGTACAAAATATTTGGCTAGAATGTGATTCAATCTCTCGTCTCCACACATCATCATATGTTAAATTTTTAGTTTCATTCCGAGAGTTTTAGTCATTATGTGAAGCATTTATCTATTTTTGAATGGGTTACTCTCAGTTTCTTTTTTAGCATTAGCCACAATAGTATCTTAGCGGTTGACTACCTAATATGTAAACAAATTTTCCCTATTATTGTGGACTCTTTCCTTTTAATCCCATTAATTACCTTTCGACATACCTTCTTGTTCGGAAATAAAGAACAAATCTGAATCTATATTATTGAACCCTTTTAAAATTATCATAGCACTATTAGATCGTCGCGTAGTCTTTTATATTCAATAGTTGGTAGTTCTAGCTCATTCAGGCGACCAGCATAATTTATGTTTCTATTAGAAATCATTTTAGTTGCTCTACGCTGCACGCTCTATAATATGTCAACATTTCCAACCATGTGTGGACTCCAAAACTGCCCTCCTTATTACAATAGTGATCGCCCTATGGTGTCTTTAATTTTGTAATAAATTTATCACCTATAAATCCACTAAATTCGGCTTGCCTTCCTGCAAAGAAGAATAACAGAATTTATAATTAAAACTTCGTTCCTTTATGATTTTCCCATAGGAAGTGTATAACCCAGATTTCGACGAGATCCGTTCTTATGTTCATCTCAACTCGACTCCAGTCCTCCTCGGTCTTAAGCATAGTGTTACTCAGATTAACCACATCACCACGAAAATTAGCTACGGAACATTTGTCTTTCATCTGGTATGTATAATAAATACCCTCTATCCCTCAACATTTTACAAAGTGAATGTATAGGTAGAATTTGGACAAAGAGTTGGAGATAGCTTGAATCCACTATTTTTTGTGGTTATTTAAGAAAGAGGGCGGTTCCTTCAACCATAACAACCAAACAAGCAACACAATTCAATTAGTCTGATCTCCAGATACCTTGCGTATCCTCTCTTATTTTCTTCTATTTTCTACGTATTTTAATACGGGCTATTTTTCCCATCTCTTATACTCTCTCATCACATCGCTTTTCACTCACTCTCAATTTACCTATTCGCAACTCTCTATCCACCCCCATTGCACGCACCGTCAAATCCTCAATCAATCCGTGCACACAACAATCAAAACACAAATTTATACATCTTGTGGAATTTAAAATAAAATAATACCAAGAACAGAATGAAAAATAGATAATAAGCAATAAATAAATCAAATGAAAGGAGAGGAATAATAAAATTCTGTGTTATAAACTTCATTTTCAGACTCCGCTGTGGGTCTACATTTTAGGAGTTTTGCTGGGATTGCTTCTCCTCGTACTTCTAGTTTTCTTCCTACGTAAGGTTAGACCACTTGACTCATTCTAACCGAGATTTTTCCTAATTAGGTCTAAGAATGTTTAGACGCGTCTTTGATCCACTGAGTTGGAAAAACTAATTCGTAGATCGACTCTCGAATAGGATTTGAGCGTTTAATTGGCACTCCATGTCGCTCAAGTGGCCCTCTTGCTTTTTGTTGTCATCGAGTCTAAAATTAGATTTTCCTTTTAATATTTTTTAAAGTAGGAAAATCAAGCGAGTATAACTAACGGGGGCAGTTTCGTTTGAGGAAAAAGGGAAGTGAAGAGGTTACAGGTTGATAGAAAGAAGAGGAATAATCAAATTAAGGATGACACAAACTCCGACAAACTTCGTGAAAGCTTAATACTGGGATCGAGGGGTTTTGTTAGAACCCTCTAGGAACAAGTTAGAACAAAATGTGCAAGAACTTAAAAGCATAAACTTGAACTCTTTTGCTGGGTGATGAACTACATGTTAGATTTAGTCATTTACACGTGTAGCATCACTGTGCACTCGAAATATTTACACGAGTGTCACCCATTTTCCAGTACACAAACATACGCACATATATATATATTCTCCTCCTTTTACCTGCGGCGAAGCGCCAGGTCAAGGCGTCGCTTTTTTTCAAAAGGAGTAAAATTCAATTGTAACCATGGCTCATATGGTTATTCAGCCTAAAGATTTCAAATCTGTCATCGGATTTGACGCCGGGTGGCGCCATCTAGTGGCAGAAGCCTCATTTAACCATTCAAAGGCACTTGTAAGTGATTTGAACCATGGGAAACCATCAATGCAATAACCATTTATCATCTTATCACAAAACGCCGCAGGTCATTGGAGGGACTTTCCCTCTTATTAAATTCACTCAGTATATCTACAAACTTCCAAGCAAAAACCGAGGTGTGTACTATCTATGTATATGAGATAAATATGTAATATTGATCTACATGACTTAGATAAATGCATACATATTCATACATATAATATTTCCTTACATATAGAGAGTCCACTATTTTGACAGACAAGTAGGTCATTCTAAAAATTTAATCCCTTAGAGTTATTCACATGAAAAATCAACAAATGGAAATCGTTCAAGCGAACTCGCATATCATTAACGCCGCTTTTCATGTGGCCTTCAGAGGCGCACGAATCACCTATCATTGCTTATTGAACCCATCCTATTCATATATTTATTCAGTGGTAATAAAAAAGAAATCATAAAGTTCAACACGATTTAAAGGCAAAAAGAGTTCGTTCACGGCATCTACACTAACGTCCATTTTTTCGAGTTTTCTGCAAATCACATCCTAATACCCACCAGTTCATCTCTGTCTTATATATCACCCAGAAGTTCTGGGTCAGATAAAGATCATGGGGGCTTCCAGGCCAAAGAACTAATTCTTATATGCGCTGGTATCCCAACCACTTTGCTATACCAATTTCGCCTTATGAGGTGGATCTCAACCATACCGTAAAGAGTACGGATCATCAGCTACTCACGCTTAGAATGGTGGAAGAAGTTCATCTTAGATATTTTGGTGCCATTCCTTGTGTATTGTACTAGTGATCACATGTTCGCATCAACATATATATGCACATACGCCTATATACAGGATGCCCCCCACCCAAAAAAAAAATTTGGACCGTTTTTGAGGAGCCATATCTCAATAACCATTGCAGCTAGGGACATGGAATAAACAAAAAATGAAAGATGAATCCTTTATTTATAAATAAATATTCCTTGTAATTCTGACTTCTATTTTTACTTGTAAAAATTCTCCCATGAAGCCTAAATTCATTCACGCAGATGGTCCATATAACAGATTTTCTGACCGTGGAAGACTTTTTATCCAAGGCAGTCGCCACGAAGTAGTCGATGGGATTTAGATCTGGACTACTTGGGGGCTAACCATTTGGTTCGATACAAGTTTGACAGTATTGAGAAATGCTGTTGTTTCTTTGGATGTGTGAAAAGGAGCTCCATCTTACATAAACACAAAATTAAATGATTTTTTCTTTACTTTCGATAACATTGGAGACAACTTCAGTACAATAGTAAACAGAGTTAATTTTAACGCCTTGATAATAGAAAAGATGGACGTTTTGTTTTGAGATGATGCACTAAGAGAAACCATAAAGGAGGGCATAGCGAACCATTCATTAAAATTTAAAATTAGTTTAAAATTTAAAAAATTTTTAAAGGTTGCAATTTAAAAAAATAAAACGTCTTTTTTTACATTATTTTTTTTAAAACGCTAATCGACTCATTAAATGACTTTAAGACGATTTTTACAAGGAATAAGTATTTATAGATAAAGGATTCATCTTTCCTTTGTTTTTATTTGATGTCTCAATGGTTATTAAAATATTGCTTCTCAAAATCGGTCCAATTTAGGGGGGAGTCCTGTACTGCATATAAAGCAACATATATATCTCCCTTGGACCCGGTTCATACAGGAGGTAAAAACAATAGGGTTTTTAAGACAGGAGTATCCTCCGCCTTGTGATCTAGAATTTATCCTGCTTCAGGGTAAAGTGTCTAAAAAACAGGTACTGGGTCTTGAATATCGCAGAATATTTTTAATTTATTCAAAAAAGGGTAAAATGAAAAGGGGATCTCTGTCACCATACATCTGAAAATAGTTTTTTAAATAAGAAGTAAAAATAAGATAAGTGCCAATGTACATGTGAAGGAGGCCGGCTGCATAAGCAAAAAGGGGAGACTACTCGGGGTGCTAAAGAGAGAGAGAGAGAGGGTACGCAACTCTTCTTACATTTCTTCTTGCGAAGAGGATAAGTCTTTAAAGCAGTGGTAAAGTTAATTACTGTGGAGGTGTTGTAGATTGCCCGTTTAAGGACTTTACTCCCTCTCCCCGGCTTTACCATCCTTCCTTACCACGAGTCTACTGAGATAGGCATCAGGTAGTTCATATCGGGGTTAAAACCGTACCCCAATACCACCTTCCTCACCCGACTCTTCCTTCATGTTTCAGCTCAACTTCTTTCGGAGGAAGAACCCGAGGGATTTCTCCAAGGAGAACTTAACGAACGACGCCCCGACGGACGAGGTGGAAACGACGCTGGTCGGTTCTTGTAAACATTGACCCCCTTGGGGAATTGGCTCATCGAAAGGGGCAAAAAAAATGGCTTAATGGGGAATAATATGAAGAAAGGAGACGGAGGAAGCAAATCGAATAGGAAGAACAGTAATTAAATAGAATCCACGTTACCAACTCTTGCTACAACACAAGTCCTATACATTAGACGGTGTGTGTTTGTGTGTGTGTTTGTGTGACTGCCCGCGAAAGAGACCTGACCAAAGAATGGGAGCTTTCACTACCCCAGAGTAAAAACTAGATATAATAAAGTTCACTGAATAACTTCACAAAGTGGTGCGTAAGTGTTGCAAAAAAATGCAAATTTAACCCACAGGAAAGAGAAAACAGGACGAATTCCAATCATTTTCGATGTTTAATTCAGTTCACTTTCAAGGAATACAAATCAGGTTGATCAAGGAAAAGATAGAGACGCTATATATTTCAATTTTAGTATAGCTTTCGAAAAAGTGGCTCACAAGAGATTATTTAGAAACTATGGTGGTCTCAGGATTAATTTTGAAATTGATAAAGGCAGGGTAGTTATGGTAGAGGGTGTTATGAATCAAGTATGCAGGAAGTACTTAGTGGAGTCCCGCAAAGGTCACTATTGGAGTCATTGTTGATCATCATAATTTATATGAATGATCAGAAACTAGGCATCGATAAAAAAATTTACTCGTACGTCTCCAGACGATGTTAAATCATTTTCTGCTCTTGTGAATAAAGAAGAATCATTTAAGCTTCAAAGAGATCCAGATAAGCGAGCAGCTCGGACCGATAGATGGCAAGTGAAATTTAATCGTGGAAAGGCTAAAATGGTCCACCTTGGAAGAAAAAAATGAAAAATTTAACTATGACATTTAAGATTCTTGGTTAAACGCAGTAGATGAATTGTACTTGGTAGATATTTGAAAACATTAAGCAATATCAAGGGTACGAAGTAAAGCTAATAGATTATGTGGTTCATTAATATGAAATGATTTATAACAGTACGAGTATATCATCGATCATGAATTTATATAATTCATAATTTATGTTAAACCACATCTGGATTACTGTATTCAGGCGTGGCTTCTATTATGGGCAGGATATTCATATGATAGAACCAGTACAAAGGATGACAAAGAAGCTTAGACTTCTTTGAAGCATTTAAATCTTCATAGTAGACTAATGCTTTTGGGAATGTCTCCTTTTGAAAAGAGATGGATTAGGAGGATATGATCCAGGTTTCTAAGATGTGATCAGGTTTGGATATGTTGTCTGTCAGAAAGATGTTAACTTTGGAGAAAAGCATTGGAACAAGAGATCACCACTCTAAAATAAAGAAGCTAACTTGCAATTTGGATTTTGAGTGTTGTCCTTGAGAACAAATGGAGAGGGAGAATAAGAGAAGCCACAAGTCGTACAAAGTTCTTTATTACTGACGTTTCCCTCCTCTGGAGTTTCCTCCTATTAGGACCATCTTCGTTTCTTGTTACCTTGAGGAAGCTCGAGAGGAGAGAAATGTCAGTAATAAAGAACTCTGTACGACTTGTGGTTTCTCCTATTCTACCTCTCCATTTCTTTAGTTGTACATTAGGATGTTTTGGGGACGACTTACCAGATGACATGGTTAACTGAAGAACCTTAGGTAGCCTTAAGTCTAAACTCGACACTTGCAGGGATACAAGATAGGTTTTGTAAATTATTATGTATATTTGTATATATGTAAATTATTAAACATGACTGGCAATACAGATAGGCCCTAGTGGCGCTTTTTGCCTGAAATTACTCATGCTCATTAAGAACAGTATAGTAACGAAAGTTGTGTTTATTTACGAAAAGATCAACCTGGAGCGTGATGATAATATAAGACATGAAGTTGACAATGGTTACATTTCTAATAAAAATTAACCACAAAATGTTAAGGAAAGTCAACGGCAAAAAGGGAGATTAAGAACATATAAAAACACGGCGGAGAAAAATATAACTTAAAGACTATGCGTAAGGAATAAAAAATGGATATAAAAATGGACGAGTAGAGAGAAAGGGAAGGAAATTAAAACCAATGGTAGAGAATATAGAAAGAATAAAACACTGCTGTATTAAAGAGGGTAATAACGAGAAATTTGTTCTAAATTAATTTTATTATTATAATATCAAGTTTTAACATCAGGGGATATATTAAACTTGGGAGAACTACTTAATAAGATGCATTCAATTACATTTCTTTTAATGCCTTATGATGACACAAAGTGAAAGTAGCAGAATTTCAATTAATAGAGCGTTTCTTTTCGATGATTTGAATGTAAGAAGCATTGTTGTTTTCTTTTCGTCTTACACCATATTTATGTTAATTTAAACGCATTGCTGAATATTTTCTCGTTTGTTAGTAATAATTCTTGAAACAATCACAACAATGAACCGATAAAATGCCCTCTGGAGATGAGTTAGCTGGCGATGAGATGAGTTGCTGGTGATGAGTTAGCTGGCGATGATTTGGCTAGCGTTTTGCTAGCTAGCGTTGGGTTGGCTGGCGATGAGTTAGCGGGCGAGGACTTGGTGGCGATGAATCGTCCTGTTCCCGGTTATTATAATTGAAAAAATGGCGAGTGTGAATCCTGTTGACAGTTTGGAGGTAATGATGTGGATAAGAGAGTTTGTGGATAATTTCTAATATCTCATTATTTAATATCTTCAATGCATCGGTGTATTATTCCTTTCATATTCTCTTCGCTTTGTTTTGTTTTAATTTCGCTCTCTTTTTCTCCACTCGCTCCCACATGAATATCATCTTATATCCATTCTTTATTCGTTTTGCTTAGTCTTTATGTTTTATTTTTCTGTTGCCTCGCTTTTTATTTGTTCTTAATCTCTCCTCTTTTCGTTGACGTGCCATAAAATTTTGGCTTTAATTTTTCTTAAAAATCTAATTATTGTCAACTTCATTTCTTATGTTAAGCTCTCTCTCTCTCTCTCTCATAAAGTAGAGAGAGAGGTGACGCCCCCTTGTCGCGGGAAGAGAGCTTGTGCGTACCCTTGACTTTTCGAGCTATGTCGGCGGGGGTACCTATCTTCTGGCACCCCTGGCAGGGTTTCCCTTGTCGATTTGGTCGGAAATTAGGTTCCAGACTAAGTGCGTCTTTGTCTTTCTCTATCCTACTCTATCCTTCCTTTTTCTTTAAAAATTAATCCTATTTCTTTTACTTATACAAAAAGAAAAAAAAACAAAAAAAACAACCCCTATACCTATCATGTCACTCTTACCCTTTTTTCATCTATCTACATATAAGGACCTGGCAGCTACCTCACGCGTCAGAAGAGAGGCTTTGGAACCTCTATAAACAACGCCAATCGACGCTCACTGGTTGCGAGAGACTACGACTTGAGGGGTCTTAGGCGTTGGGGCACGATGAATGGGATGAGGGTAGTGCCCCGTTAACCCCTTTCCTGGCGCATAATTATTGACCATTCCCAGTGACCGTTGACGGGTGCCTCTGGTAGCATTGGTCCGTGGTGACGGCCCTTTGTTCCCATGTTGGTTGCCAGGCCAACAAAAAGCCTTGGGTCGAGTCTCTTGGTGTGGCGGGATATCCACTAAACGCTGCTCCGAGATCTTGGCCGTCGTGAAGGGAACTAGTAGGAGTTTAGTACGGGGTGTGCTCCGTTGTTCACCTGGTGAGAAATCGATGGCCCCTTCGGGGACCGTCAGTGCTACTTGGTTGGGAGCCACGGCACGCCGAGGTTTGACGACTCGGTCGGACGAACAGCAGCACAAGGAGCGTGCCTTCTGAAAGATCCGAAACCTCTCTGATCGATAGGCGGGAGCGACTCACGCGGGGCGAACTCACCACCCCCCTTTCTTTTTTATTGAGTGGTCACAAAGTATTCAGAGATATAAAGTGTTCAGCATGACTGGAAAGAAAGGACCTGGTGCGTTAAAGTATACCTGCTCGACATGCCAAAAGGACAAGTGGTGCGTAGATTTTCCAGAGGGGTGTTTCTCAAAATGCCACCCTGGAAGTATCTGCACGGACTGCGTCCTAAGGGCAGAACTTCAGGAGCTTAAGGAACTTTTTAAATCTTCTGAGGAAAAAACACGACGGCTGGAAGAAAAGGTGAAAATCCTCGAGTCTGAGCATGTGACTCAAATCCGTCATCTCGAAGCCATCATTGCAGAGATTAAAGCCACCAATGGACAGCAACAGCAACAAGAAACTCCCAACGACGCGGATGGCTCCTCTGTTGGGCCCTCATGCACCGCGTCGATAGAGATAGGCCAACCATCTGACGTCCCAGAGCTAGCAGCTGCTGGGGTTACTCAGGGCGTCAAAAAGAAGAAAAGGAGGAGTAAGAAAAAAACAGTAGTTAAAACAGAAGAGAAAGTAGAAACGGAAGAAAAAACGAAGAAGAAAAAGAAGAAAAACCCAAAAAAGTGGGGAAGAAAGAGGAATCGAAAGAGCCCATACTGAAAGGGAAGCCTCTGTCCTCTGAACCCAAATGCGCGAGGGTCATCGTGATCGGTGACTCCCAAGCGCGGGATCTACAACCCTTGCTAGCGGCCCGCCTTCGCACCAGTGTGAAGGTAAGCTGCCTTTCAGGAAAGGGGAATGGAGAAATAAGGGTGGAGGCTGAGAAATCTCAGATCTCTGAGAACTCAGTAGTTGCCCTCATGGCAAGTGGCAACGATCTCTACCTACGAGGAGGCAATGTAGGTGCCAGCGGTAAGATCCTGACTACGGTTATGGGAGGAGTTGACGACTGTGGGCTAAAAACCCGCAGACGTGTCGTGGTCGGGATACTCCCAAGACGAGGTCCATCCTGCAATGTTCACGCGAGGAACGTCTCCATAAACCAACGCCTGGGAGATCTTTGTACGGCGGAAGGAGTCTTTTTTGTAGACCCCTACCGCACATTTACGGAAGAAATGACATGTACAAAAGGGACGGAGTGCATCTTTCCTTTAAAGGGAAAGCTGCACTCGCAAACATGATCCAGGATGTTGTGGAGCGGACCCAAAGAAGTGTCAGACCCCGAGTAAAGGAGGACGTACGCCATTACACCCGTGTTACTCCAGGAAGGCGTTTTTTTGAAGTCACAAAGAGGGGAGTGACCCCGCCACAGAGAAAGAAAGCGGGAAACGTAAGAGCGTAGGGAGTCCTACAGTCGGGGACTCCTTCAAAGTTCTTCTGTTTAATGCGAGGTCTATCAGAAACAGGTTTCTAGAACTTCGTGGCCTCGTAGCAACAGAAGAACCTGAGATGGTGGCCATAACGGAGTCGTGGATAAAAACCTCAAGCCGAGATTTTGAAGGTGAATTCACGATTCCCGGTTACCAGCTCTTCTTGAAAGATAGGCCAGACAGAGAGGGTGGCGGTGTGATGTTGTATGTCAAGGATACTCTCAACTCGACGGATTGCAACATCGTATCCGACCATGAACTACTAGGTGTTGACCTAGAGATAGGTCCTGCGGAATACAGGACCCGGGTGCTTTATAGACCTCCTGCCCAACTCGTTGAAAAGGACAGAGATCTGTACCAGCTACTAGGAGAACTTGTCGAAGACAGAGTGTGTATCGTCATGGGTGATTTCAACACACAAGTTGACTGGGAAACTAGAGAACCCTGTGGCGAGAACGCACTACTCCTGGAGTTCACGAACAACGAGTTCCTCACTCAATGGGTGAGAGAGCCAACGAGAGGAGACAATATCCTCGACTTGGTTTTCACCTCTGAGGATGACATCGTTAAAGACCTCTCTGTTGGCGAAGAGCTCGGTAGCAGTGACCACCGACTAATTAGATTTGTATTCAAAGTCCCTAAGGTAGAACCTGCCACTAGTAAATCAAGAAAACTCGATTTGAGAAGAGCAGACTTTGCAGGTCTACGCGCGGGACTGACTGACGCGAGGCTAGAAGAGTGCGAGGCTGTTGAAGACTCTTGGAACAGTTTCAAAACCAAATTCATTAGTCTTCAATCGCGTTTTATCCCTCTGAAATGCCCCCGTCGGTCTTCTGTTCAACCTAAGTGGTTTAATCGAGAAATCGGCCAACTTCTTAGGGAGAAGAGAACTGTGTACCGGCAATCGAAGATCTCGGGTGACTTTGACGAATACCGGAGGCTAGCCAGGAGAGTGAAGTCCAGCATAAGGGCGGCTAAGCGGTCTGAGGAACTCCGAGTGGCAAAACTCTGTAAAGAGAATCCCAAGGAGTTTTTTGGATATGTGAACAGCCGTAAACCAGTCCGTCGAACGATTGGCCCTTTGAAAAATGAGGAGGGGACATTAAAGCATTCAGATGCAGAAAATGCTAACCTCCTCAACGACTACTTCTCTTCAGTGTTTACTGAAGAGTGTGGTCCCATTCCCCAGCCGACGGATTCCTACTCGGGGGAAAAGCTGGAGGCAATGGACTTCACCGAAAGAGAAATAAAGAAAAAGATTGCTGACCTAAAGACGAATAAGTCCCCTGGACCGGACGGGTTTCTACCTAAAGTGTTGAAGGAAGTGTGCGATGAAGTATCACGACATCTGTGTGCTATCTTTAACATGTCAATCCGGACCAAGTGCGTTCTTAGAGACTGGCGTGAGGCGGAGGTGACTCCTATCTTCAAGAAAGGAGACCGTAACCAACCGTTGAACTACCGACCTATCAGTCTGACTTCGATAGTCGGTAAACTCATGGAAAGCATGATGGTGGACAAAGTGACGTCGTATTTAGAGTCAAAGCTGCTACTGAGGAGTTCCCAGCACGGCTTCCGAAGGCAACGGTTATGCCTGACGAACCTTGTGGAATTCTTCCACTTCGTTTTCAGTGAGCACGATCGGGACAAGGCGGTGGATGTGGTCTACCTAGACTTTCAGAAAGCTTTTGATAAGGTACCACACCGCCGCCTTCTCCGGAAAGTGCGAGCGCTTGGCATAGACGGAAAGGCAGCCGGCTGGATCGAGAACTGGCTAAGTGGCAGACGGCAACGGGGGGTGGTAAATGGACAGTCTTCTGAGTGGGTGCCCGTTACTAGCGGAGTGCCTCAAGGTTCTGTCCTGGGACCACTACTATTCATCATCTACGTCAACGACATGGACGGTGACATGGTTGCCAAGATTTCCAAATTTGCCGACGATACCAAGCTTGGTATGAACGTTGCAAAGGATGGAAATACTGCCCACCTGCATGAAGATCTTGGGAAGATTGGGGAGTGGTCAGACACGTGGCAAATGCCTTTTAACTTAAACAAATGCAAAGTAATGCATATCGGCCACAGAAACCCCCAATCTCAGTATATCCTTAAGGGCACTGCTATGGAATCCACCGACACTGAGAAGGACTTGGGTGTAACAATTACTAGTGACCTCAAGTTCTCGAAACAGTGCATTGAGGCGGGGAAAAAGGCCCAAAGGATGCTAGGTTATATTAAGCGCCAGTTTGGTTATCGGAACCAGGAGATTGTACGGTGCCTGTACAACTCCCTCGTTCGGCCACACCCTGAGTATGCCGTACAATTTTAGAGTCCTTCGTTTCGAAAGGACATCGCAAGGTTTGAACGCGTACAAGCTAGGGCAACCAAACTGATTCCCTCTATCTGACATAAAAGTTATGAGGATAGACTAAGGGAATTAGATCTGTTCTCGCTGGAAACCTGTAGACTGCGTGGTCAGCTCATCGAAGTTTTAAAATACTTCGAGGGTTCGACAATGTTCACTACTGGAATATTTTCACACTGAGTGAGAACAGAACGCGCAATCACGGCTTCAAACTTAAACTGAAGCGTTACAACCGCAATCTGTGTGGAAATATTTTCACCTACAGTATCTGCGGTAAGTGGAACGCACTTCCAGTGGAAGTTGTCAACAGTGAATCTGTTGACCAGTTCAAGTCAAGACTAGACAAAGTCTTGAAAAGTGGCCGTTTAGGGACGCAAAACAATTGAGCAGTCATGTGCCTGCTCGATTGATAGTCCAAAGGTACCCTCTTTGAATGGACCGTAAGGTCTCCTAGGGTACTTACTTTCCTTGTTACTTCTTGTTACTCCTTGTTATTATTACGCTCGAGATTGATCTTTTTGTAAATTGACATAACGGTTGTTATTCATATATACTTATTTTGTTTTCCCCTTTATTTCTGTATTCCTTGAAAATAAACTGAAATATAATTTGAATTCCCCTCAAAATTATTTGTGTTTTCTCATTCGTGAGCATTAAATTTACATTCAATATAGTGCAATGCTCAGCGAAAGCTCGATAACTACCAGTTACACTTAGATAATTCGCCAATCCCTCGTGTTGCCTTTTTCCCTGAATATAATACTTCAAAATAGAAAAGATACTGAAATATTACAACTATAAACATCAGCAAAATACTATACAACTAGGATACGACCGCAACACCCATAAAACCTCCTAAAACCCTCTTCCAGAGGCCCTGAAGTTTCAGGTTATTGACCTTACTCTGACCCTCGCTAAAATAGATTCTAATATATATCCCACTTGAGGACATCAAAATGCCCTTCCCTTCCCCTCGAGGAAATAAGGGGCAGCAAAATTTATTGCTACGGGCAAAACTTTCTTCTCTGTGATAATTTGTGTCATCTGTCGATGTTGTCTACTTGTTTACAACTAGCATTAGTCCCTTTAGAGACGGGTTTTTAACTTCCTCGCGACAACGTGGGGAGTGGACGCATAGAAGCGATCCCTCGAAGGGTTAAGGGAGTCAAAACTAGCACTGAAGAGAACACGAAAATCACAGAAAAAAATAGTCTAAAAACTCCAACAAGGGAATTTGTGAATAGTTTAGGTGTGGAGACTGGAGAGAAAGGGAGCTGAGAGAAGTGCAATTAAATTTAAACACAATAAAATATTTAAGTATAAAGTGAGAACAAATAGAAAAACATTTAAATACGAAAAAGAACAGCCAGTAATTGAATTTGAAAGAGAACATACAGTAGAACATTATAGTATAAGGCAGGAACAGACGGGCAATTGAATATCAAAACAGAACAGGTGGAAGACCATTTGTGGACATCAACTTCCTTAACCTAAAATCTTGGGCTCCGCCGTAGAGGAGGCGCAGTCACCCCAGGGTAATCTCGTAGAAGATGCAAGGAGACCCCGAACTACGAATACCGGCGGTTATAGTGGGTGAATAATTGGTCTTCTCTGTTTTCCAGATGTCACCCCCGGATGAGGACGACTCGAAGAGGGGAGACTATGACAATATTTGATCCTTCGTGATAAAAATGACGGAGGTCATCCTCGGAAAATTTTAAAAGCCCGTTATCTTAGTCAATAATTTCACACACACCGTATACACCAGCACAAAGTTGCAAATCGGCTATGAGTATACTGCACATTTTCCTCTACTTAACTTCGCTTTCTATAAATCTCCTTCAAATAATTATTGGCGGAGATTCCTCGTTTGTTTTCACTTTTTGTAATAAATGCAAAGCGCAAAAACTTGAAGGTTCTTTTTTTTACCCCCTCTATTATGGCAGTCATCCAGGAGCGGGGTGAGAGCTTAATCAACAATACAATCAGGATCACAATCAAGATCAAAATCAGGATCACAATCAAGAATATAATCAGGAGTACTATCAAGATCAAACAATAAGAATATAATCAGAAGCACAATCAAGAGTATGATCAAAAGTACAATCACTAGCACAGGCAAGAGCACAATCCAGTATACAATCAGGAGGACAATCAAGATTACAATCTTGAGAACCATTGGGTGATTCATTATGGGTACTTAAATTGGACACCAGTTCTATTTTCTATTTCTGATTTGCGTTTACCCAGCAACATTCCACAGCGCCGAACATTTTCCCATATTTTGAAAAAAAAAAATTAAGAGCTCATCTGGCGACTGCCTCCTTTGGCATAAGTTGCAGTATTTACCACTGTCTAGTACTCGGCTACTTTAAAATAGTAACTTGCAAAAGAAAAAAAAAATAAAAGAAAAAAAGGAAGATGGCAAGAGGCAGGAAGCAAGATCCAGCGTGGGGATGAGGTCCTCCCGTCCCCCCCCCCCGTCGCAGGAACGTCAGACCTACCATAATAACAAAAAAAACACAGAAAAAAACAACAACTAGTTAAATAAAGGGAAAAGGCCGGCCTCCTCCAAAAAGTCGGTAAGTCCACAAGTCAATGTGCACAAACTCGTCCCGAGTACAAGGGATAGGTGGTAGCGACCCCGCCCATCCCGGTACCGGGACAGGTAACGTGCGCGAAGATCTCCCAGACTGCGACACTCAACAAGAATGTGCGGAACAGTCTGGGGGATAACGCAATCTTTGCAGTATGACGCAGGCGAGCGCTCCATCAAATGGCGCTGTGTCCAATTCGGAGACAATAGAAAGCAATCTAAAGCCCTCGGGGCATCAGGGGCTAGGTTCATGGGAACAGTTGCGGCGCAATAGAACGCAACTTTAAGTTCCCTTCGACCGTCTCCCATCTTCTTTGTCAAGCATTTCGGAGAGCTGCACCTATTCCTGCCATGTAGTCGGTGTGAGGAAGAGCGAAACGCTGGTCCGGTGGCCCAAGTCTCACGGACTCTTTGGCGCCCAAATCAGCGCGCTCATTCCTACATGACCACACAATTCCTACATGTCCAGGAACCCAGCAGAAGATAATCTCGAAATTCACTCGGCTTGCCAAAACCGTGGCATTACGGATATCGCGAACTAGGAGATGCAGAGATTCCAATGTTCCGAGAGCACTCAGGGCCTTTGTGAGTCGCTATAGATCACAATCCGATCTCTGAACCGCGCACGTCGCGTAAACTCTCGTCGTGAGGGATGTATTGCCACCAGCTCGGCCGTTAATACAGACGCAGTGCCTGGCAGAGCCCCGCCGACTTCAAACAGAGGGGATACGACGTGGTAGCCGAGCCTCTCTTGGGAATTGGAGCCATCTGTATACACTGGCACGGCTCCAGCGTAACCCGAGGTGCGCTCATAAAAGGTCGAACGCAATACTCCCGGCGATTTAAAAGATTTGGGAGCAGAGGCGTGGCGAGAAATAACCAAAGGTAGTAACCTCCAGGGTGGCGTACTGAGCAGAAGCAAGGGTTTCATCTGCCCGAGAGCTATACCTAGCTCTCGAAGGAGTTTCCTAGCCCTAAACTCACATCAGATGCGGATGCAGTGAAAGCTGTTGGCGACTAAGGGAAGCGCCGGGCTCGCGCATACAGTCTAATAATGCACTGTGCACGCCTTAGAGGGAGAGGAATCTCGCCAGCATCGACAAGTCGGCTTTCAATGGGGAAAGTGCGGAAGGTATCGATCGCCAGGTGAAGGCTGGTGTGGTGGATCGAGTCCACCTTCCGCAATACACGCTCAGCTGCGGATGTATAACACTCGAATCCGTAGTTGAGCTTCTAACTAACAAAGGATCGATAAAAAAGTAAGGCAGTAACCCTATCAGCACCCCAAGCGCTGAACGTCACGGAACGGAGAATATCCATGGCGCAGGTACAAGAGACCCTAAGGCTGCGAATATAAGGCTCTCAGGTGAGGCGTAGGTCAAACACAAGACCGAGGAAACGGTGTGATTCAACCACCTCCAGACGTACCCCATTGAGAAACAAGCCTGGGTCCGGGTGGAGCCATGGGTGGCAGCAAAAGTGCACCACCTTAGTCTTGGCCAACGAAAACCAAAACCTGTGCGCTTCGGTATAGCGAGAGATGCGATTAAATGCCTGTTGGAGTCGACGCTCCAGAATTGGCATCTGGGCCGCACCAAAAGTGATCGAAAGGTCGTCCACGTAGAGCGTAGAGAGAACATCTTCCGGCAGTATCGAGGTCATGCCATTGATGCTCAGGGCAAAGAGTGTGACACTGAGGACACTTCCTTGCGGGACACCCTCTTTATGCTCTATTGGGCCGGACAGGGCTCCCTTCACCCGTACGCGGAATCGACGATCTCGAAAAAATTCAGATATGAAGACTGAGAGGTGTCCCCTCGCTCCCATCGGGTGAAGATTCCCAATGATAGGTGTTCTCCAGATCGATAAACACCGTATCGTATTGCTGTCTACGAAGGGAGGCCTCGCAGATGGCATTTTTAACCTGGAGCAGAGCATCCGACATGGAGTAAAACTTGCGGAAGCCACATTGTGCAGAAGACAGTTGCCCTCTGCTGTCCATAAAAATGGCATAATTTACATTTACCAATTTCTCCATCAGCTTGCACACGCAAGAGGTTAGAGAGATTGGGCGGAAACCGGCTGGAGTAGAGTGATCTCTCCCCGGTTTGCGAAAGGCGAACACAGTAGCAATCCGCCAGGAATCCGGAAGGAGACCCTCCACCCAGATCCTGTTAAACAAATCTAACAGAAAGGCCATGCTTCGGTCACCCAGGTGTCAAAGCATGGCGTACGGGACATCGTCCGGACCATGGGTGATTTCCGCGCACGAAGCAAAAACAGAACGAAATTCATTCAGAGTAAACATGTCTTCGAAGGGTTCTCCGCCTTTGGAAGTAAAGTCAAGCAGGCGGCCTTCTGCGACATCACGACGTGTATTGAATGCTGTTGGAGGAACATCCCGGCTAGAGAATGCCGAGAGAGCGGTCGCGAAGGATTCTGCCACGGACGCGGGGTTCCATTCTCCTAGAGAACGGGAGGGGGTCCTTCGAGAACTTGGAGTGATCGGTGTGCAAAACGGCCAGACCTCCTAGGAATAGTTGTTAAGCCCAAGGGGATGAGGTTGCTGGAGAAGAACTCGACGGCCTCATCTACTGATCTAAACTCCTTAACTGAGATAAAGAATTTAGTCATTTCCTGGAATGCAGACCACCACACCCGTGCCAAGCACCTTCGGGGACGGCTCTCAGGCGGCAGCAGCCCAGAAAATGATATTTGAATTAGTAAGTGATCACTACCATGGAGGTCATCGAGCACCCCCAGTCAAAATCAGGCTGTGAATCCAAGAGAGCACAAAGATAAATCGAGGCATAAAAATAAAGCGGTTCTCGGGCAGTGATGAGTAAACTCATCCACATTTAGGACACCCATTTTAAGATCGTCGATCTGGTCGGCAAAGGCTTGACCATAGTGATTAATAAAGTAGTCTCCCCATAAGGTGTCTCTACCATTCAGATCTCCGAGCAAGAGAAAGGGCCTCGGTAACCGTACCGCTACGATGGGGACTTCCGCCGTTGGCTAACGGTGGAATGTACGCGGAAATAACAGTATACCTCCTATCAAGGTGCAGCTGCACAGCTCCTGGCTGAAAGGAGGTATCTAAAGTAAAAAAAAGAACGAAGACTTCATGCCCGGTGTACATCGCACATCCTCCTACATGGCCCCCATCCTTTGGTGGTCGGGTCGCAAAACCCTTATACCTCGGGAGGGTAGACAGGGGTCATGCGCCCAGCAGTGTCTCCTGCAAAAAGATAGCTAACAGGGAACGGGAGGAGACAAGCATCCGCAGCTCCTCCTATTTAGCTCGGAGTTCGCGGCAATTCCATTGAAAGAATATGCTCTCCAGGCCTAGCTCGGAAGAGATGCGGGTCCCCTCTTCAAAGAAAAGATCCTCACGGGAATGGACACACGCTTCCCGGAGGTTAAACTCCGGGCGCTGTTGGCCGGACAATCCGCTGAAGGCTCTGTCGTCTTCTAAGGCTTATTGGAAGAGGCGGGTGGGGCTGTTTCGGAGGCGGGGGGCCCTCTTTTTGAGGATACATCGTTTCCGAGCCACCAAGCCCACCACTAAGCGTGGGCGAAGGAGTCGAAGCTCCGTTGGTGCAGTCCTCCTTTCGGGGGTCAGCTTTAGGAACCGCGGAAGATGGCCTAGCGACCAACTTCAGGAGTGTTGCCTCCTGTGGGTATAACGACTCGGTGAAGGTGCGTGACCGTTTCGCCTTACGGGAAACGGTCACGCTGGGATAAGAGGGGGGGAGCCCTGTTTTTAGCTGGGGCTTGGTTAGACCCTTTGTGCCGCCAGCTTTACCAGAGAAGCGCCTACGTTGGGTAGAACCCGCGGAAAGGTTCCAAATGGGCGCGGAAACTACCGTACTCGTAGGCCTGGAGGGGCCACGAACAGAGGGTGTTTTTTTCAACATTGAAGCATAGGACGTCCCGGGCAGCGCCGGGCGTGCCAGGACCAAGTCTTTAGCCTCGCGAAATGAGAGACGATCCTAAGCCTAAACATCCAGGATTTCCTTCTCAAGGAGATACGCACCACATTGCTTCAAAGAAGCGGGGTACGGCTCTCTGCAATTGAAACACTTGGCCACACACAATTTGGACATATCGTGCTCGACCTTGGAGCAACTTACACATATTTCGGGTAATCCTGACTTTGCACGTCGACACGAGCGATTAGTATAGCCGAAGCGGTGGCAGTAATAGCACCTTCGCAGCAGTGGCAAAGACTTCATGCTGTAGCCATACCAACCGGCACGCACTGACTCAGGAAGCTTGTCACAGTTGAACGTGACGAAGAGTGTATGGGTGGGTGTCGAGGCCCCTCCCTGTTTTCTCATCACACGTTCGACCTTCACCGCCCCATGGTCGGCCAGCTCTAAGGTGATGTCGTCTATGGAGTAGTCAACGAGTTCCCTCGCATAAACTACTCTTTTCACGAAGTTCATGGTAGAGTGAGACGTCATACACACAGGCATAAGGGCACTAATCATGGCTGCCTTGGAGGGATTCGACCCATTCGACAAAAGGCTCTCGTCCGAGAAACGGGTCACCTTCGGCTCTCTACCAATCACACTAGCTAAAACTCTCCTTTGATGGATCATATTGCTTTTAGCCAACATGTTACCATCAGTGGAGCGAATAACCATGAAACTTTTGAAGCCAGCGGGCTCGAAAACGCAGGGAAGTCTCTAAATGAGGGGCCTCGACGTAATCGAGGCTCCGCTCTGTGCAATTCTACTTGTGGTCTTTGTCAGGGACCCCGCACCCGGGGGAGCAGCGGGGCCAGACCTGCCAATCTTGGTTTAGTCGCTTACCGAAGTAGCAGATCCTTTCGTCCCCGCAGACCCCGTGGATGGAGAAGAGCCCCGAGTCTTTTTTTACTTTTTCTGTTTCTTTTCTTCTTAGGAGAGGAGGGCGGGAAATGAATACGCTTCTCTCCTCTGCCTGCAGGAGGCCCCAGACCAAATGGACCGGCCTCAGCAAGGTCCTTCTTTGAGTTGTAGAAGGTTCTAGCGGTCGCAGGGGCACCGCCCGGATGAGTAGATCCTTCCCCTCCTTGTACTGCCTTGGAGACCCGAGCCGTTTGAGGAGGACCTTGTATAGGGGCGGACTCGGGTTCGGTGCTTGGCGCCGTGCCATGAGTCGCCCCCATGGAAGGCCCTACCGTCTGAGGCTGGGTTGCCTCAAGGACCATGTCTATCTCGGGGTGGGCTCCATGTGGCCATCCCCCCCTTCCAGGACATCACAGGTCCCATTGGGAGCGGTCTCTCTATTCTGGTTAATGCGGCACGTGCCTTGACCCCCGCTAAGTTTAATATACGAGCCAGCAGGTCTTTTGAGGGAAGTGACCGATGGGCCCTGTCTTCTCTTTCTTCCTCTAAGGGAGTTTGTCCTTCCGAGCCGCTTCAATGGGGAGAGGTCGGTTATGGGCCACCTGCTAGTTTTCTTGGCAGTCCCCTTAGAAAGTAAAGGGGGGACTGCCGCTGGAAAAATGAAGGCATTCGAGGGCACCTCCATACAAGGGGGTGAGGGGAAGTCATCTGTACCCGTAGGCAAAGGAGAGAAGTAAGTCTCCTCTTCGTTCAAACCATTTTGGAGGTTCCCCTGTGAAAGCACACGGGGTGGGGGACCTCCATTTTTTCAGTGGAGCTGCCCGAAGGCGGCTCCGTCGATGATGAGGGGGAAAGGGAAAGAGTTTTTTTTTAATTTTCATCATCGGGCATCAGGACCCTATTCTTTTCACGGGATGCAGACACTAACACCCTCGCAGTAGCCAGCTCTGCAAGGGTTGCGTACGGGGCTGGCAGAGCCAGGTGCCGCCATTTGATGCCACCCCTCCCGCCTTGTGACCTGGCAGCCTTTCGGCATGGTGGCTCCACCTTGGGCACGGCGGAAAAATGATAGAGTGTGAAGTGAGAAGGAAAGAGGATGTGAGCAAGGTATGGATGGAGATCAAGCAGGTTGTTAAAACCTCATTATCCTAAACCGGAGCTCAGGGGTTAGGAAACTTGTCTCCTAGCCCCTCAGCCCCGATCCGGGATAGTTGGCTCAGGAGAAGGTCAGCATCTATCCTGTGAAAATATAGGCCCCTTAGAGAAAGTTGTAGGAGAAGTTGTAGGGGAAGTGAGGAAGTAGGGGAGAAACACAGTCTGTCTGAAAGAAGGAGAAGAGGCTAAGCTGGGGCTGGACGGGGCGCTGATTCCCGTCAGCACGGCGGTCAGGAAGGCAAATCGTCGCGCCCCTTACGGATGAAAATTTTTCTATTGCTAAATGCTGTATCTTCTTTAGTGTAGGTGAATTCAGTCCTTTATCTGCATCAGTTGTTGCTGCTAAATTCAATTTTTGGGAAGAATATGGAATGATAGTTTCAATAATTCCGCTCCTGAATGTGCAAGAATATTCCTGATGATATACTCTTCATCTGAAACTTTTCACCATTATTTTCATCTGCGTCATCTTCATCAATGTCGTAAGTACAATTCTGAAAACAAAAACAAAGCATTTCAGCAATCTTCAATGCATTGTCGGTGTCTCGATACAACTCTTCCCATAACATGATCCGAGTTGATCTTCTTCAATATTCCAGCAATGGTATCGAAGCTATGTCCCTCTTCGGCATGAAAGTGGAGCTGATTCTCGTGGCAAGTCATCATTAATCCGTGATGTAAGAATATAAATACAATGTTCTTATAAAAACATTTTTAAGATTAATTTATTAATATTAGCTAGATATTGACCAGCTAAACTGCGCCACCAAACATTGAAGATATGAACTATGTGGTATAGGTATGCAATTCAGCGATGAGTCACCTACAATACCACCACATCAGTGAACCATCCCACCCCTAACAGCAAAATGTGAAAGAGTCCATATCCACATCAAAATGAAGACACCAAATTAATTAATGAGGAACACATGTCGAATAATTGAAAATTTATAATATCAGTCAATCATCATTTTTCAATTTTTTAATTATAGAAGAATAATAAACTGAATCAATTACATACCCAAATCGAAGCGACTCCCATGACACCACTGCGGTGATTAGTTGACCATACGTCGCATGTAGCACACACACACATGGTCAATTGATGCCAGTTTTGCTAGTATGTCTCCCTCCATTGTACTGGTTTTCGCTGCAAGATATCTAACCGTAGTGCATCTAGATGGCACCTGAACAACCTAGTTTCCTTTCGAAAAAATATTTCAAAATTAAAACAAATATAATAGATTAGCAATGGAAAAAAATAATACAATATTTAGGTAGTCTAATGTTCATACAAATAAAGTTATTAATTATTTTCACCAGATATTAGCTATGAAAAAAATAGAAAAATATTTGAGTTATGCTAACATGAATATCCTTAAATTCTTGTAAGATATCCTTTCATATTGGTGGTCCTGGTTTTCAAGGCAATTTTGGCAGAGCCATTATTGCTGCCGCTGGCATCTTCTTTTTCAGTTGGACGCTTACGAGATTTCTTCTCCCCCATTCATATTCACCCATAAAATCCAATTCTGGACAAGAAAATAAATCATGTAGAGAGACTCCTTGAAAACACTGTATAATATTCATCAGAGTATGAAACTTTTATTAATTGAAATTAATTGTCGTAGAATGGCCCTTGGTTTTGATCACTATACTCTTTGACACCCTTTTAGTAGCGGTATGCTTTAAGGGGCGTGAGTTACTTCTATAATGAAGTAGGCTTTGTTCTAAGAGTGCTAATTCAGTAGTTTTGTTCTTAAGGAAGAGCTATTTTTAAACACATAAGGATAAGAGGAAACACCAGAATCTACCAAAATAAACATGTATTTTAAATGAAACACTTAACTATTACAAACCAACAGTTAACACATTTCTATCTTTGGCATCAAAGATCTTTCAATGACAAAAAATAAACCAATAGGCTTCCCGTAAACATACCAATTGCCGATTAGTATTTTTTTTTTATCGCGACTCTATTTGATTAGCGTTAAACATTAAATTAACGTACTCTCGTCTACGAACACATATGACCTAGGTTCAAGAACAATGGTTTCTACTCTCCTTTAAAACGTGGGACGTACTAAACTTCTACTATCGCAATAGGAATATATAGGTTATTTTTAACTTACAGGTAGGTATTAGGGATTGCCGGATTTCGCTGGAGGACTTATCTCTCGCTTTGAAGTGTTGTGGCCGCTGGTTGAATTTTCGTCGAGTAGGGATTGCTTGTCGCCTGTGACGGGGTCTAAATCTTCAACGTAATTAAAGAACGGGAGCTCGTTGGGGCTGGGTTCTTCTCCTCTCACTCTTACGGAGCTTGAAATGTGAGAGTCGCTCGAGTGTGAGCGGCTTTGCTTTTCTTCAGTCGGACTTTTTTGTAGACTGAACAGGCTTCTTCGGTATGGCACCGATATAAAGCTTGACTATTTAGGTTAATACGGCCCTGAAAGGGGAGATCGATTTTCTTAATCTGATCCTATCGTTTCTCACGGAAATAGTCTCGTATGGCTGAAGGATCGATCTTCACGAACTAACCCTCCTTCTGGCGTATCGACTTCTAATCTTCTTGTCTGGCTGAAAGATCGATCTTCACGAACTAATCTTTCTTCTGGCGAATCGACTTCTTATAATCTTCTTGTCTGGCCGATGGATCGATCTTCACGAACTAATCCTTCCCTAGCGTATCGACTTCTGATAATCCCTCTCTCTTTCTTTGCGGAGCTTATTTATAGGCGGATTGCCGCCCCATCTAAAGGGGGAAGTGACAAGGCCACAGAGGCAAAGGAGGGGGGGGGGCAAATGGTGAGTTAGCATCTGGGGAGAGCGAGAATTCCTGAGGTGGCACTGGGGTGCCCAAGTCAGCTCGCAAATTAGAGGCTCGCAACCGCACCGCTACTTGGCGTGCTTTCTGACTCGCACCGCTTTTTTTTCCATAACCACGGGTTTATGGGTCTTGTAGGTAATTGGATCGTTAGAGCGTCGTTTAAGGACCTTAGGTGGTCGCCTTAAAACAGATGTTAGCTCCAACTGCCCACAGCGGCAGGGAGATCACACATGGTAAGCAGTTTCGCCGGCTACCTTTCCCACGCTTCTCCTCATGAGGGGCGGGGGGGGGGGGGGGTTATGTACCTATACTCCTCCAGGATGCTTAATGTAGTCATTTCTCCCCATTTACCTCCCTCCTTAAGAAATTAACGGTAGATGGGGGAGGCCAATCCGACGCTTACAATAATATACATGGGTAACTTACGGAACATTATATTATACAATAAATTCTAGTTCACTCGGGAATGCCTCGATAACATTTCACCTGACCTTACATTAATTCCTATATTACTGTGCCAACTTAGGATCTTCTTACCTACCACTAGGGGATTACTCGCCTCTACTTACTTACAATTCTACTGATTTACACTTAACTTTTCTATAATACAATAGTTTGGCTGCTCCTTAATCGTCGACAGGGTTCCGACTTAACGAGTCGGCCATACAATTGTTGGACCCTTTTATATAGTGAATGGAGTACTGGTACTCCATCAAGAGTAAACTCCATCTCAGGAGTCTTCCATTCTTACTCTTATTTTTACTTAAGTATGACAACGGTTTATGGTCGCATTCCAACTTAAACTCGCGCCCTATTAGATAATATTTGAATTTACCTATGGACCATATTATGGCCAAAGCTTTGATTTTGATAGTAGCGTAGGCTTTTTGTCTACTCAACAGTTTCATACTAACATAAGCTATGGGATAGGCTGTTTCGTCATCTTCGTATTGAAGCAATACTCCACCTATCCCGTCTTGACTAGCGTCCGTGCGAAGGCCGAAGATCTTGTTGGGATTTGGTAAGCGAAGAATGGGCGCAATTACGAGTTTTCCTTTAAAAACCTCCAACTGAGTTATTGCATGGGGGTTCCACGTGACAGGGTCTGACGCTGTCTTTTTCAACAAATCATTCAGTGGGGCCGCAATGGAAGCGAAGTGTGGTACAAAACGCCTATAGAACGAGGCCGTTCCCATAAACGATCGGAGTTGTTTCTTTGTTTTTGGCCGGGGCATTTTGACTATGGCGTCCACTTTTTCTTGCTGGGTAGTCAAGTGTTTTTGTCCTATTTTGAATCCCAGGTAGTCAATGGATTCATAGGCAAAATAACACTTGGTCGGCCCGGCGGTTAGACCTTGCTCCTTCAATTTCTCCAGCAATGAGCGTAAGGCGTGTAAGTGTGACTCCCATGTACGGGTAGCTACGTACACCTTTGTCGAAGTAAAACGACACGTCACTTAGTCCAGCGATAATTCGCCTCATCATCCTATTATAATTGCTACCGGCTGTAAGTAGTCCGAAGGGTAGCCTGGTAAACTGTAACAGACCTCTCTCGGTCGCAAAAGCCGTCAGTTTTTGGGACTCTTTAGCGAGAGGTATTTGATAGTACGCTTTACACAAATCCAATTCGGTGATGAATTTAGCGTCTTCAAATAAATGGAGATTTTGATCTATTAGTGGGATGGGCTCGGCGTCGAAAACGGTCACTGAATTCAATTTTCGGAAGTCCACGCACATCCGAAATGATTGATCAGGTTTCTTAACCATTACTATGGGGAAGCAATAATCGGACTCCGATGGCTCTAAAATTCCCATTTTTAGTAAATTCCGGACTTCCTTATTGAAGGCTTCTCGTAGGTGGATCGGTAAAGGATATGGTTTGCTCTGAACCACTGAATTAGTTTTTATTTTTATTTCATGGATAAAATCCTTGGCACATCCGGGGTTTTCAGAAATTACTTCTGGGAGTTCCATGAGCAAGTTCAACATTTTCGCTTTTTGTTGAATCTCTAAGTGGGGATTTATCTTTAAATCCACCCGAGGGTCTTCCGGGGTCGGTGAGAGCGAGGGAAGTTCGTATTCCTCGTCTTGTTCCACACACAATGTGTGTATGACTTGCAGGGGCGTACCCGGGTAAACGGCATCCATCGGTTCTTCTTCGTCTAGAAGGGTAATATTCTTTATGCACGCGCGGCGGTGATATTTTTTTAGCATGTTTATGTGATAGGTTCTTCGCCCTGTTGGGGTATCTATCAAGTAATCGACTGGACCCGGTGCCTCGATTACTTCGAACGGTCCCTTTCACTGGGCCCATAACTTATTATTTTCGGTCGGGAGTAATAATAAGACTTCATCTCCTGCCTTTAATTTTCGAGCCTTTGCTTTCATATCGAAGTAGTCCCGGTTTTTGGCTAAATTTTTCTCGGCGTTCTCTCGAGCTAAGCCAGAGCAGTATTCTAGGCGCTCGCGCATATCCATCACGTAGGCGTAAGACGATTTTATTTCTTGGTCGAGCTTCGCGTTGGAAAATAATTCCTTAAGAATACTCATAGGACCTCGCACATTTCTCCCGTATAATAGCTCAAAGGGCGAGAATCCCAACGCCTGATGAGGTATTTCTCGGCAGGCGAAAAGGGCTGCAGGCAGGTATCTGTGCCACTGTGTAGGGTTGTTTTGACACAACTTCTTCAATATATTTTTGAGAGTCCCGTTTAATTTCTCGCAGATTCCGTTAGCGGATGGATGAAATGGACTCGTAAAAATTGGCTTGACTAACAGTAGTTTATTAAAATACTCCATCAATTCTGAGGTGAATTGGCGCCCTCTATCCGAAAGAATTTCTTTAGGCAGGCCTACTCGGGCAAATATTGAAATTAATGCTTCCGCGCAGGAAATGGTGTCAATCTTCCGTAGTGCCACGGCATCTGGGAACCGGGTGGCACAATCCACTAGGGTGAGGATGTAGGATTGTCCTCCACTTGAAGGGGGGTGAATTGGTCCCACCAAATCAATAGCCACTCGAAAGAATAGTTCGGTTATAACGGGCACCTTTTGTAAGCGTGTGGGAGGTACCCGTCCTCTGGAGGGATCCTTCTGACACACGTCGCATGATCGGCAATAGGCCACAATTTCCCGCGGCCTGGGGCCAATAAAAGTGTCGGAATATCTGCTGCGCCGTTTTGTTGTGCCCAAAGTGTCCGGCTAATATTCCATCATGCGCGGTATTCAAAATTCTTTGCGTGTATTCTTGAGGTACACACAGTGCTTTCTTGTTCTCCTTATCCTCCTCGCTGATAGTACGGTAGAGAAGTGAGTCTTCGACGATATACTGGATAGGCTTCTTTCCTTTCACTTGGAGAGTTTCACCTTAAATAGCTTTCTCCCATAGAGGTTTAAGAGTGGGGCATTCCTTCTGAGCACTGGCGAAGGAAGCCAATTTGAACCCATTGTCTTCGAGGGTAATCCTTGGGGTCAACTTAGCAGGTTGCTCTTTCCTCTGGGCTTCTTGTGCCCGGGTGACTATTTGTTGGGCTACTTCTTGCTGGGGAATTAGGGGGTTTTGTCCGATTAGTACTGCGCAGAACTTAATCGGGGCTACTACCACGTCCGTCCAACCGGTGAAATATCTGCATTGTATATGACATCTCACGACGGGGAATCGATTGTCGCGTCCCAAAAAGTCGTGGACGATTGCGAATTTCTTATGGTTAGGGTTTACTGGGGGCAGCAACTTGTCGGATACCACTAAGCACGTACATTTGGTGTCTCTGACTAAAGTGGATACTCAGCACCCATTAACAGTGCCCTCTTCAAATTGTAGGCCACCTGGCGAACTTTTGTTGAATAGAAAGTTTACCTGTTGCTGGGCTCCTTCGGATGTTGGCGCGAGGACGTAGGACGAATCAGCTTGTCCTGCTGGGATCGCGGCAGTCAGGTTTTGCACCTGTTGTCTCGAGGTCTCCCTCAGTCAGGAGTTCTGTGGGCACTGGAAACTCAGGTGACCTATTATCCCGCAGGTATAACAAGTGACGGGCTTCCTGGGATACGTGCCGGTATTAGGGTATGATCCTTGTGGAATCCTAACTTCTTTTTGATTTTTTTCTCCTCCAAAATTTGGTTTATAAGTTCCTTTTGCTGCTGAGAACTTAAAGGGCTTCTTCTGTAAATGCCTGGGTAGCGGCCCATTTTTCTTTGGGGAGGGAGCCTTCCCTTTCTTGTACTCCCTCGGATATAAACGATGATTTACCGCGTGGAGGTCAGCCTTGTTCAGACACTCGTTGAAGGTAGAAGCTTTTCGGTCCTTAACGAATGCACGGATTTCCTGTGGTAGTGTACTTAGTAACTGATCTCTAAGCATGAAGTCTACGACCGCAGCGACTTCGTTCTCTACCCCTTCTGACTCCATCCAAAACTGTAGGCTTCGACGAAGCTCAAAGCCAAAATGTTTGTATGTTTGTCCAGGTCTTATACGAGCCTGCCTGAACTTCGTCCTATATTCTTATGGGTTAAGGTTTGTTGCTGAGAGAAGTTCGGCTTTGAGAGTGGAATAGTCCACAGTCGCTTCTGAGGGTAAAGATACGAATATCTCTCTCATCCTACGATTAAGTAGTGGTAATAGTCTGGCGACCCCATCTTCCTCTTTGTGCCAATTATTGACTTCAAATATTTTCTCAAAATGGGAGAGATATGAGCATAAATATTCTTCGTCCCTGTACTCCGGGAGTTTCATGCTGGCCGCTGGTGACACTCCTGTTCTGGATGACACTGACTGAACCTCTAACTGGTCTTTACTAAGAGCTTTTTTGTGGGCCCTTATCTTCTCTCTTTCATCAGCTTCCATTTTCGTCTTTTGTGCTTCCATTTTCATCTTTTCTCTTCTTTCTTCTCTTTCGTTTCTCTCTTTCTCCTGAATAAACGAACTCAGATCGGTTCCTTCCAGTCCGAGGCTTTGACCTTGCTTCCGATAAAGGTCAAACGATGCCATCGCGCTTATGTCAGTCATCTACCTTGTTTTTAATCAAGCCTGACTTACTCCACCACCGAAACTTACCACTTGGCCTAACAATTACCTTTAGATTGTATCCACCTCTAACTTTACCAATTTTTCACTCATCAAATATTCTATTATTCTTGGTGTTCCTTTTATGTGTTAGCTCTTCCTTAAATAGACACTGCTGGGTTCTTTCTAATATAAAACCTACACACCTGACACCACTTTTATAATATGTCGTAGAATGACCCTTGGTTTTGATCACTATACTCTTTGACACCCTTTCAGTAGCGGTATGCTTTAAGGGGCGTGAGTTACTTCTATGATGAAGTAGGCTTTGTTCTAAGAGTGCTAATTCAGTAGTTTTGTTCTTAAGGAAGAGCTATTTTTAAACACATAAGGATAAGAGGAAACACCAGAATCTACCAAAATAAACATGTATTTTAAATGAAACACTTAACTATTACAAACCAACAGTTAACACATTTCTATCTTTGGCATCAAAGATCTTTCAATGACAAAAAATAAACCAATAGGCTTCCCGTAAACATACCAATTGCCGATTAGTATTTTTTTTATCGCGACTCTATTTGATTAGCGTTAAACACTAAATTAATGTACTCTCGTCTACGAACACATATGACCTAGGTTCAAGAACAATGGTTTATACTCTCCTTTAAAACGTGGGACGTACTAAACTTCTACTATCGCAATAGGAATATAAAGGTTATTTTTAACTTACAGGTAGGTATTAGGGCTTGCCGGATGTCGCTGGAGGACTTATCTCTCGCTTTGAAGTGTTGTGGCCGCTGGTTGAATTTTCGTCGAGTAGGGATTGCTTGTCGCCTGTGACGGGGTCTAAATCTTCAACGTAATTAAAGAACGGGAGCTCGTTGGGGCTGGGTTCTTCTCCTATCACTCTTACGGAGCTTGAGATGTGAGAGTCGCTCGAGTGTGAGCGGCTTTGCTTTTCTTCAGTCGGACTTCTTTGTAGACTGAACAGGCTTCTTCGGTATGGCACCGATATAAAGCTTGACTATTTAGGTTAATACGGCCCTGAAAGGGGAGATCGATTTTCTTAATCTGATCCTATCGTTTCTC
The DNA here is from genome assembly GCA_963969495.1 of Ceratothoa steindachneri. Classification (NCBI taxonomy): domain Eukaryota; kingdom Metazoa; phylum Arthropoda; class Malacostraca; order Isopoda; family Cymothoidae; genus Ceratothoa; species Ceratothoa steindachneri. Next base: position 150,241,262 of record OZ018321.1, on the reverse strand, counting down.
ACGGAAATAGTCTCGTATGGCTGAAGGATCGATCTTCACGAACTAACCCTCCTTCTGGCGTATCGACTTCTAATCTTCTTGTCTGGCTGAAAGATCGATCTTCACGAACTAATCTTTCTTCTGGCGAATCGACTTCTTATAATCTTCTTGTCTGGCCGATGGATCGATCTTCACGAACTAATCCTCCTCTAGCGTATCGACTTCTGATAATCCCTCTCTCTTTCTTTGCGGAGCTTATTTATAGGCGGATTGCCGCCCCATCTAAAGGGGGAAGTGACCAGGCCACAGAGGCAAAGGAGGGGGGGGGGCAAATGGTGAGTTAGCATCTGGGGAGAGCGAGAATTCCTGAGGTGGCACTGGGGTGCCCAAGTCAGCTCGCAAATTAGAGGCTCGCAACCGCACCGCTACTTGGCGTGCTTTCTGACTCGCACCGTTTTTTTTTCCATAACCACGGGTTTATGGGTCTCGTAGGTAATTGGATCGTTAGAGCGTCGTTTAAGGACCTTAGGTGGTCGCCTTAAAACAGATGTTAGCTCTAACTGCCCACAGCGGCGGGGAGATCACACATGGTAAGCAGTTTCGCCGGCTACCTTTCCCACGCTTCTCCTCATGAAGGGGGACGGGGGTTATGTACCTATACTCCTCCAGGATGCTTAATGTAGCCATTTCTCCACATTAATAATTAACAAGATTCTAGAGTCTGGGGCTCTAAATAAAATTACTTTCACCATGACCAGTGCATTCTTATCCTATGTTAAATTGAAAGCTGAATTTTGTCCTACAGGAACTAAATAGGAGTAATTACAGACATGGACCAGACAGAAAGAAAGTCTTGCTGCCTGATGAACGCTCACGGTTCTTCGACTAGAGACGATGATGATGACTTTGAGGTGCGTGCGGGACTTGCCGATCTCAAGTCAAACCCGGGTATTTGTACGAGTGATCGGAAAGGAGGAAGGGGGGCTTCGGAGCAGGGGGTGAGGAAGCTCCAGACATCTTAATCCGTGCGGCGGACGTAAATTCAGCTTTTAACGGCAAAGCGCGAAAAAAACAAGTGGCTCGTTCTTTCCTCGTCGCCGGGAGTACGGCTATGGACAAATTCGCAGGATTGGGGGATAATTTTCCAATACGCCCAGGAGTCGAAACATCTCTAATAGGAAGTGACGTTTTCCATGGCGAGATACAATCGCACGTAGTCTCCAAATAACGTGAGGAGGTCAGAGATTGTTCTTTTACAATATTTAATAGTGTTCTAGTGACAACCTTAAATATTCGGTTCCCTTGGGAGTCGTTGAAATTGTAAAATTGCACTCATTATTCAAAAATACAGTTTGTAAATAAAATATTTTTAGAATTAATTTATTAGGAATGTAGACTTATAGGCTATATTTTATGCCTATAATATATTATAAGTAAATATACTATATTCTGCTAGTATCTATAAAAAAAATAAAACTTTAGCCTTCTTTTATTAATGACGTTAACTACGTATACATATTATTTGACGCATAGTAAATGTATATAATGTTCAATTATATAAATAATCAACTATAATTTAATAAATAATATCAATGTTGCAAACTATAACCATGTTTATATGTAATCTTTACCATTTTGGTAAAATAAAAATCTAGTGCTTCGTTATATGACATCATCACTTGTTCTGATAGGAACCTTTTTTGCACACTCGTGTTGAACAACGTTGCCACCGGATGTTGCTTGGACAAAAAACAAATGACATTATATTTTAAAAAAACTGAAATTAAAATTCATCTTAAGGTCTAAAGTGATTATGAGGATCAAGATCACAAAAAATGAAGTGATCTTAAATCAAGATCACCATAACAAAAGTGATCTTGAAGAAAAAGATAGTGCCCATCTCTGACTACAAGTGGGGGGGGGGGGTACTTACTCGTAGGGGTACGCTGTAAGTTTACTATCTTTAGATAAACTGTACTGTATGATTGCAGTATTAATATAATATGGCTGATGAACATCCCTGAAACTATTTTCCCTGCAGTATGAACGTGGCTGGCCATTGTTATCATCAGTATCGTCAGTTTTATCTGTATATGATCAGTTTCTTAGGTTGGGTATTAATTAAGGACTAGAGCTTGATTTGTTCAAGTAAAACCATTCCTGTGCAGAGACTAATAAATAAGGAACAGTTTTATCTTTTGATTTATAAATACAATTCTGAGGAAAATCTCCTTAACTTTGTTGGCTTTTAGCGATGTTTCGACAGTTTAACAAATTTCAAAGATTTTTGTCCACCGTGAGAGCAGGGGGGAGAGGGGCGCTCTATTTCGCTACTTATTGTGCTGGTTTAAATGGGTAACTGTACTAATCTTAACCAGAAACAGCTCTAGTCTGAACCTGGAGCTGAATTTTTCTTATTTCTGGTTCAATGGATAGAACATTTTTGTATCAGGAATTTCATTTAGCATTTAACAGACTACAGAATAATTTTGTTTATGATTTAGAATATCCTTTTGTACTCGTCTTTTTACTTCATCACAGAGTTTGTGTCATTCCCATATTTGAATTGAGTTTATAACGAATTAACTCTAACATTTGCACGTAAATGAATAACTAGGTCCGCAAATAGACAACCATGCCATACTACATTTAACCTATAATCATTCGGATACAACACTATTTATTTTAGTTATTTTTTAACATTCCAGTGAAACTCCATTCCACCACAATACATTCGTAAGGATATGATGGCAGCAACTTTCAGATTCTTTCTTTCATACGATAATGTGTTTAATGGTTTCTTGAAATGCAGATAAATTGCAAATTTTCTTTGCAGCCTCCACGTTTTTACTCAATCTCCATCATATCACACAGACCATACGAGAAAGATGTGGCGTCAAATTAAAAGCTAAATTTAGTGACTCGACCCCAATTAATTTTACGGGTCGGCAACCTTTTTCTTCCCCATTACCCCAACCAATTGTCTCCATAATTTCTTATACCTCAAAAATTACGTCTTGATACACTCTATTCCCAGATATTTATTAATAATAATATTTCAGCCTAAAAGTTCGTACAGTATGGAAAAAACTTTCAAGTATTTTTAATAAGCGAGGCTTATGTAATGAAATATTATCCATATTCCCGTTATATCACATTCGGTTTCCATCTTATTAGAAGCTAGAAAAAGGTCATTCTATAAAGATTCAAATATATTAACGACGTGGAGCATCATTTAATTACCTTTTCGACAAGCAAGAAGAGAAAGGAAGCCCTCTCCAGCGTCCGTACGATTCCAGCTTTCCCCAGCCACAAAATCATGCGATCTACACCAAAGAGAAAATAAAATAAAGCAGGCCAACCTCCTCCAAAAAGTCAACAAGTCCGTGTCCACGAATTCGTTCAAAGTACAAGGGACCAGCGGAATGGATCCAGCTCGTCCCGGTATCGGGAAAGATAACGTGTGCAAAGATCACCCAGACTGGGACATTCATTAAGAATGCCAATGTTAACTTATCGTTGAAGGGTTCTCCGCCTCTGAAGGTAAATTCCAGTCGGCGGCCTTTAGCAACAGCACGACGTGTATTGAATGCTAGTGAGCAGCATATCGGCTAGAGAATGCGGATAAGGTGGTGGCGAAGAAATCTGCTACATACGCAGAGTCCCATTTTTGGGGAGAGCGAGAGTAAGGTCCAGCGAGAACGTGCCCCAAATCATTTTTACTCGCTTTCACACTTCTACAAGAAAAGTCTTCCCGTTAAGTGAAGATTTAGGTCTGCCAGGAAGAGCTGCGAGCGGGCTTTGAAGCATACTTTACCCTAGCCATAGCTCAACGAAATTCGCCGACAGTTACTCGTAAGTCGTTCGGACAAGACTTATAGCCCATATAGGCATATCGCTTCTGTTTGAGGGCCGTCTCACACTCGGCTGGCCACAAAGGAAGCGGACGGCGTGCTAAATGACCAGACGTTCTAGGAATAGTAATTAGATCCACGACGATATGGTTGCTGGAGAAAAACGCAATGGCATCGTTCACCGACCGAAACTTCTCGACTGGGAAAGAGAGATAAGTCATTTCCTGAAATGCGTACCAACGAGCTCGTTCCAGGCAAAAGCGGGCAGAAATGATAGGTGAATCGGGAAGTGATCACTACCATCGATGTTATCCACCATCTCCCACACAAAATCAGCTTGTGCATCTGGATAGCACACGGATATATCAAGGCAGGAAAGTAAAGCGGTTCTCTGACATTTATGCGCAAACTCATCCACATTTAGGAGACCTATCTCAAGCTCGTCGATCAGTTCGGCGAGGACTTTACCACAGGGATTAATCGAATAGTCTCCCTAGAGTGGTTTCTGCCGTTCAAATCCAATAGCAGCAAAATGGGCATCGGAAACCGTGCCACGAATCGTCGAAACTCGCCCGCATTGAAATCCGCTGAGGGTGAATGTACACAGAAATATCCGTGTGCCTCCTATCCAGATGTAGCTACACTGCCACTCTCTGAAAGGAGGTAATTATAGCAAATAGAAGAACGGAGATATCGTGCCAGGTGTAAATCACACATCTTCCTGCTCAGCCCCCATCAAGTAGTAGTGGGGCCGCAAAACCCTTATACCCCTGGAGGGTTGGCATGCGTCCAGCATGGCCTCCTTCAGAAAGATTGCAAACGGAGAATGGGAGGAGACTAGCTGCTGCAGCTCTTCTCAGTTGACCCGGAATACGCAGCAATTCTGGAAACGCAATATGTCTCCCAGGCCTTGCTCGGGGGAGATGCAGGGATCCTCTTCGAAGAGAAGACACTCACGGGAATGACCGTACGCCTCCCGAAGGCAGAACTCCTGACGTTGTTGGCCAAATAAGATGCCGAAGGCGCTGTTAGCCGAACAATGCAATAAAAGTGATTTTGGCCAAACAAGGCATTGAAGACTCTGTTGCCTTCAACGACTTATCAGAGGAGGTTGGGCTAACTATGTGAGTTTTTTCAACTTCCGCCTCGAAACCTTTGGTGGGCGGAGCGGCATCAGAGTTTTCAGAGTTTTCCAGCCATTCATTCCCGCCTTTGGTGGGGCGTAGGAGCCAAAGCTTCTTTGGTGCTCTCTTCCTTTCCTTTATGGGAAACGGTCACGCTGGAGGAGGGGGGGGGGGAAACCGAGGCTTAGTATGAACCCTTTGTGTCGCTAGCTATATCAGAGGAGAGTCAGAGCCGAATGGTGGGGAGGAACATACAGATGGGTTTGAATGTAAGCAGAAACGACCATATTCATAGGCCCATAGGGGCCAGGAGCAGAGTGTACTTTTTTAAAGTTAAGGTATAAGACGTCCCAGGCAGCTTTAGGCGCGCCACGACCAAATCCTTAGCCTCACGGAATGATAGACGATCCGCAGCTGTAACAGCCAGAATGTTCTTCTCCAGAAAATGCGAAGAAGCAAGGTGCGGCTATGCGCAATTGACACACTTGGCCATACATGATAGGGTCTTTTCGTGTACACCGGTGATATCTTCTCAGCAATCTAAGCCACGCCACCGAACATCATTACGGTGCCTGGATGTTTGGTTGTTGACACGTAACGGACCTCAGAGACGTCCTAGACGAAGCTTACTACGCGGTCATTTTCCTTGTTGATGAGCGGATCCACCATGAAAATTTTTTTCATTAAAAAAAAAGGATAATTCGTTTGACACGAACCTTCCAAGTCGTTGAGAAGGCGAAAAGAGCGCTATCGACGTTGTTCTCGCCTACGGTCGGTGAGCAGAGGCATTTCCACGCAGTCCAAGCTCTTGCCGCCCTAATCCTTGACGTCCTTGGTCACCGTGATCATAGAGATCTTCTTCTTCGCGAAGAGTCTTTTTTTAGATTCGGATCACTTTCGAAAACCTTTCTATCACAAACGTAAACTTCTGAAAAGTTTAAAAAAAACGAGTGTAACAATAAAATCTCCCCCTCTCTCTCTCTCCCTATCCCCCCTCCCCCTCTCTCTCCTCCCTCCCCCTTGTTTATATTAATTTTTTTTGTGTGTTGCAATTTCTTTTGCCCCACCAAGTATTGCGTTGTTTCACTGCCAGAACAGAACTGAACACAGCTAAGTTTATCCTCTCTCTTTTTCTTTTTTTGTGTGTTTTTCGTTGTTTTTTCTTTGCTGTTCTAGTTTCATTTATATTACTTTCCCCATACTTTAGTCAATTTAAATTCAATTTACTAAAAACACTAGACTGTGTGGTAGTTTTCACTGAGTCTGCTCTCTGAATTTGACAATTTTATGATCTACATCCTGTATATGTGACATTCCAGCTTAAAAATTGAGCTTACTTCCTCCATCTACTCTTATTGTAATAACACATCACAAAATACACTTATCAAACAGTCATACAAGTAAGATAAATAAAAACAAATTACATACGTTAACAAACATAAATTCCTTTTAGCGCTTCTTTTTAAAAAACAAAAACTTAAACACGCTTTAATACACGCCCTAATACGCATCCCTAAAACACACACACATACACTTCCGCTCACTCCATACTCACACATCACACAAAAACACATCCAACACATAACCAAATAAGTAAGGCAAATACAAATCACACTCATACAAGCAAGATATATACATACAAATTACATACGCACACGCATATACACTCCCATCAGCTCTTCTCCCTTACCTTTTATTTCAACCTTAAACACACACACATCGCTCTAATACATAACATAACATAACATAATTTCACGGATGACAAAAGCCACAAGGGGCCTATCAAAGGTCATCCGCCTCCGTCAAAACCCACCCACAAAAAGCACCATCGCCAGGGGAAGACAAAATCAAAGTCCCCCACAATATAATATAACAGATGACAAAAGCCACAAGGGCTCATCCCAGGTCATCCGAGTCAAACGGCCTCTTTTTTAAGGCACCCAAACTCTCAGGAAAACTACATCCAGAGGATTGCGTCCACAAACAAGGGTATCACCAATCAAGGCTTGTCAAGAACTAAATCATGCAGCTATAGATATATACAAACAATATTAATATATACAAAACTTAGGAACCATCACAACTTTCCCTCCCCATAAACTCATCCAACCTACTCTTAAATACATTTAGACTTGGACTACCTACTACCCTCCGCGGTAGTAGGTATGTTCCAGAAATCTACCACTCTATTGGTGAAAAAATATTTTCTTAAATCCAACCTACACCCTTGCTTTTTAATTTTCCAGTGGTGATCTCTAGTCCGATTTCCATCATCTAACTCAAAAACTTGCTAACATCCAATTTATCTATCCCAGAAAAAATTTTAAAGAGCTCAATCATATCCCCTCTCACACACCTCCTTTCGAACGAGAGCATATTTAATACCCTCAGTCTATCTATATATTCAAGGTGCCTCAGGGAAAGAATAATCTTTGTTGCCCTCCGTTGCACTGACTCGAGAAGGTTAATATTGTGTCTAAAATGTGGGGACCATGCCTGTATACAGTACTCTAGATGTGGCCTAACATAAGACTTATAGAGTTTAAGAATAACCTCCTTACTTTTGTAACTCACATTTCTCTTAATGAAACCCAGCACTCTATTTGCCCTATTTCTTGCTTCAATACACTACTTAGAAAACCTTAATGACTTATCTATTACTACTCCTAGATCTTTCTCATCCTCTACTGAGCTCAGCCAATGCCCATCCATTTCATAGTTAAATTCTCTATTATCTTTTCCCATGTTAATAACTTTGCACTTATCAAGGTTAAAAGTCATTTGCACTTATGTGCACAGAATAACAATTTTTTTAATTCCCCTACACTTTAAAATTATCATCAATATCTTTAACTACAGCTGCTAATTTGGTAACATCCGCAAAAATTGACACTTTATTATTAACTGCGTCCCCAAGATCGTTTATATAGATGACAAATAATAATGGCCTGAGAACTGATCCCTGAGGAACCCCACTGATAACATCCCTCCACTCTGACTTTACACCATTTAGCACTACCCTTTGCTTCCTGTCTTTCAGCCACTCAGCTATCCAATTCGAAACACCCCCACATATCCCAATCATTTTTAATTTATGAACTAGTCTCCTATGTGGTACCTTATCAAATGCTTTACTAAAATCTAAGTAAATTATATCTACATTCTCTCCCTTATCTACTTGATCTGTTACAAACTCCAGAAAGTCTAGTAAATTAGTCAAACATGATCTACCTGATCTAAACCCATGCTGAGCATCGCTGATTAACCCCTCCCTCTCTAGATGTTGGCAAATCCCTTTTTTAACTATTTTCTCAAGAATTTTACAGACTACAGGAGTTAGGCTAACCGGTCTAAAGTTATTTGGATCCTCTTTACTACCCTTCTTGAAAATGGGCACTACATTCGCTCTCTTCCAATCATCGGGTATTTCTCCATATTCCAGTGACCTAGTATATAACTTCTTGAGAGCTATTGAGATACTTTCTACCCCTTCTTTAAGTATCCTAGAATGAATATTATCAGGGCGGAGGCCTTGGTAGTATCTAACTCACCTATTAGCCCTTTTATCGTCCCCCGATCCACACTAATGGTAGTAAACACCTCTTTCCCTGACCCATGAATACTATACGTAATACTATTTAGTTTCTCCTTTGTAAATACTGATGCAAAATGACCATTTAGTACCTCAACTATTTCCTCATCAGTTTCTCCTATTTTAACTCTGCCAGATTTGTTATTAATTTTATAGTAACTAAAGAACTTTCTAGGAGCTTTGTTGCTATCCTGAGCTAATTTAATTTCTGACACCCTTTTGTTCTTCTTTATAATCTTATTTAACTCATTCATAGCCATTCTATGATCACTTGAATTTTGAATATTATTTTCTACCTGTAATTTTTTGTATGCCCTTTTCTTCTCTGAAATTTTTCTAGCTATCTCCTGATTCCACCATAATGGTTTCCTACTTTTGTTCCTAATGGCCTTCATTGGGATACATTGTTCTTGGACTACATTTATTATATGCTTGAAAGTATCCCACATACCATAAGCATTTTTACCTCTGAATTCTACATCTCAGTTTCCAAACTTTAGCAAGCTTCGGAGTTTTACATAATCTCCCTTATGAAAATTTTGAACTTTTACAGCATTGTCGGTTATTTTACCCTTCTCAATTCCCAAGTTAAAACGAACTATCTGATGGTCACTATTTCCCAATGCTTCCCCAACAGTCAATTCTTAAACTAAATGATCACTGTTAGAAAGTACTAAATCTAATATATTGCCCCCCCTCGTTGGCTCATTAACAAATTGATTAAAAAAATTATCCTCAAAGCATTCTATGAACCTGCCACTTGTTCTATCCCTACCTATCATATTTTCCCAGTCCACAGAGTTTAAGTTGAATTCCCCAATAATAACTGCATCTGTTTCACATCTCTTATCACTAGTTCATCCATATCATCAGTCTGCCCAGGTGGCATGTAAAAAGCTCCCAAATGCACCATTCTATTTTTACTGAACCTAATATCTATCCAAAGTGACTCAACTCCATCCTGCTTTATTGAAGTATTTAAACTTGAAACAACATCCAGCCACATATCTCAAGCACACACGAACATTTTCGCTCAGCCATTATCGCACATCTACACATCCCTCAGACAGTCCGATAGGTGAGAGGTTTCATACACACACATAGACACACACACAGACACACATTATAGGATAGAGACAATATGCCCGGAGGAGAGAAATTGAAGGTACAATGCCGTAAGTGCACAGGTACTCGTTGGTGCATCGATTTCAGGGAGGGGAATTTTAAAGATACTCGTATTATTAGAGATAGCATTTGCATGTTTTGTCAGGTTGAGTTGAAAATAGAAAGAAAGCTCAGGGATGTATGGAGCAACGACATCATCGCGAAATGATCGTTGTAAGGGATTAATAGGGGTACTTAGAGGGAAATTGCCTCCGAGAGTTGATGAAACTGAAAAACCGGGTAGGTCAACTTTGAAAGGAGGTCAGCCGCTTAGGCACATGGAGGGGACGGCGACTTCCACGCGTGGAGATGCGAAAGACCGTAGGAGAGATAAGAAGATAGTTAAGGGGGAAGAAAATAATCATAGGAAATCTGAACAGGGAAGGGTTGGCACAGCTTGCTCTGGGGAGGGACAGAGGAACAAAGTAGAAGCGGAAAAGGATCAAAGTGCGAGGGGAGACGAGAGGAACGGATTAGAAGCGGAAATGGGTCAAAGTGTGGGGGGGTTATCCCAACCAAGTTGGTGCTCACCCTGAGGATCCCCTGAGGACTACTAGGGGCAATGGCGGGAGAAACTTCGATGCTGGTTACAGTTATGCTGAAGTTGTGGCTTCGCCGGCTTCTCCCCGGAGGAACCCAGCGCAGTCTGAGGAGTTAGATGCTGGAAACCAGGTTGCAGCCTCTGGTGGGGCTGCTGTAAGAGAGAAGAAGAAACAGGGAAAAAATAGGAATGGAAGAGGAGTTTCTGAATCAGCCACGGGTGAATCGGCGATACCCACGGTAGGCACAGAGACGAAAACCACCACTTTGGCCGAGGATATAGGTAGGGGGAACCAAGTGGCAACCTCTAGTGGGCCTGACTTAAGCAAGAAGAAAAGGAAGAGGAAAAGGAAAAAGAAAGGGCGGGGAAAGGGAGTTGCTGCAGTAGCCACGGGCGAATCGGCGATTTTATTGGAGGGAACAGAGATGAATAGTAAGTCGAGCTCCGGGACCACGAAGAAGAAAGCAACGCATCTGAACCGATTTGCGCTGCGGTCAAATGGGAAAGTGCAAGGCATTGTGGTGGGGAACTCTCAGGCCCGAGGCCTAGAGAGCCACCTTGGAGAAGGTTTTGGATATAGATGGGAGGTCCGATGTCTTCTGAGTCGGGGCAACGACGCACTCGGTAGGGAGGTAGAGATGGTGAAGATTCTCTCCAGGAACTGTGTACTCGTCTCGATGATGAGTGGGAACGATCTCTTTCTTAGAGGAGGAGGGGTCAGTAACACCGAAGCCATCCTGATGAACGCAATGGTAACTGCGGATGATCTTGCATTAAGACCGACCTAGGATTGTTAATAGGGATTATACCCCGAAAGTTTGCAAATGTGCACGCAACTAGCAAGCTTCTGGGTATCAATGAGAGATTAGGTCACTTATTTGCAATGATAGGCGTCAAATGTGTGACGACCTGTACAAAGAGGATGGTATCCACCTCAGTAGCCGAAGTAAGAGAGCTCTAGCTGATCTCTTCAACCAGAACCCCTTATGACTGATGAGGGCGACACGAGCATTACTGGTATAGCCCTTGGTGAATAGAACAGGGTTAGGATCAGGAGGGGAAGGCATGGGAGTCCCCGGCACTGGTGAAGCCGATTCACCTCAAGCGAAGGGAGGTATAGAGAACTCTTCCGCCGAGGAGGAACCGGGACCATGAGAAGGCGGCAAAGCTGTAGCTTATGAAGATAAACGTCGGTGCGCCCGTTTTGACGAACAAGCTTTACCCTCAAACTGAGGAAAGTACAAAGCCCTCCTGCGGCGAAGAAGATCTGGATCCCCACGGGGCAGATCTCTCTGACTCGGGAGGCGCTCAAGGTGTTGTGCCCGCTTCAGGATACAACAACTCAACCGTAACGCAAGGAAACGCCTAATGGTAGGAGACGTAAGGAATAGCAACGTGTTTCCTTGAATGCCTATTCCTTAACGCTAGGTCAATACGAAACAAGTGGGACGAACTTGTAGTCATATTGTCCCGTAAAACCCGAATAGACGTAGTTGTCATCGTAGAAACTTGGCTTCAAACTGACACTCGAAATTTTGAGGGTGAATATATGATTCCCGTTTACACTATATTCTACTTCGATAGACCCAATCAAGAAGGTGGCGGAGTATTGTTATACGTCTGTAACTGCTCTTCCGCGGTTGATAGCAACGTTAGAAGTGTCTAAGAGATCCTAAGAGTTGACATAAATCTTGGCAGCTTCCCATACTGACTCGAAGTGGTATACAGGTCGCAAAGGCAGCCCGAGGAAGTGGACTCGAACCTGTACCTTAAACTTGCCAAGTTGGTGGAAAATCGCTCAAGCCTTATTATGGGTGATTTTGACTGTCGTGGACTTGACTGGGGTGATAGATCGTGCGACGGGAAGGGAAGACTATTCATCGACTTGGCTGACAATAACATTTTGACACAGTGGGTTGAAGAGCCGATGAGAGGTGAGAACTTGTTGGACTTTGTGTTCACCAGTGCGGATGACATTGTCTATGGACTGAGCGTGGGTGAATGTCTGGGTGGTAGCGATCTCCGAACAGTCTTATTCACCTTACACGCTCCGTGCGGCAGTTTCTATCGCAATGCTGCCTACAAACCCGATTACTGCCGAGCTAACTTCAACGGTCTACGAGGTGCGATAGGATGATTGGAACCTATTAGTGGTGAAAGTGTCTGACCCAACTAACCGAGATTTAAAGACCGCTTCATGAATCAGCAATTTAGGTTCGTTCCCCAACAAGAGGTGAATGAAAAATCTGTTTAACCTGAATGGTTCAATCGCAGCATTGCCTCGGAAATTCGCAAGAGAGAAAAGAGCTACGCTAAATGGAGAAGTAGTGGTAGCAACGAGAGTCTCATACAGTATAGACAAAATATTAGAACTGTTAAAACACTGGTGCGCCAAGCTAAACGCAATGATGAACTTTGGGTCGCGTCCCTCTGCAAAGAAAACCCCAATGAATTCTTCCAGCACGTAAATAGGTACAAACCAGTTTGCCAGCGCATTGGCCCTCTAAGAGATGACGTTGGAGGTTAGCAAGAGTCAAATCTGGCTATCGCTAACGTGTTGAACGACTACTTCACCTCTGTGTTTACAATTGAAGAATATGGTCCCATCTCGAGGCCGGGGGTGTATCTCAATGAAGTGGAAAACCTAAGCGAGATAATATTAGACGACGAGGAAGTGGAGGCTAGAATAAAGAACCTTAACCCGTACAAGTCTCCAGGTCCAGATGGCTTTCTCCTTACTCCTTCGTGAGATGAGCGGTGAGGCTGCTCCACAACTCACTGCGATCTTTAACGACTCGTTGGAAACTGTGGAAGTACCAGAGTACTGGAGGACGGCTGACGTGACCCCCATATTTAGCACGAAAACCCGGTTAACTACCGGCCTACAAGTTTGACCTCCGTTGTGGGAAAAATGTTAGAGAGCATGATAGCCGATAAAATAGTAAAACACATATGTCGTGGTATAACATTATATTACATCAATACCATATTATATCTATGGGGAGGGACCAATAACTTAGAGGCGAACCGAAAATGGACGGAACACCACTAGTTTAGAAGGGTTGAGTAGCGAGAAAGAGTGCAACGAGGTCAGGTAAATTATGAGCAATGGAAAAACTCAAGGTTATTTAAAGAGGCATGTTAAAAAAATATAATTTTATTTACATAAAAATATTGAGAGAATTGACAGGCAAAATTACATCAGATGAACGAGGGGGGTGATTGTAGTTATGAATCAGACTAGGAAGTTAAAATTAATGTGTTACGGGACGAGCCTATTCAAATGGAGGGAATTAATGCAAATGAGTTACTGAAGGGGAAGAGGGGTTGGCTTACAGAGGATTCCGGGTGAGACGTCAGGGTAAGGATTCACGGATGTCTTCTGCACGTGAAGCGAGCCAGCTCAAAGTTTTTTGAGTGGGATGTTAAAGTGATAACGGTTCTCCCAAAAAGGGGGGGGTAACCTTCGGTCCAGGGGGGAGTATTTCGGCCACCCGAAAACAAGGAGCGAACGAGGAGGGCTTCGATAGGAGTTGACGAGAGAAGTCGGAAAAATCACTCGGTAGCGATCGTTAAATGGAATTACCTCACTGGCTGGGGCTAATTCCAATACACAAAAATAGTTCAGCTGTCCCTTTGCTTTGTTGTTAGCACCTGACTTGATACTAGGCGAATTTTCTTGGGGTCCGGGCGAGACCTCTCAACTCTGTGTCGGGTTCATGGGAAACGAGCAATGTATATGTCTGAGGCCCTCCCCGCGGTGGGGGGAGGGGTTAGTGGGAAACAGCTCTACTCTCGAATGACCTCGAATCTTCTTGCCGAGGATATTCTAGCCCGTGTAAAGGTGAATCGTGGTGGACGCGGTTCAAGGCTACCGCTTGTGGAAGGTGGGGGGGGAGGGTAAGCTTACCAATTTAAGCCTAACAGAATCTTCTCCAGCACATGGAACTTCCGGGCTGGAAAAGAAATTCCACGTGGAACTCCCTCACAACCTAGAAACAAACAACTTGATCCTGGATTTCCAACACAGATTCCGCAGGAACCGATCATGTCTCACAAATCTACTAGAATTCTTTCGCTGCATTTGGATGAGTACGATTGTAGTCGGGCTGTGGGCAACTTATATCTGTACTTTCAAAAGGCCTTTGATAAGATGCCACACCGCAAGATGATGAGCAAAGTCCGCCCTGCTGACATTACAGGTAGGGTGGCCAGCTGGATCGAGAACCGGTTGTCAGGCAGGCGACAAAGTGTGAAATTAACAGGGTAGCCTCGAGATGATCCCCCGTGAATAGTGGGGTACCTCAGGGTTCCGTGCTCGGTCCAAACTTGTTCATCATCTATATAAATGATATACATGAAGGGTTGCTTTGTTCGCTATTCAAGTTCGTTGACGATAGATAGACTGGAACGTGTCCAGGCTAGAGCCACCAAGCTAATTCCCTCACTTAGGAACAAAGGCTATCAGCGTAGGCTTCAAGAACTGGGGCTTTTCTCTTTAGAGACCCGCCGATTACGAGGCCAGCTAATAGAGACCTTCACGATTTTAAGGGGTGTTGAAAACGTGGACTATAGAAAGATGTTCACGTTGAACACAAATCAAACCCGTAGCCATGGTTACAAGCTGGATTTGCTCCCATTCCAGACTAGTATTTGCGGGAACTACTTCTCGTATAAGACCTGCGCTACATGGAACTGTCTCCCGGTAGAGGTGGTGAATAGTATCTCTCTCTATTTTCTAACTATCAATTTTGATCTGTCATTCACTTTTCTATCTATCTATCTATCGAATTTATAGTCACCTATCTATCTATCTATCTATCAAATTTCTATCTATCCACCTACCTATCTATCAATTTTCTAGTTATCTATCTATCAAATTTCTATCTATCTATCTATCTATCTATCTATCTATCTATCATCTATCTATCTATCCACCTACCTATCTACCTATCAATCTATCTATCTATTTATCTTTTTTTCTGCGTCTAAGTGTAAGAAAAGTTATTTATCCAATTATTGCTGGTAACCTTTTCACCTTGAAAGTGATTTAATGACTCATCGTGGTTTAAGGAAGTGTACGCTTTGCCTCTCGAATCTATTTCCTAAACAATTTACGATGATTAATGGGCTTTATTACTGCATATGATAGCAAACCAGCTTGAAAATTTAGGCCATTCTCCTTCAGTGGTGAATTATTGAAGAGTGGACGGCCAGAGAAAAAATAGCTAAAAAGAGTTAAAAAGATACAGAAACAAACAAAATAATAGCAAATCTCATCAATTTTAAACTACACCCCAGACACTGGCAAATACAAACAAATCTTGATTCATACAAAAAAAAATTGATGGTTGAAGAACCGCGAGAATAATCACATTATCGTTTTCCGTTAAAGTAATTCTCCTATGGTGCGTGACTTTTGGCACACGAATTTCAATCATCAATATATTGATGATTGAAAGTAGTGTTGAAAGAGGCAAAAAACTCAATATTTATTTTGCTGCAATGTATATTTGCTGCTAACTGCAATCCATCTTAATGGGGAGTGGCGAAGCCATTGCCTGGTACATTTATAAATGAACAATAACGTTCTAGTAAAAACTGTTAGGTAAGGGTAATAATAAGAATTTCTTGATCCAATATACAAGTCTCCTGGAGTTCCTCAACCCTTTCAGGAGCGTTACATATACGAGTAGACAACCATCTATTTCTCTAAAAAGAGGAATTTCAAGAATTCTTTTGTACATATAAGTTAACGTTTAACTTCAACAGAAAACGGAGGAATATGAATTTTGCCCCGTGGATCTTGAAATTTCTCATATAACACATCACCAAATATGATGCGTTATATGAAAACATATTTACTGCAACATACTGCATAATGACATTATGATTTCATACATTTCAATAGCATCATTATTTTAGATATTTCAAAAAAGGTGTAAGTAAGTTTTTACTTTTATTTTACTTTCCAGATGTATTGAACACATGCAAACATACCTACACAAACATATTCGTAGACATACCCAAGGAAAAAAAAATTTGGCCGCGGCTGTATGTTAAGTCCTCGGTATATGATATCCTTCAAAGTAATTAAGTGCAATCTAAATGAGCTTTCGCATGTGGTTTTGGAAACCGATACCATGAGGAATGCTGGATCCATTACTGGAAGATGCGCACATGCATGGTTTAATACTCCTGATTATTACAAACGTAGTGAGAAATATAAGTAATACCGGGAAGCCTTTTAATATGAACTTAGAATAGTCGCAAAATAATACAAGCTTGGGGAATTTTAAGAGTATTATAACTGATAAAGTACTCTTTTAGGCTATATTATTACATTTGCAGGATATAGTGAAGGTTATGTGAAAGGTTATGTGAGACTATGAGAGATACGAGATGCCAATCATGCCCCGTGATGCTTAACATTAGAAAATGTATCAACATTCTTATGAAAGAGACTTTTCTTTTCCATCTAGTATCCTTTCAGTAGCTTCCCCTTGCGCTCATCCTCCAAACAGTCCACTTTTTTGCTCGATTTCTTCGATCAGGAGATGCGATCTGATCCTGAATCAATAGAATTTGGCCTCGAGAATTTGCGAATTGGAGGATGTTTACATCGTTATCTGTATTGGTTGACACATTAGCATTGTCTTCGTCGAATGCTTTCATTTATAGTTAGTATTACTATATCAATTTTATTTTGGGTCTGGCATTTTCAGCTGTTTTTGTTAATGGTTTTAAGAGAATGTTAATTAATAAAAAATGATGTTTTAAAAGATATGCAACCAAAAAATGAGGCATTAGGGGATAGGTCCATGAAAACAGTAAGGGCGACGCACCAAATTCTGTTTCCATGCACCGTCTCGATCTTTCTTTGGCATGCAGCTCCTAGGGTGGCCTTGATCCCTATTAGGTAGGCAGCGTGGAGAAGTGACGAACGTCGGTCTGATCTCAGTCTTTGCCAACCGCTTGGCGCCCTCATCAGAGTGATTATTTCAAGCAGCCCCTACATTTCCAGGATGACATCACAAGATAATCTCTACTTCGACAAGGTAATAGATTCGGCGTCGCGGATACTGCGAACGAAATGTTGCTATGAATTTTAAAACCACCTCCAAACCTGGCACGGGGCAGAATCGCCCGTTCTAAGCAATATATTACAACTAGTTAAGCCGTGAAGATATGCCAGGACCAAAAGATCCTAGCTGGCTTCATAGGGAGATTATACCAAGCAGAAAGCAATTTCTACTTTCAGAATTGGATTTATCTAATTACACTAAAATGGCCCCAGTGTCACATGATGTATGTTCCAAGAAATGCAAACGCAGTACTCCCAGTGCTCTAGAATATGGAAAAAGGAGGCGTGGCGAAAAACACTCGAAGAAGTATCCTCGAACGTTGCATTCTGGGCATAACCATGGGCGCCATATAACTCTCGAATAGTTTCCTAGCCTTGAACCCGTAATTTTTAGGCCACGATTGGACCAAGGACGAAATGAGAACCGTTGGCGACAAGGGAAGACGCTGAGCTCACGCGTACAAATGCGCTAGGCACTTTGTACGACTTAAAACAAGTGGTATCGTTCTAGTGTTGACAACGAGGGGTATAACAGCTGAGATGAGAAGTAATAGAAGTGCATCCATAGTTGAGCTTTGAGATAGCAAAGAAAGAAATAAAATACCGTCAAGCTAGCCCCCCCTTACCCCACCCTCACCCCACCCTCCCATTTGTTAAACGCCATAGACCTGAGATTGCCAATTACGCGGGTACAAGAAAGTTTAAGGCTGATAATTTCCGTTTGGGGATAACGGAGAAACGTGGTTGAGAACGGGTGGAAGCTTGTACTCAAGTGAAGGTATTCGAAAGGCCGTCTATGTTGAGCGCACGAGATAACATCGGCCTTCTCCAAAACAAAGGATACATAGAGTGGCTAAATGGCAGTGAAAGACAACAAGTGATTCTACGGTCCAGTAAATACGATAACCTAACATATAACAAACTCCCCATCAAATTTCACAAGCAGGAGGCGAGGGAAATTAGTCAGAAACCAACTTGCGAAAAGCAAACACGGGAGAGATCTTAAGGAATATGCGAAGATATTCTCCGGCAAATCCCAATTAAACAAATGTAGCAAAAAGCAAAAAGACCAAGCTTCGTTCACCTTGATCGGGAAGATTGGCATACGAGAAATAGTACGGATCAAGGGCAGTATTCGTTCAGAAAGCAAGAAAGGAACGCAACTCTCTCAACGAAAATAGGTGATTGAATAGCTTTCCACATCTGGATATAAAGTCCAGTCGTGGGGTTTCAGAGATTGAGGGATATTCTTGAAAGGTTGGCAAAGCACATTCGGACCACAGAATATGAAGAAAGATAGCGCGAAAGATTGCCACGGACAGGTTGTCCGAGATACCTTTACTTTCTTCCTTGAGAACTGGAAGGTATTCCAAGAGAATTTGCTTCGAATCCTTTTAACACACTACGTCTCTGAGAGAGGGGTCTTTCCATTAAGTGACGCCATGTATGTCCGCCATGAAGAGAAAAGAGTGGACTTCGAAACGAAATGGAATATAGCCCTGACCTGAAGAAATCCACACAGTATCATTCGTTTGCAAAGCGCCTGTAGCACTTTTATATTTACAGATTGATTCTCTCTGAATCTGTTTAATAATCGGCCGACCACCAAAAAGCTTCTGAAATAGAGAGGCATTCAAAGAAGAGAAGTCAGGCCTGTGTTGATGAGGCTGCCAGAAAATAATTCCACAGTCTCATTAATCGTCTTAATCTCTTCGACTCAGATAGAGAGTTCCGAGTCATTTCCTCGATTGGGAGCCACCGCGGCCATTCCCATTGCCATCAAATTGGTTTTTCAAGCCACAGCTGACTAGAAAAAAATACATGAATGAGAAAGTGACTCACTGCAATAAAGTTTGTTGACCATCACTCAATTTTCACAATGCATTTGCCTGTGCATCAAAAGAGCAGAGACTATTGAAGGCAGGAAAACAATGGTTCTTGGAGAGTGATGCGTGAAATAAAACATACTAAGAAAACAAACTCAAAGATTTCAACCAGTTCTGCTAACAAATTTATTATCAGTTGTAATTACTTCCCCCCAAAATTGATATTCTTAGACTGATTTTTCATCTCCAAACAGATATTAAAAACTGCATTCGCAGATCAATGAGGACTGATTCCAGAAAGTCTAAGTTTAATGTTTAGCAGAAATCGCAAGGCAAGAAAAATAGCTGGCGTCATCCTTTTTAGTCGCGGGTGACTCTATATCTCACTATGTCAGTCGGTTGGTCTTCGTATTGCCTTTTTGTTGTTTTGGTCATGCTAGAATTATTACCCCGAAAGCAGAGCAGAGCTAAGCAAGGTGGTACCTCTTAAGTGAGAGACGTTCGTCTCCAATTGATTTGGAAAGTTATAGTGATCTCTCCTGAGAACTTATTCGAAACCAAGTTTAGTTCCGAATGCTTTCGTTAGTGAGAGTTGAGTTTAAGGATAGTTTAAGGAGAATTTGAGATATGATTGATGGTTCAAAAATGGAGAGAAGGTTAAGATTTGAAGGACCGAAGGTTAAATGAATTTAGGCGAGAGAGGGGGCCAAAAGAGAGAGAGAGTTTGATGGGAATTCGAAGAACCAATGCGAGAAAGAGGGTATAAAAGCTTACCTTGGTCGGATAACCCGGGCAAGGACCTTACTTGCGAGGAGGAGTCGTTCACGGTGCCGCACACTTCCAAAGTTTGGTCCGGCCGAGTCTAATAGTTTAAGAGGGCTGTAGGGGTGCGAAAATGTATCAGAGAAATTCCTTCCAACTCGATAATATAAATGGCCGATAAAATTACCAACCACAGACAGACTAAAGCCGGTCGTGAGGCTAGAGTATTGGCGTTCAGATCCAACCGTACCGTGTTCGAAACTCAACAGTCCAAAAAATTGTATGAAGATCGCCTCCAAAAAGAAAACGGAAGAAAATGCTTGAAGGACTAACTCAACAAGAATAAAAAATAAGCACCAAGATAAATGGAAGAAACTGAAGTTGCATCGAGAAAGAAAAACGAAGATTAAGGACCAACCCAGCCAAGAAGCATGCGGAAGTCAAGAAAAAAGGTGAAGACAAATGTTTAAAGGGCCAACTTAAAGAAAAAGGAAATTCAGAAGAAGAAGAAAAAAATGGATTCGAGGAAGACTACCTACATCGCGGAAACCAAGTGTAAAGCAAGAATAATATGGATAAATAAATAAAAAGGGATAATAAGGATATCCCCCCCCCATAACTGGTGCCTCTTAAAGGCCGAAAAATCTTTTGATCTTCGTTACAACTGCATCTGCCTCCTACTAGAGATTTAAGAAAAAGTGCTGCTGGAAAATTCGGAGACCCGGGAAGGAGAAGCCATTACTCATTGATTAGGGACAAGACTTCGTTCGCTCTACTCAATCCCACTGAATTAGCTCCACTCATCCCGCAGACTCGGATGCCTTAGGAGGGAGAGCTACTACTCCTCGTTAAAAAAATCCAAGACTAATCTTTCCCCAATCCTCAAATTCGCTCCACTTTCTAGAAAGGGACCTGTGTAGGAGTGCGAAAATGTATCAGAGAAATTCCTTCCAACTCGATAATATAAATGGCCGATAAAATTACCAACCACAGACAGACTAAAGCCGGTCGTGAGGCTAGAATATTGACGTTCAAATCCAACGGTACCGCGTTTGAAACTCAAAAATCCAAAAATTTTAAGAAAATATCTCAAGAAAGAAAACGGAAAGAAAACGCTTGAAGGACCAACTCAACAAGAAAGGACCAAGAAATCATCAACTCAAGATAAAAGGAAGAAAAATGAAGATGCATCAAGAAAGAAAACGAAGATTAAGGACCAACCCAGCCAAAGAAGAATAGAAAGTCAAGAAAAAAGGTGAAGACAAATGTTCGAAGGGCCAACTTAAAGAAAAAGGAAATTCAGAAGAAGAAGAAGAAAATGGATTCGAGGAAGGCTACCTACATCGAGGAAACCAAGTGTGAAGCAAGAATAATATCGATAAATAAAACGGGATAATAAGGATATGCTTCCCCTCCTATAGAGGTTTGAGAGTTTGGAGTTTGATTCTTTCTTCAAGCTTCAGAACAATCCCGCCCAGAGTCCAAGAGTTTGTGAGGAGTTTCAGATACTTGTTTCTTAATCCAACGTCTGATCTAGAGTGGCCGTTTGTCGCTCCTGCAAGAAGGTTTTCAAGAAACAGGGAAGGAGGGAGTTGGGAGATAATTATGGGGGAAGACACGAGGAAGGCCGGCGTACGAGGGGGAAAAACGCGTAACTCCCTGCGCCCACAATAAAACGATACAGCACCGGGACCGGGTCCTCCGTGTTGGTCGCCAAGGAGGAGAGGAGCGGCGGTAAGCGTTGGTGTCTCCTCTCGAGGCCCATCATGCCCCCAAGCGCGCAACTGCCATTTCCCAATTGTATACCAATAAACCATATGGTCAGGAGAGAGGGGATCCCGCCCAAGCTGTCCTCCTTTGACATGAATCCGTTCATGCACGCTCACACAGACACATGTGCTAGACGGCGCAATAGGCTGTAATCTTAACAGTAATAACATCATAACTATTCGCCCGATTCTAACGAAATTTGAAACCCTTATGTTGTTTTACTTTCTTTTTCAAATGATATAATTGCGTAAGTCCCCCTAAGGTTAGCCCGAGGATCATTGAAAGTTTTGAAGGTCGTAAGGTCATAAATCAGAATAACTGAGGTCACACTACTTTTGGTCAGGAGACCTTTGGTTATTTACCGACGGTTTTCACCATAATACGCTCATCTTCTGTGGCCTGGATAAAAAATCAATGAACAAAATATTATGCAATGTGTAGGGAGCACAAACAATGCTAAGAGTACAATTAAAACTTTAATAAGTAGTTTTGGCTTTGAATAGAAGATTTAGAATTAAATAAAACTTAGAAATGAGACAAATTCACTAGGAAGCCTTTAGAATATTCAAATTAGTTAGCAAATGTATAAATTGTTAAATTTTGAAGTAAGGTTACCTTTGATTGACAAGGAACCGATTTAAAAGCACTTAAAATTTGAGGAGAGCTGTTTGATGTATAGCATTTCTAGGGTAATGGGACATTTATGTGAATTTAAAATTACAGTTCTCTATGCAGATATCGCCAGCTAATTTCCTCGCCATGGAATTTCTACTAAACTATAACCATATGAAATCAGAAAATAATTAAACACAGGCGATTTCTTAATTTTATAAGACCAAACACGCATTAAACTCACTTTTACCCGTTAAAGAAAGGCAAAAGGGGTGAGATTCGAACCTATGTCATTAGGTGCTGTTTAACTCTAACATTCAATTTTTACCTGTCTGTCCATAATAGCATTTTTCACAATTATTGCAACCAATAGAATATACAATGCTTGGTTTAGGGGGTGATTTTTTTACGAGAAGGCGATGGATAGTGTTTTCATATTTAATAATAACATTTATGTTCAAAAGTTTTAGTAAACTAGGTAATTTAATGAAACTTTGGTTAAAAGGTAAAACTAATACATTTTTGACATGAAATTTAGGGATGTTACGATTAGGTTGATAAAATGAACGCTTAGCAGAATTATAACAATTTTTAAGTACGTAGAAATGGTAACACAGATTTAAACCTATATTATATATCCTATCAACCTCATTTTCCAAATATTTGGGTGAATCAATTCTCAGGGCACGGAGAAACATGCAAGAGAAAACACTTTTTTTGATACTAATATGGTGATCGAAATAGAAATGGATTCATGAGTCAATGGCTGTAGGTTTTCTATAAATTTTATATTTGAAACCTTGGCCTATTCGCTCAATCAAAATATCTAAGAAAGGAATGGTGTTATCTTTTTCATTTTCTAAAGTAAATTTAATTGAGGGGACTAACGTGCTGATTTTTTCAAGAAAAGTATTGATATTAAGATCATTAGGCCACAAACAAAGAATGCCATCAACATAACGCATCCATAAAATTAGGATTATGTTGGTCTGGGGAAGTATTTTGGATTGAAAAAACTCAATACATAGATTGGCCAGTACTGGGGAAAAACAATTTCCCATAGCCATCGAAAGAGTTGACGGTGATATTTCCCGTCAAAGGTGAATTTACAGTTGTTAATACAGAGGCATTGTATATTCTATTGGTTGCAATAATTGTGAAAAATGCTATCATGGACAGACAGGTAAAAATTGAATGTTAGAGTTAAACAGCACCAAACTAATGTTCGTAATTTTTGTCAACAATTTGCATTATTTTTACATATCTATATACTATTAATTGGAATAGTGCTGAACCTGTTATTAAATGTACAATCTACTCGTACATTTCAAGAAATATTTTGGAGTGTATCTCTATTAATACTTTCCCAAATTTTAATATTAGCTTTGGATTGTTTAGCCTAGATCATATCATATCTAACTATATTAAATCACAAATTAAAGTGTTTAAAGAATTCGTAGCCCCTAATTAGAATTTTGATGCAGGTAGCCGTATTATCCCCCCCCCCACTCCTTACTATTTAAGTCATTGTCTGTCCTGACCTACGTTATTCCATGAAGAGGTCTTTTAGAATAAAGACGAAAGCACTCGGAATCGTTTTTCCATTTTCCTTGTGATTGTTATTTATTATTAGATATATATATGTATATATATATATATATATATATATATATATATATATATATATATATATATGCAAATTTTATTGAAGACCATTGTGTATTTTGCCTTAATTAATTTCCTTTGGCAACTTTCTCTTCTTCTAACTATATTTTTTATTCCATCCTGTAGATGGCGGATCACTTGTCCAGTATTCATCTCTTTTTTTAAATGAATGTGTTTGGTAAAAACCAAAGTAAATTGTTGAGCTTTCGATCTTATTTGATCATCTTTGAAGCGTTTTGATATGTTCTTGCCTCCTTTACCGATGTAATGAGTGGAGTGAGGATCTGACAGAGTGAAAGAAAACTATTTTTTACGAGGTATTTATTCCGCCTTGCTTAAATGCAACGTTAGAGGAAATGGGCCACTCATGTGAGTGGAATTTTAAAATAGTTTTAATGTGCGATTCCAGCTTGTCGCTTGACTGTTGATGGCCGGCTTATCTTCATTTATTAATATGGCTTCTAAGATGTTTAGCCTCGCTTTATTATCCTCTTTTCTTTTAACAATGGTGGTATCAACTAGCATATCTCTCGTTAGGTTAATATTATGGGCACTCTCCATATGATTCTTAGTCCCTCTGCTTTGTAGATGCATGGTTAAACGTCTCGAAAGTGTAGGGGTTATCGTGCCAAATATATTTTGAGTTTTTATGAAGCTTACAGTCTTCATCGGGGCAAATGAACTCGTAAACTATGTTGGTTGACTTGAGATTCAAGGAGTTTAGGCAGATGTTGTTTTTCATCAGGAGATTGCTGGCTTTTGTTGTTTTATAATAAATGATGAGTTGGATTTTTTCCGTTTGATTTTTAACCTTGATGTTACGGTTAATAATCTCCTTGATGTTTTGTTCATCTATTTTATAGGCCGTGGACATCTGGTTTCTGGATAGTGCCCTGAAATACACCGCATTCCCCACAGAAAAGGGCCTTATGCAATTTCGGCGTCTACCTTTTCGATTAATTACCGCCTGTAATAACCATCATTGCATAATGCGCCGGGTACTGTATGGGTTGAATAAAGTTTCATTTTATTTTGATAATGTTTACGTGGCCAACCACACATGAGACCAACACCTGGTCTCCCTTCTCTCCCTCCTTAGTAGGCTTCGTGAACACGGCCTTACTATAGGCCTCAGCAAGTGCCATTTTGCCTGCGTCACCATTAAATATCTTGGTTTCCACATTAGAGAAAATCAAATGGTACCCCAGGAAGAAAAGGTGAAGGTCATAGCCGGCATGCCCATTCAGCGTATTAAGAAACAATTACGCTCCTTTCTGGGATCGACGTCCTTTTACAGGCGTTTTGTTCCAAATTTCTTCTCTTTAGCGTTCTCCCTTTGCGCCCTACTAAAAAAACATTCCCCAGACACCAAGGCGACTGCCCACTTCCAACAGCTGAAGGAAAAGTTAACGTAAGCCCCCATACTAAGACTCCCGAACCTGAGCAAACAGTTTGGAATTTGAACGGATTCATCGAGGAGATTGAGAGCGTGCTAGTCCCTCCGTTCAGACCGTGTGTCTGTTTCCCGCGAAGTATCGCAACCCCTGTTCGAGTCGTATCTCGTCGTTAAGATCCCGCCAGCAGATCGCCCTTCGTGAAGCTTTGGCCCCTGTTCAGAGGAAAGCTTATCGAGTCATCTTCTTCCAGGAAAACTGTGCGGCCCCCTCGTCTCGCACACACTTTCGTCTCGCACCCACCCTCGTCTAGCACATCTCTTCAAGACTCCCGTGTCTGAGACTCCCTGCCGTGCCGAAGAACAGTCTCTCATGTTTGAGATCGCTTCTCTCTGGAGCATAGAAATCTCGTCCTTCTACAAGAAGTACTCCCAACCCCACCTACGAGACCTCCTCGTCAACACAGTCAGAAATGTCTCCTCTAAGACCCGTGACGTTGGTCTTTTCCCCTCCGAACATCGCTAAGCTTCAAGGTAAAGGGATTTTTCCTTGTAATCTCATTATTACACGTCCTTCATTGTTACCTGGATTTCGAAGCATCCCTTTTTTAATTGACTCCCCGCTCAAACTTAAATAGTCTCCATTATTCGGATTAACGGTAATTTAGCGTTTCCTGCTTAGCTCTATCAGGTTGTAAATTGTCCCGATCTAACTAACTATCCATATAAAGTATAATTTGTTCCCCTCTTATATATATATATATATATATATATATATATATATATATATATATATATTGCTTCCGTTTATTATTATTTATATTAAAATTACATTTTGGGGTCTTGATTTTTATATATCCTTGAACTGCAACTTGGCAAGCCAGTAGATAAATCCCGGCCAATTGTAAACGCACTCGACAAAGGAGGCGGCCTTCCATTGCTCCAATGCCTATCGTAGACGGCCTCGAGTCGGATTACACCGAAATGGTCTGTATCGGCATACCTCGACAAACTTATTATTTTTAGTCGGGTGCGACTCTATATCTCATTATGTCGTTAGGTAGGTCCCCGTTTTGCTTTTTTTTTCTAATAGCATCGTAATTATTCAGCCGATTCAAACGAAATGTGAAACCTTTATGGTTTTTTTTTTTTACATTCTCGTTCGAATTATATAATTACCAAGGTCTTTCTAAGGTTAGTCCGGGAATGATTGAAAGTTTTGAAGGTAGTAAGATTATAAATCAGAATAAGTGAGAGCACGCGACTTTGGTCAGCAGACCTTGTTTCTTTCCTCCCCGCTCTTCCGCTTCATCCCGTCTCTTTCCTCCCCACTCCTCCCTCTCTGCTCTTCCCTCGTTGCTCTTTCCTCCCCACTCTCTTTCCTGCCCTCCCCTTCCCATTCCTCCCTCCTCCCCACTCTCCCTTCCCCGCTCTCCCTTCCTCGCTCTCTCAAGCTATTTTCATTTTTCCTCGAATGTGGTAATAAAACTCTGGAAATTGACTCATCTACAAGATGCCGGATAACGACTTTCTTTCCTAATCCCGAAAAGAAATTAATATATTTCCCTGTAAGTGTTCCCAATAAAAACATTCTTCTAAGAATAATCGACGGTTATCTATTACTTCTATATCCCTCCTTTTCTGTAGGGATCATAGCTATAAAACTAACGAATAATTTCAACAGAGAATATAAATAGAAAATGGAAGGAACAATATGGAAATTTTTATACGTGTCCTGCAAATGGCCCCCAAATCCAGTGCACCTCATAAACAAAAGCGAGGGTCATCTGTGGCCAGAAATGAAAGCGAAATTGGCAAAAAAAAAGCTGTTTTGGATGAGTAAAAATAATGCTAAACTTTGGCTTATATCACGTATGCGCCATGTTTCCAAAGTTACGGGAAAAGTAACTCTACAGATTAACAACTCTACCGTTCTTGTAGAAAATTCACTTCCATTCTATTTTATATGCGTATCTCAATTGTCTGTTGCTATTTATTCGGCGCAGAAAGCAATATTTTGCGAGCTATTAACACTTGGAACTAGTATTTTCCGAGAAATCGAGCTATTATTTGCCGCGGCTAGCCTTGTCGGTATGACGTCATAAGTCTCGTGGAAAAAGAGAGATTCATTCCACTAATTCAAGAAATACACATTCGCCACAATAGTGATTTTAATCACATTTAGATAAGAGGTTAATTTAACTACGATGTAAAAGGTTAGGAGTTCAGGGTTATTTAAACAGGTTTAGTTTTAATCTGTAGAATTACCAAATGTGGAAAATATGACATGACGAAATCAATTGGAGCTTCGAAGCGGCTATAATTTCACAAGAGAACGCAAGCAGCGTTGTTTGAAAATAGTCACAAAGATGAGCCATCTTGTACTGAAGGTTATATGACACGGCGTGTCTCTAGAACAGGTTTCTTGTTTGGTTCCTTTCTGGAGGGAAAAACAGCAATTAAACCTTACAAAACTTCCTAAAAACAAACTAAACGAACATAGAAAATGAACTTATCCTAAACAAGAACTATAAAAAACTAACTGACTTCCCAAAAACGTTTAACCCAAGCATTTTTTTATTTAAAACAAGTTATCAATGACAAGATGGCTGCCAATCTATTTTTATTTATAGAAGCATAGTTATAAATGTCAGGGCCATGATAGTGAAACTGCTATATTGTATATATCTACGATATACAGTATAGCATATAGCATTTTGCGTATTTTTTCCAAACAAATATTTATAACAGAGCACCTTCAATTGCAATGGAGTCGTTAATCTGTAGAATTTACCAATGGAAATTCTTTTTTTGCTCGTTTCTAAATACATTAATTTTAAATTACTTTAGATATTTCCCATCTGGTAATCTCTGCTCTGTAAACTAATTGGTATCTCTGTCCATAAATAGGAACTATAATTAACTGATTAACCTAAGCGCGATTACGAATGGGTGCGAAATTAAAATAGCGATCCTGAAGCCACGAGTGAACCTATTAATTTTCCTGACGAAGTCACACCGCACATTCTCAAAAACGGAAATATGTATTTATTTTTAGCGGTGTAGTTACACCAATAAGCAAACTTATAAAATTTTAAATATGGTTTATTTAACAATGAAGTAAGTGGAAGTTGTATTTCAATGGGGAAAAAAAGATAATAAACATGAGGCGGCCAGGGGTGGTAAGGTGAAACAGCTCTGTAAAACTCCTAGTTATGGAAAAGCACTTAAATACGAGGAAGAGCACTCAGACACGAGAAAGAGCACTCAAACATAAGGAAGATAACTTAAATACGTGTAACTGTAGTCAAACACCAAGAAAAGCACTCAAATACTAGGAAGAGCACTTAAACATGATGAAGAGTATGCTTAGGCTCAGTCCAGTTAAAGGCTGAGTAATTTTGCACGCACAGGCAAGTTTTGTAGCGCCCATTGCAAGATAGAATAGGTTCAGGAATGAAACCTCACATATGAGTAACATGTGAACTCTATTTTGCTTGTGTCTGATAGATGAATAATTATGCAAATACAAATAATCTTAAAGATGTATTATAGCGATCACTCCTTGTGTGAATAATATATTTGTAAAAATAACAATGTATAGCTTTCGCCAATGTTAATAATAAAACAAAAGTACATTGCAGGGCTGAAAAGGTTCACTAATGAACCGATAAAGGCTTGTAATTGGTACGCAAATGCGAATAATAAAAAAAGAAAGATATAGCGGTGTTTATAAAAAAATAATAACTCGAGTGAATAATATATACCCAACTTATTTGTAAAAATAATGATGTAAAATAATAATGTTATATATGATATCTGTGTGAGATAATCCATAGCTTTTGTCCATGTAACTAATAAGCCAATGGTGCATTGCAAGGCTGAGTAGATTTAACAATGAAGCCTCACAAATGAGTATCATGTAAAATATATTAGGCTTGTAACTGGCACTCCGAATGATTTTGTACACAGCACCTTGCTTTTGAACCCATTGTATATGTATAGCTTATATTTTATCTGACCATATCGAGTAAACGGAAGAATTAGGGTCCCTCCCCCACACACGCATTAATTACTAAAAGAATATGCCATGTAATAATGAAGCCATCTAGAATAGATGAAACACTTATAGGAGAAATAGATATGAGTTAAGAAAACATGAATATAAATAATATATGTATTTCGTTCTAGGTGAGAAGAATGAATTCGAGATGTTAGCAAACATATACACACAAACATATCAAAGTGGATCCTCCCTGGGCCTACCTATCTTGCAATTTGGGTGCAACAGGCTTACTCTACTTTCGATTTAAGCGCTACAAGGCCAAGATAGCATTTACTGAGTATCAGCTCCTTTTGTCTCATTCCTGCCATTATCATTTACACGAATAAACTCAAAGCTCCTTTTTAACGTTTATCGGGCTTTTTTACGCGTATTCTATGTTTATACGGTTGTTTGGAGAGTTTACACCTCGTGCGAGATTACTTGTACACTGATTGTATAGTTTATTTTATGCATGTCAATTTATGTATTATAAATAGCTTGAGTCACTTCTAATTCAGATGTGCATCAGTGATTTTCTTCAAACTTACACAATACTCGCTGCCTTCTGACCCGCTAATTTGTATATACAAAGCTACCAATACGCCTAAACGCCATTAATTAACCTAAGAAACAACAAATTTCTTAAGTAACCAGTAGTGTACCTTCGAGAGAACCTCAATTAGACCCGAGCAACGCCTGCTATTTTCGTATAAATCTTCCTATTATAACATTTAAAATTCTAATTACGCGTATGTCTCTGCCTTTCAATCTAAATTTAGGGGATCTTTTAACACATTGGATAGTATGAGATTTCGATCATATATTCCTACGTTTGCTTCTGAGATGCCACTAAATTTCATCAAAATCCTGCCGTCCATAGATCCAATGAGCTTATTTGGAACAACCCTAGGAAAATTACTATGTTTAGACTCAAGTATAAGCTGATTAGTAGCCATTTCTAAAGCACAAATTGCATAAAATGTTATCTTTTATCAAATTGAAGAATCTCCTAATTGAACACATTTGAATAGCAGACTATTTAGAAAGTAGCGGGTTGTTATGATAGTCAGAATGGATTCAGGTCAAGTAACTCATACCTAATAAATCTGCTGAAAATTCTAGATTTTTATCACAGGGCAATGGATAAATGAAATGACATCGATGTAGTTTACGTGAATTTTAGTAAGGCTTATGACAAGGTCTTCATATCAATCGATCAAAAAAATAAATGCATTCATTGGTCCACAAAATCACAAAGAAACCATGATGTAAAATATTTTCCCTCTGGTTCATGCAACAATCGTTTCAAATATCATCGGGTGGGCCCATTGCAACCCCAATGGCAACAACAGGACGCGTATATTTGGGCGGGTATAAATACATTTAGATTATTTTACCCTTATTAAAGTCTCAATTATACATGATATATAACTATCAATGTCACTTATGCTATTAACGCCATCCTTTAGTCATTAGTTCTATAAGGCTAATCAATTTTAAATAATAACCAATAGACAGTGGAGGATCCAGGATAAAAATTTGGGCGAGCTAACCTGAATTCCTTCCTCTGCGGAGTCAGAGAAAAGGGTATTAGTAATGTTTATCTTACACAGCTTTGATAATAAATAACAGCATCTCATAAAGGACTGAGCATTAATTCTATCAGATCCGAATTTTTCTCCCATTTTTGACGTCAGCTAAGGACTAATACTGAATTTAATAATTATTTTTGAGATTTACCGGCATTTTGGAAATGTACCATATAAGGTACATTCGATTGCAACGGTTTAAAAATTTTTTAGATATCTCGTATTCTATATTATTGCATAAGTCTCTCTGAATAGCAGAATACAAGTCTGGCGTAAAGAAGAAATGTAAACATAAATTGATCTAAAATTTAGAAGGGGCTTCATCCCCCCCTGGATCCGCGCCTGCCAATAGATCGGTTATAATAATATTACGCATTTTCCATGCTGCTATTTCATGTTACTGACCTTCACAGAGCGCTGTATACAAACTCCAAGATGCAAGCAATAAAAGCGCCAAACCCGAGCGCAGTGATCGGTAGGGCAAAGGTGGGTTCAGACAAGAAGGCATTTAAGATCCTGCGAGTAAAAAGAAGCCCGTTGAAGGTGATGTGGGATCGTATCGTAGCCAGTCCAGGAACAGACCAGTGAGAGTGCATGAGAGCAAAGCCCCTGGTGGAGAGAAACTTGGGCGACAAAGTTTTTGAATAAGTTAAAGATGTCGAAGAGGGAAAGAATGAGATCCAGCGAAATGGGGGCTACGGTAGTTGAAGCCGAGGTGACGAAAGCTCGGATAGCGATCTCGAAACTATTGTGGTCAAAGTGTGAGCGAATGCGAATAAGATTACGGTGAAAGAGAAGAAAAGAACTGCTGATATGTACGACGGAAACATTAAGAAATAGACGAAAATTAAAGGTAACGTACAGATTTTTAATAGGGTCGGAAAAAGAAACCAGGTTGCTACCGAGGTTAGGGAAGTAAGCAACGTTTTTTTCCGCGAGCTACATCTACAAGAGTGCCTTCATGCATCCCCTTGGTTTCATGAATTTATCCCAAACCCAATGACGAAAAATGTTGACGCAGATACAATATTTCTAATAATCTCAGCAAAAACGAGGCTAGGGAAGAAGATATGAAAACTTGCGTGTCATTGGCATAGAAAAGAAATGATAGACCAGAGCGATGAGCAAGAATGAGGAAAGGAAGAAAAGAGATATTCAAAAAGAAAATAAAAGCAAGAAATGACCCATAAAGAACTCCAAACCGCACCGTAGCGTGGTCAGCTCATTGAAGTTTTCAAAGTACTTCGAGGGTTCGACAATGTTGACTACCGGGATATTTTCACACTGAGTGAAAACAGAACGCGCAATCACGGCTTCAAACTTGAACTGAAGCGTTACAACCGCAGTCTGTGTGGAATTTTTTTCACCTACAGTATCTGCGGTAAGCGGAACGCACTTCCAGTGGAAGTTGTCAACAGTGAATCTGTTGACCAGTTCAAGTCAAGACTAGACAAAGTCTTGAAAAGCGGCCGTTTAGGGACGCAAAACAATTGAGCAGCCATGTGCCCGCTCGATTGCTAGTCCAAAGGTACCCTCTTTGAATGGACCGTAAGGTCTCCTAGGGTACTTTTTTTCCTTGTAACTCCGCTGGGTTAAATCTATCTCTTCCGATATGAACAGCCTGAGTGAGAGATGATAGGTACGGGCGGAACCAATCAAGGGCTTTCCTAAAAATGCAAGGAGTTAATGTAGACGATAAACAACAGTGTTCTGTACAGAATCAAATGCTGTCGAGTGATTAAAAATATCTGGAAAGGGGCCAGTTACATCATAGAGAGCAGATTCAATGTTCCGTTCACCCTGGAAGCCAGACTGAAAGATCTCGTCGATGTTTCAGGAGGAATTATGATCCAGAGCCCAGTGTCATATCTGCCTTTCAAAGACTATAGAAAATAACGGGAGATGAGAGATTAGGTAATAGTTTTCCTGGCCGTTTGAGTCCAAGCATGGTTTCAGTAGAATTGGGGGAACAGCAGCGTGTTGGAAATCGAATGCAACAATACTAAGAAGGCGTTAAAGATATCAAGGAGGTGATGAAGAAGAAAAGAGAGACGGTGGCGATATAGATTTGGAGAGGACTAAACAAGACAGAAACTTGTCTTTTTTGAGGAGAGAAAGGGTGAGTTGTGGGCTTTACGGGCAGATTTCAGATGGGCGCTGTACGAGTGAGTGGCAATGGTGCAGGCGAGAAAAGTAGCAGTCGTCACAGTAACACAACGAAAAGCAATTCTATAACGGCTCTCACAGTTTCGCCTGTGTTGTTTAGCTCTCTGAATAGCATCGGAGAGCCAAGAGGTACAGCATCAACGAAAGCAAGAAGCGCGTGTGTATCAAGACCGCAAGAGGAGATGTGGGCAATGAAGCAAACTTTCTTATTGACGTCAATTATAGGGGCTGTTATTTTCCAGAGAATGAAGGAGGTAGGCAAGATCCAAGGTCATTTGTTCCTGGTCGATACGGAAAAGATATCGGTAAGGAGAAGGGATAGCAAGGGGTAAAATAAGCTTACGTGTCATTAGAGGGGATAAAAAGAACTGGATTAGGAAGTAGTCGAAAAAGATCATCGAGTGGGTGAAATAGTTAGGCTATGAATTGGAAATAGATAGAGGGCAATATCAAGAATACTCACATGTAAGTAGAGGAGGAGACAAGGTGTGAGAAGGACTCATGTTTGAGTATGTCTCGAAGTCGGAGATTCTAGTGAGTATAGTAAGGTAAGTTCCAAAGTTAAGCAAGGTTGAGGGAGAAGAGGTTACAAGGAGCTACAAGGACAAGGATAAGAAGTACCTCAAAGGCCTTGCAGCCCATATCGAGGAGGCACTTTTTGCGGTTTCGATTCTTAGCATGTACTGATACTTGCTATGAGATCATCAACTTTTCAAATATAATTTTTCAAGTCTACTCTTGAACTGTTTAACACTGCTACTCTCAACAACCCCCGCTGGTAGTTTATTCCATGTGTCGCAAATGTCATATGTGAATGACTTACCCACCGTTATGGTATTGAATCTGGGCAGCTCCACTTTCCACCCGTGATTTCGAGTCATATTCCGGTTGAGGGTAAATAATTTGGTGGAGTCGACATTTTCAAATACTTTCAAGATTTTAAAAGTCTCTAATAGACGACCGCGCAGTCTTCGAGTCTTTAACGAATAGAGATCGAGCTCTTGCAGTCTTTCTTGGTATGACTTGTTCCTTAGCGATGGGATCAGTTTCATGGCCCTGGCTTGCACCTTTTCCAGACGATCGATGTCTTTTCGATAATGAGGAGACCAGAACTGAACAGCGAACTCTAGGTGAGGCCTCACCAGCGAGTTGTACAAAGGCAAAACAACCTCTTTTGTTTGAAAGCTGAATTGCCTCTTGATGTAACTCAACAAGCGATGAGCCTTTTTCTCCACCTGTAAGCACTGCTTCAAGAATTTGATATCGCTGCTAATCAGCACACTTAAGTCCTTCTCGAAATCAGTAGACTCAAGACGCATACCTTGTAGCTCGTAGCCTGACCGGGGGTTTGCATACCCGATGTGAATCACCTTACACTTGTCTAAGTTGAAAGGCATCTGCCACTTGTCAGCCCACTCGCCGATCATCCGTAGGTCATCCCTCAACATCTCGATGTTATCGGGATTCGCTACGTTAGCTCCAAGTTTTGTGTCGTCGGCAAATTTCGCTAGACGACTCACCAGTCCTTCATCTATATCGTTGATGTAGATGATGAATAATAGAGGGCCTAGCACGGAGCCCTGAGGGACTCCGCTTGTTACTGACGACTGACCACTGAGAGGTGTGGCCTCCGATGGTAACCCTCTGTCACCTGTCCGACAACCAACTTTCTAACCATTTTGCGACCTTTCCTCTTATTCCCAGGGCATGTACTTCAGCCATCAGTCGGCGGTGGGGGACTTTATCGAAAGCCTTTTGGAAATCCAAATAAAGTATGTCCACCGTTCGACTTCTGTCAAACTCACTCATTATACCGTGGAAGAATTCAAGCAAGTTCGTGAGGTACAAGCGCTTTCTTCGGAAGCCATGCTGTGTCTCTCTCAACAGGTCATGAGACTTTAAATGATTCATTATCCTATCCCCTATGATGCCTTCTAGTACTTTGCTCACAATTGAAGTAAGACTTATTGGTCGGTAGTTTCCTCCGGGGCCACGGTCCCCCTTTTTGTGGATGAGGGTGACATTGGCCATACGCCAGTCTGCAGGTACTTCGCCACTGTCGAGCGATGAGTTGAAGATCTCAGAAAGATGAGGGCTCACCTGATCTTTCAGGAGCCGTCAGGACCTGGGTATTTATACGCATTTAACTGACCTAGCCTCCTAGCAACCTCTTCGGAAGTCGTAGTTATTGCTTCTAGTGATTCTAACTCGCGATCTATCACTATCGGTGGTCTGGGTATCTCTCCGCCCCTTTCCCTCGTGAAAACAGAGGAGGAGTAGTCGTTGAGTATGCCAGCTATTTCCTCATCTGAATCCTAGAGAACGCCGTCGGCGTCCCTCAGGGGTCCGATACGTTGGCGTACTGGTTTTTGGCTGCTCTCATACGCGAAGAACTCCTTGGGGCTCTCTTTGGAGAGAGAGGCTACACGAATTTCTTCGTTACGCTTAGCCGTGCGCACTAGTGCCTTAGCGTCCTACTATGGGTCACATAGGCTTCATGGTGCATCGCATTACTATTCCTCTGTCATGCTCTGTGCGCTGACTTTCTAGCTTTGATAGCACTAGCGATTTCTTAAGAAAACCACCTAGGCTGAATGCTCGCTAGTCTGACAGCCTTCGTGGCAACGCACTCGGCTTGACGATCCATATAACGATTTTTGAAGTCGTTTCATTTGGAATTCGTCCCGCCTTCGTTAGTTGGTTGCATCTGGCCAAGTGGTTTAGAAATTCACTCAAGTGATCAAATAAGTTCTGTACTTGGTGACCAGGTGGTCAGTAAATAACCAAAATCTTTAGATAAGACTTTAGATCCAATGAAGCAAGAACTTGGAAGGTATTCGGAGAATTCATAGGCAAAGTGATAGGCGGACAGATGAGATATAGCGATTAAGCCAACATCACTACCTTACCTTGTAGATTTGGAAAGTTGGACAAACTAGTACTTCTCTTGACAAGCGGAAACTGAAATTGTGTTAGGGTATTCAAAAAGACAGGTCTCTGCCACGCCGATAGGAGCTAATTTCTTAGAAAATAAATGTCACAAATGAAATCAGCCATATTTATAGACTCGTACCAGCAGTTTACAAAGCCAGCATAGAGTATGTATAAGAAATAGAAGGTGTAGTTGGATAGTGGGGATGAAGCGAAGGGACTGAAAAAGAGTATGAGGTTTAGTTGTGTGAAATAAGCCCGTATAACTCCAAACTGAACGTCTTAATTAGCCAAATGACTTAATTTGGGGAAGAAAGCCCATATTCAATGAAGATAGAGAAGGAAGAATTGGAGCATAGGGCGAGCTGAATATACGAGGGAAGCTTTTTATTACTCCACTCATCTGCTTACGACCAACGATGTCACCGCCGCCGTAAAAGTAAAAAATAAACTAAGTCAACAATAATCACAACGTAAAAAAAATTACAGCCATTAAGAAACATGCCTAAGTTCCCCAAGGGAGGACCGCTCCCTCAGGGCCCTTAGGATAAAATAAACAATTAGAAAATAAATAATTTAATGCGCTGGAGGAGGCGCACATGAGTCAACCTACTGTTCCAGAAAAACGCTGCAGTTACGCAACACGAAGCTCCCGCAGAGTAGGAAATTCAATCAAAATGTTTCATACAGTCTGCAGGACCAAACAATCGTCACACTAAGGTCCAGGTAAGCGTTCCATCAGAAGGCGCAGAGTCTCAAACGTGTGTCCGATTCGGAGACGACTGAAAATGACTTAATATCACTAAAACATTTGGGGGAGAGGCCAACCGGAAAAGTATGGCCTTATTTTTAAATTCTCATATCATCTCGTATCTTCTTTCCCATGCATGCAAGCCGAAGGGCTGAGCTGGTCTCTGCCATAGAATCAATATGTGGAAGAGCGAA
This sequence comes from Ceratothoa steindachneri, assembly GCA_963969495.1. Lineage (NCBI taxonomy): Eukaryota > Metazoa > Arthropoda > Malacostraca > Isopoda > Cymothoidae > Ceratothoa > Ceratothoa steindachneri. The sequence continues at coordinate 150,204,220 of OZ018321.1, read as the reverse complement.
AGGCCTGCCCCGCTGATCAGTTTATGCCAATAACAGGCTCCTCTACCAGCACTCTTTTTCCCTCTCCCTCCAATTCCCACATGTCCAGGATACCAGCTATGACAACCGCGACATCACCCAGACTCGCATTAGCCGGAGTTTCACTGATACTGTTAGTATCAAACCTCCATGTTGCTAGATACTAGTTTTTACTGTTTTTGAAAGGGCTTTAGAAAAGGCAACATTTGGATTGATTGTTTTGGAAAAGTTAAATGCCTTCTTAGAGATATTTGAAATGAGTTGAGTATAAAATTTTCTTGCCAATTGGGATTAAAGCTTCCTTTTGAATATATGAAAATGTTGAAGTTTGATTAGAAGGAATTTGAAAGGGATTTGACCGAGTTGAAAGTAGGTGTAAGGGAAACCAAGTTCCTACAACGCTGGAGAAGTTAATTGGAAAAGGTGAGATGAGATTGCAAAATAAAATGGGTCGCCGCCGTTCCTTTCCTCTCTGCGTCCAAAAGGGCGCACGCCCAGACACAAGTTTTCGCTTCCAATAGTGTCTCGTTTTTCTCTGCATTTAAAAATGTGTAACAGAAAACATAAGGAGATCCCGTACCCCTTCCCCACCAGATGAGGGGTCCAAGATTGAGGGAACACCACTCTTATCCCACGTTTCTTAAAATGTACATCCCCCTCCCCCAAACCCCAAGTCGAGATTGCGAGTCGTAAACACGTCCACAGAATGCTACTTCTGCCCCGAAACTGTCCAAGGGTCCAAGAATACCAGTTAACAATTTCAGGGCTGGACTGTCGTTAAATTCGAATATTTCCTCTACTTTAGGTTCTGTATTTGTGTACCTCTCAGGCGTTTGGACTTTACTCAAGGCTCATATTTTACTACGACCTTTTGAATGTTAAAGTGGGCCATAATTAGATAATCTTTTGAGAAAAAGCTTTTGAATAAATAGTGTCGAGTTCAATATTTTAAGACGTACGGGGCAGATTAGAAGGACCATTTTTCTCCCGATGTGCCTCTTTCTCTTTTTCAGGATATACACTAGCTAAGGTGCATCCTTTGTTGCAGTCTCACGCAAGCTTTGAATAAACCTCTAGCGCCCGATTGCAAGGTGGAGTAGAGCTAACAAGGAAACTCACAAATGAGCACCCCATTGGCACTATGAAATCTTGAAATTAGGCACACAAATCGAACATGGAAATAATATACCATCCTCTAATAATTAATTAATGTAAGACAAAAAAATACTTGTAAATAATATAAAAAATACAATGTAATAATATATGTATCAATACAAAACAGAATATTTTGTACTTAAGCAAGTGGAATCGTTGTGCTCCTATGCGAACGTACGTACATACATACATACATTAGGAAACGAATGCGAGACCAAGGTCTGGTCAAAGAGATAACAAAGACGGCAGAAATAGCTGTGTCGTAGAATGGAATCTCGACGATATACCATATATGACTATTCGTTGAGGGAATTATTCATTTATATTTAGAGTGCGTGGTGTCTGGGTTGACTGATATCATTTATCTTCAATATGCTTAAGAAGTGGAACTGAGCTCAAGGATAATAATATGGCTATCATTAATAAAATAGAGTTTTATTAATAAAAACTATCAACAACACACAAAACGGAAAATATTGACATAAACAGAGAATGGAAAGGGTCGTGGGGAATCTAGCTAATCCGAGGATTAAGATTTGGAAGAGATTTAAAAAGGTAAAACAAATGAAAATTAAAGGGCTGGGAAGGTTCGCTAAAACATTTAAAGCACAGGATAGGGTTGACAAAAGGGTTAAATACTCAAAGGTAACGTTCAGCTTACGTAATTACACGTGTTGTGCAGAGGAAGGCGACGTGAAGGAATCTTAGGCCTGCTGGCGAGTTCCGCCCGAAGGAGGGGGGGAATTAAATGATCCTGACGTGGCGTCTTGGGAATGAGAACCGTTTCTTGGCGAACGGGTTTGAAGAACAATGGCTGTTCTACGTTGTTCTCTTCTGAACAACAGGAGGGGGGGTGAAAATCGTCTCTTGTCTACGGGCTCAAAGAACAATGGCTGTTCTAATGTTGTTCTCTTTCTGAACAACAGGGGGGAAGGGTGAGAACCGTTTCTTGTAAATGGGCTGAAAGAACAATGGCTGTTCTAACGTTGTTCTCTTTCTGAACAACAGGGGGGAAGGGTGAGAACCGTTTCTTGTCAACGGGCTCAAAAAACAATGGCTGTTCTAACGTTGTTCTCTTTCTGAACAACAGCGGAAGCCTTGTGAACTTGGCGTATTGAAGGCTCGAACCTTGGCACTCAAGGGATATTGTCCTCTTCTGGACAATGATGGTGGATCTCGAGGTAGAGGGCCCTTGGTGCACAAGGTGAGACTGGATCGTAGTGATGTCTCGCGAAGAAAATCTGGATCTCGAATCTCCTCTTAGTGGTAAAGTTTCCGCATAAATTGTCGAGACATCCCCTTGGCGTAGGGGACAATGGAGTGGGGGCTTCGAGGGAATGCACAGCCGCGCCTGAGAACAATACCTTATCTGCCCATATGCCTAACTCAATCTGGCGTGATCGGCGCATGGGGCGAACGGGGGAGGAATAATCCTCCTTGGTTAAATATTGACTCAGGTGGCGCGATAATCGCGCCCGGCTTCAAGGCAAAGATGCACGTGGGTAGCATCGTGTTTCTAAACAACATGTGATAACGGTTGAAATTAAGCGGCCTCAAACCGATTTATTACACATCTGCATTCCGGGGGAAGTTGTCACTTCGAAACAAAAGAGAGAAGGGACAACGATAGAGCTCCGTTGTGGGGAACTCGTTTTCTTGTACCGGCCGTCCTTTCATGCACCTAACTAGTATTACCTCAATACATATGATTATTTTGATCTTTTGATTATAGGGGAAACTAACCTTTAATACAAAATTAATTAATAAAAGGGGCATGGATCAATGAAATGATATAAAATTGGTACATATAGGACAAAATAATTTATACGTAATTTAATGGGTACAAATATATATAGATACAAAAAAAAATAGACATTGAGCGTTACAAAATTCAGACATATACATTAACTAGTTCTATTACAAGAGAATCTAATTTAAGTCGTACAAGACGGTATATACATACATGGAGATCCTAATCCTACGAATACAATTAATCTACGCCTTTTGGTAACGCATTCCTACTGAGTGCGTCAGCGACCTGTTTATCGGAACCTTTTATATAATTTATTTTAAATTGATACTCTTGCAAGAGTAGACTCCAGCGCATAATTCGGCCGTTGGAGTGTCGTACATTCCGAATATAGGCTAACGGGTGGTGGTCGGTTCCTATCTGAAATTCTTTTCCTATCAAGTACATTTTGAATTTGTCTATAACCCAGATCATTTATAGAGCTTCCTTTTCTATAGTGGCATATCTCTTTTCGCGTGGTAATAATTGGCGACTAGCATATGCAACTGGATGACTCGTTCCGTCATCCTCATATTGAATGAGTACACTTCTAATGCCCTCGTTGCTCGCGTCGGTCTTAATCCCAAAGGATTTTTCCGGGTTGGGCAACTTTAAAATGTGGGCAGAAATGAGCTTACACTTGAGCTGATTAAAATGGGAAACAGCGACATCATTCCAACGTAGACGATCGGGGGAATTCTTTTTTAAAAGGGAGCTGAGGGGCGCCAAAATTGCAGCGAAATTCGGGACAAATCGCCGATAGTAAGAAGCTGATCCTAGAAACGATCTTAATGTCTTCTTTGTAATCGGGAGGGGCATGTCGGCGATTGCCTTAATCATTTCCTCTTGGGGACCTAACTGGCTTGGTCCTATTTTGAAACCCAAGTATTTTATGGTTTCGTGGGCAAAATAGCATTTGCTGGGGCCAATGGTGAGGCCATTTTCGCGCAGTCGCTCAAAGAGATCTAATAGGGTGGTTAAATGGTGACTCCATTCACGAGTAGCGACGTAGACGTTATTGAAGTAGAAGGATCCTTTCGGAAGTCCATCTAACAACCTTCTCATGAGACGGTTATAGTTGCTACAAGCAGTCGAGAGGCCAAAAGGAAGGCGCTTAAATTGCATTAAGGCTTTCTCCGTTGCAAAGGCGGTATATGCTTTCACATCGGGCCGGAGGGGAATTTGATAATACGCCTTGCACAAATCGAGTTCTGAGATGAACTTGGCGTTTTCAAAAAGGTGGAGGTTTTGGTCTACCAACGGGATGGGGTCGGCGTCGAACACAGTTACCGAATTTAACTTCCAGAAGTCGATGCACATCCGATAAGAGCCATCAGGTTTCTTGACCATGACGATTGGGGAACAATAACTAGAGGTGGAAGGTTCTATTATTTCTAAACTAATTAAGTTATCAACTTCGGCGTTAAAGGCTTGGCGTAAATGAATCGGCATGGGATAGGGTTTTGAACGGACGGGTTCTAAGGTTGTTAATTTAATATCATGCTCTAAACTAGTAGCGCATCCAGGCTTCTCTGAAATAACGTCGTCTAACTGACATAATAGTTCTTGTAGCTGACTCTTTTGATGTGGTGTCAGCTGCGCGTCGATATCCAGGTCAGAGGGTTCAAAAGACTCGCCTGGTAGGGAAGGAAGAGGGTGATCGGCATCAAGTTAGATGCACACTGTCTGTATGACATTAAGGGACTCCGCGGGGTAATCTTCTTCAAGCGCCGATGTTTCGTCCAGTGCTACGAACGTATCTCCATGGGCGCGTCGGGGGTACTTTTTTTCTTTGGGTCCACGGACAGTCTCCGTGTCCTTGTTTTGGGCCTTATCCCATAAGAGTGTTAGTACTTCACACTCCTTTTGTGCCGTCCTGAAGTCCTGGTTAAGGGTCTCCGAGAATTCGGATGGTATCGGGGTTCTGATGGGAACAGGCTCCTGGGCTTCTTTCTTATCTCGGCCTCGAGGAAGGGTGGCATGAGACACAGGGTCGGAACTTACTTTGGGGCTCTGTCCTATAAGTACGGAACAGAACTGTATGGGTGCGGAAATGACTTCAGCCCAGCCATTATAATATTGACACTGCAGGTAACATCTAACGACGGGGAATTGGTTCGCCCGCCTAAGGTAGTCATGTACCACCGCAAATTTTCGTGGTTAGGATCCACTGGGGGGACGAGCTCGTCGGACACGATGAAACACGTGCACCCTGTGTCCCTGATGAGAGTCGATACTCGGCAGCCGTTCACGCTGCCCTCCTCAAATTTCAAAGTTCCCGGTGAACTTTTGTCAAAAATAAAATTTACCTGGTGGCCTGACGGAGGTGGAGAAGTTGCTGCTTGGGTCTGCACCACCGGGAAAGCCGGGGTGGCATTAATCTGGTGAACTTGGTGGGCTGGTCCGCTTTTAAGCATAGAATTTTGGGGGCAATTCCAGCTCATATGGTTTTCTACACCACAGGTGAAGCATATGATTGGTCGCTTCGGGAAGAGTGATGGAGAAGAAATCTTAACGGGAGGTTTGGTGTCCCGTTGTTGGTTTGGGGGAAAGAAGTTTTGGGGTTTTACGGGGCCCGGAAACTTTATCAGCTTTCCTGGGAAGGGGCGCGAATCCTTCCTTCTTTCCTGGTCGGGGGGTTGGTGAGAAGTTCGATTCTCCTTTGGGTATAAATTATGGCTTGCGGCATAGACATCCGCGTCTTCGGTACACTCTTTAAAGTCTGGCACCGACGATCCTTGACGAACGCGTGGATCTCCGTCGCGAGAGACGCCAAAAATTGATCCCGCAACACGAAGTCTGTTAAGGACTCGTAGTTAGGATCAACCTTTGAGGATTCTAACCAGAATTTAAAATTCCTCTGAAGAATGTATCCCCAAATTGACGGAACGTCTGTCCGGGTTTATTACAACCTCCTCGAAATTCTTAGTGGTAGAAATCGGGAGTCATATTATGAGCGGCCAATAACTCAGCTTTTAAGGTGCTGTAGTTAATTGTACATTCAGGTGGTAAAGATATGAAAATTTCGCGCAATTTACAATTTAACAAGGGAAGTAATCTGACTACACCTTCAGCCTCCAGATCCATGTTATTGATTTCGAGGATCTTTTCGAAGTGGGCTAAAAATGCTCCGAAATCCTCTCCATCCCTGAAATTGGGGAGCTTAAGTGGGAGATTGGGCGGGGCTTCTAAACGGGAACTGGCTGATTGTATTTCGGCTTCAACACGAGCTATTTCAATCTGATGGTGAAGCTCAGCTTGTCTTTTCCGTTCCTCTCTTTCTCTTTCTTCTCGTTGGATTTCTCTTTCTCTTTCTTTTTCTTCTTTTCTCTTTCTCTTTCTGTTCTTTGCTCCTCTTGAACGTACTCAATTAATTCTTTTCCGGAAAGTCTCAAGGATTCTCCTTGCGCTTTGAAGATTTCGAACTGAGTCATCTTTGCACTTAGGGGCGCAATAGTCAACCAACTAAAATTCCTTGCAATAAGAATTATGCCTTCTAGAGAGTTAGCCTACCTAAATATGGGCACTGACCTATTGGTAATTGGTTTCTCGATCTAAATAACCAATGACTAAAATCACACAAAAAAACACAAACAAATTATTATAACAGTTCCTTGAGCTACTCCAGCTTCTTAAGTTTCAAAAAAGGGGATAGCGATCGTTAAAACAAAAGTGAACTACTATACTCTATTCTTATAACGAATAACACTATGCTTTACTCGACTCAGACCAGTGTTTGCAAAGATATAGCGTTAAACCTTACACACTTGATACAAAATTTAAATAGTATATATATATATATATATATATATATATATATATATATATATATATATATATATATATATATATATATATATATTAGGAAACGAATGCGAGACCAAGGTCTGGTCAAAGAGATAACAAAGACGGCAGAAATAGCTGTGTCGTAGAATGGACTCTCGACGATATACCATATATGACTATTCGTTGAGGGAATTATTCATTTATATTTAGAGTGCGTGGTGTCTGGGTTGACCGATATTATTTATCTTCAATATGCTTAAGAAGTGGAACTGAGCTCAAGGATAATAATATGGCTATCATTAATAAAATAGAGTTATATTAATAAAAACTATCAACAACACACAAAACGGAAAATATTGACATAAACAGAGAATTGAAAAGGTCGTGGGAAATCTAGCTAATCCGAGGATTAAGATTTGGAAGAGATTTAAAAAGGTAAAACAAATGAAAATTAAAGGGATGGGATGGTTCGCTAAACCATTTAAAGCACAGGATAGGGTTGACAAAAGGGTTAAATACTCAAAGGTAACGTTCAGCTTACGTAATTACACGTGTTGTGCAGAGGAAGGCGACGTGAAGGAATCTTAGGTCCGCTGGCGAGTTCCGCCCGAAGGAAGGGGGGAATTAAATGATCTTGACGTGGCGTCTTGGGAATAAGAACCGTTTCTTGGCGAACGGGCTTGAAGAACAATGGCTGTTCTACGTTGTTCTCTTCTGAACAACAGGGGGTGAGAACCGTCTCTTGTCTACGGGCTCAAAGAACAATGGCTGTTCTAATGTTGTTCTCTTTCTGAACAACAGGGGGGAAGGGTGAGAACCGTTTCTTGTCGACGGGCTCAAAGAACAATGGCTGTTCAAATGTTGTTCTCTTTCTGAACAACAGGGGGGAAGGGTGAGAACCGTTTCTTGTCAACGGGTCAAAGAACAATGGCTGTTCTAACGTTGTTCTCTTTCTGAATAACAGGGCAAGCCTTGTGGACTTGGCGTCTTGAAGGCTCGAACCTTGGCACTCAAGGGATATTGTCTTCTTATAGACAATGATGGTGGATCTCGAGGTAGAGGGCCCTTGGTGCACAATGTGAGACTGGATCGTAGTGATGTTTCGCGAAGAAAATCTTGATCTCGAATCTCCTCTTAGTGGTAAAGTTTCCGTATAAATAGTCGAGACATCCCCTTGGTGTAGGGGACAATGGAGTGGGGGCTTCGAGGGAATGCACAGCCCCGCCTGAGAACAATACCTTATCTGCCCATAAGCCTAACTCAATCTGGCGTGATGGGAGCATGGGGCGAACGGGGGAGGAATAAACCTCCTTGGTTAAATATTGACTCAGGTGGCGCGATAATCACGCCCGGCTTCAAGGCGAAGATGCACGTGGGTAGCATCGTGTTTCTAAACAACATGTGATAACGGTTGAAATTAGCGGCCTCAAATCGTTCTATCACAAGCTGTGTATACATAAAACGGAATCTGATATGACCCGCAGAGTTGACCACGAATCCGTGAAAAAAAAACAAATCAATCTTGCTATAAATGTTAGTTGATAAAGCACGGAAGGGTTCCCAAAGTCAGATATAATCTTGACGCAAACACAACCTTTAACCAAACAAGCTCCGCCTAGCAGTCTTAGTAGAGAACGCACCCACATACCATTTGATCCGATAAGTTCCGCCCCACGTTCACATTAGAGAAGCAAAGCCACGCCCCCTTAAATGACGTTAGTATAAAGAAGCGGGCAGAAACACACAGTTCAATCATTATCATCACCATCCTCATCTTCATCAATAGTATCATTATTATTATTATCATTACTATTATGATTATTACCATTATTATTATTATTATTATTATTATTATCCCCATCAGTCAGTACCTTGTCCTCAATCCGTCCGTCAAAATACTCCCAGCAATTTGACACAGAAGGAGAGTTACAAGAAACACTATACATTAACACTGATAGACAGCCAAATATGTAAACACATAAATGAACCACGGAAAACAACAATTTCACTTGCCTGAACTGAGGTAACCCTAATCCAAGATTAAAGCCTACAAAACCACCAATTTTCTTCCGAGTCCTTCCTTCTGTCAAGCAACAACCAGGTTACCATTCGAACCTAGACTACGAGCGTATTACCCAAAAGAACACTTTGGAGTAGGACCAAACTCGACTGTAAGATCGCCTTACCTTCTTTACCAAATAAATCGGATCACCAACCGAAGCTCCTATAAGTGGTGACCCTCCATAAACGGGTGGCACACCTATAAACTGGTAACGGCCCATCTATAAACCTTTAATTTCTGAAAAAGACAGCTATTTTTTCCCGTCTCAGCATTATAACTATTTCCTGATTTGAAGCGCCCAACGAGCGCAAGAGGGCAACCTCATCCCCCTTTTAGAGGTATAAATAAATAAGCTGTGGTTTCATTAGAAATCAAACCGTCGTACCCCACATGTATTAATTACCAACATCAGACGTTAGTTGAAGTCGAGCCCAAGCAGACACTTTACGAGTATTTCCTCAATTCGATCTTTCAAATCTAACTGATTGATGGTAGAATGGTCTATCTGCAAGAGGGGGCCCTTCACCCCTCAAAAACACGTTTTACACGTGTGTTTTATTCAATTAAAACTTTAGCTATTCTAATGAGTTTGTTCTGAGAACTGATTAATATTTTAATTGGGCAGATCTGTGAGTGTAACTTTCCTATGTTGATGACCAAAAAATAGGGAGCCAATAGGGAGATTTGGAGAATATTGAATATGAAGTTTTGATAGGAAACAAAACAGAGCCGAATTCATTCACTAACAAAGGTCTTCGATAGAAGGAAGGACCAGAGAATTTATTTTTATTTGAGATGGGGCTTTAGAACCTTCAACAGATTTCAGCCAACGAAACCACTTTCCCATTAGGTGATCCTGAGGTTTGATGTTGGATTGTCAATGTGCAGTGAGCCGAAGTGTGCGTATTCGCTGCGCAAAAGTTGCACAGGTGAGATAAAGGAAAAAGCTCTGTGAGACAAAGCCCCCATCACCCTCAGAGTGGCATCCTCTGAAGAATTTGGCGCTTGCATGTGGACATTTAGAACAATCGTTAAAAGTTGAATTGGGATAGGAAATAGGAAATTTAGTAGCTCATTTCTTGAAATTTAAAATGGCTGTGTTAATAGTTCTAAAAGAGCGCGGCTCTTCTTCTGAATTTGTCATTGAAGGTGGAAGTGAAACGAAAAGTAACGCATGAAAATCTGAACAATGCTTGGGAGTAGATTTGACAGGCAGTTTCGGACCCAGGTTACTCAAATGTTCCGTGAGGTTATATTTTGAGGCGGCGACGGAATTGGTAGAGTTAGGTGAAGTGAATTTATGATATCTCGAAAGGTTGTTTAATTTAAAATTGATTTCGAATTAGAAGTCAATTTGAAGCGATATTTCTTCCTCGATGAAAGAGTCATTAACTTTGGCTATGTTGAATGAAATGTAAATTGGATTCATTCGTTCGTTTAGATCTTCCACAGAAACAATTAAATTTTTTAAGGCATCGATTGTATTACGCAATTAAAGTTCGAAAATAGAACATGATTTGATTTCTGCACTGGCTTTAATTAGAAGTAAAGTAATCTTAGTTTTAATTAAATGACTTTCAACTAAATTTGAAACAGAATGTTCGAATTTGGATTGAAGAGAGGCTAAATGCTCGCACGCGATTTTGTATAAACATTAAATTAGAAAAGGATCAATATTTTAAGAAACCTCAATAGTTGAAGAGAAAGTATAGAAACCCATTATGATACTCATATCTAGACATCTATAAAAGTGAGATCAATAAATTTCGAGAAGAAATAGTTTCCGTAAAAATAACACAATTTATTAATTCTATATCTACAAAAAAAAATTTAAGATACAGTAATTTTATTCAAGAAAAACAATTAAATCTTTAGTGGTAGAAATATATTTGAAGTAATATTTTAACTTGATCAATAACGTATATTAAAAAAAAAAAAACCCGTACTGAATTTCATAGACATAAAGGTCTCACTTGCAAAAAATATCTGCTTTTATTTACCGGACAAATGTTTCTACATATAGAATCCTGTAGTAAATGGAAGATGTTAAAATTAAAATTTTAAAATATATGAAGAAAATATGTCGCTAAAAAGTAAAAAAATAGACAAAAGTTATGGAGCAATGAAATAAAGCCTAACGAGAGAAAGCTCTATGAAAGTAACTTCAATTCAAACTCGTTTACGTTAGATAATTTCTCTTGCTAATCACTGTCCAGGTAACGAACCTAAGAAATCTGCGCCATTTGGAACCATTTCAAACATTGTCAAGCTTTCCAAGAGTGTAGTCCATAATATTTTATCAGCCTATGACAAACAAGTTTATGTAAGGCTAGTAAATCAGCCAGTAAGCTGAGGATGACATAAAAAAAAGCGAGGAAAGAGCATTAATCTCTATACATGACCTACCTTGGAAACTTCAAAGTTACACTAGTCACAGTGTCTTGATAGTGAGAACATCCAAGGCAAAGATGATGGATAATCCATGTCCTCTGTGTTACGAGTATATCGTTGTCAGTTGAGTCATTCCCCCTAAAATGTAGCCTACATGAACAACTTTATCTTGTTTTTCTGCAGCCGCAAAATATTATATGTTACGGCAGTAATTGTTAAGTACATGCTAAATATCGCAAATGAGTAAAACTTAAAACTTTTTGTGACGTTCAAAGTAAATAGTCTTACCATGTTTTTGTCTATGCTACAATATTTTATTCCTCGCTGGTTGCTTCAGGGATCTTTTCTTAAAAATCTGATTTTTGAAATCATAATAGCTTCATCTTTCTTATCTATTGATAACAGACTGTTGTTCAGTTTTTCCTGGATTTCCTTTGGAGTTCCTATATCGAACAGGCTGTTTAATTCCAGAACAAATACTCCTCTTTTTCCTCCATTGTTACTTGCTCTTCCTTTGCTGTTCAAGCTAGCACTATATTTCTCTTATAGTTTCATGAAGCACTTCATTGCGTTATACTTGGTCATTGTCTTTATCCCAGCCACTTCCAGAATCGAATGATAGATTCTAATTTTTCATATGCAAGGTCTTTATTTAACATTGGGCTTCCCTGAATTTTCGGTAAATTTTGAAGATTAAGGAAATATTAGGAATATTTCACCTGTTGGGGGGAACCTGGTAGCCACTGATAGAAGCTAAATGGCATCCAACCAGGAAATTTCAGTGAGAGTTCTGGTAGATAGCCTAGTTGACACCTGGACGTTCTGAAATATAAACTGTGCGCACACGGAGCTCCCTCAACTCCTTGTTTAATGCTATTGTGAAGTTAAAATTTTATATATTTTTTTAAATTCTATTGTGTTTCTGTTATTGCTGAGAAATGATAGATAATTATTATCATTATTACGTGTCATGTGATTTTCAATTATTATTATTATTAATTCAATATTCTTCCATTTGATACATAATGTGTTGCTGCTCTATCTTGTTTAAATCAAAAGTTATAGTGCAAAACATGATTTAATGGACGTCGGAATTGGTGTTTTGGCCAATTTCAAGGTCTAAAATTGAAAGCTCCATGCTATAATGCTTCACAAAATCCTAGGTCAAAATAGTTATGAATTCTGGCTTTTTCAAGTCAAAGAACATGAGAAAATATACAGAAACCTACGAAAATAGGACTTGGTTGACTTTTAAAAGAGGCTAGTTTCACATATGGAGATAACATATCCATACAGCGCGACAAGGAGTACTAGAGTCGCCTAAGTGAATAGTGAATACTCTTATTCACAGACCCCAAATTGGATGAGTAGTATCCTCTCTGGGGATACTCATATCCGCAAATACCGACGTGGAGTATTAGCGTACCCTATCCGAATACTCAAATCCATATAGCCTGACCTGCAGAACTAAAGTCCCCTAAGGGGTTACTCATATCCATATAGGCCAATGAGGAGTATACGTTTCCCATTTGTTGATTCTCTCATCCACATACCTTGACCTGGAGTACTAGTCCCTTTATAGGGTACCAATATCCATATACCCAGACGAAGTTTACTAGTGTCTCTATGGTGATTCTCATATCCACATTCCCTGAGTTGTATTAAGGCGCAGGGGAGTGCTCTAGCAAATGGCGGTGGATCCCGCGACTGTGCCCAATTCGAAGACAACAAAAGCGACCTGAAACCGCCGAGGAATTGGGGGTATGTCCAAGGAAAGAGTCGCGGTAATGATGGCATGGCACGCAAGTTCCCTTCGACCCTCTTCTATCTTCTTTGCAAGGCAGCTCGAAGGGCTAACCTGATCTTTACCATGTTTAGAGTGTGAGGAAGAGCAGAATGCTAATCTAGTCTAGTCATCACGGACTGTTGGAAACCTCAACCTCATCGGCGCCCTCATTGCCCACAATCCCTGCATATCCAGGAACCCAGCAGATGATAATCTCTACATCCGCTTGACTCGCGACAACTGTAGCGTCATGAAAACTGCGAATAAAACGATTCGGAGAGTCCAATGGCAGAGAGCATTCAGGGTGCTTTGTAAGTCGCTCAATTTAAGGAAGGAACCAATTCGGCAGCTGCCCAATCCAATTGGAATATAAATGGCAGCTCAAATAAAAGGAGGCAAATTAATTATAAAAAATGGAGAAGTTTGCTTTGTGATAAAAATTTAAAAGATTACTCTGCCAGAAGGAAACTAGGGCGGGACAGGCGAGGGGTAGTTGAAAGGGTTGGGAAACGGGACAACCGGAGAATGGCGAACTAGTAGAAGACGGGCAACTGACTAGTACAACCACAAAAACGTCAACAAGTGTTGTTTAGGGCATCAGCTGACACAAGATGGTCGTAGTTAAGTCTCGTGAGGTCTATGCGAACGCGGCACAGGGCCAACTCTAAGGATCATAATCTCTGAATGCTCGAGGGCCAAGAGTGAACAGAATTTTTGATTTTATATAATTCAAGTGCTGAATATCCATCCCATTTGTCCTGCCACAACTGAAAAATATATTCTCTTAGACAGGATAAAAATCTCAAAAAGGCAGTGCAGAGTTATCTGGAGACACGGAAGAGGCTGCATTGGCCAGCTGATCAGCCCTTCTTTGCTCAGGATCCCTATATGCCCGGGAACCCAACAAAATATAACTCGAAATCGGGACGCATTCTGGACCAGCCAGTTGCAAATTTCTGTGACTAAAGGATTGAAAACAGTAAAAGAGCGAATTGCCTGTAAAATAATCCTAGAGTCGAAGAAAATGACGAAAGCAGTAAAAGGTAAAATTTGGATCAGTCTAAAGGCTAAAAGAATGGCTGAAAGTTCAGCGGTAAAATTAGAAGCTGCCAGCGGCAAAGACAAAGTTAAAAACTCTCTTAAGTATGTGGCTGTAGCACCCACGCCAGTGTCTGGCTTGGAATCATCCGTGTATATCGAGGATTGTTGTATATGTAAGGTTGCATGCTCGAGAAACAGGCTCTTAAGGGAGCAACGGTCCACGGACGACTTGCCCAGGCTCCACATGGGGTATAAACTGTGGGAGGTGGAGCACGCCAACTAGGGGTCGGCGAAGACGGAAGGGTAAGAACACTTAGAGCACCTAGGTTGGAGAGATGATCTATCCGAAGGATCAAGGGGCGAAGTAAAGACGGTAACTTATTGAATGCCGCCGTTGACTCGACAGTATACAAGCATCGATAAACCTCTGATAGGAGGGCCGGCTGCACATAACAGAGTTATTGCATACAGATCTGGAGTCGACGATAGGGCAATGGGAGCACCTTACTCTCACAGTAAAGACTGTTTGCGGGAGAAGGGCTGAGAGATAAGCTGAGGAGTAAATTTCACCGAAGTCCGATTTGGATTAGTCAAGGGCAGTGTATAGTGACCACAGAGTTCGACGATCACTGCCCCAGGACGTGTGGGAGAGGACTTTCAAAATATCTAGAGCCCGCAGATAGCCCGTTCGAAGACGACGTAGGTGTGGTAACCGGGATAGCTTGGGATCAAGAGTTACGCCCAGAAACCGAAACTCAGAGACGAACTCTATATCTTCACCTTGTAATCAGATAGGTGTCGGAACCAGAACCCCTCTACCCCTTGGAAATACATTGCCTTATTTTTACTCGTATAAAAGCGGAATCTCCCTAAGTTGCGCACTTTTCGACTACCAGTTACAACCGACACCCTACTGATGGAAGGCAAGGCAAGGAACAGTATATTGCCATTTCCTTTTTAAAATTTTAGAACCTCATCTGGTGTACTCCCACAGCCTAATAATATGCTATATTAAAAAACTAATAACAATATGTTAATATCAAAATAACAACGATAAAAAAGGACTTAGGGTAAAATAAAACCTAAAAAAGATAAAGCAAAAGGAACCACAAAGAAAGCGTGCTTCGGCGTCGAGGGTAGGCCCACCTCCCCCCGGCGCAAGAGCATGCGGCCTACAACAAGTCAAATAAACTCGAGGAGGCCAGACTACTCCTAAAAGTTGTATAGTCCGCAAATCCTTTTGCACGAACCAGTCTCGAGTACGAAGGACAAGCAGTAGCGACCCCGCTCGTCCCGCTCATATCAAATTCGGAGACGACAGAAAGCAAACTGAAGCCGTCGGGGCATTGGGAGGTACATCCATAGGAACAGTCGCGGCACAATGGCACGCAACCTTAAGATCCCCTTGACCATATCGGATCTTCTTTACCAAGAAGGCCGGAGGCCTGCTAGTATTCTTTCCATGTAATTAGTGTGAGGAGCGAAACACAGGTCTAGTCGCCCAGTCCTCACGGGCTATTTGGAATCCTCATCAGCTGGCTCATTCCCCGCAATTCTTACATGTCCAGGGACCCGGCAGAAGATAATCTCGACATCCAGCCGGCTCGCAAAAACCGTGGCGTCACGGATATCGCGAATCAGGGGATGCGGAAATTAGAATGCCCAGAGAGCATTCAAGGCGCTTTAGGAGTCACTATAAATCACAATCTGGTCTCCAAACCGGGCACGTCGCGTTATCTCTCGAACCGAGCGGTGTATTTCAACCAGCTTAAGCGTGGAGACAGACGCAGCGCCTGGCAGAGCCCCGTTGACTTCAAACAGAGGGGATACGGCGTGGAAACCGAGACCCTCTTGTGATTTGAAGCCATCCGTATACACTGGCACGGTTCCAGCGTGACACGAAGTGTGCTCCAAAAAGGCTGAATGCAATACTCCTAGCGTTGTAGAAGCTTTGGGAGAAAAGGCGTGGCGACAATTAGTCAAGGTTGGCGTCTTTGGCAGATCCAGGAGCGCTACCGGCCGGAAAGCTATACCAAGCTCTCGACGGAGTTTTCTAGCCCTGAACCCAAAGGGCTTAGGGTAAGACTGGCTCCTCTTAGGGGCATAGGCACCGTCGAGATCAGTTGCGGGTACAGTGAGATCTGGTAGCGACAGAGGGAGGCACTGACCTCGCGCGTAAAGGCGAATAATTCACTGTGCATTGCGCGAATAGAGCTGTATCTCCCCAGCATCGAAAAGTAGACTTTCAATAGAGGACGTGCGGAAGACAATGGTCGCCAGGCGAATTGCCGGTGTGGTGGATCTAGTCCACCTTCCGCAATAGACGCTCAGCTGCGGATGCATAAAACTCGCATCCGTATTCGAGATTTGAACGAACAAAAGATCGATAAAAAAAGTCAGTAGCCCTATCAGCGTTCCAGGCACTGAACGTCACGGAAAGAAGGATATCCATGGCGTGGATACGAGAAACCCTAAGGCTGCAAATATGAGTCTTTCAGTTGAGATCCAATACCAAAGAAATGGTGTGAGTCCACCACTTCCAGGCCAGTCACATTTAGAAAGAATTCTGGGTCAGGTTAGAGCCCTGGATGGTGGCAGAGGTTCACCATCTTAGTCTTGGCTAAGGATAACCGAAGCATGTGAGCTCAAATATAGCGAGAGACGCGATTCAACGCCTGTTACAGTCGACTCTCCAGAGTTGCCATCTGGACCGCGCCAAAAGAGATCGAAAGGTCGTCCACGTAGAGCGTAGCGAGAACATCTTCCGCCAGCACCGATGTGATTCCGTTGATGTTCATGGCAAAGAGTGTGACACTAATTACACTTTCTTGCGGGATCCCCACTTCCAGTTCCATTGGGACAAGAGGGTGCCCCTATTCTTACGCGGAATCGACGATCTCGCAAAAATTCAGATATAAATATTGGGAGACGTTCCCTTGACCCAATTATGTGGAGAGTATCCATTATACCATATCACCATTCGTATCACCGTGGCGTAGTGCTGTCTACGAAGGTAGGCCTTGCAGACGGAGTTTTCCAGTCGGAGCAGAGAACCCGACGTGGAGTGGAGTTTGCAGAAGCCGCACTGTGATGAAAAATCACTAATCTAACATTTACTAATTTCTACATCAACTTGCACACGCAGGAGTTTAGAAAGATTTGTCAGAAACCGGCCAGGGAAGAGTGATCTCTCCCCGGTTTGCGAAAAGCAAGCACAGTAGCGATTCGCCAGGAATTTGGGAGTATACCCTCTACCCAGATCCAGTTGAACAAATCTAACAGAAAGGCTATGCCTCGCACATAGAAGTGTCGAAGCATGGCGTACAGTACATCGTCCGGACCAGGGTCCGTGTTCAAGCACAAGAAGAGAGTGGAACGCAGCTCACTCAAAGAAAACCTGTCGTTGAAGGGTTATCCGCATTTGGAGGTAAAATCCAGTCGGTGGCCTTCTGCGACATTATAACGCACATTAAATGCTGGCGAAGCATCATCCCGGGTAGAGAATGCGGAGAAAGGGTTTACGAAGGATTCTGACACGGACGCAGGGTCGGAGATTGCGGTCCTATTCTCCTAGAGAACGGGAGGGGTCTCCTACAAGAAGTTGCCACGAATCCTTTTCACTCATTTCCACAACACTGCTAGAGGGGCCTCCAATTAAATGAAGACACGTATGCCAGCCAAAAAGATCGGCGAGCATGCATCGAAACATATTTAAGCCGAGGGCTAGCTTGACGAAATTCACCGACAGTGAAATCTTTCAGGCGGCTCTATAGCGCATGTAGGTATAACGCTTCTGTTTGAGGGCATCCTAGCACACGGCTGCCCCTAAGGGAACATTCAGCATGCAAAACAGCCATAACTTCTAGGAATAGGGGTTAGGCCCACGGCAATGAGGTTGACGTAGAAGAACTCAACGGCCTCATCTACCGAACTAAACTCCTCGACTGAGACAGAGATATCAGTCATTTCCTGAAATCCAGACCACTGTGCCCGCGCCAAGCACCAATGGGACGGGCTCTCGGGTGGCAGCGGCCCAGAAAATTATTTGAATGGCAAAGTGATCACTACCATGGAGGTAATCGACTACATCGCACCCAAAATCAGACTGTGCATCCGGAAAGCACAAAGATAGATCAAAACAAGAAAATGGAGCGGTTCTCGGGCAGTTATGTGTATGCTCATCTACATTTAGGACACCTATTTCTAGCACGTCGATCAAGTTGGCAAGGACCCGACCCATGGGATTTATCAGGTATTCTCCACAAAGAGGGTATCTACCGTTCAAATCCTCAAGCAAGATGAAGGGCCTCGGCAACCGTGCAACGACGTGGTGGAAGTCCACCTCATCGAAGTCGGCACGGTGGAATATACGCAGAAATAACAGTATACCTCCTATCCAGGTGCAGCTCCTCCCAGCTGGTATGGAGTCCGTGGCAATTACATTGAAGGAATATTCCCTCCAGCCTAGCTCAGAGGAGAAAAGACCCTCATAGGAATGGCCGTACGCTTCCCAGATGTAGAACTCCGGGCTCCTCTTGGCCGGACACTACGCTGAAGGCGTTGTCGCCTTCGAGGACTTATTGAGGGAGGTTGGGCTGGCCATGCAAGTGTTTTCCTCCCTCTGCCTCGAAACCTTAGGTAGGCGGGACAGCTTCGGAGGCCGGTATCCCTCCTTTAGAGGATCCACCGACTTCAAGTCACCCAGCCTAGCACCCGGTGTAGGTATAGTTGCCGAAACTCCGTTAGTTTTGTCCTCCTTTTGCGAGGCAACTTTACAAGCCCCAAAAGATGGCTTCACGGCAGACCTCAGGGGTGTTGCCTCCTGTGAGTCTAACGACACGGTAAAAGCGCACGGCCGTTTCGCCTTACGAGAAACGGTCACACTTGGAGAAGGAGGGGATAACTCTGGTTTTAGCAAAGGCTAGGTGTGAACCCTTTATGCCATGAGCTTAACCAAGGGAGCGCACAGGGTCGGCAGAACCCACAAAAGAGTTCCGAATGGGCGCAAAAACGACCGTGATCATAGGCCTGAAGGGGCCAGGAGCAGAGATCGTCTTTCTTATTATTGAGGCATAGGACGTCCCGGGCAGCTCCGGGCGCGCCAGCACCAAGTCCTTAACTTCGCGAAATGAGAGACGATCCTAAACCTGAACGGCCAGCATTTTCTTTTCAACGAGATACGCACCGCATTGCTTCGAAGAAGTGCAGCGCGGCGGCTCTCTGCAATTGAAACACTTGGCCACATATTTATAGACTTATCGTGTGCGGCCTTGGAGCACTTTACACATACTTCGGGTAACGGGAGCTCAGGGATGATGGGGCGTTTCCCCTCTCCTCTCAACCCCGAATTTATAGGCCCACCAGAGAAAGTTATGGGAGAGGTTGTAGGGTAAGTGAGGAAGCAGGGTTAGAAGACCAGGTGTCAGAAAGAAGGAGAAGAGGCTAAGCTGGAGCAAGACTGGGTGCCGATTCCCCTCAGCACGGCTGCCAGGAAAGCAAATCTATGTGCCCCTTATGGGGCAGTATATTGCCGTCTCATCGACGAGCAGGGTAGCCAAGACACCCACTGGGAGAGGCGAAATGATATCATTGATTGCAAGTACGCAACAAAAAACAGTTAAAACGCTGCTCTGAGGTTCTCTTTCCTCTTGGGATTGCGGATCAGAGAAGCTGTGTCCGACACGCACCATAAAATATCGTGATGCTAAGAAACTTTGAATAAAAAACGGTAAAAGACCTTTCATACCCCAAACGTAAATCTGCTTTAAGACTACGTATCTCCATGTTGTATCGTATGCTTTATCAACGTCGAAAAATATTGGCAAGACTCGCTGCTTTAACGAGAAAGTTTTTCGGAACGATCCCTCGAAACGTACTAAGAGGTCGAGGCTAATATTACCCTTGCGAAAACCGCACTGAAATGGAGACAGTGGGTGATTAATTTCGAGAAAACAGTTCAGCCGCACCAACACCATTTTATCTAGCAACTTACTCAGGCAGCTGGTAAGAGCTATATGGCGGTAGTGATCTGCCTCCAACCCTTCTCCACCTGGTTAGAAAAAGGGGAGGACAATCCAAACGCTCCATGATGATGGGTGAAAAATATTTCGCCCATATAAGGTTGTACAAGTCAAGTAAAAAAATGACAGATTGAGATATGTCTGGGGCGATTAATAAAGAGTGCGATTTACGGTTGCCAAGTTGCAGTTTAAAGGATATATAAAGACAATATCGAAAAATATAATTAATATATATAATAAAAGGGGACAATATATATATATATATATATATATATATATATATATATATATATAGTAAAGAATAACGAAGTAATCTAGGGATGACCATACAAGATCGCTTTACCTTCAAGCGCGGGTGATTGGAGGGGATCGATTGGAAGACAACGGCGCAGGTCTCCAAGAAGATATTTCGCGGAGTCCTGGCGAGGAGGACTCGTAGATGGGGTTGGATTACTTCGTGATAAGGAATGGAATTTTCTCTGATCCAGAGAGACGTAATCTCAACTCGAGATGATTCTGCAGATCGGCAGGGAGTCTCAGTCACGAAAGAACGGAAAATTTGAAGGGGTGGGGAAGATGAGAGGGCCGCACAACTTTCCTGGAAAAAGGTTGCTCAAATGCTTTCCTCTGACAGGGGTCAAAGCTTAATGAAGTCATATCTGCTGACGAGATCTTCGACGACGTACGACGACAGGTTAAGGGAGTTTACGGGAAACAGACGGCAGTCTGAACAGAGTAGATGGCGGGCTTTCAATCTACTCGAGAGATGGTGAGATTCGGGTTCAATACCCGGGTGGCTGATCCGATAGACGCCTCAGGGCCTTACAGTCCCTAGGGGATTCTTGGTGCCAGTCTAAGCAAACACATTTCATGATAACGCGTTAGTCCAGATGATGAAACTTGCCTCGCGATATCGGGATACGGTTAATATGGCTGCGCACGGTGTTATCGCAGGGGTGGAAGAAGGGGGCGTGTGACCTCCAAAAGTAAAGAGAGCTGTGACAGGTGATTAGGCGAGGGACCGATTCTTTGTCGAACTTTCTAAAATTCTGACGCTGGCGCACGTGGTATTCCATTAGAAGTAAACTACAATGCATAAGCCTTCCGTTCTGGCTTTTATAGTTCTTTAAGTAAGCCAATGGGCTATGATCGGTTTCGATCACGAACTCCTTCCCTAACAAATATGTTTGTAATTTCTGTTCACTCCATACGATCGTTAGAGTTTTAAGTTCTAGAGCTTCTAGAGCGTGACTAGAGCTTCCGGTTAGCGTACGCAATAGGGTAACTGTTGCCGTCTTCTTCACACTGGAGCAAGACGCAACCGATGCCTTCATTACAAGGATCCGTTCGTATCCCAAAAAGGTTTGTTCGTGTTCGGGAGTCTTAGTATGGGAGCTGATGTTAGTCTTTCCTTTAGCTGAGGCAAGGGGGTCTGGGGAACGTTTCTTTAGTAGGAAGCTAAGAGTAGACGCTAAGGCGGCGAAATTCAAGACAAAACCTCGATAAAAGGATGTTGACCTGTGAAAAAAGTAATTGCTTTTTAGTACGCGAGAGGGGCATGTCGGCATTGGCCTTTACCTTTTCTTTCTGAGGGGCCATTTGATTTTCACTAATGTGGAAACCGAGGTATATATAATTCTATAGGCAAAATAGCACTTACTAGGGCCTATAGTGAGGCTGTGATCACGAAGCCTATTGAGGAGCAAGTGGAGGGAGATAAGATGCTGGTCTCATGTACGGGTGGCCACGTAAACGCTATCGAAGTAAAAGGAAATGTTACTCAACCCATCTAGGATCCTGCTCATCATTCGATTTTAGTTATTACAGGCAATAACTAAACCAAAAGGTAGGCGTTTAAATTGCATAAGGCCTTTTTTCTATGCAGAATGCGGTGTATTTCCAGGCACTATCCTTAAGGGGGATTTGATAGTAGGCCTTACACAAGTCTATCTCTGAAATAAACTTGGCTTCTTCAAATAGATGTAGGCTCTGGTCTATCAAAAGGATAGGCTCAGCGTCGAAAACTGTTGCGGCGTTCAGCTTTCTAAAGTCTACGCACATGCGAAAAGACTGATCCGGCTTTCTGAACATAACAATGGGAGAGCAATAAATCAACGTGGAAGGTTCAATTAATCCTAACTTTAGCAAGTTTTTCACTTCTGCGTTAAAAGTAGGGAGCAAGTGAACGGGTATGGAGTAGAGCTTAGATCTAATAGGCTCCTGGGTGGTTAGGGCTATATCATGCTCAAAATACAAAGAGCAACCAAGCTTCTCAAAAATTACATTGAGGAATTCAGTTAATAAAAGAGCCAATTGCGTTTTCTGAGGGGGTTCCAACTGGAGGTTTAAATCGAGTTCAGGGGTGGAGTTTTCATGGGAATCGGGAAACCAAGGCAGAGGGTAGTTTTCGTCTGCTTCGACACATACGGTTTGGACTAAATTAAGAGGCTCAGATGGATAAGAGCCTTCCATTACTGCCTCTCCGTCAAGGGTAATTATATTATATTACATGAAACAATTTGTTCCATGAGGGGTTTGTATTACGTAATCTAGGGAACCATGGTCTTCCAGGATTGGGAAAGGGCCTTTCCATTGAGAGGAAGCGCTGGCTTTTTTCCGTGGTTAGGAGCAATAGCACCTCTTCAACTCGCTTGAATCGCCTTTCTTTGGATCTCGCGTCAAAATAGGTCCGAATATTTTTACGTTATATAAGCGCATTCTTCCAAGTGGTTTCTAAGATCTAGCACGTTATTCAAAATACTCATTGGTCCGCGTACATTTCAGCCATACAATAGCTCGAAGGAGGGCAATTCCAAAGTTCTGTGAAGGATTTCTCTGCAAGCAAACAGGGCAACCGGCAGGTATCGATGTCATTCTTGGGGCTGAGTATGGCATAACTTTTTCAGAATTGTCTTCAGATGGCTATTCAACATTTCACAGACGCCGTTAGCGGCGGGGTGAGAAGGGGGGTGAACAAGGGCTTGATCGTAAAGAATCTGCCGACGTGTTCCATTAGCTTAGAGGTGAACTGTCTACCTCTGTCAGCAAGATCTCCTTCGGGATGCCGACGCGGGAAAAAGATAGAAATTAAGGCCTATGCACAGGTCACGCTATCTATTTTCTTAAGTGGGGCTGGGCGGGGAATCTCTTTGCAAAGTCAACAAGAGTGAGGACGTACTAGTGTCCTTTGCTAGACGAGGGTAAATTGGGCCAATTAGATCTATGGCCACTCTAAAAAAGGCTCCGAGACAATTGGGGGTCTTCTGGAGAGGGGCAGGTAGTATTCGTCCTTTTGCTATAGTCTTCTGACAAATGTCACACGATCTGCAAAACTCGGCAATTTCTTTGGCAGCACAAGGCCAAAAGAAATAACGGAAGATTCTCTGAGCTGTTTTATTGTGACTGTAATGACCATCCATTAATCCATCGTGTGCGAGTAGGAGAACTTGGGGAACATGGAAACTGGGGATACACAACGAGCGAGTGGCGTGTTTATCCTCAGCCGAACTGGGCGATAAAGGAGTCCGTCGTTAATGAGGTAGGCGACTTTCCTTTGACTACAGGCAAATCCACGTTCGTCACTTCTCGCTTTTTCCCACAAGGACTGGAGAGTGGGACATTCCTTTTGGGCGCTTGCAAAATTCCCGTTTTGAAGGGCCGCAAACTCGGGTATAAAGGGGTTCTAATAACAGTGGAGAAGCAGTGTCCTTTAGCGCTTTGTCCCTCGTGATGACGGGCTGTGCGAAGAGTTTAGGGGACAGTTGCGGGCTCTAGCCGATCAACACGGCACAAAAATTAATGGGGGATGCTATCACTTCGACCCAACCAGTGAAGTATCTGCATTCGAGATAGCAGCGAACCACGAGGAACAGATTTGACGTCCCAAGTAGTCATGGACTACTGCGAATTTATCGTGGTCGGGGCCCACTGGAGGGAGCAACTTTTCAGAGACGACGAAGCAAGTACATCCAGTGTCGCTTACGAGATTTGATACTCAGCAATCATTAGCACTTCCATTTTCGAACTCTAGCCCACCGGGGGAGCTTTTGTTGAACAGGAAATTAACTTGCTATCCTGGGGGACTGCTTGTTGGGGAAGTTACTGTCGTTTCAGGGCGAGCGGGTGGATAAGAGAGAAAGGCACTTATTTGGTGGATTTGATGATTAGGAGCAGAACGAAATTGGGAGTTTGGGTGACAGTGTGTTTTCACGTGACCAAGAACAGCGCATGTAAAACAAATTATGGGCCTACGAGGGTAATCTGAACTGGGGGATTATTTATGAGGGGCTTAATATCCCTCGATTCTGGCGGGCGATGGTACTTGAGTTTAAATGGATCAGATACATTGGCAAACTTGGGCTTATTCTTTGGGGGAAATTTGGAGAAGTTACTTTTACTTTGGGGAGATGGGGGATGAGACTTTGGGGGGTCTTTCGGGTATAGATAGTAGCTTGATGCGTGCAAATCCGCTTCTTCTATACATCCCTTGAAAGAAGACACGCGTCATTCCTTCACGAATGAGTGGAATTCAGAGGATAGTGCAGCCATCAACTTATCCCGTAAAACGAAATCAATTAGGGACTCGTAGTCACGGTGGACTTGGGTGGAGTCCAACAAGAACTGGAAGTTCTCTGGAGGGTGAATCTAAATTTCTTTGGCCGCGCCTGGCCAAAAGAAATATTTGAAAACTCGCGGTGCCGTTTTTTTATAACCGAAATGTCCGGCCATTGAGCTATCGTGAGCCATCTTTAGAACGGGTTTGATATACGTTCTCGGGACACACAACGCGTTGGTCGGGGGACTCTTCGGTTCAACAGAAGAACGATATAATAACGCGTCCTTCACGGTGTATTCGATCTTCCGATTGCCTCGCATCGTTTCAGTCTCCTTCTTCCTTGCTTTTCCCCACAGGGGTTGTAATGTTAGGCAATTCTTCTGCGCCTCAGCAAATTGAACATTGGTGGCGAGGTCGACGTCTGAGGACGATAGAGGTACCGGAAGCGATACTTCTTTCTCAGCCTGGGCCCTGGTATCGATCGGCTGAGAAATTGGGTTTTGGGAGAGCTGTTCGCTCTGTCCGATAAGGACGGAGCATAATTTTATCGGGGCCGCGACTATATCACCCCATCCGGTGAAGTACTGTCACTGAATATAGCACCGTACCACTGGTAACCTGGTGGCACGACCTAAAATGTCATGAACCAATATGAACCTGTTATGTGGGGGCTAACGGAGAATAGTAGTTTGTCCGATACTACTATACAGGTGCAAATTGTATCTCTAACCAAGATTGACACTCGGCAACCATTTACTGCGCCATTTTCAAACTGGAGCCCACCGGGGAAACTCTTGTTGAACAGGAAACTTACCTGTTGATCCGACGGAGAGGGAGCAGGGGCCGCTGGCGATGCGGCTGGCGGATTAGGCAAGAGGGCAGCAAAGATTTGGTTGACCTGGTGACTCGACGAGGTCCTCAGTTGAGAATTTGGGGAGCAATTGTAACTTAAGTGCTCAGGGATGCCACACGTAAAGCATACAATTGGTCTACGGGGGAGGTTGCTAGGCGTGGAAGGGAATATTTGAGGCTTCACGTCCTTTTGCTCTCGCGGCGGGTGAGGCCTGTACTTGCTCCGCGCTTTCACTTTTACAAAGCAGTTGTTACCCTTGGATTGGCTTTGGTTAACCTCAACTTGTGTTTGGGGGAGGGAGGATGGTTCTTCTTGACCTCCTTGGGGTAGAGGTTGTGACTGGAAGCGTAAAGGTCGGCTTCTTTCACACACTCCTTGAAATTGGACGCTCTTCTGTCCGCCTATGAAGGCCCTTAGTTCACGAGGGAGGGTTGACATCAGTTGATCTCTTAGAATGAAGTCAACTAGCGACTCATAATCATTTGATACTTGGGCGGAATCCAGCCAGAATTGGAAGTTACGCCGAAGCGTAAATCCAAATTGTTTGTAGGTTCGGCCTGGTTGTATTCGCACAGAGCGGAATCTAACCCTATAAAATTCTGGATTCATGTTAATTGCAGAAAGAAGTTTTGCCTTTAGGGTTGAATAAACAAGGTTGGCCTCTAAATGAAGCGAAGTGAATATATCACGAAGTTGAGGGTTTAGGAGTGGAAGTAGCCGGGTGACACCATCTGATTATAAATCCCAATTGTTGACTTCGAAGATCTTCTCGAAGTGCGTTAAATAAGAGTACAAATCTTCTCCATCCTTGTACGAGTATGCGGGGAGTTTTAGTGAGGGCACTTGAGCCTGTTCCATTCGAGATCCTACGGATTTTATCTCGACTTGGTCACGGCTTATCTCTCTCTCGTGCTGCCTAATTCTTTCTTTCTCTTCTGCTTCTCTTTGTGCTTTTCTTTCTTCGGCTTCTGCTTCTCTGTGTGCTCTTCTTTCCGCACGTTCGTTACGTTCCTCTTCCTGGACGTAAGCGATTAAATTTTTCCCAGATAAGCCTAGGGTCTGCCCTTGCTTAGGAAAGCGATCGAATGAAGACATCCCGAATATGCTATTTTCGACCTTTGCACACGAAAAAGCTACCAGAGCTATTAAAGCTTTATCCAAAACAAATATAAATTCTACTACCGACAAAATTATTAAAAATTCATAGTAAAAATCGGGCAAACTCACACACAAAAAATGACTAACTAGGGAATCTGACTCATGACACAAAAATGGCGGTTACTATTACCGCTTAGTTAGTATCTTCTTTGAAGGGAATAGGAAAACTGTGGACACACAACAAAAGAATGGGTTTAAAAATTGGATGTTACACGTTAATCAAAAAGAAAAATTGTCCTAATATATTGGTGTTCAGATATTCTTGGTAATGCAGCTGCTATCATTTGAACTTAGTGCTTCAAAATCAGGTGGGGAGGATTCTTAGGAAGACCCAAAGCCTGATGCCAAATTATATATATATATATATATATATATATATATATATATATATATATATATATATATATATATGTATATATATATCTTTATGTCGAAGTATGGGCAAGTGTACGGGAATATACGCACACAGGCTATAAGGTAGGCTAAGCAAGGCAACAATTTTTATTGTTCTAAGAGTGCTTTTTTAATAGTTAGCTGTAGTTGCGTGACCAAGGAATATTCAAAACGCAACGACAAAAAAAATTTTAATACACAATATATAAAATATACACAATAAATATGGATATATAGATACATGAATAAGACGGAATTAGGTTCCGAATACTAATTGGATAGCCAGGGTTATTAAATGGTTATAATGGGAGATTTAGGGTAGTGAGTGATTTAGTTCCTTTGAACCTCGAGAGTAAAGCGGGGCGAACTTGGGGGGCGGGGGTCTTGGTGACCTTGGTTACTCACGGGTGTAGCGGGGAACTCGAAGAAGGTGATGCTACTTTCTCCAAACTCTGATTTAGTGAGATGCGTACCTCTTGTCCTCAAGAGGTCACCGGACGAACTTCGAAGGGGGAGGTGACTTCTCCACACTCGGATTGAACGAGTTATTGGGCCTCTTGTCCTTAAGAGGTCACCACAAGAACTTCAGAGGACGGCTTCTCCAATCCTTGATCCGAAGGCGGTTGAAAAGGCTGACGTTGCCTCAAGAGACTCTTCTCCCTGACCCGAAGACACGAGTGTGATGCCTAACTCTTCCGTGGCCTGCAACCGTCATTAAACACTTATCTGACTATAGCGTCTTTGAATCGAACCTTCGTTCGGGGAAGCGTCGTCTAACTGAATATATAGGTAATCTTTGGGAGGCTGCATATATACCCGGATTTCTCCAAAACAGGGAGAGAGAGAGAGATAGAGGCCTTCTCGAACCTATATTATCGGCTGGGACAACCGAGCATGTCCTGGCGAGAAAGTGTAAGAGGCCGGGATTAGAGGGTCTGGCGGAACGACCAGCGGCTGGAGCCATAAAAGTTGCTCGAGGCAGACCTACAAATAGACGAGTAATTTCCCGAACCGAGGAAGAGGGAAGATTAAGACGGCGGGGAGGTAGCCCTCATTTTCAGTGTCATGCCCTGGTGTGAAATTCTCAGTGACCTGGCGGAACGTCCAAAAAGGGTGAAGTTGGAGGGGGGAGAAGTAACCGCTCGCTTTCTCTCACGAAGTAATATCTTAGGAGGTTGGAAAATACTACTATTTTAAAGGGTCCCTCTACAGTCATCAAGAACTGACCATCGAAAATCAGTGAGGTAATCCAGGTAACAGATAAACAGGTCAACACAACTAAAAGAATCCGTCTGTATATTGATAAGAGGTAAAATCACCAGTGTTTAAAACGCAAAGAAAGTCAGATAATAAGAGACACTAAAACAATGCCTTTGTCATTCCGAGCGATTTCGCCCCAATATTAGTGACGGGTATTAAAATCTCTAAGTAATAAAAACGGTGAAAGCAGCTGATCTACAAGTACCAAAAGATCGGGCCTTGACAATGGTAAAGAAGGAGGGAGGTAAATAGAGCAAACAGTAAAAGGCCTTGTAAGAAAACTCTCATGTTAACTGCTTGGAGGGTAGTGTAAAGGGGGATAGAAGATGCATTGTGGGATGACGAAACCATAACTGAAACCCTACCATGAAACTAGCCCCGACATGGGCAATAAAATTGAAAATGCGAAACACGAGTACTGCCGGAAAAGTCCGTGTACCCAGTTTGTTCTCCTGAAGACAAATAACAGCAGAGTAGAGAGTTGTCAAAAGAACTTTGAGTTCTTCCGACTTGGGAAGAACGGCTTTACAATTCCATTGTAAAATGGCGGATATTATGCGGGACGATTAGATACCAGATTAGATATCTTTTTCTCCTTTGTGGCTGAGGTTAAGATTGAAGTGCGTCTCAAAAAGCTTCGGAGACGAAGAGCAGATTTCGAAGAGCCAGCTATCGCGGGGGAAGAAATCTTGGAAGCAGTAGTGACAGGGAGTATGTGCAATGTTTTGAGGAAGGGCCGAGGCCCCTGCATGTAACTAGGGCACACAGCCAGGTGGAAACTGAAGGTCGAGAAGAGATTTTCGGTTGGTAGGTCCAATAGATCCAACAACTGCATTTGGTGATGTTGTAATATCATCTGCCTCCATCGGACCATGCGTAGGAAGGTAAGTAAATGGAGCAGGCGATCTGAGCCAGGTACGAGGCACTGGGTGTATTTCTTCTACCATTTAAACAAGTAAGCAGCTTAAGTCCTGTGAAGGGTGGGACGGGCTTGAGAGCAGAGAATATTTAGCAACAGGAGAAGAGCCCATTGAAGATTCTCGAAGCTCAGCCCGATCAGCTGCAGAGGCTACCCGCTTATTGATGGCCGATGGCACAGGTAAGGACTCCTTCCTCTTACCATGGGGCTTTGGGTTCCGGGTACGGGTAGAAGAACTTCACTGGTCGATATAAAAGATTCTTTCAGATAACGTCAGATGTCTTCAAGCGTCCCACCCTGAGCGGCTGTCACGGGTAGAGCTGCCGGAGAAAAGGAAGCAACATTAGGTAGCTCGTTATGAGAGCGATGCTTCGACGGTATATCGCGAATACTTCTGACAGTAACGGTAGATATGTCATGAGATACTGCAGGCGGGTCGGAACTCGGGCGTGATGGTTGATTTCGTCCAGCATCAGGCGAAACATCAGAGAAGAAACGGCCAAGAGGTGAGTTTTGTTGTTCGTGGAAATAGTTAGGCGTGCTTCAACCCTTCTCACTACATGTTGAATTTTGAAGATCGTAAAAACCATCCCCGAAGCACCCTCCGTTTGACTCTTAAGGATAAGAGGCCAGGCAACTTCAGTTTCCCGAAGTTGAATTGAGCGTCCCGTGAGACGCCCACAAGTTTAAGGTCGATCTTACCTACCTGGTCCTACTCGCTACACATCAAAACAAGACCAAAGAAACGATGTGAATCCACCACTTATGGGCAAGTCCATTTAGGAACAAGTGTGGGTTGGGGTGGAGCCGTGGATGGCAGCAGTAATACAAACCTGTGCGCTTCGGCATAGCGAGAGATGCGGTTCAATGACTGTTTGAGTTGACGTTCCAGAATTGGCATCTCAGCCTCACCAAAAGAGATCGAAAGCTCATTTACGCAGAGCGTAGCGAGAACATCTTCTGACAGCACTGAAGTGATACTGCTGATATTCAGAACAAAAAATGTGACACAGATAGCAGACACTTCCCTACGGAACACCCTCTTCCTGCCTTACTGGCATAGAGATGGCTCCCCCTCCCATCTATACCGATACGCGAAATAGAAAATTTCGTAGAAATTAAGATATAAAAATTGTGAGACGTCCCATCGTCCTCATCGTATGTAGTGTTTCCATGATACCCTATCTCCATACGGTATCATAGGCGTTGTCCAGATCGAGAAACACCGTAGGGTAATACTGTGTCAAAGGGAGGCCTCGCACACAGCCTTTTACAATCAGAGCAGAGCA
This sequence comes from Ceratothoa steindachneri, assembly GCA_963969495.1. Taxonomy (NCBI): domain Eukaryota; kingdom Metazoa; phylum Arthropoda; class Malacostraca; order Isopoda; family Cymothoidae; genus Ceratothoa; species Ceratothoa steindachneri. The sequence goes on along the minus strand of OZ018321.1, from coordinate 150,173,745 downwards.
TTCCCCGTAGAGTAGAACTTGTAGAACTGGCTTTCTATGTCCAGGAAACGCTACTCTAAAATTTACCTAATTTATTTATTAATTTTCTCACGCAGGAGGTTTGATAATTTCGGCCGAAACCGGTCGGAATGAAATGATTGCAGCCTGGTTTGCGAAAAGCGAGCACATTAGCCATTCGCAAATGTACTCTTGAACAAATTTAGCAAAAATGACATGAATCGCTCACATATATTTCGAAGCATGGCATTTGATACATCGTCAGGACTAAGGGCAGTCTACACACATTAAGCGTCGGCAAATCGCAACTTATTAAATTTAAATCTGTCGTTGAAGGGTTCCCCGCCTATGAAGTTACAGTCTAATCAGCAGCCTTCAGCAATATCATTACGTGCATTGAATGCTGACGGCACAGCATCGTGGCTAGAGAATGGGAGAAATTAGTCGCGAATGACTAAGCCACGGACGCAGGGTCCGAGATTGTGGTCATGTTCCCCTAGAGAACGGGAGTGGAGTCCTGCAAGACCTTGATCCAAATCAATTTGCCTCGCTTATACACGTCTGCAATAGGGGTCTTACCGTTTAGTGAATACATTTATATTAGCTAGGAAGTGTTTCGAAACTTATCGGAACCTAGACCTAGCTCAACAAAATTTACCGACGTTTAAACGTCCGGTCGACGCTTTATCGCATTTAAGAATATCGCTTCTGTCTGTAGACCGTCTTATACTCAGCAGACCACCAAGGGAGCGCACGCTCCAAGCACAACCGAGGTGGATTCTCAGGCGGCAGTGGATCAGAAAATGATAGCAAGATGGGAAAGTGGTCATTACCATAAAGTTCATCGACGACATCCCACCCAAGAGCAGGCTGTGCATCTAAGGATCACAGGGAGCCCTCTAGGCAGGAAAATGAAGCTATTCTCGGTCAATGATGTGTAAACACATCCACATATAGGAAATCTTTCATGTCCGTTAATCAGGTCTGCAAGGTCATGACTCTTGGGATTTATCGGTCATGTAGTTCAAACACCTCTAGAGGCGCTGACTATCGTTCAAATCCCCGAGCACGAGAAAGGGCTCGCTAACCGTGCCACGGTGCGGTGGAAGTCACTTTCTCAAAATTGGTTGACGGTGGAATGTACGCTGAAATAACAGTATACATCCTTCCCAGTTAAAGCTACATTGCTACTACCAAAAAGTAGGTATTTATACTGAGTACAAGAACGACATCATGCTGGCGTAAATCACGCATACTCCAGCATGATCTTCATTCCGTGTTAGTGGGATCGCAAAACCTTTATACCCCAAGATGCTGGGCAGGGGGCACGCGATCAGTATGGTCTTCTATAAAAAATAGGGAATGGGGAACAGGAAGATACCAGCTCCTCCCACTGGCCTGGAACACACAGCGATATAATCGAAGGAATATGTCCTCCAAGCCTAGCTTGGAGAAGATGCGGTGGACCTCTTCGAAGAGACGAACCTGACTAGAATGCTAGAATGGCCGTACGCTCGGTGGCGTAACTTTGGGCGCTGTTGGTCCAACAAGGTGCTGAGGCGCTTTCAATTTCGAGGACTTATTGGAAGGGGTCTGGCGCGCCATGCAAGTCTTTTCTTCCCTCTGCCTTAGAACTTTGGATACGATGGTCCCGCCTCTCCGAATTTCCCGGTGCAGTCTTGGGTCCGGGCGTGGAAGCCAACGTTTCTTTGGTACTTTGAACGGCCAGGACCTCCTTCTCCATGAGATTTTCACCACATTGCTTCAGGGAAGCAAGGTGTGACTGGCCGTAATTCACATACTTCAGCGTACACGATAAAAAGTTAAGGTGTACGCTGTTATAGTATTTCATGCAGAGTTTGGGGAACCCAGAATTTGCATGGCTAATCGAATGACTCATATTGCCTAAGCAGTGGCAGTACTAACACCACCGGAGCACTTGCACCAATACCTCAATGCAGTAGCGATACGACGAGTGTAAAGGTGGGTATGGAACGCCTCCTTCCCTCTTTTCTTATCACACATTTGACCTTGACCGCTCCTCAGTCGGCCAGCTCTTCGCTGATTTCTTATAAGGAGTAATCCACGAGTCCCTTGCGTAAGCCACCCCTGTAACGAAATTCATGATAAAGTGCGATGTCACCTTCAACGGAGGGCCATCAAGTGAAATAATGGCTGCCTTGGAATGGTCTACTGCATTAACGAGAAGGCTTCCTCCGAAACACTTGACCTTCGGCTCCAAACCCTCAACTTAACTAGACTTATCCTTTGCTTCAACGTGCGGCATTCGACAAATATGTACCCTCTCAATGAGGGTACCCGACGGCACCAAGGTTTGGCTCACTACACGAGTAACGTTAGTCTTCTTGGTCTTATTAGGGGTTTCTTCACCCGATAGTGCCTCATTACCGGACGTGCTGGTCTTGCGCTGGTCGTTTACCGAAACAAATACCAACCAGTTCGTCCCAAGAGCCCTCAGGGGGAGAGATTATCCCCTAGTCTTCTTGTTCAAAAAGGAATAAGGCCGAAACCCTTTTTTGATTGGAAGTGGTTAGAGGAGAGCGCCCCCGCCAAGAATATGGAAGAAGTTGAGGGGGACATAGTCACTCATGCCTCTATTTTTTAGTTCATCTCGCCTGCCCACAGTGTCCCTACCCTGAGACGAACAAGAGATCGACCGAGTGTGGCATCTTACATGCCCCAGCCGATTGCACGGGCATGATACGCCATTGTAAGATATAGCGTGGCCCCACAGGTGGGTGAAAACGACCCCGTGTACTGCAACCCCGAAAGTGAAGGTTAAAATTCCCAATTAATACAGTTCTTTTTGGTGCCGGTAGATTGGTCTATTGGATAGAGTAACTTGCTTGGAGTGAAAGAAGAGCATCTACCAGTTATAGCGGATGCAGTGTCAAGATGCTACTCGTTGCTGTACTAACCGCATACATCTTCTATATCGAAGATATAGATATAAAAGAAAATAATCTAGGGAACCATTAGAGTCGATATGAACCTCTTTTTACGAGGTCCGAAAAATGACCCCCCCTCCCTACCCCATCCCTTACACAACTCATCACGCAATGCTGACAAATCCAAAAGAGAGAAAATGAAAGAAAAGCTAATGGAAAAAATTTCGGTTGAACATGTCTCTAACGTGACGTAGGTATAATCATTTCTGCCTAAAATACTCCTATAACGTGACCTCATCATAATTTCGCCAGATAAAAATCTGAACATTGAAACTTTAATTATAATAATAATAACAACACCCGTTCATTATATTGTATTGTATATTATATTGTACATCACATTTTATATTATATTGTACTGTAGCAGAATAAGGTCGAAGGTCAACCACGTGCCCTTCTGTACCCACGTGGTCCTGAAATCACCGAATGGAGCTTTGAAAGCAGGGCTGAACCAGGGCAAGGGTCCAGCCGATATCACACCCCAGCTGTATTTGCTTAGGGACCGATTTCTTCGTCTCCCATGGCCACCTTTCAGCCAACATTTCCGCCTTCCGTCATAAGATCGGAGTCCGTTGAATATTCCACGCCAACGTTATCACAATTTCCCCCTCCCCGAAGGAGTTGCCGACTTTTCCCCAAATCTCACGTTTGTGTGGAGGTGGCCGCCAAAGCCACCAAAAGCAACCTCACCAGGCGTCTATATAATCCTTCGACTCAGTTTAGTAAGCAGCACTAATAGACTTCCCACCTACTACCGCGAATGAGCTGAAGGACGCTCGCCTCCAACCATCAGCGATTTCGATTCGAGAACGAAGGCTAAATCGACATCAGTGCACTCTGCCATAGTCAATGGGCGAGTATCTGACGAGGATTCCCATCTCCGAAGGCCATCTACGAGTGCTCCCTCATCTGAAGCGAGAGGTAACCCGACTTCCCCCTTCGCATTCACCGTATTCCAACTGGCCCCTTTTCTGCAACGAGCACGTAAACAATTGTAACCGTTGCCGCCTGCAGATTAATCTAGAATCTGGCCTACCCAATCGATCCATTCTTTGTATGCGCTCACCAGGTTAAAATCCCTTTTAAATCAACGACCTGAATCCGACATCCTTAATCCCCTAATTAACGCACCTCTATCTCGCGTATACATTTAACTCCGTCTGTTCGAGCATTCCATTTAAACCCAATATTTGTGTACATTTAAAAATTATTTTGTTGGTAGTAAAGATATATTTTCGTCATTGTCTTTCTTTTGCAATCCCAACGCATACAAGCTCCCTGTTAATCTTAGACCAACTTGCACTCTGAAATATCTATTTTAAAAAGGACCCCGCAAAGTTAATAATAAACCATCACCACTGGACTCATAACAATTTCCCCATTCACTAACGGTCTTCAACCAACTTCGGCCCAAACCCGCAAAAGTACCTAAGTGTATATATATATATATATATATATATATATATATATATATATATATATATATAGAGAGAGAGAGAGAGAGAGAGAGAGAGAGTCTGGCCATTCCACGACATATATATATATATATATATATATATATATATATATATATATATATATATATATATATATATATATACATTTATCTATTATAAAATCTCGTGATCAGGTGTATCAGGGTCTTTAAAAGGTCTCTGGAGAGATTTTTTAAAGTCAACCCTTTAACTTTATTGTAATTTTCAGAGCTGAGTACCGTTTGAGTTGCAAAGACAAGACAAAACAGCATCAACCCTGCCATATTTATTTCTCGCTTAGTGTTTTTATGTGTGTTTGGACCGAGAACGTTTAATAGGAAAATTTTGTCAGGGGACAGCTTCTCCCACGGTCACTTTAATCCCCGAAGGATTAGTAGAATCTGAGCCCTTCTCATCTCCCGAAGACTCCATTATTTTTTTTTATTTATGTTTAATCGTATATTATATTAGTGTGAGTGGTGAGATAGCAAATCTTCCGCATTTAAACAAGCATATTCCTCCGTGTGTCAGTAATTTGTGAGCCAAGCTTCCACCGTCCCGTGCCGACGGTCCATTAAACCCTTTCTTTCGGACAACGTACGCCCCATGTTACGAACAAAATGTCGACGTTCGAGAGATTTGAACTCTACAGAGTCCCTCGGTTTAAGTGGCAAAGATCTTGTCACCTATGTACAGGAAGAAGAGAGAAAAGAGAGAGTTGATCAAAAAGAGATTAGAGAATTAACTGAACAAAAAGAGATTAGAGATAGAGAGCAAAGAGCGCGAGAGAATTCGCCAATATGAATTAGAATTAAATCGTGATCGGCTCGAAACCCTTTTAGTAAATTCCCGTGTAGGACCCCCTCAATCCGCCTCCGTTAAACTCCCCACGTTCAAAGAAGGAGAGGACTTCAGATCTTTTCTCACTCATTTCGAGAAATTATTTGAAGTTAATCATTAGAACATCGAGATGGACGGTGGGGCTAAGCTTCTTACCCTCCTTAGCCCACAGTTCCGAGACCTATGTGTATCTTTTCCCTCATAAGCTACGGTGGATTATTCCACCCTCAAATCTGAACTATTCGCGGCGTATAATATGACGCCTGACTTCTACCACGCCAAATTTCGCCACGCACGCATCCAACCAAATGTGACTTTCCGTCATTTTGGATATACTCTTTCCCGTAATTTTAAATTTTTGTTAGACGCATTGAAAGTCCCCCACGATTATGAGTCCCTGGTCAATTTTGTTCTAAGGGATCAGTTGCTGGCGTCGCTATCACCAGAGATCCACTCCTTTGTGAAGAATCGTCGTGCATCTCCATCAAAGAGTGCATAGAAAAAGCAGATATTTATGCGGCGAGTCACAACTTATACCCGAAGGAAGGTAAAAAGCCTCTCCCTTCATCCCCTAAGAAGAAAATTAATAATTCGCGGTTCCTTCCTAAGAACTCCTTAAAATTCGCTAAAGTTACGGGCCCCTTTAAGCACAGAAGTTTTCCTCCAGCGGAACCCCGTGATGTCAAGCCCCTCATATCTAATCCCCCGGCTTGAACATTTCCCCGTCGGCCAATCGTATGTTTTGCGTGCGGTGTCGAAGTCCACACTCACCCAAATTGCCCAAAAAATTCCCAATTCCGTGGTAATCCCATTCACCAAATCCATCAGGTGAATACGGCTCCCGCTCGCCCTCCATCGCGACTAGAAACCCCAGCTCCAATCTCATCTCCCACTGCCCTAGGGTACCATGTTAATTTCCTCTTCGGCAAGAGTTCTCCAGGAGGTTTGAAATTTGAAAACGGAAGCGTTATTGGGTGCCCGGTCTCCACCCTCATCCATGATACTGAGTGTATCTGTATCGTGGTATCGAATGAAATTCTTCCCTCGGTGGCTCCCGACCAAAAAAATTTTGCGGTAGTCCATGACTACCTGGGATGCACAAACCGCTTCCGCATTGTAAACTGTTACCTGGAGTGTCCGCACTTTTCCAGATGAGCTGAAGTCGTGTCAGCCCCTACAAATTATGGCCCGTTTTGTTAGGACAGTGGCCCCAAGTCTCATCTAACCCTGTGGCTCAGCCCATTATGACGAGAGCCCAGACAGAGACGAATCCCAGACCCCCACTGCCCTTGAAACTCCCTTAGATTTAGATTTCAGCGGCGTTATGAGCGAAGAATTCGCTCAAAGACAGGAGTGCACAAATCTCCTTCCCTTGTGGGAAAAATCTCGGAGTCCCGAGCAGGATTCAGTCCGCGGTACAAAACAGCCTCTTATATCGTGAAAGAATGTTTGCTATATCGCACTTGCTCGGATGGTGTCAACCCCGAGACTCATGCTCTCTGTGTTTCCCGTTCGCATGTGCCCCTGGTTCTAAAAATTGCCGACGATAGTGGGTTTTCTGGCCACTTCAGCGACAATAAGATTGGTCATAGGATTTTCCGGTATTTCTACTGGCCTGGTGCTGCAGTTGACATTTCTAAATACTGCCAATCATGCGACGTCTGCCAGAAAACCACAGCAAAAGGGCGTGTTAAACCGCCCCCCTTTCAGAAGAGACCAATCATAAAGGAACCCTTTTCCCGACTCGTCATAGACCTTGTCAGCCCCATTCGCCCCCCTTCCACCGAAGGGCATAGTTATGTCCTTACTCTTGTGGACTGTGCTACGCGTTTCCCCGAAGCTGTACATTTAAAGAGAATCGACAGTGTTACGTGTGCCGAAGCCTTAATATCCATCTTCTCTAGGGTAGGCATACCAAAGGAAGTATTGTCCAACAGAGGTCGGCAATTCACTTTTGAATTGCTTGAATATATCGGGAAAATGTTGATAGTAAAACCGCTCTTTACCGCCCCTTCTGGAGTGATGGAAAACATATCCTTCCAGTAGCTTCTGAACTCCTCTTCCGTCTCTGTCTCGTCCATTTTTGTTCCATCATACTTACTGAGTAGAATGGTTTTGTCTGGCGACTTACCCTTCAGTCTGGAAAGTGAGTTCCAGAATGTTCGGTGGTCCGTCTCTTCGTGAAGTTTGTCGACAAGGTCATTCCAGAGCGCTTGTTGTTGCTCTGTAAAGAGATTCTTCATTTCAGTCCTGAGCGTTCGTAGGCGTTTGTTTTTAATTTTGTCAGTGCTAGTAAGTCTAATTTCTTCGAAGAGTCTTTTCTATTCGTCTGATAGGTCATAAAGATTTTGTGTCCATCTTGGTGCTGGTAACGTTTTGTACGAGGTTTTTGGAACCGTTGCACGGTCCGCCTCCACAGTGCCTTCGTCAACCTTTCTAGTTCCTGCTCGATTTTTTCCAGGGTGGCTTCTTCCAGGGGCTGCGCTCTGAATTCACCGCTGAAGAGTACGGTACTCTTCCCAGTTCGTTCGAGAGTAGCATCTTCGCTCCCTGACGGGTATTCGCATTGGGCTTGATAAAATTTTGATAAGTATTGCGACGTGGTAGCTGGTGATTAGAGGTCCGGGCTGAATATAATAATTGTAAGGGAATTGAGGGCTGGTTAAGGCGATATCTGGTTTGTTTACGAAGGTGTCGGTGACATAGGTGGGGAAGTCGGGCCCGATGCGGGCAACGATACCTCTGCCAATAAGGTTCTTCAAGTTCTTTCCCTTCTTGTTTAGGTTTCCGGTATAACCAGATTCCTGGCATCTGGCGTTGAGGTCCCCCCCAAACAGGACTGTTCTCCCATGTGCGCACAGCTGGAGAAATTTGTGCATAGAGATATAGTCTCGTCTTGGGGGTTGGTACCTGTTGATACCACAAGTGGTTCCAGGGTGGTTTAGTCATCGATGGCCAAATAAGACTCGTCCAAAGAAGGGAGTAGTTTGAAGAGGATGCCTTTCTTGACTGCGATGGCGGCACCATCAAAACGTCCCTGGCTATGTTTTTTTTGTCGTCACGGAGTAATTAAGTATTTTAATCGTCTGTTGAGTAGTGTTTATACCGTGTTCTGATATCAGAACGATATCAGGGTCGCAATTTCTAATGATGTTTCCGTAAGTCACTTGTTTGTCGGTCCATCCGTCAGTATTCATTTGCAGTATTGTCAAGTCCTTTTTTAGTCTGTCCATGTTGTTAGTCAGTTTAAGCGTTCCTATTTATTTGTTTTGGGGGGGGTGGAGGGGCTAGCTGGGGGAGATCGGCACCTGCCGGATCTCTTCTTCTTGAATTCCAAGTTCGAGATGGTTACAAAAGGGTCTAGGTCAAGTCGCACCATTCCGAGGATGAGGGCCTCTTCGACGACCTTCTCTGGTAAGTCCTCGGAGTATTCCCACTTGTATCTCTCGGTGGTGATTCCATCACTTACGTCTTTGTCAGTCCTGTGTAGGGAAAGTGGGACGTCGTTTGTAGTGTATACTTTAGGTCTATTTTCTTCCCGAGGTAGGCATGCTTGCCTTCCTTTGTTGAGATGTTGACCTGCCCCTCTGACGGAGGGGTAATTTTCTGGAGTGGCTACAGTGTCTGTGTTTACTTTTTGCTCCTTTAGGTGAGTTCACCTCGGGAGCAGTAGTGGCGGGTGCGCTTGAGGGGACGTTTTTTTCGGGAACTACTTGGGTTGGGTTGGGGGTAGCGGGAAGATTTTTTGTCTTTTGAGCGGGGGTCTTTGTTAGTGGGGGCTGAATTTGGATGCGAAGGACTTCCTCCGAGCGTGGGTTCTCGGGTAACCACATTTCATCCATGCCATTGTTCCTGAGCATCTGGTTAAGCTCCTGTTTGAAGGTACCGGGGTTAGTTAGGTTGTTGATGTGCGCATAGTAGATGCAGCACATGATTTTCGTAGACTGCTCGCTTTCTACCTTAAGGTAGGTGCGCTGCGATGCTGCTTCTCCTACTGTGGCCTTCGCCACTTTCGCATAAGTTTGGTTTGCCCGAGCTTCTTCCTCACTTTTTTTCATCTGCTGTTGCTTTTTGATGGCAGTCTTTTTTGCCGGGCATGACATCGCCATGGCGGCGTGGTCTCCGTTGCAGTTATAACAACACTTTATTGTGCTCTTGCAGTCACCCCAGATGTGACCAGTCACGCTTCAGATGGAGCAGATGGGTTCTGTTTTGGTGCATGATTTGGTTGTGTGCTGATTTAGCTTGTAGCACTTGAAGCACGTTTGCACTTGTGTAAATTCCTCCCTTTCAATTTGCTCAGGGCAAACCCTGACGTGAAATAGGATGAGACCCACCTCTTTTGCCTTTAGGGCCATGCATGTTTCAGCAAACATGACCTTAAACACGTACGTGTATTCCTTAAACTTGATCACTTCTGAGACCTTGGCCCAGGAGTGATTCCTCTCCCTTTCTTGGGAGATCTCCGCACTAGTATGGTGACCCACCCACGAGTCAAGCAGACGGCAGACGACACTGCGGTGAGCTTGGATGTTGGGATGGATTTTGAGGGTTAAATTAATTGAGACGAATACATTGGCTCCCTCAGGTGAAGCCAGGAGCTCGGCGTCAGTCTCTTTTTGGCAAATGGCCGTATACCTGAATGGAGTATCAATTAGTCTTACGAGGGCCACATCCAGCTCCCCGTAGACTATGGAGAAGACATCTCCCCGTTCAAGTTTAGTCCTTTCGGGGAGAGTCCTCAGGCTAATCCTGAGAACGTCGTCGGTCATTTTTTTGTCCTAGTCATTACGTCAGTTTTTTGTATAGTGGGAGAGAAGAATACAGAAAAAGGATAGAATGTCCAAAATCCAATTCAACACTTTACATTTAATAAGCATAGTCGGGATCCAGAAACTTGCTCTAGTCTAGAATATTTGTGGCACTGGCACTTTGTGTGGTCTTATTTGATGGTATAATAATCACTCTATGTGAAAAGATAGTAGAAGGTAAAAAAGTTGGTGAAGTGGGGGGGGGGGGGTGCCCTTGTTTTAGGGGCATCGTTAGCTTGCTTCCATTTTTTATTTATTTTTCCTTTGTTTGGGTGTTGTTATGTTCTTATGTTTTCGTTCTGTGCGTGTTCTTCTTGTTGTTCTTCATTGTATTTGTTCTTTGTTTGTCTGTGATATTTAAACTGTGTACTTGAGCTTTCAAGCCTTTGTAAGCTTGCAGTTATGTGTGTGTACTTCGTGTCAATGATCTTCGTTAGTTTTATGATTCGATTTTTGTGTCACCATGTTGTGTGTTTCTGGTGTTTTGTGTTTTTAGGTGTATATTGGTATTATGTTTTCCTCCGAACAGACTCTGGTGCTCGGGAATCGCCGGTTACGACCGACTTCCCCGTGCAACCTGGCAGGGATGTTGATTCTGCGTCCAGTTCTTCGTAACTCTGGTAGGATATCATTGGCCATTGTGGACCAGACTTTCTTGGCCAATTTTTGGGTAGCGACATTTATCGGCTCCAGTTTCTGCCTGCGGTGCAGGTCCCTCTGCCGAAGTTGATCCCTTCTTCTGCATTTGTTCATGAAGAGGGACGCAGAGTTCTGTACTCGCTGGAGCCTTTTCATAGATGTTTTGCTGGCCGTTTGAGTCACTACTGCGGGGTAGATAAGCTTAGCCCGGATGAACGACAGGTATAATTTCCTGATGTTCGCCGAGCTGAGTTCTCTGAACCTGTATAGCTTAGAGATTTCTCTCCTCGCCATATTCCGCCTCACCGTGTAGTGCTTCGAGTATCCGCGGTCGGAGATTTTTAGGCCCAGAATGTTGCCTACGGCGGAGTAACCGTATCTCCTCCCATCAATCATGATGGGCCACGTCAACTCACGGCCCAGCGGGAGAATTGTGAATTTCTCCCTGTTTGTCCGGATTTTCCACTTTTTCTCGAAGTTGTTGATGTTCGAGATCTCCGCGATGGTGTTGTTTGCCTGGCTCCTTGCTTTCCTTTCCCTACAGGGGACGATCTGAGTGATGTCATCTGCGTATTGCAGGTACATCGTGTCCCCGTGGATTGGAGTAGGGAGGTCGATGGTAAAGACCAGGTAAAGCAAGGGACTCAGGCAGCTCCCCTGGGGAACGCCCGCTTTAAGTTCGAATTCAGGACCCTTGTGATCTTCTATCATGATACGCGCCCTTCTGTCCATGATGAAGTCACAAAGAATCCTTTCCAGGACCGGGTTTAGCTGGAGACTTAGGATCTTGTATTGCAGTCCACTCAGCCAAACCTTGTCGAAGGCCTTCTGCACATCCCTCATCACGATGTCTACGTAGTGACCCTTTGCACGGCATTGCGCGATCTTTTCTGTTAGGAGCGCCAGGGCAGTTTCAGTGCCCCGTTTTGGTCTAAACCCATGTTGTGCCGGGTTGTGTGCTCCTAACTCGTCGAGTTGATTTTGTAGCCTATTGGCTATAATCTTCTCGAAGATCTTGTCGGGTACTTCTAGGAGAGAGATTGGGCGGTAGTTGGCCACTCGGTCTGGGGGCTTGTTCCCTTTCGGGATAAAGATGATTTTTGCCATCTTATACCCGTCTGGGAAGTAGCCTGTATTCAGGGAGGCGTTCATGATGTTGACCATTCCCTGAATAATTTGCCTAGGGGCATTCACTAGGTTGTTTTTAGTGAGCCCAGACCATCCTGGCGCCCTCTGTTTGAAGGACTTGATGGTGTTAATCGTCTCTTCAACAGTGATTGGGCGTCCGTGGTCAACCATCTCTCTCTCTCTAGACACTTGCGGTTGTGGGTGGGTCCTATGTATCATCGTTCCGAGGTCGTCGAGCAGTTGGTCTTCGAAGTCCTGGTCGAAATCGTCGTTCTCCTCAGGTGAGATCGCAAAGACCTCTTTCCAGTGGTCCCTGAATTTTCTTTATAGGGTATCCGGATCTTCTATGAATATGTCGCCATCTTTGATTTTAATCCCAGGCCTGGGAGGCAATCCCCTAAGTCTTCGGATGCTATTCCAAAAACGTACAGGATTAGTCTCCCGGTCTAGTCTGCCAATGATATCATCCCAGATGTCTTTCTGTTTCTCGAGGATTGTGTTTTTCATAGCCTCGCTCAGTTGTCTCATTCGGGCTTTCTTTTCCCGGGTCGGGCCTGTCCTACCGACTTCTTCATAAATTTCCCTCTGTTCCCTAGCGATGTCCCTCATTTCATCCGTCCACCTAGGTTGCGGGAGCATTTTGTACGAGATCCTGGGGACGCATCTTTCGTCAGCTTGAATGAGGCGATTGGTGATGTTCTCAATCTCCTCATCAATTTCCTCCAGATTTGCGTCCTCCAGGTCAGCTGGGTGATAGGCGCTGAGCACCTCTCTGTACTGCTCCCAGTTAGCTTTCGCATAACTTTTCCTATGTGGGACGGGCCTGAGCATTGGCGCAAGCGAAATGTTGGTGATAATTGGGACGTGGTCGCTCGGGACTACTGGGCCAGGTTCGTTGGCGATGTTAAAGGGGAATTCCGGGCTCACTAACACAATGTCCGGTTTTGTCGCCGAACAGTCTGTTATATAAGTTGGGAAGTCAGGTCCTACTCTCTGGACTCTATTTCTGTCGAATAGTAGTTCCAGATTTCGTCCCCTTTGGTCAGCGCACCTGTAGCCAGATGCACGGCAGCGGGCGTTTAGGTCCCCGCCTAGCAGCGCTAGCCTTTTGTGCCCGAACAGGGTGAAGAAGTTGTTGATCGGTAGGTACTGTCGCCTGGGTGGCTGGTAGGCTGCCACCACAGTTAGGCCACCAACCAGGGTCGGGATTTCGACTGCCACGAATGATTCATCTAAGTCCGGCAATGTTCTGTACTTGATGTTTTTTCTGATAGCGATGGCTGCGCCATCGTATCGTTCTTGGGTGTGATTTTTCTGTATAACATTGTAATTGTGTATTTTTATGTTGTCTGTGGTTGTGTCTATACCATGCTCCGATATGAGGATGATGTCTGGGTCCACTGTACGGAAGATGTTGCCGTAAACAATGGATTTTCCCTTCCATCCATCCACATTCAGAGTAAGTATTTTCAAGGCGTTGTTAGTGTTTTCCAGTCTGAGATGTTATGTGTTTTAGTGTACTTCTTGTTGTTCTTATGTTTGGAATCTCCCGTTGCGTATTTCCTTAAACTCTTGATTGTTTAGGGCAATACAAGAGTCTTTGTAGATTTTCACTGCGCCTTCATGCAGTG